>OX387182.1:69788881-70991028 GCA_947561395.2 Buxus sempervirens | reverse complement strand
ATTGATGAGTCTGTTGGGGTTGGGGTGGAGTTCAATAAAGAGAAGCATAATATATAAGGGTTTATTCTTTTCTTGCTGTGCAAAGCCGCCCCTTTGGTTTTTTGTATTTTGTCTGTGTGTGTGTGTGTGTGGGGGGGGGGGGGGGGGGGGGGGGGGGGGGGTGGGGTGGGGGTGGTGTTAGTGTTTGTACATGAAAGGATTTCATCATTATTTCTTGATCGTTGGATGGATGATAAATGATGTACTTTTAATCCGTTCTTACTTGAGTGTATGCCTGATTGGTGGTTCTTTTTGGAAGACAAACTGGCTAAGTTAGAGATTTAGAGTAACAAGTTTCTGGATTTCATCAATTTTTTGGAGGCTAGGATTTTGTGCTTTGAATGTTGCTTAGTTGGGATAAAAGGCTTGTTATAAGTTTGATTCTTTTGTTGACCATTCTCAATTTCTGTACTTTTTAAATGGTTTGCTGACAATGAAGTTATTGGTTTCTAGTGTCTATGAGCCAGTTGATAAATCTTTCTTTGGTTGATACGAGGAGTTGGTTATTGTTAAGGCCTTAAAGGAAAGTGGGGTGCTATTGTTAGGTGGAAACGGGTGTTGTTAAAATGACTTCGCCAAGCTGAGCGATATATTTGTCTATCAACTGTTTCCTAGGTGGTTCAGTGTTATCTTGGTGATGTGCACTATGTCAAAATTATTATGTAATATCGTGTCTTAAAAACAGGGGAGTTTCCAATTCCAATAACTCAATCCTTCAAGAAGTGTCTTGATTATGGAAGTGGAGAAGTGGAGAAGTGAAGAACTAAACACGAGGAGAAAAAGGAAATAAAAAAGGAGAGTGGGTTTTGCGAAATGGGAATATATAAGTTGTAAATTGCAGATTTTTTATTTTATTTTATTTCCAGGAAGAGGGTGAGGCAGAGTATAGGGAGGAGATGGAGGTTATACTATACTTATATCTAGTGGAATCCCTTATTAGGACTATTATCTTGAAACTCACCTCGAAGTCTAGGCGCTCCCCTAGTGCCCAAGCACTTAGGTGTTGCCCTTAATATCATGGACAGCGACTTAAATGCGACTCATTTCTTGTGAGTTATATTATGGTGATTTTCTTTTAATTTTCATTTAAGAGCTTTTCAAGTTTTATGTTTGTATCTAGCAGTTGTTTGTTTACCTCTTGAAAGTGTAGAGCTTGTTTTTAGGAATAACAACTTTCATTGGAGTAAGAGGGGAAAGGTATATAAAAAGCTCTAGTTGAAATGAGCAACTACACTTAGGACCCCAAGCATGTATTTGACTTAACATCATTTGGTATTATCCCCATACCCCACATAAAATATCATTCCTATATGATGTCCTCTGAGGGCATACCCCTGAACAATGTCTTTGGATGAAATTTATCCTTGTCTAACTTTTTAGCAAACTCATTAGTCAATCCATGTAAATATAACAATCAGATGTATAGACCTATCTACTCAAACTGGGTCAACCAATCTTCAAAAACAATTGTATTACTAGGTCAATCAGGAAACCAAAATAGATGAGTTACCTTCACTTTGACAGATGTGGATTCAAGGTTTCTTACGTTTATTAGAGGTTGTAAAATTTTTCCCTTCTCTTATGCGGCTGAAGAATGCATGACAAATACAAACCTTATGGTACATGGAGATATGACCAAGCTATGTTACATGGATACTTTAAACAACCTAAAAGTACCAGTGTCAACATGACACAACATGTGTGTGGGTACAGGATATGTGTTGGATCCTTCACGTATCTCTCTAGGACAAAGCAGTCCAAGATCAAAGAGGAAAAAAAAAAATAGCTTGCAAGCAATGGATCAGAAAATGAAATAGTTTTTATAAAGAGGGAGCAGATATTCCCAGACTCAAAAGTTGTAGGTAATGAATCAAAAAGAAAAATATAGGGGGAAAAAAAACAAAAGCAAGAAAAGAGAGAGCTTGGTTTCTATCTTGCCTTACTGATTTATTTGGAGCCTTTTCAGCTGGATCACAGTATCCATATTCCAGGTTATGGAATAGGTATTTTTGTTGCTAAATTATCTTTTTTGTGCATTGTTTTGTTCCAAACTACATAGCTATCATCTTTAGCCTGCTTTGTTTTGATAGTTGATGTTGGGAAACCTTTGACTGCTCTTGGGAATTTTGAGTTGCAGTTGTGATGCTTTTATGCTTTATGTTTCTTGTTTAGTTTTTCTCATTGTGTTTTAGATAGAAATGATACTACTTATAGCAAGTCAAAAAGGCAAATAGGGAAAATCACTTCCTATTTCAGAAATAGAAAAAATGCATGCGATTACTCTGAGGGAGGCAAGTGCACTTTATGGTTGGCAGTTATAGAAGTGGATCAACATTAAATTCAAGGTTGGTTCTCCTGACGTGCTGTTCTTGTATACATTTAATTGTCTTCTGCAGGGCTCTAATGGCCCAAAGTTTCATCTGGGATCCATTTGCATTTGGGATTCTGGAAACCTTCTATAAGGCTGTGTTTGGAACCCTGGATTTGGGGAGAAAAAAAAAGAAAATTTTCTTTTCTCTTTAAATTTTCTCTCCCTTTTTCTCTCCAATGTAAAAAATTTTCTTTCCAAAAGGTAGGAATTTTGAAAGAAAAGAAAATTTACCATCACTTATCACTATTCACACCACCCACCCATCTCACCACTAGCACCACTACCACCATAACCCATCACCCACCACCACCACAATCCACCATCACCCGCCACTACCGCCGACCACCACCACCATTTGCCACCACCGCCCACCACTGTCAACCACCACCCACCACCCACCACCACCACTAGCTGCCACCACCACCCACCAGCCGCCACCGCTGCCCACCACCACCATCATCTCCCGCCACCACCACCGACCACCGCCAACCACCACCCACCACCACCACCAGCCGCCACCACTGCCCGCCACCCCCACCACCCACTGTCACCCGCCGCCACCATCACCCAGACACCCACTGCCACCTGGCACCACCGCCCACCACCCCAACCCATCATCTTTACTAAAATATATTTTTTTTCTTCTCATTTCTCATCTCATCCAAACATCAGAAAAGAAAAGAAAATCAGTATTTTTCTTTTCTTTTCTCTTCTTTTCTTTTCCTTTTTAGCTTTCTTTTCTTTTCTCCCCAAATCTAAGGTTCCAAACATAGCCTAAATTCCCAAGCTTTCTTCCTTTTATTTTGAGTGAAAGCATGATGTTCCATTAATGAAACCACATTTGATAGGACCATTTTGCATGATAAAGGCTTCTACCTTGGTAACCATATGATTAGAGCTTCAAAGAACTCATGCATGCTGTAGCATATGTTGTTCTAGGCTATGAATCTATATGTAATTCAAAGCTTCCAGTTCCATAAGCTCATCTGAAGAAAAATAATTGGCACTCCAAAACATTGTCCTGACAACTTGCATGCCCACCCCTTTTAATTAATCAGTTCAAGCACTAGGGTGGATAACTTTAAGATCAGTCTGACTGTCCACTGTCCAGTCCAATTGGGAACGTATAACACTAGTTTCAGTCTTATACATGCAATTATGTTTTTTAGGCTGCCGATGTCTTCTGAAATTTCTTTCCCTTTGTGATCTTTTATATAATCATGTGTGAAACTTGTGGTGTTGAGTTTCCTTGATGTTGCGATAATTTATCCATGAACGTCAGAAGAATCAAAGAAAAATTGCACACAGATTAACGTGGTTCGGCAGTATGCCTACATCCACGGAAGAGAGAAGAGTTTTCCACTATTATGAGAACAGACTAGGGTCATAACATGAGCCACTATTTCTAACATGTGGTTTTTGTGTCTGTTGGTTGGATTTGCCTCGAGAATATTTTATCTTGTATCAGAACCTTCTTTTTTTGTGTGTGTTGTTGGTGGGGCGGTGGATAACATAACATGTGCAGTCTTTTATGGCTGATATATTTATGAACTGAATTTTAAGCCAAATGCAACATGTATTTTGGTGTTTGTACCGTCATTTTAGTTTCTATTTTTCCCCTTGGTTGGCAGATCCCTCTTCTATGGCAGCTCCAAAGGCACTTGAAATAATTGGAAAAACCTTGCATGCTCAATATGAAAGGTGGCAGCCTAAGGTAAGAGCAATTCTTCTTTGTATTATAGGTGTAATAAGCACTTTTTTAAACTTATAAAATTTTCTGATTCATGAGCAGGCTCGATACAAGCTTCAACTTGATCCCACTGTGGATGAGGTGAAGAAGCTATGTAATACGTGTCGCAAATATGCGAAGTCTGAGAGAGTTCTTTTTCATTATAATGGGCATGGGGTACCAAGACCAACTGCTAATGGTGAAATCTGGGTCTTCAATAAGGTTTGTTACTCGTTAGAAGTTATTTCCATTCTATTCCAATTCACAATTTGATAGAGGTTAATTACTTTGGATTTTAACTATCACAGAGTTATACACAGTATATTCCACTGCCAGTTAGTGATCTTGATTCCTGGTTGAAGACACCATCAATATATGTTTTTGACTGCTCTGCTGCTGGGATGATTGTCAATGCCTTCACAGAGGTAAGCAACTCATCTTGCCTTGTTCACTACTGTAATGGTGGTCTTTAATGGCATTTCATGAATCCATTTGTATATGATTTCCCCTTTTTTTTTTTATTATCATCCTTCGCATTTGGTTAGCAACAAGATGGGAGTGCATCTAGTTCCTCAGCTATGAAGGATTGCATTCTGCTTGCAGCCTGTGAAGCGCACGAGACACTTCCTCAGAGTGCCGAATTTCCTGCTGATGTGTTCACATCCTGTCTCACTACACCAATTAAGATGGCATTGAGATGGTAATATCCATTTGTTTTTTTTTTTCTGAACTCTTTTTTCTGTGGTGGTACTTCCACCCAGTCCTTTTTTGCCTGTTACCTGATTGCTTAGATCATAAGTGCTTGTTAATACTTAATACTTGTGAATGGTCTAACATGAAACTTGCGGATTTGAATATACTTACCAATCCAAAAGTGCAAAATATATATATATTTACCTGTAGGTTCATGATCATGCTTTTACCAACTCACCTCCCTCCCCCCAACAAAAAAAAAAGGGTTTCATGATTATGCTTTTTGCTCCTCATTTGCAATGGGTACAAGGCCCATGTACACATTAGGTTTTGCACATTTTTTTATAATTGAATGACACTTTAATAATGTACCTTTTAGTTTATTCATAGAACCATGAGGTTTTCCTTGGTGGCATGGTATTGATTATGTTTCAATTCTATTTTATGTAGGAAAGAGCATGGTTAAACATTAGATTATAAACAGTTTAAACCCTTTAACAAACTGCCATGTGTACATAGGAAAATGGCATCCTTGTTAATGTCTTCAGAGAAATACTTTTATGGATTTAAGCGTATCTTGTCTTGGACAGGATTTTAAAATTTTGTATTGAGGCTTATGGCCATAATTTTTCCTTCATGAAGCTTAAGATTGTTGGGATAACATGTCTACAGAATTTCTTTAAATGTCACGCTGAATATTTGAGATGACCTTCATGGGTGTTTGGATATAGATTTTTGTTTTTCCTTTTTGATAGTTTTCTTAAGTACTAAGAAGTAAGAGGGACTTCTGCCAAGGTTTAAATTCATATCTTTTGTCCATCTCTAGGACTAACTTCTTTTTGTTTGTGTGTTATTTTAGGTTTCTTTAATAATAAGAAGGAATCCATTTTTCTTTCTTCCCTGAGATTTGTTTATTTGTAAAAGCAAATTTTAGTATGGTTTTCAGCATTGTCAACAGAAAGGAGGTAGGGAAAATATTTGATATTCCATACTATGTACTGAGGATGGTTTTAGGAAAATTTCACATAGGAAAGAAGTATGAGCCATTACCAATCTGCACTTCCCTGATTACCTTCTTCTTTGGTAACTAAGGACCAGGATCTCCTATGAAACAAAAAAGATCATTTATATATGGCATAGTCCATGTGGAGTAAAAGGGGAGACTATATACTTGGCTAGTCAAAGTGGTTCTTTTCTGCCCTTCAGTTCAATGTGGGTTTAGAGAGGGATTTAAGGTAACTCCTACTTGTCATGCATAGAGTTTGCAAGTTACTTTTGCCGACTGCAGACCTACCTAAAATGATTTGTGCAGCAACATGGCACCCCTTTATTGGCAAGGTTGCTTGAAAGATCCATGCCTCTTTATTTATGCCCAGAGTCCAAAAATGTTGCACACCAGTGGTCACTTATTGGACCGTGATCACTCACACCTATCACTGGGTAAAGTGGAAACTAACTTGGAAGTGTGTTCTCACTAATCTTCTCCTCTACCCTCTTCCTTATCCCTCTCCCCAGGGTTCGGTTGTATGGAGTATAGTCAAGTGGTAAGGCATTGGCTTTTGATTGCAGCATGAAAAGGTTCAAATACCGTTACTAAACACATGATTGGATCTGTAAAATGTCAGCTGACGACTATAGGGGAAATCATTGTATACTCACTACTACAATCAAGCATTGTTGCAACCTGTCATTTCTGAGGGGTACCCTAGCTACCCATGCTCACTTATCATTGAAATTTGGTTCTGCTACAGCATGTGTTTTCTGGAAAATGCCTTAACATAAGGTTCATGTTAGGTCTAGAAATTTTTATGCAGGCTACAAATCTGATGCAACTATCCCTCTTTACTCAGGACTGGGGCTTCGATGGGGAAAATGTTAAATTAGCATAGGTGATGAAAGGAAGGAAATATTATGTAATGCATATATGGTGGAACAAATGGAGGGGAATATGACTGAAGAGATGAGTGTGAGATATGGTATATAACAAAAGTACAACAGAAATGATGTGAAAATAATGAAAAATAATTTTAAAGATATCAAGAATTTGGGATTGTTTGAATTTGATTGTAGGTAAATTAGTTTACGATGAGATATTCTTAACATCATTGGTGCTCATGCACCTCAAGTGGGATTGTGTGACACTATTTAATGGAAAAGCAATTTTGGGAAGAAATGAATGGTTTGATTCTAGGAGAGCAGAGTGAAGGATATGATAGAATACATGGGAACAGAGTTTTGGACCTAGGAATGCTACAGGAGTAGCAATCTTGTGACTATCCCATAGCCTACACTTTCTCATTAGCATTTACTTCCTTGTAGAAGAGATTTCAACATCTAAACTTTCAATAGTACAACAAACGTGTTCTAGGGGATCTTTTGAATTGTAATTCCTTCCAAGAACTCTTAACTGAGGTGTTCTGAGCAGCACCATAGGCTAGATGTTTCTTCATATCATGAATTAGGTAGTTGTTATACTCTTTGTGTACACCCCATGTACTATCCCTTTCTCTTTTATACAAAAGAGTATAACAAATTTGAGTCAAATTAACCTTTTTTACTTCGGAGAAATGAGTTTGGAACTTACAAAGATTACAAAGTCATTCTAAGGGGAAGTGTAGCTTTAGAAGATTGGTAGTGATGTATGTTGTATTTGTATAAGAGAAGAAAACACATTAAAAATGATCTGAAAATAAAATGGTGGAACCTAAGGGGAAAAAAGAAAGGTGTTTTTTAAGAATAAAACCTCCCTAATTTTTGTTTATTTTATGTAGAAATAAAATGAAACTATATATTCCTTTTACAAATACATTAAAAGAATGGGTGAAAGGACCTTAGAAAGGAATGTGGTGGTGTTGTGATAATGTTCAAATGGATTTGGAAGAGAAAAGGCTTTATTTGAAGGCTGGGAATAAAATAAAACTAAGAAAACTTAGAGAGACGTAAAAGCATTGAAAATGAAACAAAGAAAAATAATAAATGATGCTAAAAAAACATGCATATGGTAAGCCATATAGTAAAATAGGTTGGACTGACATTCATCCAACTTGCCAGACTTGGGGATAATATGAAGAGATTTAGACGGACTTAGATGCTTTAAGAGCAGGATTTAAGAGTCATGGTAAATGATTGGGTTTCTTAATTAAAGAGCTGTCACCAAGAAAAAATAGGAAAAGCTTGAGGCCCATATGGTATTCCAATTTACATGTGGGTGCATGAGGAGATTGTTTTACTGTAGTTGACCACATTATTTGATGGAATTATGAGGAATAGAAAAATGCCAAATGCTTGGAGGAATAGAATATCTATGGATAAGCATAAAAACAGATGTTGAAAACTGTACCAATTATCATGTAAACATGAGATTATTGGAAAGGGTGATGGAGCAAAGGTTTTTAAAAAATAAAAAGAAAAATCATCCATTTGTCAATGAATCAGCATGGTTATTTGCCAGGGTGGTCTACCAGCAAGGTGATCCTTTTATTTGGACAACTAGTTTAGAAATTTCAAGAGAAGAGAGACCTTTACATGGTTTTAATTGATCTAGAGAAACCATATGATAAAGTCAAAGAGAGTTAATGTAGTGGCTTTTGAGTGGAAAAGAATGCCAGTCAGATACATTGGAAAATTTTGGATTATTTAAGATGTATGAGGGAGCACTAACAGTATGAAAGCGCGACAAGTTAGTTCCTGATAGCAACAGGTTTATATCAGTGTCAGCTATGGATCAATTAAGTACTGGTATTCAAGTGAGATGCTCTGAGTTTCCACTTGACATGCCCGATGTTTTCTGATGTGCAAAAGGTTTTCTGAGTTGGGAGGGGGGTAGAGGTCTGGTTAATATTCTTATTGTGATGTTTTCTGCAGCGATGGGCTAGTAATTAGTTCATCTCCTGGTACACACTTTGTGTACTTCGTACTGCTTTCTAAATATTTATAAAATTACCCCTTGATTACTGATCCAAAAAAAAAAAATGCCGTATCATATCTATGGACACCTATCAGGGTAGCTGCTAGACTCTAATGTTTTGTGTGAAGCCTTGTGCATGGAGCCCAATTGTTCTTGAACCTTCTGTTATATTTGCCATGTGTCAATTTATCGTGCTTAACAATGTTTATTTGGCTACATGAGTCACGCAATGAATGCACTTGTTTATAAGAGATCACAATGTGGGGGTTGGGGGGTGGGGATTGCAGGCGAGAGAGATATAAAGGGTGTCGAGATTAGCTGGCTAATGCTTTCTCCTTTCATTCCTTTTTTTCTTACAGCAATTTGGTATTTCCAAGGTTTCAAATATCAGTTTGTTACTTTGTTTTCTTCAGCAAACTAGGGAAACAGCGACGGATATATCAAAGGAATTGTTGGCTTGGCCCAAAAGAAATAGAGAAATAAGGGAATTGTTGGCTTGGCCCAAAAGAAAGGACTTTCAATGAAGGTCCTTTTAGAGGTTGATTTTGACATATCCACCGGTAAATAACAAAATATTGCAAAATACAATGATATGAGACGAGAGAGGCACACATTTGCAAATAAAGCATGTGTTGGCATGCAAATGTCGTTCATTATGATAAACATAGCTTCTTTTTCACACCAAAAAAAAAAAAAAATAATTCAGTATATGTTACAGGTCAACAAAGCCATGAAATACAGAAATAGAAAAGAAGAAGAGAGAGTAAATTACACTTACCTCCCTTCTAGCTTCTGACAACTGCAAATATCTAGCTTTGAGTCATGGAGGCTTTCACATATCATTAGTAGAGCGAGAGCCTTGGCATATGAGTTGAATGGCTTGTTCAGCCGTGTGCCTAGAGAGGCTAACGAAATTGCAGATCGGCTTGCTAAACATGGAGTTTCGAGATCAGATATATATTCCAGGTCTATTTCTGAGGAGTTTGTGGATATATTGTCAGTTTCAGGATAGGTCATGGGGAGTTACATGTTTTGTGTTTGTATTTAGCGTATCTTTTTATTTCTGTTTATATGACAATAGGGTGATTTGTGTAGCCCCTGCAGGTAAGAGTTTCTTTTTGGTGCCTTTTGGGGAAGGGTAATAGGTATGATTGATACATACTTGTAATTATCTTGTTTTCATAATTTTATTTGAATACATATCATTATTCATAAAAAAAAACTGCAAATATCTCCCCTCAGGTTTCTAAAATGATACTAACCTCCCTTCTGGTTTTTTGTCTGCTACGTGCCCCACCCTTTTGTACAAACGCTATTAAAACTTGAATGTTCTTTGACGAATTTATGCTTATTTAAGTACAAAGTTTAAGATTTTGATATTTTGATAATAAAAGATAATTTTTTAAGTTTAAAAGAGAATAAAAAATAATTTCCAAAATCATAGTGATATAATCATTTACTTTTTTTAAATTTTATTCCTTTAAATAAAAAATTAATAAGGGATAAAATGGTCAAAGTACTATTTTTATTGATTTTTCAAGTTTGATGAAGGACGTTAATGTCATTTCAGAATCCTCAGGGGATTTATTTGCAGTTGTTAGAAACCAGAAGGGAGATAAGTGTAATGTACTAAAAAAAAACATGTTTTTGGTTAGATTATAAGTATCCAAATTCTTTCCAACCAGTTCCTTCCAGTTTCTTTTTTGTCTTTGTTTCATCCTCTTAGATCTTTCAGTGAGTATCTCTTCACGCCTTCTCACAGCTGCCTCCATGGGTAGGCTTTATATGCCCAATGTTATAGGTTTACACAAAAAAACAATCTCAACATATTTTTATTTATGATTTTGTTGGAGATATCTTTTATTCTGATTCTAACTTAAGTATACCCTAAATGTTCAGTTACAAAGTAGGATACATTTTGGGGTAATATAATCTAGTTAATATAATTACATCACTGTGTTTACTTTTGACAAAAATTGCATATTATCCTTCGCTTATTGGTTGGCCATAACCAACTAATGTTGGCTGCGTCTCAAGCATGGTTTAAATTTTGCTGACATGCTGGCAAAACTTTGTTTTTTTGGGCCTAGCACGAAACGACGCGGGGGGGGGGGGCCTCTGTTTTATTCCCTGGCATGCCGGCAAAATCTTAGACACATTTCCCTAGATTGGGAAATTTTTTTGGGAACTTTGGTGGCATGCTGGTGAAATTTGACAAAATTTCCCCATTGTGGGGAATTGATTTTTCCTAAATTTCTTGGCATGCCTAACGAAATTTTGATGAAATCCGGAATTTCCAACCTTGGTTTCAAGTATAATTAAATAAGCATAGTCTAAACAGATTTTTTGCATTTCAAGTTTTTATTACTTGTATAGGAAATAATTTATTATTGTAATAGATGGAATAAATTTTTTTTAATAAACAATAAGCCCATCTTACCTTGATAAAAGGTAATCGAAATAGTTCACATTTATGCCTGAATGGGTCATATTTATGGCATAAATGAAAGCCCATCCACATACCTTATTCGAGTATATATTTAATCTTTCTAAAACAACTAATGTACATTGTTTTTCGTTAAAATATATTTTCGGCCAGAACGCTGATCTATACTTCCATTTAATATAAATAACTATTATATGCCTAGGATGAAATCTCAAGATATATATTTTTTCTATTTGTTTATGAATTTTCAATCCTAGAAACAATCATAATGATAAAATGCATGCCAATCCATGACCACTTTGTTTAGCATGCATTTCATCTTCATTTCATTCTGAATAAACTGAAAAGCAAAAGAAAAGAAAAAGTTCTGAATCACGTTTAATATTATGTTGACTTGTTCTTAGAGTTTTCAAGCCCAAAACGTTGATATGTTGTAAATTTATATTTTAGAATTTAAGAAAATTTTCAATGTATTGGTTAAAATCTTGTTAGAATGTGATTTTTAAAATAACTGGGAAATTTGGAGAGCTTATTGATCTAGTTAGGAAAATGTCGTCACTTGTTATGTCTCTTCTGCATGATAATATAAAAAAAATATTGTGACAGGAAAATGTATCGTTTTTGTTATGACTTATCCTAGCTTATATATTGTGATAGATATCTCAATAAGTCAAGAATAGAATATCCTCCTTTAATTTTGCATCTGAACATGGGGAAATGGGGTATTTTGAGGCTATATTGTGATCTTTTGAACAATAGGTACTTCAAAGTGTACTGCTGCTATCGCATTGGATACTTAAAAGTACACCACTGCTTAAGTTGCAGTATTTAAAAAATAAATAAATAAAACTTCTGATAATTGATTAAGCTGGAATTGTTAATTGTTGTCTGGTCGTTCTTATTTTAAATGGCTTTCCTAATTTTAGACCCCTTAACTGTTTAGAATAGGTGGCAAGCTTCTAAACATCCATCTTCCACTGCAATAAGCTAACTGAAAGAAAAATGGTTAAATGGTTACATTGATCAAAGTTTAATGCTATCTACTTATTTGTTGCACTGTTTGTTGGTGATTTCGTGTGTAATGACTGGGATTACAATCCTCTGCTCTATTTTTTTTCTGTTTCCAGGTTCTGCACACGTTCGTTACTTCGTGATGTCCTTGGTTATTCCCTCATAGACAATATTCCTGGCCGTCCAAATGACCGGAAAACACCACTTGGGGAACTTAACTGGATTTTTACAGCAGTGACTGACACGATTGCTTGGAATGTTCTTCCACATGGTAATTTACTGTTTAAAATTTGTCTGTGACTGTTTGCAGTTTCTTTCATCAGATTTTGTTTTCCTTTCTGTAGTATCTTGTTGCCCATACTTATTTTATTTCTTGCAGACCTTTTCCAGAGATTGTTTAGGCAGGACCTATTAGTAGCTAGTCTGTTTCGGAATTTTCTACTAGCAGAACGAATTATGAGATCTGCAAATTGTTCCCCTATCTCATACCCAATGTTGCCTCCAACTCATCAGCATCATATGTGGTATCTACGTGAATATTGCTCAACAATTTCTTTCTGAATCTTTTTATTCATATTTGTACTCGTTAACATATGCAAATTTCAGGGATGCTTGGGACATGGCTGCTGAAATCTGTCTTTCTCAGCTTAAACGATTGGCCGACGAGCCTAATGCAGAATTCCAGGTGTCATTCTCACCTTGATCTAATGCAGTTCTCTAGTTATACATTATTGATTGGGCAGTTATCATTTAAGTGATTTCTTAAGAGTTCTGTGGAAATTTATTTGTTCTGCTTTCTCTTGCTACGCGAGCCTACTAGAAATTCTGAACTTTTTCTGCTTGACATTCAGCCAAGCCCTTTTTTCACCGAGCAACTGGCAGCTTTTGAGGTTTGGCTTGACCATGGATCTGAGCTTAAAAAACCACCGGAGCAACTACCTATTGTTCTTCAGGTGAGAAACTTTATACATACCTATCAGATTAATGGCAAGGTTCTTTATCGTTGATGTATTGCATTATAAAATTTTCTGGGTGCAGGAGTTAGTTTGCATTGTTCTTTTGTTTATGATTTGGGCAGTTTTAAATTCTTTCCTTTTTTCTGTACATCGTTCAAGCTGGTAATCATGAGCAGTGATTTGTTCAGTGCGGATGGTCCAAGGGAAATATATATATTTTTGTTTCTTTCACATTTTTTCAGGTGGTTACACATGATGGAATTTTTCAATGCATGAGTTTAGTGGCCTTGGTTAGTCTATGTTGCAGGTTCTGATATTCTTCAAGCTTCTATGAGAATTTGACACATTTTGCTATGTACTCGTGTATTTCTATGTAGTTGAATATATGTATGCATAATGTCTATACGTTTGTAGTTTATTGGATCTTAGATGATTTCAAGCTTGTCTCATCACATTTTGCTACAGTATCTTTTCTAGTTGCATTAGCTGTGTTTTTGGGGTTTCTGGTAGGAATCTTGTTTTTTGGATTCCATAATAAGGTTTATAAGCCCTAGTTTTTGGGGAGGGATGGGGATGGAGAGTGTTGTGCGATGAGGGAGGAATGAGTTATGTTTGGTGGAGTTGAAGTTCTGGGTTTCAACTTTGTGGGGATATCTTCTTTGTTGTGGGGGATGAAAAGAGGGATGGAGAGAGGAAGGGAGGTTCTTTCATTGAAAATGGAGGGAGTTCCTTGGAGTTCATCCTTTGGATAGAGTTACCTAGAGTGAGGAGCAAGTTATTTTCTCGGGGAGAGTTTATTGGAGAGAGTGAGCGAGGGAGTTGTTTCCTTGAGGATAATTAAGATTTATAGAGAGATATCTCTATCATTGAAAAGGGTGGCTCTTTTTTTTTCTCCCGTTTTTTGGAAACAAAGGGCGGGGGGTGGGGAAGGGATATAGATGAGTTCTTTCCTTTGAGAGAGCTGATATTTGGGTTTACTCCTTTTATTTTTGTTCGTGGAGGTGGGGGAGCGGTGCCTGTGCCGGTGCACAGGAGATGAGTTCTTTCGTTGGATAGAGAGTTGAGATTCAGAGTTTTTTCCTTTATGTTGATGTCTCCATTGCTGAGTTGTATCCTGCTGTACCTTTTTGATGGAAGTATCCTGCCGTACCTTGGGGGTGGCTCTTGTGAATTTTAGTGTGGTTCTTTTCAGGGAGTATTTGATAGGCTTCATATGAATGCTCCTTGTTATTATGCTCTTATTACAGTTGTAATGTATTGACTGTTGTGGCTTCTCTTAGGTCCAGGTTATTATAGGTCCTTCTCTTATGTTATTTTAGTTATTTGTCTGGTTTTGGGAATTCTTTTGTGCCTATAATCCGCACAATATTAGTATTTAGTAGTTGCTGATCTTTTTCGACAATGGATGCTGCATTCTTTTTTGGTGACCACGTATATCCTTGTGTTTTGGTTTAGCTGTTTGTTTTCCTATTTCTCTCATTATTTTTCACATATCACATACCTATGATATCAAGTACTCTTTTTTTAGGTTTTGCTTAGTCAGTGCCATCGTTTTCGGGCTTTAGTCCTTCTTGGAAGATTCCTTGATATGGGACCGTGGGCTGTAGATCTGGTACAGTGGCTGATTCTTATTCACTTCTATTCTATATGTCATTCAAGTTTCTATCTATGGATCTTTAACAATCTTATGGAGCTTTTTTACTATTCTTGTAGGCTTTATCCGTCGGCATATTTCCATATGTTCTCAAGCTGCTGCAAACAACAGCAATGGAATTGAGGCAAATTCTTGTTTTCATATGGACAAAAATTCTTGCACTTGATAAGGTTTCTCCTCACATACACTCTTAACATCTAATTGTATCTTTTATCTGATATCTAGCTTGGAAAGGATAGCAAATAAACATGCCACCTCAAGTGGTGAATTTTAAAGTTTCCGGAATTCTTTTCCATAGTGTTGCTATTACATCTTTCCATCTAGTTCCCTTTTTAGTGTTTACCATCCTTTTGTTTTGTACTTTAACATAACCATCCCTTCTTTTTTGTACCTGGTGGATCAATAGTCATGCCAGGTTGATCTGGTAAAGGACGGGGGACATATTTATTTCATCAGGTTTCTTGATAGCATGGATGCATATCCAGAACAGCTCGCCATGGCTGCATTCGTTTTGGCTGTCATTGTGGATGGGCACAGACGGGGTCAGGAAGCCTGTATTAAAGCTGATTTGATGCGTGTGTGTTTGAAGCATCTTCAACTTGCAACTCCACATGATGCACAGGCTGAGCCACTGCTCCTTCAGTGGCTTTGTCTCTGCCTAGGAAAGTTGTGGGAGGATTTTCCTGATGCACAAATAATAGGTTTACAGGCTGAAGCACCTGCAATATTTGCGTCTCTAATGTTGGAGCCACAACCTGAGGTATTATCCTTAACTCTGTTTTTCACTGTTATCCTTTGTGTCTTTTTGGTGTGCACCATGGAACTCATGCATCTTTATAACTATAGCGGATAACTTGTTTCAGGTTAGGGCATCTGCTGTTTTTGCACTTGGCACCCTACTTGATATGGGATCTGACTTATCCAGAGATGGTGTTGGAGGTGATGAAGACTTTGATGATGATGAAAAAAATAAGTCTGAGATAAATATTATGAAAAGCCTTTTAAATGTTGTTCAAGATGGAAGTCCGCTAGTTAGGGCCGAGGTTGCAATAGGTATTGATCGATTCTCCATATTTCAAATTTTTATTTTATGTACAAAGATGGTGATCATCAACAAATTGTTATGGTATTTCAGAACTTCATTTTCTTTCCCCAACACGGAGTTATGAGTGTGATTCAGCAAAATCCTTACCCTTTATCACCCTGTTCTTTGATATTGTAAAAGAAACTTTAGTTTGCGGTGTACTTTTAACTCTATATGGTTTCAACAGAGAGCATGTCATGAAGGCCAGAGAAGTGGTGGTGGTAACAGTCTTGTTGAGAGAGTATTTAGCTTTTGATGGGTGTAAATAGACAGTACTAAAGGGAATAAAATTTCTTAGGTGATTTTGGTTGAATGGAAAGAGAAATACCTTCACAATGAAGTTTTTTTTTCAGTTATTGTAGTCAAACTTATATTGGTATTCAGTTTCAATTCCAGCAATGTCATATTGTTTTTGTTCATGGAAGCTTCTTCACTATTAAAAGTGCAATTATTGTATGGAAAGATAAGAACATGTTATCCCAGTGGTGATGCTTTTGTCAAGTGATATTGTCAATCAAGTTTAATCTGTTATCTTTAATATGACTGTCAAATGATCTTTAACGTGTAATATGTACCATAGTTTCTGCTTATGTTGTTAGATCAAAATCGAAAAGCGCATCTGATAAGTTGGTTTGCCTTTCCAACAGCTCTTGCACGCTTTGCATTTGGCCACAATAAGCACCTGAAGTCAAGTGCTTCTGCATACTGGAAGCCACAGTCCAACTCCCTGCTTGGTTCTTTGTCATCGTTGACTATTAATGGTCCAGGTGGCCAGTATGTGCAGCATGGAAGTACTATTCCTTCTCAAATTGGTGCTGCTTCAAGAGTTGGCAGTGACAGCACGACTGTAGCTCGAGGTGGAAGGGTCTTTACAAGCAGCCCTCTTGCAACTTCTGGCATAATGCATGGGTCTCCTTTGTCTGATGATTCATCTCAGCACTCTGATTCTGGCATATTTAATGAGAGTTCTACTAATGGGGTCATTAACTATTCAAAGCCAAAACCTCTTGACAGTAGCATGTACTCAGAGTGCATATTAGCGGTATGTGCTCTAGCCAAGGATCCATCACCACGTGTTGCAGCCCTTGGTCGACGTATAATCTCTATAATTGGTATTGAGCAAGTAATGACAAAGACATTACGGCTCAGTGGTAGCAACAATCAGCAGGGCGATACCATAACAGCCACTCAAACACCTAGCATTTCTGGACTTGCACGATCTTCGTCATGGTTTGATATGAATGCAGGTAACTTATTACCGATGCTATGTATAGTATTTTTAGTCTCTCAAGATGTTATAGATTGAGTTTCTATATTCTGTTAACTGCAAAATCATCTGAGTTTGTAATATTTCAACTTACTATTCCATTGAGTTGTATTTAATGCCAAAATGAGTTTCTACCATCTTTCAGTTTCATTATTAATGCACATCTCTGTGTTCTATATAGGAAAACTTCAATGTTTCTTGCTGCTTTTTACAGGTCATTTACCCCTGACATTTAGAACTCCTCCTGTTAGCCCTCCTCGTCATAATTATATGAGAAGAGGATTTTCTTTTGTTGAGTTGAGGCAACACCTGCTGAACTCATCAGACCCTGGTTTAGCTGACCCAGTATTGGGTTCTGGTGGATCTTCTGGAGTCGCAGACCGCAGTTTGCTTCCTCAATCTACCATCTATAATTTGAGCTGTGGCCATTTCTCGAGGCCCCTCCTTACGGCATCTGATGATAGTGAAGAAATATTGGCTCGGAGAGAAGCAAGAGAAAAACTTGCACTGGACGGCATTGGAAAATGCCAACATTCTTGTGAGAAGCCTCTCCTCATAATTGATTTTTTGGTTTGACTAAATGTGGTAATTGTTTATCATTTTTGCTTGCAGCTGTGTCAAAGCTTAATAATCAAATTGCTAGCTGGGACTCAAAATTTGAGACAGTTACAAAAACAGCTCTGTTTCAACCCTTCTCTCCTGTGGTTATTGCTGCAGATGAGAGTGAACGGATCAGGTAACAAGTTCCCCCGCCGTACGCCCTCTTTTTTTTTTATTTTTTTTATTTCCTTTCTTGGTCATGGCTTTAAAGTCCTCTGAAATTAAGAGTTCATTCTAGTTCAACCAGCAGTCTCCAATGTCATTCAATAGGCTTTTGTCAACTTTGACCAAAATGTGACTATTAGTTTAACGATGCGAGACTTGAAGTGGAAGTTATAGAATCAGGAATTTATTTGAAATACCCTTCTTAGAAAATTGAATTTATCTTGATTATTAATTTTTATTATATATCTAACAGACTCCTTCCATATTATTTTAATCTTTCCGTGGAATCATAGATGTTTCAATGAATACCTTCTCACAGCTTCCTCCATAGATCTTTGTTTTAGATGCCCAAACCTTCTTAACCTAGTGTCATTTATTTTGTCACTTGTTTGGACAATGCCTAATCACTCTCAAGTGTGTTCATTCGTTATCTTATCCACCCTTCCCACACATCAAACTTGGCATTTGCATTTTAGCAACTCTTATCATATGCATATGTTGCTTTTGGCCCACCATTTTGGTTCAGAAATTAAAACAAGCCTAATAACCATCTTATAAACTTTTCCTTTAAAGTAGGACACAACAATCACATAAGACCCTAGATGCACCTTTTTACTTAAGCAATCCACTCTTAATTCTATGTGCGACATCCTCATCAATATTTCCATTACTGTGAATAATGATCTGGGATAAGAAAATTGATTACCTTTAAGAACCTCTTGATTCTCAAAGATCGTTTCATCCCTACCATTATTTGTATTAGAGTTACACCTCATGGGATCAGTATTAGTTTGACTTATTTTAAAACCTTTTGATTCTAAAGTAGTCTTCTATAATTTTGATTTCACACTTACTCCCCCGTATGTATGTATTTATGTGTGTGTGTATATATATATATATTTGTTCTACCAAAACTACATCTACAAATAACACGTACCAAAGCATCTCCTCTTTGTTTTTGGCTTATTAATTCATTTATATTCTTATTGCTGTCCAAAACAAATTATTATCCACTGGAAGAGGAACTCTTGTCCTATTCCCCACTTGCCTCTTTGCCCCCTACAGAACGGCTGTGCAATCCTAACCCAGACCCTATCCTCAGGACATATGCCCTAGAGAACTCCATGTCATCATCGCCTTCCTTACACTTTGTAAAATTTCTCCTGCTCCACCATCCTCCCCACTCTCTTGCTTCACCGAAATGAGGGCTTCAAAAGAGTGCGTGGGATTTTCCTCAAGTATTCCTCTTTGACCTGTAAATGGATCTGCGTGATGAGGTTCAGTTCAATCTTTCCAAGCAGATTTGGAACTCACTGGGTCATACTAAGTTGACTGCTTTTCTGAATAAGATCCTTATGGTATCATTTGGTGAGTAGAAACCAGTCTATCCGGTATAGATGCCTTATGTGCAAAGGGTTGACTTTACTTACTAGTGCACTTTTATTTAGCTCTGATGCTATCGAAGCAAGAGCTTTTTTGGAGGTTAAATGTTATTGGGTGCATCCAAAGTGCTTGGATGATACATGGTCCTCTTGGGGATGAAAGAGGTGCAATTTTAAGAGTGAATTTTTTTGGATTGGTTTCCTTAAGATATTTGTTGCGCAATGTGGTGTGAACTTTGCAAATCCAAGGCAGAAACTGTAAACCACTTGCTTATTTACTGTAAGGTAGCTCATGAAATGTGGAATGCTTTCTTAGTGAGATTTGGAGTAGTTTGAGTGCAGCTTAAGGATTTGAATCAAGTCCTTAGCTCTTGGAACAAAGGTACATGAGCATCTCGCCTAGAGGTGTTGTGGGGTCTAAAACCAGCTGCAATCATATGGTCACTACGGAATGAGAGAAACCAAAGAATCTCTAATAAATCAAGATCCCTAAAGGCATTATTTCAGTCTACCCTTATATGTATCTTTGTTGGGCATCAAGGAAGGATTCTTGTAAAGGGCTGGACCTGCAGAAGGTGTTATTGTGTGAAAATTGTGGATTAGTAGAAGCTATGGCTCTTTTCTTTATAATGTACACTCTTGGTGTACATGTAATGCTGTTGGACAGCTTTTTTCTTCCTCTTTAATCAAATTCTCACTTTTACTGATCAGGAGAAAAGGAAAAAAAGAATCGAAAAATCTTTGGTGTTCCAGAGCATGACTTTGGTTCCTGTTTGGACAGAGCATTATTATTTCTCTTCCATTGGGATTCCAATCTTCTGATTTTCAGAATTTTTTGGTTGAGGGATATGATATCATTTTAAAGTGATAGAAACTCTATCCAATGTCAAGTGATAGCAAGCACATATGGACTTCTATCTAATGGCTGGGATGTTATTTTTTGAATTAGAATAATAGGAAAAAGCCCGTGTAAAGCTATGGTTGTGTTAGCTCACCATGTCTATCATCATGTCTGATTATGTGTAGGGTTCAGAACTGGCAAAATTTCGCTGAAATGGATTCCTTGATATATATACTGATATACATATACTTGTACAATAAATTTCTGAACATCCTTTTCTAGTTTTGAGTGAAAGGTGCTTCATGATCAGAAGTTCAGAATTTTATTGAGCTAAAAGAATCCGTACACCACATAACAAATTTCTGTAGTTAAAAAGATGTTTGATATATGAAATTTGGCTAATTAATTGGGAGAATATCAAATTGTCTTGATCACTGCTGTTATTCATCTCTATTGTGGAACTTGAGAACACATTCTCTTGTAAGACACCAGTGTGACTGTTTATTGTTAGCTCTGACAATATCCCTGCATTCTGACAGGATCTGTAATCATGTTACCTTTTGAAAATAGAGTATACCTCAGTAACAGTAGGAAATAGGAACATGGCATCCTTAACTTGATGTAAACCATGTCTATTCAGTTCCAGTTCAACAAGTTAAGTGAATTTCGAAAAGTATGATAGAGAAATCAATATTTTTTTGGGTCTAGGCTTTTGATTAGAGACTTGAGAGGAAAGCGAGAACAATCTAAAGATTTTAAGAGAAGAGTTCAGTGACTACATTTACATTTACAAAGACTGCAAAACAAGGAAAATAGTCCTTCTAATTTCTCTAACACATGCTTCATGTGATTTGAATGGGATTGTGGTTTCTAAATTATGACTCCAAATCAAATATATGCAGGCATACAATCTGAGTCCTCAAACCTTTGATCTGTGACTTGTGCAATTCAAATCCCAAATTGGACAATTTGAATTGATATGCTTCTGATTCCTTGATGTCCTTTGAATGAATGATTTCTTGTTTACCTTCAAAATTTTGTATTCTGCTTTTGCCTTAACATTCACCAAACATCTGTTTCTTTTAGGGTTTGGAATTACACGGATGATGCCATTCTCAACAGTTTCGACAACCATGCTTTTTCTGATAAAGGAATTTCTAAGCTTTGCCTTGTGAATGAGCTTGATGATAGTCTGCTTCTTGTTGCCTCATGTAAGATTCGTGACTGGTATGTTTTGATAAGCTTTAGGGTGGTTAGTGAACCACTTCCTCATAGCACCCAGTATCAGAATAAATCTAATCAGTGTTCATTGAGTGCAGGTGATGGAAATGTACGCATATGGAAAGATTATACTATAAATGCTAAACAGAAGCTTGTGACTGCATTTTCTTCAATTCACGGTCATAGGCCTGGGATGCGAAGCATGAATGCTGTTTTTGATTGGCAACAACAGTCTGGATATCTGGTAAATACTTAAAGAATGTTGAGGGAGCTGGAAATATGTTCCTAGTTTACTACTTTTTTACTCTTTTGATACACCTCTCTTATGCTAAATTTGCTGACAGTATGCATCTGGGGAGATATCGCCCATTGCAGTGTGGGATCTTGATAAAGAACAAAAGCTTTCTATTTCTATTCCTTTATCATCTGAAAGCACTATCTCAGCATTGGTAAGTTTTGCTTCTTGGTCGTACCTGGATATGCTTCCTTTCAATGCGTTGATCAACTGATTAAATTTTAAAGAGCTCATCTATAATGAACTTTTCAGTAAATTTGGCATTTCAAATTAGTCTATGCAGAATTTAATATGAAATAGCAATGTCATAGTAAAATATCTTATTTGCTAGCAGCTATTGGAAATGGCAAAAAGAGTGGAGAAAAACAAAAAAAATTTTGCTCTAGCATTATACCATTAGAGAAATCACAGAATATCGAATGCTTTTTCATTCAATCATTTGAGTTTTGGATCATGTTTTAATATGTTTTCTTGTCTACAATCTCGTAAAATAAATTTCTGTCACCATCAGCCCTTGCTTTGAATTAGTACTTGTTTTTGAAATAACCCTGCAATCTCCACAAGTTGATAACCCATTCAACATAGCTTGATAAATTCTACTATCTTGGGCCAGATTTTTTACTGCCTGTCCGTATCTATCTGATAGCACTTGCTACCCTCTATTGTTAAAATTTTATGATTCATTGCATGAATATTTTATGGATCTTACAAGTTAATCAACATGAACACAGGATAGCTTAAATCAGTTAAAAAAAATATCGGTTTATGTTTGAATCTTATGCGCATATTGAGTCGCATTATTTATTATTTAGTTGTGCAATTCAAACAATTTGACACTGCAACGCAGATATATGTCAGTTTCTTTCCTCACTAAAAATGTTATCATTCTTTTTTCTCTTTAATCCTTTATATAGAATGTAGTATGGCAAAACAATTAATTATGCAATGAGATATAGTTTAAACTTATTTTAGCAACAAAAGAAAAGAACTTTTTCCTTACAGAAATCTCAAAAGCTAAACCCTAACATCATTAGGAATCTTAGTTATTCAAAATCATAATCGATTTGTAGTGGCTCCATTCCAATTTATGGTTTGACAACCTTGTGCCTACCACTGTAATCAAGTGTTTTTGTCGTATGTCATTTATAGAGGTGTCCTAGTTAACCCTCGCTCACTTATCATTTCCATTAGGTTCTGCTATAGTGTCAATTTTGGGTAACAATCCATTGTTTGATTGAGATGATTTCAGTATTCATGATATGAGAGCTTTCAGCATAACTTTTATGCTGTTTGCCAACATAATGCAATCATGCTTGACTCGGACATGGAACCAGTAGTGCACAAAATAATATGAACAGGAAATAAAACATGGTAATAAAATGAATTAGAAATATAATAACATACTTTACTCGGACTTGGAACCAGCAGGCACAAAATATATAGGAACATGAAACAAAATAGCTATAAAATGAACTAGGAATACAATTAAAACTATCTTTAAGTAGTTGTAAAATCATCATCCCTATTTTGATGCATGCATGGAAACTGGAAGCCAGGCCACGCTTTAACGTGCCTAGCCAAAGACTGGCCTTAATTTTTTTAGACTTGCAAACTGGCATAAACAGAACTGCAGGCCTACTTGATTGGGCCTAACAGGCATGGCCTGAAATTGTAACCCTAACTACCTCGACACATATGCAGCGCGCACACACCCACACACACCCTACCAATGCAACTGCTGCTTCTAAAGGAGTGCAGCAACCGTAGGACTTGTGGACTGGCTTATTGGAAATCATCATTATCAGCTTGAGGTGAAATCAATGTGACCTTCCTTGGTGAAGGTGGGATTCGATCCTAGGCCTTGGGTCATGCCACTAAACATTTTAACGTAAGACCCAGATGGTGCGTAGATATAATAATAAACTGGATAATGATAATAAAAGTGGAGAGCTGTATTGCGGTGCCCAAAAAATGCAAGTCCTCTTTTAGCAATTGTGCTGCATTGGCCTTTTATATATCATCCTTTGGCTAAATTTCGGTTTTCTTTATTTAATTGGTATTCTTAATGTTCCATTTTCTAGTCTGCTTCACAAGTGCATGGAGGTCAGTTTGCAGCCGGTTTTGGTGATGGTTCTGTCAGACTGTTTGACATCCGTTCTCATAATAGGTAAGAAGCTTCCTCTTTATGTTGAATTTTATTTCCTTGGAGAGTTTGCCTTTTGTGGACAATTTTTGAAAGATATGAATAATCCATGTAACACGCCCAGGATGATTTTCTTATTAGCTTCAGATGTTTCTAATTGTGTAACCATTGACTTTCGTTCAACTTGCAGTCTTGTTTGTACAGCACGGCCACACAGGAGAGTGGAAAGAGTTGTGGGGATTGGTTTTCAACCTGGATTAGATCCGTCAAAGGTATGCAAAGCACCTAGTAATTACAGAAATCTATATATAAGTGGATATTTCAAATAGGGATATCAAACAGGCCAGGACGGGATATGGCACGATTTAGGCATGCCTGAGCACAGCACGGTACATATGGTAGAGACTAGATCCTATGACTAGAGGTTCAGAACCTGTTCTATATAAAAATATGTTTGCGATGAGATTTAAACACATAACCTTTACCATAGAATAATAGGATTTAAAATATGGAGCTGTTTTATCATCTCAACAGATAATGATATTATTTTTATGCTTTGTTATATATCTGTACTACATACTTTTATGTACTCAACAAGTACATATTAGCTGGGCCGACATGGCATGAGCCCAGGGCACAGCACGAGCATGGCCCATGCACAGCATAACACAACTTGTAACTGGGCCGGCATGGCATGGCATGGTATGGTATGGCACGGCTCAGCAAGCGAGCCAGCGTAGCACAGCTCAAATAGCACATGCGCAGCCATGGCACAGCCCATTTGACACCCCTATCTGGAATGCAATACAACATGTAAACTGTAATGCTGCAATTATATTTCTCATATTGTTCAATGGATGTGGCGTTCAAAGATATCTTGGTGTTTTTTAGGTTTAGTGAGGATTACCATGACCTGATGCACAGTTTCTCCAAACTCTTTGCAGATTGTCAGTGCCTCTCAGGCTGGCGATATTCAATTTCTTGATATCAGAAATCACACTGATGCATACCTCACAATTGACGCACACAGGGGCTCATTGACGGCCTTGGCAGTTCATCGCCATGCCCCTATTATTGCCAGTGGCTCAGCAAAGCAGCTCATTAAAGTTTTTAGCCTGGCAGGTGAACAACTGGGCACCATTAGATACTATCCTACTTTCATGGCACATAAAATTGGGTCAGTAACCTGCCTCTCCTTCCACCCATATCAAGTCTTGCTTGCTGCTGGTGCTGCTGATGCTTGTGTCTCCATTTATGCCGATGAAAACTCCGGTCCAAGATAAATATGCATGCCCACCTACCTTTGGCAGATGCTTAAGATGGATATGCAGGAGGTTAAACATATATGACATGATTATCTTACAGGGCATTTGCCCTATTGAGGCTATTGCAAGCAGCTGTCCGAGCTCTGCGCGCATCTATGGATCGGAGCTCGAATGTGAAAATTGTATCTTATATATTCATTAGCCTCCAAAGCAGAGCGCCGCACGTGTTGGGCAGGAATCCTGCTATTCCTTGGGAGGCTTCGGCAAATAATCTGTTAAATAGGTCAAAGATGTAAATATTTCCTTCCTTTTGTTTCTTCTGTATTCCGTTTGTTCAATGTGTAAGCGGGATCGTGTACGTCATCATAAATTAAGTGATTCCGACTGGTGGCGGTATGGGTGATTCCATTCAAGCCACCCATCTCCATCTTGTATTGCGTTATTCATTGGAGTTAAGCCTGGCCTCTGTTAACCATCTTGTAAGTGAGTTATAGGACTCTTTTAAGATTATCTGGTAAAATGCGTCTGTATTAAATTTTCTTATGCAAGCGCTGCCAGGTCGTGATGTGATGACAGTAGCTTCTTTGCTTCAAGAAAGATCGTTTGACGTGAAGGCCATGAGGTTTGGTGATTCCTCGAGCATCGAGGAATCGATACCGGATTTTTGAACGGCTGGAGTACCATATGTGAAAGTGGGTTTCGTGATGACGTGGATCATGATGTTGATGACGAGTTGCGGTTGGTCCACTACTAAGTTTTGAGGGATGCTGCGTCAGCCGGAGAGCTTGCCAGCACAAAAGGCGACTTGGGATTTAGAAAGAAGAAGAATCCACGTTCAGCGGACCCAAACAGTTGGGAGAAGGGATCGTTGTTGATGAAGATGTCGGAATGCCGTATGCTGGAGGTCTGTTCCTAGGTGTAGGCGAGCCAGCACAGCAAAGCCGTAAGATGAATCTATGGAGTGGAGTTTGAATGGTAAATGTATGAGCATGATATTTTTCACACTACATGTAGATTAAATTTACCATGTAAATAACTATATTTAAAAAAAAAAAACACCCTTCACAGGCCTGTTGCGGGAAATGTTGCAGTCGATGATTGCTCCTTACGGCCAAAAAATTCGGCCATACAAGAATCCTAAAAACGTGTTAATCAAAATGCTTGTTTTTAACGCCCACATTTGGTATGACAAGTGGAAGATGTTCGTCGGACCAATGTCCATGGAGAACCCAGGTGGGCATTGCCATCGGAGCTACCGTCGACGATGATATTTTGACTGGTTGATGTCAAGTGTCATTACCACTGCCAGATGAACATCGCTCGCGTCACCAGGGCTTCATCCAGTGTTAACCAATTGAGCTTTTCTGTCGACACCAGATATAAGTATAAAGAATACCATTAAACGCATAATATTTTAACGCCCAAAGAATACCATTAAACCCAAAGAATATGAACACCCCGACCAGCCTGTTCAGAGATTATTTTCTGTTTAAACAATAACTCACTTTTCGCGTAACAGAGGACTATTAAACATACTCTAAAGATTCAAATATAATTAGTTTTTTAAAATTAATAGCACCTCTTACGATTCGCTAACAATAAAATTGCTTGTTCTTAACTTGCCACATGTTATTAATCTATTGAGCTGCCTATGAATAGCCCCGTACCCAATTACTGCCCAAAATAAAAATCTAAGATTACCTTCTTCAGCTAAAATCACTCTACAAGTTTTTCCTTTTTTTTTTTTTTTTCAATTCTACTGAATGGATATATTTTTAACAATAAAAATAAGAAAATAATTACGACAGAGTGGCTGGCCAAAGATAGATATCTACCGATCCCCCCTCTGTATGAGGGAGTAAAGATGAGAGTCAGTCTGGCTTGTGCCTGGTTAAGAATAAGACCATTAAAGCCTATAAAGTTAGCAAAACAACAGAGAATAGTTGAACCGCACCTGGATGCGACTCTAAATCATCTATTACCACCAGATTAGCATGTTGCTCTGCAACGTTAGCCTGCCAACCAATACACATAGGAATGCTTGATTTATCTTTCCAGGCTAATAGCCTTAGGTTGCATATAAGAGAGTAATATGGTACAGAGGATTCTGTCCCTACAGGCCAACATATCAAAGAAGGAAAGAAAATAGGAGCATTCGGCAGAAACTTCACAGCTTCTGTCGCGCATCTCATCTTATTATCACCCACGTGATCTTTCTCAGGTCTTTTCCCATCCCCTCTCTTTTGCCTGCAGAGATTATTGGCATTTTAGACTGGATAAATCTGGTTTACCCAATCTCAGAATGGTATAAATGAAACATACTTTTACTTGTATATTTGAAGATAGAAAACCCTCTTTCTTTTCTTTCATATAAAAAAAAAAAAAAAAAAAAAGCTGAGACCATCAATTGTGGTTTCTAAAAAAAATTAAATAAATAGGCTTACCTTCTATTTCTTGTTTTTGCATAACTCGAAGGCATGCAACAACCGAGCAGATGGCAGAAGCGCTAAAAGAAAAAATTTCAGTTAAAAAAACAAAAAATACATTACTAACTTAGTGTAGAAACCAGAAAGAAAATGAAACCAAAAAAAAAAAAAAAAAATACATTACTAAGTGTTGATCGGTTTGATGACCCATGGAAATAAGGTCGGTGTAGGCATGATGGAGGAGGAGGGCACATGAATCACTAACCAACCTAAGCAGGCAGAAAAGGAAAAATTGGGGTTGTTAGATTAGAGAGTAATGCACGTGACCTGCTTCTCCACCATGGACAGCACACCTTCTCACCAAATATCTCGGTAAGGAAGGAGTAGAGATCCTCCCCCCCCGTTTATAAGGGCGGCCGGAGACACCGAACTTAATTTAATCTCCAAGCCTCCAATTTTTATTTATCCACTTTTAATAAGATAATATAAAGATGGGAGGCAAACCCAAGGATTTCGGGAATGGGCGACACGAAAACTTGAAGTTTGGTATCGGACACCGCGACTCTGCGACTCCATATATAGGAATGTGAGGACATTAAAAAGGTACCTTCGAAGCTGTTGTGGTGATTCTTGATCAATGACAACGACGACCAGGGGGAGGATAATGATGGTGATCTTGACAGGATTTGATCTTTACGCTTATGGACCCACCAGATATATGGTACTTGTTCTTCGTGTTCCCAAACCTCCCTTGCCGCCCACAGAACGTGCACCACTTCATTGTCGCAAATCTTGCTTTCAAAAACATTCCTGCCAGCGTTATCAAATTTACCAATTTTTCAGGTTCTGGGAAATCCCTGTTATGGCCCTTATGGGAATGAGAAGTCGTATATACCTATGATCATATTCTGGATATCTTTGAAAAATTGAGGATAGTGAGGATTTGTGATGCCACTATTTGAAAAGTTGAGGATTTGACAAATCTATGAGCAGGATCCCTTCACCATTTGTAGATCGCATTGGTTATACCATGAATTTGTAGTCAAGGCTTTGAGTACCTCCTTTACTTCGGCTTACCATTTGTCAACCAAGGAAATCACGATAAAGACTTCAAAGAACTAAATAGACAGATTTTTTTTTTTTTTTGGTATCGAACTAAATAGACAGATGCCATGACCCATAACCGTGTGTTAAACTAATGACGGTGTATCTCAATGTTCACAAAGCAAGATTTTGAATGCCCATTATCGTACCCCAAAAAAAAGGATTTTGAATGCCCATTACAGGCGTGGAGCATAAACTAAGAAAGACCCTTTGGGTTTTCCAGCTTTTGCTCCTTCCTCATTCTATTATTAAATTTGAGAACAAACTGGGAACCAAAAAACAAAAATCCAAAATGTAATAATTAAAAAGAAAAGAAGCATGGAAACACACAGTTCCATCCATCATCGTGGACAAGCTGATTTTGTTGAAGGGGCAGGAACCACCATTCAACTTAACCAGACCATCTTATGACTTTGTGACCCAAAAAAAGGTTGGACTCAAGTTTGGACACTGTCCCATAATCTTGCACGTCAGAAGAAAAATATGTCCAAAAGGGTGCCGAAAATCTGAATCCCAGAGGCATGTCAAAAATCAGCACCCCATGGGATATGTTTTAAATGAGTCAAAAATCTGTGGACCAGAGGTACATGGATGGATGACAGATACCAACTCAATGACTTAAATAGAAAAGCAAGCTGTCCTGAAGGATTGTGAATATCTCAGATAGCCTATAAGAAATCAAGAATATGCTTTGGCCACAGGCTTATGCTACCTAGGAAAGACATACAAGTAGACAATAAATGAATCAGCCGGTTCTGTGACCCTTCCAGACTTCCCGGCTTTTTTCTGGTCTACATTATTCTAAGATCCAGAAACTTCCCTTTCCTGAGAAATTTTAGAGAGGGGCGGGGTATTTGTAGACTTAGGACCCAATACAGACAACAATTTCACATGCCCCTTCCTTTTTCTTTTTTATTTTTTAATATCATTCTCTCATTGAATTGACCACACTACCATGTATTGTGATTTTTTTATTTCTCACACCATATCATGTACAAAATCTTGTAAACCATATTTTTCTAGTTTAAAGCTTGCATACTATCGTTACATAAAACTGGATGGTCCTGCTCTTAATTACTGCTCAAAATCCTTGAAAGAGGTGGCCCAGTGCCTTGGATATATCCCACTTATAAAGATAGCATACTGTTTTTAGCAATAAACAATATAACAGAAAGTTGGTATGAATACTTATCCTAATTTGTTATGATTAAAAATATCCAATACTGAAGAAATCAATAAGCAAACTACAACTACTGAGATCAGTATCTGAAGCAAAATATAGGTTACTAAAAACAACAAATGGTCATCGAGTTAGCAGTCAGTGAAGTGGTATCCACTGATTCTGAAAACAGAAAGAGGAACACGAATGAAGCTACTATGGTCTATTCTAGTGTAATCCCAACATTATTTTAAGTATACAAGAGCAGACAATAATGAATGCCATTTGGTTAAACTAAGAGGTAGGGTTGTCTCCTCATGCAAGTAACTTCCAGCTAAAAACATTTTTTGGATTACTCTACTTCTCCGCATCACTAAAAGCCAGCATTAGCTCATATACTAGGGCCTTGACTAAAGATAATTTCCACAAGGTATAAAAAGCTCATCTAATATTAGAGTTTTTATTTCTAAAAACTTAAAAAACTTTAAAAAATTAAAAAACAATTACACATGTATATAAATTTATTATAGGGACTATTTAACTTAAGACATTGCATACATAGCTAGTCCATAGAGTCGTGTGTCAAATGGATGTGGATTGGCCAGATGGTTCATCCACCTAGCAAAAATGACTATCACACAACAGCAAACTGAAGGTGTCATGACAAAAAGAAAACTTTTACCTTGCTGTGTTTGGAAGTCTGTATTTCGAGAGAAAACAAAATAAAATGCTAAAAATTTTCTCTCATATTTGGTTGAAACAAAGAGATTTGAAGAGTTCCATTCTGTTCTCTTTAGAGGTTGAAAATCCTCTCCAAAAAGGTAGAGATTTTAAAAGAAAGAGAAAAAAAGAAAGTCTACAAACACCACACACACCCCACCCACCCACCACCACCCCCCCCCCCCCCCCCCCCCCCCCCCCCCCCAACCATCATGCCCACCACCACCACCCACAATGCTCACCGCTACCAACACCACCTGCCTACCATCCAACCACCACCACCATCATGCCCACCACCACCCACAATGCTCACCGCTACCAACACCACCTGCCTACCATCCAACCACCACCACCACCACCAACACCACCCCAACCACCACTACCACCCACCTACTCATCCATCAACACACCCCCATCCCTCACCACTGCCACCACCACCCATCCTCTCATTAAACATCATACCCCCAACCACCACCACCACCATCACAACCCACAGTCTTATTGAAATATATTATTCTTTTCATCCTATTTCAAAATTTATCCAAACATTGGAAAAGAAACGAAAATCAATATTTTCTTTTCATCTCCTTTATTTTTTAGATTTCTTTTCTTTTCTTTCCAAATCTAAAGATTCCAAACCCATCCTAAAGTAAATACGAGGGAAACATATGGAGAACCACCCCATCAATGTTTCCTGAGTGCTTGTTTATTTATTTATTTGTAATCTTGTCTCACCTGCAGAATTGTCAACCCAAATCCATTAACCTCATGTTTCAAATTTGTGCAGTATGTGTTCTATATCAGACAGCAAAGATAATCTAGTTGCATATCTTTTCCTTAATGCTTTATGTCATGATTCAAAAATTCAAATAGATGCATTTGAGAGCCAGTACCATTTGGGATGTGGGTCCCAGACTATAATGGTGCAAGGTCCCATCATCAATTATTTTCTCTCGATGTGAAACCATTAAAGAGAAATATTTGATTACACAACATCAACACGTAATATTTGATTTCCATATTAGTTACCCCTGATGAGATACATAGCTAATCATTGCATCTTTGATATCTTTGTCTTGTATCCTCAATGTCAAAAAGCACTTCCATTTAGAAAACCAAAGAACCAGACAAGTCATGAAACCTATTCTATTACATCACTTATTTGCCTAAAACTACAGTGCCAGAACCGTACTGTAAGAAAAATTAGTGTAAGAGATAACCATTTTAACATGATAAGATGCACCCCAGTTATTATATCCTGTGTAAATTTGCCATTTCAAAGGGCATTTGAACAAGTAAATTGTCATAACAGTAACAATTTGTTTTATAAAATTCTTTTTTCAGGTAAGAACCTTCATTGTTCCTACTTCCTAGTGAAAATAATAACTTTATTACTAACAACTAACAACAAAATGAATCAAATCAGCAACCTCTGAATAGTAACAAAAACACCACTAAAATGAGAGAAAATCATTGCTCAATATCTCAAGCAGATATTCTTTAGCTTAAATGGTTTTTACCTTGTAGGTCAGGAGTGCGTAACACATGGCTCCTAACGTTTGGGTGAAAATGTTGTAACCAGAATAACTTGCAAATTTGCTTCAGATACACAGAATAAATCAAGTCAGGAAGATAATAAGAATGTACATCATTTTAATTTAACTGGTGCCATCCACATGCATGGCACATGGATAACCTTACCATTGGTGTTATTTTCTAATTAATGTTACATGCCAGACTGACAATGTTAGAATTTATCCTAGATGCACTACAATCACATAAACCAAGCACTGTTTGCAAAACAGTGTATTTTATACTTCAAAATTTTGTATCTAGAACTCTCCACAAAAATAATGGTTGCCTCAACTAGAAGGCATGATCACTTTACCTCATCATCATCATCACCAACATAAGCCAGTTCCAATCAATGTGGTATCAACGACACTAATCTTGTCTCTCCATCCTCTTCTATCAAAAATCATATCTTCAGTTAATTTATGTTTATATAAGTCTTATTTTGTTACCTCATTAATACATTTTTTTATCAGTAATCAAAGGGAAATATTATAAATAATTAGAAAAGATCACATAGTACACAAACTGTGTAACAGTAGTAGAACACATTATTGTCCCACTACTACAGGAACATAACCCTCAACCAAAACACTACCCCCCTCCCATCTCAAAAAATCTGCACCCCAGGAATTCTTCGATGGGAATGTTAGTTCCCACGGGTTGACTTGAAACCCAGCTATGTATTAATCTCATGACAGCTCGTTCTAATGTTGTCTCCTTCCTTTCAATATTTTGAAAAGTCCTATTTCTCTCATTAATGCATATTATAAATAAGAGATTTTAATATCAATCTCTTATATATTAAATGACATTTACTTTGTAGCAATATTATCTCCAACTCTGTAAACTCTAAAACACTGTTACTTCGTGGATCTTCTGTGTGCAAATAATGTTATAAACAAAATTATGTTTTGAAGCCACTCATGGCTAGACTTTATAAGCCTCTTATATAATATTCTTTGCCTCCCTATCCTTCTCTTATGATCAGAAATTGCCTCTCTCATGATCAAAACCATCTTAAAACTTCTTTTCCTCAACTTGAGGGGCACAAATATGAAGCCTTTTTTTTTTTTAATAAAGGCACAAATATGAAGCTAATCAACCTCAGTTATACTTGTTATTGACCAAGATTATTCTTGATCTCCTATGCTCAGGACCTTGCAATAACAAGAACAGCACGTTACCATTCCGCAAAATCATTAATGACATTGTGAAGGTAAAAGTTCATATTATTTTAAGCTATATTTGATATGTGTTTAACAATCTGAAAGGAGCGCTTTTGACACACAAGTATATCAAGTTGAGAAACGTGTCTTCAGATATATGAATCTAACATCTTGACCAAAAGTTTAATCTAGAAAGCTGAAATGAAGCATCCAATGACTTTTGCTTCCAGCTTTAGGTCACTAAAGGAAGATGCTGCCATTACCTAACAAACTTAAGTCAAAAAGGCATAACTAAAAACACAGAAAGAGAGAGAAAGAGAAGAAAAGAAAAGAAAAAGAAAGGAAATACAGTAATTTATTACATTCATAGAAAAACATCTCATAAAATGGGTTATAAACAAAAATTCTACTTGATTGGCTTCATTTCAACTGCTACACCAAACTAACCATACCAAACCAGAAAGCAAGCCTTCTAGTTTTCTATGAAGTTATTGAAATAATTAGCTTAACTACAAGACTATTGCAGATAAAAGCATAACCAGAGCATTTTTAGCAGCCTGCTTCAGAACAAGTCAGTCCCATAGATCCAGAGGATCATTGGCTGCAATTTAAAGTATAAAGATGTGGAGAACCTTATAACATTAGCCCTCCAAATGACCACCCTTTACGTTAAGATAAAAAATAAATATTTATTAAGGCAGAAACTGGCTTATTACCAAGAAATCCAATAGCTAGGTCTGAGATTACATTATTTTAAACTGATTAGAGAGAGAGAGAGAGAGAGATCAAGCTCAAATTTGATGGAGCACTAGCAAAGAATGGTAATGTGACAGTGGGAGGCATTTTGAGGGTATGGACAAGTACCAAGGCAAGCCCAAACAGTTTTTCAGGAGGTGGTTCAACTACTGTCGGAGTTTTGAGGAGCTTAAAGCCTCTTATGTTCCAAGAAGGTTAAATATGTTGTAGGTATATATGGCCTGAAAGCTTTCCACCTACTACCATGGAACGTGTAGTTAATGACTGTGAACAAGGCAACTTAAGTAATTATTTTAACCAAAAAAAAGGAAAAAAATAAATTAAATTGCTAATAAATTAAGTGAATAGGTCACACATTTTTCATGAGTCTTGAAAGTAATAGTCTCCAAAGCCATAAACCAGTTCCCAAAATACTACCGTCCTGAAGGTTTACAGTCCACACTGCCAAAATTGCCTTCCCAAGCCAATTTATTATAGGTTGTTTAATTTTAACCAAACAATTTTGTAACAGAAATGATGCTATAAACAATAATAATCAGCATTCCTAGGCCACAAAGCTGTTTATTTCTTAGTGTGAATAACCATATCAGAGAATTTAACCTCAATAAAGCTTTACAGGTGTGAAATTAGATTTCATCAAAGTAAGGCCTCTGGAGATTCATCACCAAATACCTCTATCACCTATCAACTTCATGCATTTTATTAACTTCCTTGTCCTCTCATCCCATTGAATTCATCTATTTTGGTAATTTATTTAATGCAATCCTCATATTTTCCTACTCAGGAATTCTTATGGAAAACTGTGCAGTAGCATACTGATGTTTCCACTATCTTATATATATTTCATTTTAGATTTATAGGAAGTCTCCACTAGTCAACTTTTAAGGACCAATAAAATACGATCTCAAATCCAGGAAAATCAAAGCTTGTTATGCAATATTTTTAGAGCAAAAGGAATCTTCTATGTTTTACATAGAGAAGCTTGATGGCTCACTGGATTTTTTGGCAGGCACGAAGTAAAATATACACCATATCCACAAACTGTTACAAAAGTGTGACTCAAACCCTGGTCTTCACTGTCTTGTTAATATAAAGAAAGATTGATTCCAATTTAAACTACAGAGACAACAAAACTAGAGATTATATTACTACAAGTATGAAGGAAAGGAATTCAACCTCATATAAAGATGCATTTCATTTGAACTTTAAATCACAGATGATTGTAAATAAAATGAAAAAGAAGATGTACATCAGCCAGAGTCATCAAAGTGAATGAGAACTTGAATTAAAAATTTTCAATGACGAATATGACAGCAGCAGGTATACAACTGAGCACTGATTGTTTAATAGCAAATCTTCAGAAAATATCATGCTCACATTGATCTAATAGCAGACATGATAAGTCAAATTCATACCTGTAGGGCACTTGCACCCTACATTGGCGTATCCGAAATTGCAGTGTTTGAGTTTTTGTGGAACAACCACCATGAGTGCCGTCACAACCTTCTAGAAAATGAAAAAATACACAATCTCCGCCATTAGACTGTAGAATCAGTGCGGTAGGCACAATGCCCTTTCCACAACCAGAAGGAACATCCAACACTACCTGACTCTGAAATTTGGACTTGGAAAGATGGAATATCAAAATGAAGAGCCTCTTTTACGTAAATAAATCCTCCAGATCATGATTTGCACATCTGTTTCAAACGACCAAAACGTTTGTCTGTACGTAATGCAATCTACGGATTCCGAATGACAGGGTTTCAAACCCTATGAAGGTCGAATAACTAGAATGTGCAGAAAAAAAACCGCAGAGATTTCAGGAATATGCACAATAAAATTCGGTCAGAAGTTCGATGATTCAACCGAGCAACTAAATTTTAAGCTGTGATATGGAACTGAGTAACTGCAATCTAAACTTTACCGATGCGCCTTACGCCATTGTGAAGATCCAAGAAACGAACGCATTTCTTACGAGCAATGCGCTTTGTCGGTTCATTGATGTTCGCTGGGATTTGGGGAAGGATAGTGAGGTACGAGGTCACGGACGCGGGATTCGGAGGTTTTCAGATATTCCGATTCGGTTCCGTTGCCAGTACAAGTCGAATTATCCGCTCCGGTGTCGAGGAGATGAAAAAAGGGTAATAGATCCCCCATAGGAGAAAATGCAGATGTGATCGATGGAGGAGATAGGCGTGGGCACATATTGCCGCCTGCAACTCGCCCTTATCGCGCGCAATCTATTCAAAGAGCAAGGACAACTTGCTTACGTGATGGCACGAGAAAAAGCACCGCATGTTAGACTCCGTTACCATCCTTGGTAAGCAACAAGTCCTTCAACAGTTCAACGTTTGTAACATGAGCACGTTTCTTTGTTTTAGGTTTCTTAATGGAAGTTTTTTTCTATAAGAAAATCTAAAACATTGTATTGACCAATATTCTTTTTCTCAAAATCCAAAATTACCCTAAAATCAAATTTGGGATTCAAGGCCAATGGGCAGCCTAAGGCAAATTATTTATTTATCCTGATGTTTATTTATATATTATTAGGGGCAGTGGCGGAACTAGGACTCCAAATCTGGGGGGGCAAAAAAAAATTTCAATTAACACTTCTTATGAAATATAGAAATTTCAATGAATTGGGGGGGCCAAACCAGAAATTTTAGAGGGGGTGCTCATGAAATATAAAAATTTCAATGGGTTGGGGGGGGGGGGGCAAAACATAAATTTTAATTAAAAATATATATACATTTTTAATTAAAAGATGTGGTTCCGCCACTGATAAGGGGAAAGGTACCCGTAGCAAAAGAATTAGATAAGGCCTTGTTTGCCTTTCATTTTGGATTGGGAATGAGTTCCTCAAATGAGTTTCATTCTTAGGTTAGGTTTTATGTTTGGTAAAGACGATTGATTCTTGTAGAACTTATAAATATCGCAAGTTTGCCATTGTTTTAAGTTAAATGAAATTTTCACAAACAACAACTTTATCATTATTATATAAAAGAGTCTTTAAAACAAGTTTCAAACATATCCTTCAAAACTTATAGATATAACAAGTGTGCCATTACATATTTGCAAATTCATTCTGAAAATCTAGAAACGGGACTTTGGGTTGATTTTGGATTGCAATTTATTTATTAAAATTCATTTCCAAAAATGGAATCAAACACCCTTTTAATAATTAACACTTCATATTCATTCTAACTCCTAGAACTCATTCCAAGCCTTGAAACGAGTTTCCAAAATGAACACCAATTGATGCCTAAGTGTATATGATTAATTGGGAGATAAAATAAAAAAGAAATAAAATGAATGACATTTTGAGCAATAGTAGGTAGTTATATATGTGAAGGACATAAAAGTAAAGGGTATTTTGGACAATAGTAAGTAGTTATTCACACAAAAGTGATTAAGTGGGAAATAAAAGTGAATAGAATAAAAAGTGAGGGGATAGTGGGTAGCAAATCAGGGTTATCTTTATAATAGTATAAATAAGGATAAATTAGAGAAAGAAGTTCAAAATGTCAAGCCTTCAGTAGGATGGCATAGGACCCTGTTGAGCATTTTCATAGTAGAAATCCTTAGTCAGGAGAATGAAGGTGAGGACTATTTCTAGCAGTAAAGTCCTTGGATGTTGTTTTTGAGACTTAAATTGATCACTCATTCACCATGAAGAATGCCCCACCCAAGAGCCCGCCTGACTCAACCCGAACAACAACCCCAACAAAGAATTTAAGAAATAATTAATAATTTAAATTCTTAATTGAATCGGTATAAGACGAGGTTAGAAGGAAGAAAAGGCTCATGGAACGAAGTTTTACGATAATGCAAATGTAAGAAGAAAAGAATTAGTGTACCCGAGCTCTTAAAAGCTAATATTTAAATGATAATATAAGATTTTTGGATTTCAGCGTCTTCTATTAATTTTTTGGGTTTTTTTGCATTCATACCCCTATATTATTGTATATTTTCATTTATATCCTTATGTTTTTGGTATTTATATTTATATCCCTCTATTTATCAAAATCGTTACAGTCATACCCCTGACGTTAAAATTCGTCAAGTTTGTTGTTTATTTTTTTTGAATGACTAAAATAACCTTTTGCAAAATAAATGATTTTTACATTTATCCCCCTGTATTATCTTATATTTGCATTTATACCCTTATATTATTATATTTATTGCATCTGTAACCAAAGTCATTAATATTAGGGCTTTTTGCATACATACCCCTGTATAATGAATTCAATAAATGAATTCAAATATTTTATGATGACTGCTATGTACAAATAATTTTGATATTTTACCATATAAATAGTGTTTATGATGTATAAAAGCTATTTAAAATAAAATATTTTGTATAATCAGTTGTACAATTTGATTGCTATTAAGGACAATGAAATTGGTTGCTAAAATAATTTAGGACAAAGTTTGATAAATTAGTGATAAGGAGAATTTAATTATAGAATTCATCTAGGATATTAATGACTTTGGTTACAGATGCAATAAATATAATAATATAAGGGTATAAATGCAAATATAAGATAATATAGGGGATAAATGTAAAAATCATTTATTTTGCAAAAGGTTATTTTAGTCATTTAAAAAAAATAAACAACAAACTTAACGGATTTTAACGTCAGGGGTATGACTGTAACGATTTTGATAAATAGAGGAGTATAAATATAAATACCAAAAACATAGGGATATAAATGCAAATATACAATAATATAGGGGTATGAATGCAAAAAAAACCCTAATTTTTTTAATAAAATGTCCAAAATAAAAGGGAAATTTACACTTAAACCTCTTGAGGTTTGGGAAAGTGGCACGGACATCTCCTGAGGTTTAAAGGTGATCACTTACTACCCTTTACATTTAAAAAAGGTGCACTCAGCACCCTTGCCGTTAGCGGATAAGCAAACAGCGTAAAAAAAATATTTTAAACACCAAAAGTGCCCTCATTAAAACGCCTAAAACAGTCTTTTTCCCCGATCATAATATATCGAGTTTTTCTTCGTCATCTCCGAGCAAATAATTAAGAAGAACAAAAACCTTCCACCAGCCCCTCTCGCTCTCCCTAATACTTCAAGGATGAGCTGATAATAGTCATTTACTTTGTCTTGTGGAAGATGAAACAGAGTTTTACAGGTTATTCGTTGAGGGGAAACTTTAGTCCAATTCAATATGGGGTTACACGAACAAGCGAGACTAAAGATATTCCATGATCATGTTCTCAAGTAAAAAATTTAAGAAACCCTGCTAATTTTGAATACGCCCAATAGCTGGTCTTGGTAATTACAGGGTTCAATCTCATTGATGACATGTAGCATTGTTGCAGTAGCCATAATTGGAGGAAGATAGTGCACAGACCTCAAATCTGGAATTAAGAAGCAAGCATTACATGAGAGTCATGAGACGCTAATGGGATGCCATTATTTTATTGTTGTCATCTCATCATCACAGGTATTCAAATAAATGATTTAAAGGATTTTCTCACCGATGAGGAGGGGTTCACAACTACAGAGAAATTTCCGGTGGAGATGGGGTCTTCAAACCAAGCTTTCTTAATGTGATCGAGGAACGAAACTGGGTTAACCAGATTCATCCTTCGACGAAGGGTGGAGAGAACCAAAAGCTCCCACCTGATTTGTGCCAATATCAAGATCTCTGTAATTTAGAAATGTCGCTCTTGGGGACTTTGAAACATAAGGAGTCATGAAACTATAAAGACTCCTAATGTCATCAATATTGTTCTTGTTTGCAACATCCCCTTCTTCGTCTCAATTCGAACTGTACTGAATTTTACAGATATTGTTGCCCTGTGCGAGAACTATGCTCATGAAATCTCGTTCATTGGTCCACCATAGGGGTTCAAATTCAACCCAGGTCTTGTCTGTAAGGACATCATCTTCAACTATAATCCCTCCAATGCAGCCTCCAACATTGGTTCCTTCATATAATCAGACTTCCTTTTTAAATGTTGGGTCCGATTGAGAGGAACGTCCACTGGTTCTACATCTGTGAATTTGGCATGATAGAGAACAGATTTAATCTAACTCATTCCTATACAATCATTTATCACTAACCCCAGTTAATTGAAATCAAATCGTCGACGAAGGGGTTGATTTTGTGAAGGGATTGAAAGACGGGATTTAGGGGTCTAAGGTTTTTCAAGCATGTGTTTTGAGGAAGCAGACGAGTGGTTTTAGGATTACAACGAAGGGTGTTCTTGGTATTTTGAAAAAGTGATAAACGTCATTTGTTTGTGAACTAACAATAGGGGTGCTCTGTGCGTCTTTTTTAAAGTTAAAGGGCAGTATGTGATCACTCTTAAATTTTAGGGAGTGTCTGTGCCATTTTCCCAAACATCAAGGGAGTCTAGGGGTAAATTTCCTAAAATAAAATGCATGCGCGAGGGATTGAGTGTACGGAGTAACAGCCGTTTTCCTCTACAGAGGTTTCCTCTTTGGAACGGTCTTGGACAAATCGGTGGATGACACAAGTCCTTCTCATTTTAAAATCCAAAACGTATATAGCAACTGACGGAGATAGCAACTGATGGAAAAAAGGTAAACGTCGAACGACGACGTCTAACAACGCTATTCCGTCGTTCGACCTGTAATCCCAACTTAAAATAATTGCGCGCATTTTCTGAAAATTTCAAACGCTGTCTTCCTCCCTTGCGTTTTTGAGGGTTTAAGGTTTGGATGGGGTTTTGCGTCGAAACCTCATGTGCGCACCTAAACCTAGATCGCACACGGGGCGCACGTGGGTTCGTGCGTGCCTCGGGACTTTCGGAGTCGCCACTGCCTGAGAGGTGCAGGCAGACACGGTGTTTGCCCTATCCGGGTCTAAGTCTGGTCTGCGGCTTTTCAGAGTTCTAGATAAGTCCTCGGTTACGTTCGGGGAAGTCTTAAAGACACCCCAGCCCGCCCCGTCGGTTTGACAGGTCCCTCGGGTCTCCCTGGTTTTTGAGTCAAGTTCACCCTTCCTAGGCCAGCATGCTGTTTTATTTGGTCTGGTGGGACCCTCTGAAGGTGTGGGTCCCTTTTATTTGGATTTTATCTTTTTTATTTATCTAAGTGAAATGGGTCGGACCCGGGTCCCGTTGGAAGACCCGTGGGCTGCCATGGTTGGGCCTTAGGCCCAGTAGGGTTATTGGGTAACCATTTTTTGGTTATTTAAATTTTATTTATTTACACTCTTATTTGGGCTTGATGGGCTTGGATTTGGCCCATTAGCCAAGGGTCAAGGGGCCTGGGCCTGTTTATTGAAAACAGGCCTGGTGTGGGCCGGTCAAAAGTGGGTCCTACAAGTGGGCCCAAGGTGCCTTGGTGGGTCCATTTGGGCCCACGGTCCAAAGATGGGCTTAAGATAGCCCAAATTGCTTAAGGGACTGGTTTAGGTCGATTCGGGTTCAACCGGGCCGGAAAATTATATTTTTTATGTTACTTTTATGACTGCCCGTGTTTGTTATACGGGCCACCCTTGCCCGTGAACGAAATCCGGTTTGGCGCGCCCGTGAAACAAACACGGTCCTAACCGGACCGCTCTGAGTTTACGGGCGCATCCAGTTTTGCATTTTTGGTGTCAATTCCGCTTGGGATCCATTCCGTGGCCTATTTGGAGTGTTCTGCAATGTCCGTTGGGGTTTGAAATGTCCTCTCAGCAACATAGGAGTCCACTTCTTGGCCATGCTCTTCTTCTTTTCTTCTTTCTTCTTCTTTTGCATTGTCCAAAGAAGTAAGCTTTCTTTTTACTTCTATCGTCACCGTTATTAAGAAGGAAAGAGAGAGAATTTACAGGGATTCATGGGAAGATTTAAGGGGACAATTCTTTCTTTAAATAGCTACAAGAACCGGCTTTATGCCATTTTGGAAATTTTCTAAGTCTTTTATGGAACTATTCTTCTCCCATGGATTCCCACCTTATGTGAGAATTAGTGTCACTCCTCACTTGTTTTGATGATTTCGGCAGCGCTTCCGCGTCCTGTTGAATTCTTGGAATTCAGTTTGAAAGAGGTTTGATGGATTATTTGTGCTTGTAAGGTGAAATGGGAAGGTTTGGCAGCATTTCAGGGGTATTTTGGGTATTTGGTGTATGGGTATTTGAGTGGCAGGACTCGGGCAGGGGTTGGACGTGTAAAACGTCAAGGAGGAGAGGGTGGAAGGCCTTCAGTCATGGCTTGTTGAAATGAGGGGATGGCCTCTCTATTTATAGGCAAAATTTTCGTGCCCGTAATTCAAATACGGGCGAAAAACGTACATTTCCAAATCTCGCGAAATCGGCCGTATGGGACGCGTGTCCCGCCGTACAGTGACGCGTGTCTTCTTCCAGAAGCTTGCCCGTATTTCAAATACGGGCATGCCCTACCCGTAATTGAAATACGGTCCAGCACGTTTTTAAAATGTTTGGATTTCAAACCTTTATTCAATTTGGTTTATTTAAAGATTTTTATCCGATTTTTTGATTATTTTATTATAAAACGAGATTCTCTTATTAAAATAATATTAAAAAATAAAGATATGATTATTTTTATTTATTTAATTCATCTATTCTGCTTTTTGCTGCTGTTTTGCCACATGGGCAGCTTTCTTTGAAACTTCAACTGCTCATAATTTCTTCATCCGGTGTCCGATTTCAGCAAACTTAGTGTCGTTGGAACCGGCTCGAAACCACCTATCCATTGGGATCAAGTTTGGCAGTTGAATTGGGATCGAGCAAAAAGTCAACTTTTCGCTCCCCAAAAGTTTGACCAACTCATAACTTTCTCATCCAGACTCCGATTTCAGCAAACTCAGTTGCGTTGGAATCGTGTCAAAATGCTCTTTTTAATGAGATGAAGTTTGATGGTCAAATTCACTTGAATCAAAAGTCAATTTTTTGGCCCCCTCAGGGTTTGACTTTTAATTGAAATTTTCATTTTTTTCATTTTTTTGGGGTGCAAAAATCAGGTGCTAACACCTCATAGGAGGGTTTTGCATCGGATCATACTAACCAGGTTGCTTAAGTTCTCAAAATCGTGTGATCTTACTTGTGAATATTTCCCATTTTCGATAAAACTTTGAGAATCGATTGTTTCAGAGAAATCTCAGAAGCTCGGATCGCAACTCGTTCATCCGGCTTTTAGCACTTGCTACTTTTAGAGCTGGTGTTCTATGTTCGAACAACCATGACACAGCGAGTAAGTACTGTTTTTCTTAAAAAGTTGAAATTCATTGATTTGGAATTTACATTAAAGCATCTCGTTTCTTCTTATCTGAAACCCATAATAATGAATGTTTTCTTCTGTAACAACAATATCAGTGTCGGTCTCGGAACCGTTCCGCGAATTGATGCCGCTTCCTAGGCGGATTACGGAAGAAATTCTTTCTTCACGGTTGTTTATGGGCACTTCACGTTCAGGTTTGGGATTTTCCGACTCTTTCTAAATGTAATTGTGTTTCTTGCGTTGTTCATGTAGTTTAGATTGTTCGTGGTATTCTTTGAAAAATCTTTAGGCTTTAATGCGCTCAGTGTTTAAAATTTTTAAGGCTTTATAGGGTCCATGTAAGTGTTTTTTTTTTCAAGTTGACCCCCACCTTAAACATTTGCAAAAATGAAAAAAATTGGCCGTGAGATCTCAAGGCCAAAGCACGAACAATCTTGATGAGGTGGCTCTGCTTCTCTTGTTACTTCAGCAGAGCAGGTTTTTTTTTCTTATCCCGCTTAAGCGAACGCCGCTTGTTCTGCTACCATTTCTTGAATCTCTGTAAGCTTAAGTCAAATGAGGATGTGAGAATTCAACGTATAAAAGTTGATGATTTTCTTGCAGAAATTTAAATGAAATCATGTTGTATAATAGATGTTTGAATAATGAAATCCTGCAATTCTTTATCGTTATTAATGTCAGATGAGGGAAATCATTGTTTTGATAACTGATTTGGATAAGCATGTTTAATAAGAGAATCTATACTCCTACTCCCCCGCTCCCTCTTTTTCTGGATCCCATTTCTCAGCTTGTAAAGAAATCTGTCTATATTTTCCGTTTAGATGTGGAAAAAATCAGACCATCTGGGCTAATGGAGAACTGCTCAGGAGACCATTCTATTTAATTCTATGATACATGAGAAATTCTCTTAGTAAAACGCGGGTAATGAAGGGGCTCAAGATTCAAAGCTGTTATTGATTGAGAAATTATTTGTGAGAAAAACAAAATTCAAATCATTGCATGAGTCTACTGTTCTCTTCTGAAACTTTTCCTCATATTTTAAAAAATGATAATTTTGATATTTACAATTTAGAGAATTTATGGGAAGTGGATAGTTTTCATGACCATCCATTGTTGACTTCTGGTAGCCAATGACGGACCCATTTTTGAATCACTAACAACAAGAGGAAACATGTGTTTTCAGGCTTTTAAGGATGCTTGGAAGGTGGCTTGTTCTTTCTCTGCAAAGTCAAGAATTATAATTCTAGCTAATAATACTTACCACGTTAGGCCAGTTGATTTTGGCGGGCCCAGTGTTGAATAAGGCTGAAATATTTTTAAATGATCAAGTCTATTTGTAAATTGTCATTCAGAAACTTTTTACCACTCTTGTTTGCTTTATTAGGTTTCTGGTATGATTGTTGCTCCCAAAGATCCTGAAATCTGGCATGGTTTAAATCCAAGGAAGTGGCTTTACTTCCATGGCCTAAAGCACTTCACCGTAGGAGGGGTGATTAATGGAATGGGACAGAAATGGTGGGCAAAGTCTTGCAAGATCAACAAAACAAATGTAATGCATATTTTTTTGCAGCATTGTCATTGTTTAAGATGTTTCCTATATTTAGTGTCTAAAACTGAATTCGAGTATCTTTGCAGCCATGTCAACATGCTCCAACTGTAAGTGATGCTTTATTCTTTGAGCAAGTTCTCCTTTTGGCTGTAGATGTTACTTTCTCGTCATTGTTTGAAATTATTGCAAGGTAATATTTTACTGCAGGTCATTACTTTTCATAGGTGCAAGTATTTGAAAGTCAGGAACCTTACAATGGTGAATAGTCAACAAATGCACATGCCATTTATGAAATGCAGTCGTGTTGTGGGATCTCACCTCAAAGTGATTGCACCTGGTAGAAGTCCAAACACCGATGGGATCTACATTAGTACATACAGTTTAGGCTTGGTGTATCCCCCTCCCTGTTTTTCATTTGGTGGAAAACTCATTGAACAGAAGGTTCTGTTTGACAACTTCCATCATTCCAGTTCAAGATAGATAACTTATTGAAATGCATCCAAATAAAGCATCCATTGCCACAAATGCTCAGGTAGCAAAGTGGGGATGTAATCTGTATTGTAAACTTTTCTGTCAAATAGTGAATTATATGGAAGGAAAAGTTTGTGTAATTCAATCTGTATGAGCTACAGTCAAAGTAAATTAAAGGCTTTAAGGAGATTGTACAATTGGATCAATATTGAATTATGCCAGAGTAACTAATTTTCAGGACATTTTGCCTTCAGTACCTGTTATTCTCTGCCATTCTCATAAACCTTTTAGGCTTATGCAGAGTTCTTTGGCTATTATCTTCTTCATTATTGTTTTATCACCAGTTTATGATGATAAAAATCCCAGATCCATTTCCTTTAGGTGTCAAGTTTCAAACACAACTGACTTGCATGCTTAACCCAAATAACCATGTCTAAGGAGATAAACCGTCTTTTGTTTAATGATTAAAGCAAACTGCTTTGAGATTTAGTAAGAAATTTCCTAGCTCTCCGTATCTCTGGCTGAACTTACTTGCTTCAGTTTTTCCATTGGAGATGAGATGACCACTAATCTTAATACTGTAACTAGTCAAGAATCATAACATAATCAAAGATTGAAACATTGTTTTAACATCATAAGGAAAAAGGAAAGAAAAAGTAACAAAAAGGCTTGGATAGAAAGCACAAAAGCCAAGTGATTTGATTAAGGAAGGATCAAAGTCAATCTTATAATTTATAACATCTTAACCCTTCTAAATAGTTACAAAAATTATTTGTTACACAAAATCCAGCCATTGTCAAGTGATGAGCTTTTATCCATTTATTGGAAGAAGGATCTTGGCTTAGAACAGAATCCCTTTGTTATGGAAGTATTACTGGCACTTGATACTTTAGAATTAAGCCTGGACAGGCTTTATCACATTTCTCTTCAGGCAAGTGTTGAATAAGGAAGGCAACAGATGTCTTTTTTGCAAATTTATATGGTAAAAGAATGTATTGGTGAACACCAAGCTTAGGGCAACCGGTCGGAAGAGGTAAGCCTGACTTTTCAATTGTTCTGAAAGTTCTGGGAACCATTTTGTCAACATAGATAGTGCCATCCAAATGATCACATTCATGTTGTAATATACAGGCCTTCCAGCCTGAGGCATCTACTTTGATGGGTTGGCCATTACGATCCAAACCTGTAGATTCAACCTTAAGAGATCGTTCAACTACTGCTCTGAATCCATTGATGCTACAAGAAATAAAGCTTTACAGATCAACGTTTTAACCACATATAAAAATTTTAAACAACATTAACTACAAGTCAAGTATATAAGAGTCCTTATGGAATTGAACCCATTAACAAAATGCTCACAAAAGTATCCTACATACTTCTTATTTTCAATCTAATGAGGCAGCAATTTGTTTTATATTTGAAAATCTTTTGACAAAAAGACTCTTCTTTAAAAGGCAGAAATCAATATTTCATGATGAAAAAAGAAAACAACTTTCTCATGGGAACCATTATTTTGACCATCATCTAATAATAAGCTTCTAATAGTTTGACCACCACAATAATAAGCTTCTAATATGAAGAGCAAAGCAAGAAATTACTACAAATCATTAATCCAAGTACCACCAACAAGCACTGAGAAAAAGGCAGTCGCTTAAAGGATTTTCTTCCATTGACTGATTTACATTATATGAATTATCCAGTAATGTTCTTACAAAATCTATTAATTAAGGAAATATATTCCTATTAAATTCACATAATACCTGTGAAGGAGCCTAACCAAGAATTAGAAGCCAGCAGAACTCTACATCACTTCTCTATGATACGTGTCTTGGTCTTCTTACAGGGCTGTTCCTATTGTCATGGATACATTTGGCCAGACCATTAATGCCCCAGTCTCACATGATAATATAAATGAAAACACTTTAAAGTAATAAATTAGAATGAATCAAATTATTCCTGGAAAGATGAATTTGACCCTTTTAAAAAGATGAATTATTCCATACTACATCATTCACTTACCAAGAGATCAAAAGGATGTCAGTCTTGAGCTTTAATTTCTTCTTTTGGAGCAAAACTGATGCATTCTTTCCGATCTTCCAAAACAATAATCTGCACAATGACAAATGACAAACCTGTTATTGAGATGTATTTCTGTGTTTTGCATCTGGAATAGGGGGCTCTACCATGAAATGGTGTCATTTTTTCAGCATCTTAAAAATGGTTCTGGATAAGAACGTGTCTGTTACATACAACTCAAACTATAGATAGCATGGCACTTGAACTGTTACAAATTCACTGCTTTCTCCTGAACATAAGTCATGACTCCTCCTTAAAGTCATGCCTCCTCCTTAATTCACATGATTATTGATGCCCATTTCATAGGCACACACAAGAGAAAAATAGTGCAGCATAGACTACAGATAATTCTTACGGTTCTACTATCACATTTGGAGCACATGTACAGATCAAGTAGTATAATTACTAACTCTCACTTTGCTTTACATTAACTCTCGAGGTAAACAAACTTCATGAGGAGATTTCCAAAATAAAGCCAAATTCAATATAGCTCCAATCCACAGTTCTATACATTACTTGCACAGCATAAAAAGGATGGAAGTTTGATTAAACCTTCAAGGGAACTCCTATCTGGGTAACAGCGAGACCAACCCCAGGTGCTTTCCTCATGACATTGATCATATCATGGATGATTTTCTGGATTTTTTCCGATCCAATTTTCTGGATTTTGGCGGAAATCAACAACTGGGTTTCTTAAGAGTCGATTGCTTTTCAAGCTTTTGAAGCATTTGTCGGCAATGAAGATTAGTTGTAGATAATAAGAAAACCTGTCAATGCTCTCCGTTACACTCTCCTCTGCTTTTGCTCTCAGATAATATCATCATAACCATTTTTAAAAATTTAATGCTTAGAGGATCCTTGAAATCCTGAAATCTTCTGCAATGCAGTGCTTTGGCATTGAGATCTCACATCCTCATTTGACTTAAGCTTACAGAGATTCAAGAAATGGTAGCAGAACAAGCGGTGTTCGCTTAAGCGGGATAAGAAAAAAAAAACCTGCTCTGCTGAAGTAACAAGAGAAGCAGAGCCACCTCATCAAGATTGTTCGTGCTTTGGCCTTGAGATCTCACGGTCAATTTTTTTCATTTTTGCAAATGTTTAAGGTGGGGGTCAACTTGAAAAAAAAAAATACTTACATAGACCCTATAAAGCCTTAAAAATTTTAAACACTGAGCGCAATAAAGCCTAAAGATTTTTCAAAGAATACCACGAACAATCTAAACTACATGAACAACGCAAGAAACACAATTACATTCAGAAAGAGTCGGAAAATCCCAAACCTGAACGTGAAGTGCCCATAGACAACCGTGAAGAAAGAATTTCTTCCGTAATCCGCCTAGGAAGCGGCATCAATTTGCGGAACGGTTCCGAGACCGACACTGATATTGTTGTTACAGAAGAAAACATTCATTATTATGGGTTTCAGATAAGAAGAAATGAGATGCCTTAATGTAAATTCCAGATCAATGAATTTCAACTTTTTAAGAAAAACAGTACTTACTCGCTATGTCATGGTTGTTCGAACATAGAACACCAGCTCCAAAAGTAGCAAGTGCTAAAAGCCGGATGAACGAGTTGCGATGATCTGAGCTTCTGAGATTTCTCTGAAACAATCGATTCTCAAAGTTTTATCGAAAATGGGAAATATTCACAAGTAAGATCACAAAATTTTGAGGACTTAAGCAACCTGGTTAGTATGATCCGATGCAAAACCCTCCTTCGAGGTTTCGACGCAAAACCCCATCCAAACCTAAAACCCTCAAAAGCGCGAGGGAGGAAGACAGCGTTTGAAATTTTCAGAAAATGCACGCAATTATTTTAAGTTGGGATTACCGTCAGTTGCTATATACGTTTTGGGTTTTAAAATGAGAAGGACGCGTGTCGTCCACCAGTTTGTCCAAGAACGTTCCAAAGAGAAAACCTCCCTAGAGGAAAACGACTGACGGAGTAACAATCGTTGATACCGTATCTGGGAAGCTCGTACTATGTCGCGAGTGACATGGAAGTTAACGGTTCGGCGTTGCGTATACGTCGATCATCGGTCTGAATTATTCGAGTCCTCTTTGGTTAACTGCCCTCCCTACTCTCCGCAATTCCCCCGTCAACATCTGAAATGTCTTTTTGACCTATAAAGCTAAGCTTTTCAGTCTCTAATTCTTCGCGAAAGTAATATTTCATGGAATATCTTCTTTCTGTCTTCTCTTTTCCTCCTGCTCCCATTTTCCCAATTCTGTAATAAAAAAAAAGAGAAATTCTTGGCGTGTTAATCTGTACAGAATCTGAACTTAGAGAATGTCCTCGGAGACACCCATAATCTGTATTTCTGAACGGGTAATGATTCTTGTCTCACGGTTGATTTGGCAAAGCTCCTAGTACCCTCTTCTACTCGGTTACTTCTTTGAGCTAAGGTATGCCTTCTTAGTATGATTTTCTTCATCCGGCTCTAGATTTCCTTATGTTCCTTTTAAATTCTGTTGATTGGTTTTCAACTTTTCATTGGAGCTTCATATGTATGACTGAGATTTTGGGTTGGAATTGCACTTCTTCTGTTTGTTAGGGCGTCAATCTAGTTCTATGTTCTGGATGAGCTTTCATTGTAATTTTGGGTTCTGATTTTCACTATCAAAGACCTTATGTCCTGTGTTTTAGGTTAAATATCCGTTTATTTGCTGTTGGGTTTTTAGTATAATTTGAACTGAACCTAGTAAATTAATTGCTCTGTTGGTTGTTTTAGATCAAGGAAAAATGGGTACAAGATTGCATTTTCTTTGTTCTTTCAATATCAGCTTTTGCATCAGGACAACTCAGTGCCAGGTGTTTAGCTTGATGGTTTTGGATAAAAATTATTCCCCCCAACACAACCCCCACCCAAAGCCACCAAACACACGCCAGCCCACCACTCCACACACCACCCTTTTTAAGTTGTTGTGATAATAAATCTTTAAAATCCACAGCCATTTTAACAAGATCATTGTCACATTTCAATGGCAGGGAATCGAACTTGCATAAATCAAATTGTTTCTTTCCACACTTTATTTGCTTGTGAGAACTTCCAGCATATGTTTTGGTCAACTAATCAAATTCCCTGCTTATCTTATGTGGATTATGATGACGACAGTAGTCTTGATGCAGTGGCCAAAAGATTGATCCCGAGTCATTTGAGGTTTTGGAAGATATGGAGAGAACTTCACAATCATCAAGTAAACAGGATAAGAGACTCTTATCATGGTAATTGAGAAAGCGTGGCATTTACTTTGATTTATCTATTGGAGATTATCAGGTATAGATGTTGTGTTATTTATGTAAAAGTTCTTACTTGGATCACCTAACAATAGAGGGGCAAGAAATAACCCTGAATTGTCCGGTTTCAAATATAGGATTTTCTGTACCTGAAAAACTCGTGGAACACTATTTCTGGAGTCGAGAATGGTTGCAAATGGCAATGAGAAATGCATGGAAGAATATGCAAATGAATCGGGGTCCAGTATAACCACATGTGGGGACAAAGCAAACTCTTGCACTCTTCTCGACATAACAACATCCCAGAATGGATTTCGAAGCTATGAGAACCATCCAACGGGGTTGCATGGAACGTCAACAACTACTCCTAGTAGAGTTGGGTTCCTAAAATTTGGTTCTGCTGGTAGTTTAGCTTCTCCATCAGCCAATTCTCGGCAGGTTGCAGAGGAAGGAGATAATGTTTCACGCACTGTACCATATATTATCCGAGGAGTCCAAGAACGTATAAACAGGGGTTTTGTTCAAAAATTCGATTGGGTTTCTATACAGAAAATCTGCAATGAGTGGATTAGAAATCCAATGAACATGGCCCTTTTTGCTTGGATTACTTGTGTTGCTGTCTCTGGAGCAATCTTGTTCCTGGTCATGACTGGCATGTTAAATAATGTCCTTAAAAGGAAATCTCAGAGAGACACGTGGTTTGAAGTAAATAATCAAATTCTTAATGCCCTGTTTACCCTCATGTGTCTGTGCCACCACCCCAAGCGGTTCCACCACTTAGTACTTTTATGTAGATGGAGGTCAGATGACATCTCAAGCCTCAGAAAGATATACTGTAAGAATGGAACTTACAAACCGAATGAACGGGCTCACATGATGGTGGTTGTGGCTCTACTCCACGTGAATTGTTTTGCGCAATATGCCTTGTGTGGCCTTAACTTGGGATTCAAGAGATCAGACCGTCCAGCTTTAGGAGTAGGTATCTGTATCTCTGTTGCAATTGCAGCACCAGCAATTGCTGGTGTATACTGCATTGTTAGCCCCCTTGGGAGAGAATATGAATGTGAAATGGATGAGGAAGCACACAACCAGATTATCTCTGTCGAAATTAGGAGGCCAAATCAATTAAGGATGAAGTCATTAGAGAAGAGATTATCGTTTGCATCAAGAGATGATCCGACGATTGTTGAGAATAGACCTAAGTGGAAAGGGGGTTTATTTGATTTCTGGGATGATATATCTGTTGCATGCCTCTCGCTTCTATGCAGTTTTTGTGTCTTTGGTTGGAATATGGAGAGACTTGGGTTTGGGAATATGTATGTTCATATTGCGACTTTTCTTATGTTTTGTACGGCACCTTTTTGGATTTTCAACTTAGCTGCAGTCAATATTGATAATGAGGTTGTCAGGGAGGCATTGGGGATCACTGGAGTTTTGCTTTGCATGTTTGGTTTACTCTATGGTGGCTTTTGGAGAATTCAAATGAGAAAGAGATTCAACTTGCCAGCTAATTACTTCTGCTGTGGCAGACCAGCGATTGCTGATTGCACACTGTGGCTTTTCTGTTATTGGTGCTCTCTTGCTCAAGAGGTACGAACTGTTGATTTTTATGGTGTTGTGGAAAATAAGTTCTGTAGAAAGCATATGGATGAGAATGGACAGCTATCACCGCCACATTTGCCTCATGAAGGTGGGATGGCTGAATATGGATCAGGCCCAAGTTCCCCTCTGTGGGACAGCTCCAGAGCCACCAATCATAGGACTACAAGATCTCAAAGCCCCAGCAAAGTTTCAAAAATGAATTACAGTCCAGATAGGCATCTCCTTATGGTGGAGGAGAAGTCCTCTAGTAGAGTTAATGAGAATGCTATGGCTCCACCCGTCCTATTATCAATGCAAAAACAAGACTGTCACAGTGAGTCCTGTGAAATAGCACTGTGAACTGTGATGTTTGTGGCATAAACTAGAGAGGTCTTTGTATTAGTATGTATACTTTACGAGATTCCCTTATATGCATTTTGTGTAGTTCAACTTATTAGATCTCTGAATGTCTATTTTAATTTTATCAATGTTATTTTTACCCCTATGATGACTGTCAGTTTCATATTTATTTAGCTTCTTTTTAAGAAAAAAGTTACCTTCTCAAAATTTTATGTATTCATATCAGAACCAAAATTTCTGATTATACTGTTGATTGGCCATTGAGTTATGCTGGAATGCATTGAGATTATAAAGGAATTTTCGATTTTTTTCTCAGCTTTCTTTAGTGTAATTACAAGGTTGATTGGACCTTTAATTTTGACCGATGTATCCTGGTTGGGAACTAGAAAACTTACAAATTAAGATTATCCCTGGAACCACATTAGTAGATGTTTCTTCTTTGGCCAGAGTCCATCAATCATGATGCCATATTACCACCCTCCTCAATATATTTCAGGTAAGAATCTTGTCAAAATATGTTTCCACATCTTCAATGTGTTAATGGCTTGCTGAGGAGAGAAGCAAATCTATTGCAGGATGGTGTGGTATGCTGAAAGTTGAAAGAGATCTGGTTAAGCTTTACTATTATTTTTGACCCAAATGCTTTTCAAAGGTAATGAGGTCCTTCGCATGTTTTCTTAATTGCCAACATTAGATTTTGAGTTCTTGTAGAATGTAAGTGATTCAAGTAAGCCTAACCAAGAGAGAGTCAAACATGAATGGTGGTGAGGGGTTTGTTAATATTGATGTCTAAATAGTTTTCCGACTGACCATTTATGATATCAGATCTCAATTAAACACTCTAAAAAATTAGAACTACATCAAAATAGATTCCTAACTGCTACGAACTGAAAATGAAGGCTTTAGCATAATAGAAATTCATGCTACTTTTAGAAACCTAAAAGGAACTTTTAAAATCCTCATAAAAGTTGCATGAAACTAGTATTTCACTCAACTTCAGGTAAATATTGAAATGTTAATTAGCAAGCCCACCTGTTCTTACTTGTCTATGTCCTATACCTTTGTCAGATGTATGTAGGTTTGGTGAATCACACTTGATGCGTCCGAAAGTTGCCTTCTCTACTGGATTTTTGTAGAGTCACATAGTTTGATAAATCTAATTGTTGTGTAGACCCTACAGATTGCACCATTCCAATATGCTATAACACTATTTGTTGTCAACCCAAGTTCTGTGACCTAAACTTGGTCTTTCATGTGCAGAAGTGACTGGTAAGCAATGTGTTTGTGCAGATTGAAGACTAACAGCACAAGCAATTGAAAGGAAAAAAGAAAAGAAAAAAGAATATGATTTACGTTTCTTTGATTCATTAAGGTAACTTTCAGTTGAAGCTCTGAAGATACTTATTTATTTCATTGTCACTGTTATATTTTTTAGTTGATCAGGTGACGGGGGGGCTGCGTGATTTGTGGGCTTTTCTTCCAAAGCTTTTGTTGGTCAATGGTTTTGAACCCAGGTTCTATGAGATGTTGAAAAATCATTAAAAAACTTACTCTAAAGCTCAGAAGAAATTGTGCTGGAGCATAAAGTGCTGGAACTTCCGAAGTTTGTCAGGTATTAGGATTCAGAATGTAATGTATGAATCTGTTACATCATATGAGACTAAATTCTTATATTCTCATTTCACACCTTTTTTTTTTTTGATAGACAAGAGATTATCACTGATTGAATCATCACGATTATTGTTTGAATGGAATCTTATGATATTATAATTTTCACATCATGCCCTGTGACCATTGTACGCATTCCCTGGCAGAAACAGTTGAACATCTATGAGGAATTACCAAGGCTAAAGTGGGCTGTAAACTGACGGAGGTTGCATCTTGGAGAATTTCATTTTATTGATGGAATTACCTGCATACATGTTAACATTAGCAGTGAGTGCTGATATCAACTTTCTCCTGAGGTTCTATTCCCAGAAGTTTCAATTATTTCATTAATAACTCAGGCTATATAAGAATTGAGTGCATTATTATTATTTTTTCCCTTCGGTGCGGACAGTGAAATGCGAGCATGGCGAATTATAAGATTCGTATATGTTCCTTTTTAGCTTTGAACATCTGTCTTGTGTGATGCCTTTATACTACAGAATTTTATTACTTCACCAAATTTGTTGCTATGTTTCGCATGGCTTTTAATGAAATCTCTACAATCTACATCTACTAACAAATGCATTACTCGTGCAGGTGCTAGTGGCTGCGACCATCAGATCTGATGAACATGTAAGATCTTATCCAATTTCATAATTCCCTTTTTTTTTTCGGGTTCATTAGCTGCAAATTAAATATCCCATTTTTATAAGGCTTCGTGATGATGTGTTGGAACTTGGCATTATCGACTTCACGAAGATTTCAATCGTACTTGTTTGTTTATATACGATGGATGGTTTGTCTTTGCTTCATTATTACAAGTGGTGGCATGTGCATACTGCACATTCTGAACCCAATAACTATAGCATTTAAGTAGGGGTGGGGTTTAAATTTGACAGTGGATACGGTGGTTATAGTTAGGGATTCTTTTGGTTGTGGAGGGCAATCATTGGAAAAAAAAAAGGGAGGGGGGGGGCGGCGGCGGCGGCTAGAATCTGAAGAATATTCCTCCAGTTGGCTTTTTACTAATAGTATAGATATGGGAAACAAAAAATTAGGCACCTTGAAGGAATCCGGAGTGTCCCTTAATCATTTTGATAACTGGTTCCAAGAATAAATTTTTGTGCGTATCCAAATACTATCGTCTGCTTTATATCAGGATCAGTTTTACAAGTATGATCTCACAAACAGGCTGGCAATTTTCGAAGGTTTAGGTAAAATCTGTCATGTTGAGCTGAAACTGCCCAAGCCTGATACAAAGTTGGGCGTTGGTTATGATTTTGTCACTCCACCTCACCTTTTATGTAAGTAGGTTAAGGCAGTTGAATTCCTCAGTGGCCACTGGCGGGTGTATATTTTAGAACTTCAAAACTAAACATGCTGGCAACAAACTCCAGAGTATCTACAGTCAAATCGTAATACTCAACCGTCAATTTTTCATACTGAAAACGATTAAAATGCCCATCTTCAATAGGATTCAACTTTTTTTTTTGTGTGTGGTAAACTTCAATAGGATTCAACTGTCCAATAATTTTTGACAAGGAGATCATAAAGAATCGAAAGGGCCCATTGCGAGGAACCAGGTCAACAAAAGGTTGGCACGGTTAGCTGTTTGATCGTGACCCGTGGCTCCTAAAATCTCCCTCGGCCCCGTTCCTCTATAAATCCGTCCCATCTCTCATGCTCAAGCGTCGCACAACCTTCTCTTACGCGTTGCTCTTGTAATATTTGATAATTGACAGACTCGGTCTCCAGTTATATTAATTTTTTCCCTTTTTCATCTCCTCTCTGTCCAGAACTGGCTAACTTTCAAGCAAGCCTGGAAGAGGAAGAGTCCAACAGAAGGGTGGTTTGCGCCCTGTACGAGGCCTTAAGCGCTGGAGACGGTGAAACCGTGCAGCGACTACTGGCGCCGGACATTGAGTGGTGGTTCCATGGCCCCCCCTGCCACCAACATTTGATGCGACTGCTCACCGGAGGCTCACAACACGAATCCTTTGTTTTCCTGCCTACTGTCATCACCCCGACTGGATCAACCGTCCTCGTTGAGGGCTGCGATCAGAACCACTCCGTTTCCTGGGTTCACGCCTGGACGGTAACTGATGGGATAATTACTCAAGTGAGGGAGTACTTCAACACGTCCCTTACGGTTACCCGTCTCAGAAATTGGAATCACCCGACGGCGGTTCCACCCTCGTCGCCGGACTTTCACTGGCAGAGCAGCCTTTGCAACAGTATTGGAAAGTGTAAACGCCCTAGACCCATAACCAGCAAGATATTGTCCGCTCTGGGCCCACGGGCCCTCACGGATTTGTTCTCAAGGATAACACGAGAAAACTTCCCAGGGGTCACCCATCCTTACAGTGCTCCCACCTGAGCACGCTTAACTTTAGGGTTCCCAGGGGATTTAGTCCCGTGTTACTCCTTAAAAGGCCTCTTGCTTATTTGGGGGTCTTAAGACTACTTATAGCATCCCCGAGCGTTGTGGGATCCCAGCCATATGCACATCCTCGTCTGGTAGCTCGCCCAGTGAGATTACCCATTCACCCGCCCACTCAGACAGCCAGGATGTCACATACTCCCCTCCATGGGACAACGCGTCCTCGCGTTGGGCAGAACCCCCACACTTTCCGGTCGGGGCAGTCTCTGATACCATTTGTAAACGCCCTAGACCCATAACCAGCAAGATATTGTCCGCTCTGGGCCCACGGGCCCTCACGGATTTGTTCTCAAGGATAACACGAGAAAACTTCCCAGGGGTCACCCATCCTTACAGTGCTCCCACCTGAGCACGCTTAACTTTAGGGTTCCCAGGGGATTTAGTCCCGTGTTACTCCTTAAAAGGCCTCTTGCTTATTTGGGGGTCTTAAGACTACTTATAGCATCCCCGAGCGTTGTGGGATCCCAGCCATATGCACATCCTCGTCTGGTAGCTCGCCCAGTGAGATTACCCATTCACCCGCCCACTCAGACAGCCAGGATGTCACATATGTAAGGTCCTAGTCAACTTATTTTGAAACTTTGACAAAGACTTTAGAGTCTTTGTTTTATTTCATTTTAAGTGGAGGTGGTATGGAGATTTGTGTGCATGAGCACACACCATATCACACCTCATGTCTCTTTAGATTAAAAAGGAATGGATGGCTGAGATGTAATCTTCATTGTTGAAGGATTTTTAGGGTGAAGACACCCTAAACCGTATGGGTGGTGGCTGCAAGAGGTTTTGGGGGGCTGTTGCTAGAGGTTTGGAGAAGAAGCAAGTGAGGGAAACTCAACTCGGGTGTGAATGTAAGTGGGTTTAATTCCTCCTTTATGATTTGTTGCATTAAACCTCTAAATGTTACAACAAATAATCTATGTTTGCGCAATAGTTGTTAATCTGTTGTGTTTGATATCAGCCGTCCCATTGGACTTTTTCTTGCTATAAAAGAAGATTGTAATCATCAATCTGTTGAAAGCTCAACAGATTTTGACGGTGAACTTGATTGTTAAGTTGTGTCAAACCAATGACGCCCACTAGCTATGACCGTCCTTTTTCTTAGATGAATAGTTTTCTCAACATCACAGAGTTGTGAATCCCTCCTTTGCCACATGGACATTGTAAATGGTGACCTGTTTTCAATTATTTTTATGCTCAGGAACAAGGTAACGACAATTTGAGTATTCTTTTCTTTCTTTGTTTTGCTTGAGTTGGGACCTCCTTTACAACTGTCCGTAGTGCCACAGTTAGAGCAAACTCAGCATATCATCTTGTGTGCCATGCATTTATGATGTTATGGATTATTGATGAGGTATAAGGGAATAGATGGGTCGTCTATTGGTGAGGCCAAATTAGTGTTAGATCAACACAACTAGAGGATAAAATAGTGGTTGGGTTCTATTGTCTGCAGCCACAAGAGAGAGAAGATTTCTGAATTAAATGAGGGTAATTGTTGCTGTAGAGAGAGAAGGTTGGGTTGTTTGTATGGATTAAAGAGAGATTGTTTAAAGGAGAGAATGCTGGAGCAATGGATTTTCGGAAGAGAGAGAAAAACCAAAAACGTGGGGAAAGAAAGGGGGGGAAGAAAGAGAGAGGACAAGGGTTATTAAATGACTATTTTTTTTTTGAACCATAGAATGGTTGTTCTCTTTATAATTATTAAATGATTACTTTTTATAATGGTTGGCGGTCCACTCTCTCTCATGGAAGAGAAGACTAGGCTTATTAAATAATTATTTAAGCAAGGGTTATTAAATAATTATTTTATAGTCATCATAGAACGATTGGTTCGTTCTTTCTATACTTTTGGGCATCCGTATTTGTAAAGGTATTCACATTATTATGAAAAATTATAAATTAGTATAGCTGCATAATTGTAACTTAAATTTAGACATGTTGAGTGGTGTTAGTTGCCGAATTGATGTTGTATGGTTGATACTTGGGTTACACACCTAAACTTTTGTATCTGTGTAATGTGAACAGATTGTTTCTTGAAAACACGTATATGTTACGTAGAATGTGGAATGAAATATTCATTTTAGAATATAACGGTGAAGTACTAAACCACAAAGATGGTCATAGCAATAATTGAACTTAATGGACTGGAATGCTTTAGCATGGGTATACCTAGCGTGATATTAATCCGCTGGACGATTGACAGACCCATTGGAGGTGGTTAATATTTTACCTAATCCATGGTGTTCTGGAAAAAGGGTGAGTCGAGCACTCTACCCTAGGCAATTAATGTGATTGGTTCCCTACATGGTGTTCACAACTGCTCCGAAGGTTGGAATTCCTGGGGTTTGAGTCCCTTAAATTAAAATAGTCGGGGACTAAGGAGCCCCGTGGGTTGCAATACCCTAAACCCCATACGAGTACTCATGGGAATGCGGGAAAGTCTGATCCCTGCTGATCGCTAAAGTGGGATCCAAGGGCGTTTGATCCTAGCCATAAGTTGGATCGCTCTAGCGGCGTGCTTGACTGTAAGACCGTCTAGATTTGACTGGGGAACCAGGTCATGTTAATTGTGTATAATTGTTATTAATTTAAAAAGGTATGAGTGGTGGAAATAAATTACATAACTCTTTTGTAATGTAGTGTACTTGCATGCTATTGCTTTTGCTTGCTTGCATGTTCATCATCTTGCTTGATTATTATGTTTCTTAAATGTTTAAAAATTTATTATTACATCTCTCATATCGGGCTACGATATTGTTAAATTGTATTTTGTTTAAATTATTCTGTTAATGTTATTTCTATTAGAAAAGCATGTTCACACATTAGTAAAAATAAATAAATAAGTTAGTACGCTATTGTCTATGAACAAAACCATAGGAAAAACACTGCATGATTATCTGTATAAATATATATTAGTATTGTGTGTAATTATATTAAGATAAAGAGGCGTAGTGCATTTAATCATATAGGGTAAATTAGCCCTACTTACTGGGTTTGTGAAAACTCACCCAATTCCATTTTTGCAGGAAATAACCATAAGAGGGGAAATGGAAGAAAGTGAGATATGAGAATTTATGACAATGTTTACAAGACTTGAGAACTATTTATAATTTTATGTTAGTTGCTTTTATATGGTGGTGTAAACTGTGACACCGGTATTAGAGTATGTGACTCCGTCTTTTAGAATTTGGTTTATGTAAGGATTAAAAGTTTTTTTTACTTCCGCTATACTCTGGATTGTGTTTTTTTTTTTTTTTATATATATACAACCCTTGTGTTGGAATGTGTGTATTCGGGTTTCGCTTACGAGCAGGGTCACCTTCGGTCCTACGCGTGTATAGTCTAACACAGTGTACGGATTTCGGGGCGTGACAATTTGGTATCAGAGCCCTAGATTAAGCAATCCTAGGGAAAAGATACTTAGTACTTTTTGTGTTATGTGATTGATGTGATTGATATTTCAAATTCATTTTATGTCATTTTGTGATTCTCATGTTTTCTTCCATCTATAGATGTCGGGAAGGACGAGAAACCAGTCCAATGGGGCCGGATCCTCAGGTGAGGGCCAGCCACCCCCATCTCAAATGGAGGATATTCTGAGAATCCTTGGTAGCATGGCTGAAGTGATGAAGGGTAGTCAAGCACAACAGCCTAGAGCTCCCATCGATCCTAATCCTGTTGAGACGCCTGGAGCGCTCCTAGAGAAGTTTAAGAAGCTGTCTCCACCTGCTTTTAAGGGTTCTACCAACCCAATTGAGGCTCAAGAATGGATATCAAAGTTGGAAAAGATCTTTCGTGGGATGAAATGTCCAAATGAAGATAAGATTTCACTTGCCACATTTATGCTTGAAGGGGAGGCTAATACTTGGTGGGAAATGTTGGCGAATTCCAGAGATACTGAACAATTGGGATGGGAGGATTTTAAGAAACTGTTCTTTGAGACTTATTTCCCTGCTAGCTACAAAATGCAAAAGGCTATTGAATTCCACAGGTTGGAGCAAGGAATGATGTCAGTAGCTGAGTATGAGTTACAGTTCACCCAGCTCTCTCGTTTTGCACCTGAATCTGTGGCAGATGATGTGTCTAAGGCCAGGAAGTTTGAGAGGGGATTGAGGCCTCCTATCCGTTCTCGTGTGCTACCTCTTCGTCTACCCACATACGCTGATGTGGTAGACACGGCTCGATTGGTTGAAGGAGATATGGAGGAAAATCGATTGGCCAGAGAGAAGGAGAATGCAAGAGGCAAGGGCAAGAAATCTTATGGTCCTTATTCTGGTGGTCAATCCAAAGGCAAGAAGCAAAAGATTCAGGGAAATTCATCATTTGGTGCCTCTTATACTCAAGCTATTCCCATTTCGTCTAGACCATCACCAAAGTGCTTCAATTGTGGAGGTATTGGACATATTAGCAAGAATTGTAGGAAGCCAAGAAAGGAGAACTCATATCAGCCTCGTTATGGGGAAAATGCTCCAGCCTTGTTACCTCCACCGCCTCCTCCAGGTATTATGTTCTCTTTGGCTTCTAAGGATGTTGGTGCATCTAATGCTGTAGTAGAAGGTCTGTTATTGCTTTTTCATGTGCCTGTGACTGTGTTGTTTGACTCTGGAGCGTCTTTGTCATTTATTTCTGCTTCCTGCATGAATTGTCTGGGTTTGATTCCTGTTCCATTGAATACTGCTGTGACTGTTAGCAATCCTTTGGGTGATACTGGTAATCTGGACAGAGTTTGCAAAGATTGTGAGTTCAAGATTGATGATGAAATTTTAATTGTAGATTTGATTGTCTTAGATATGGGGGAGTTCGATGTCATCCTTGGCATGGACTTACTAGCATCTTACCATGCTAGTTTGGACTGTTACCATAAGACGGTGACTTTCCACCCTATTGACAGACCATCGTTTGTGTATGATGGGTCCAAACCTGGTTTGTCATGCTTTGATGTTTTGGCTGCCTTGGAAGTGGAGTCGGAATCAGGGTTGGAAGGAATACCAGTTGTTAATGAATTTTCAGAGGTATTTCAAGAGATACCAGGGTTACCTCCCAAGAGGGAGATTGATTTTTGTATCGATCTCATGCCTGGTACACAACCTATTTCTTTGACTATTTATCGAATGGCACCAACTGAGATGAAAGAGTTGAAGGAACAGTTGGATGGACTGTTAGAATTGGGATTTATCAGGCGTAGCACATCACCTTGGGGAGCACCTGTCTTATTTGTGAAGAAGAAGGATGGTTCTCTAAGGTTGTGTGTAGACTATCGTAAGCTCAACAATGTGACAGTGAAAAACAAGTACCCCCTTCCTAGAATTGAGGACTTATTTGATCAGTTGAAGGGTGCAAGGTATTTTTCCAAAATTGATTTAAGGTCAGGATACCACCAGCTAAGGATAAGGGAGGAGGACATACCTAAGACTGCTTTTAGGACTAGGTATGGCCACTATGAATTTGTGGTGATGCCATTTGGGCTTACGAATGCACCTGCTGCTTTTATGGATCTTATGCATCGTATCTTCAGGACTCAGATTGATCAGTTTGTTGTTATTTTTGTGGATGACATTCTCATCTACTCCAAGTCTGAGGAAGAGCATAGGCAGCATTTGAGAGTGGTTTTGCAAATGTTAAAGCAACATCAGCTTTATGCTAAGCTATCAAAATGTGAATTTTGGAAGGAAGAGGTTAAATTTTTGGGGCATGTAGTATCTAGTGCGGGAGTATCAGTTGACCCATCGAAAATAGAAGCAATATTGGAATGGAAGCAACCGAAGTCAGTAACTGAGGTTAGGAGCTTTATGGGTTTAGCTGGTTACTACAGGAAGTTCATTGAAGGATTTTCCAGGATAGCTTCTCCATTGACCAAGTTAACCAGAAAAGGGGAAAAATTTATATGGTCTGATGATTGTGAAAGGGCATTTACAGAATTGAAGACAAGATTAACATCAGCACCAGTTTTGACATTGCCAGTAAGTGGGAAGGGCTACACAGTGTATGCAGATGCTTCATTGCAAGGCCTAGGATGTGTACTGATGCAAGAAGGCAAGGTAGTAGCTTATGCATCACGACAACTAAAACCACATGAGCTCAATTATCCAACTCATGATTTGGAATTAGCTGCTGTGGTGTTTGCACTTAAGATCTGGAGGCACTACCTATATGGAGAGAAATTTGAACTATTCACAGACCATAAAAGCTTAAAGTACATCTTCTCTCAAAAGGATTTAAACTTGAGGCAACGTAGATGGATGGAGTTAGTTAAGGACTATGACTTCACAATTCAATATCATCCTGGGAAAGCTAATGCAGTAGCAGATGCTTTGAGCAGGAAGAGAAGGAGCACATTGTATAGATTGGCAGTGCAGGAGAGTAGTTTGGCAGGAGCAGTGATAGATATGGGTTTATGTCCTATTTCTCAGTTGACACAGAATTTCATTTCCCAGCTTAGCATTCAGCCAGATTTGGTTCAAAGGATTATAGCAGAGCAGAAAGGGGATCAGAAACTGCAGTTCTTAGCAACAGTCAGGCCAGATTGGGTTGTGCATGCTGATGGCAGTATCAGGTTTAAGGGCAGGATTTGTGTACCCAAAGAAGGAGGGCTTAGAGAAGAGATTATGAGAGAAGCTCACAAGTCTAGATACACTGTGCATCCAGGAGGCAATAAGATGTATAATGACATTCGGAAGGTATATTGGTGGGAGAACATGAAGAATGAGGTGGCAGAATTTGTAGCTAAATGTGCAATCTGCCAACAAGTGAAGGCAGAACATCGAAAACCACCAGGGCTTCTTCAGCCATTGCCTATTGGAACCTGGAAGTGGGAGAATGTGTCTATGGATTTCATTGTGGGTTTACCTCTAACCCGTAATCATCATGATGCTATTTGGGTAGTGGTGGACCGGTTGACAAAAACAGCACATTTCCTACCTATCAATTCTAAGATTAGCATGAAGGAATTAGCGCAGTTGTATGTATCTGGAATAGTGCGGTATCATGGAGTGCCAGTCACTATTGTATCAGACAGAGATTCTAAGTTTACTTCTGAATTTTGGAGCAGTCTCCATAAGGCCATGGGAACCAAACTAAATTTTAGCACTGCTTATCACCCGCAAACGGATGGCCAAACTGAGAGGGTTAATCAAGTTCTAGAGGATATGTTGAGAGCTTGTATTCTTGATTTTGGAGGAAGTTGGGAAAGTCATATCCCTTTGGTTGAATTTGCATATAACAACAGTTATCAAGCTAGTATTGGGATGGCGCCATTTGAAGCCCTCTATGGTAGACCTTGTAGATCTCCCGTATGTTGGGCTGATGTGAGTGATACAGTTGTGTTAGGTCCAGACTATATTCAAGAAACAACAGACAAAATCAAAGTTATCAGGGATAGACTTAAAGCAGCCCAAGATCGTCAAAAAAGTCATGCGGATAAAAAGAGAAGGCATCTGGAATTCGATGTAGGGGATTATGTTTTTTTGAAAGTATCTCCCATGAAGGGTGTGTTTAGATTTGGGAAGAAAGGAAAGCTAGCACCTCGCTACATTGGACCCTTTGAAATCGTGGAAAAGGTTGGAAAAGTGGCATATAGACTGGATTTACCTGCTCAACTGTCTTCAGTTCACAACGTGTTTCATGTATCTATGTTAAGAAGATTTTTCCCTGACCCTTCTCAAATGGTGAATTGGAAATCCTTGCCACTTAAAGCTGATGTCTCATATGAGGAAGTTCCAGTTAAAATTATAGACAGGAAGGAACATGTAATGAGAAGAAAGACTATTTCCCTAGTAAAAGTGCTTTGGAGCAATCATGGAAAGGAAGAAGCTACTTGGGAATCGGAAGAGGAAGTTAAAGAAAAGTACCCACATCTCTTCTCAGAATCGGTATGTTATTACATTGTTTTTACTCATTGATTTTACTCCAATTTCGGGGACGAAATTCCCGTAAGGTGGGGAGATTGTAAGGTCCTAGTCAACTTATTTTGAAACTTTGACAAAGACTTTAGAGTCTTTGTTTTATTTCATTTTAAGTGGAGGTGGTATGGAGATTTGTGTGCATGAGCACACACCATATCACACCTCATGTCTCTTTAGATTAAAAAGGAATGGATGGCTGAGATGTAATCTTCATTGTTGAAGGATTTTTAGGGTGAAGACACCCTAAACCGTATGGGTGGTGGCTGCAAGAGGTTTTGGGGGGCTGTTGCTAGAGGTTTGGAGAAGAAGCAAGTGAGGGAAACTCAACTCGGGTGTGAATGTAAGTGGGTTTAATTCCTCCTTTATGATTTGTTGCATTAAACCTCTAAATGTTACAACAAATAATCTATGTTTGCGCAATAGTTGTTAATCTGTTGTGTTTGATATCAGCCGTCCCATTGGACTTTTTCTTGCTATAAAAGAAGATTGTAATCATCAATCTGTTGAAAGCTCAACAGATTTTGACGGTGAACTTGATTGTTAAGTTGGGTCAAACCAATGACGCCCACTAGCTATGACCGTCCTTTTTCTTAGATGAATAGTTTTCTCAACATCACAGAGTTGTGAATCCCTCCTTTGCCACATGGACATTGTAAATGGTGACCTGTTTTCAATTATTTTTATGCTCAGGAACAAGGTAACGACAATTTGAGTATTCTTTTCTTTCTTTGTTTTGCTTGAGTTGGGACCTCCTTTACAACTGTCCGTAGTGCCACAGTTAGAGCAAACTCAGCATATCATCTTGTGTGCCATGCATTTATGATGTTATGGATTATTGATGAGGTATAAGGGAATAGATGGGTCGTCTATTGGTGAGGCCAAATTAGTGTTAGATCAACACAACTAGAGGATAAAATAGTGGTTGGGTTCTATTGTCTGCAGCCACAAGAGAGAGAAGATTTCTGAATTAAATGAGGGTAATTGTTGCTGTAGAGAGAGAAGGTTGGGTTGTTTGTATGGATTAAAGAGAGATTGTTTAAAGGAGAGAATGCTGGAGCAATGGATTTTCGGAAGAGAGAGAAAAACCAAAAACGTGGGGAAAGAAAGGGGGGGAAGAAAGAGAGAGGACAAGGGTTATTAAATGACTATTTTTTTTTTGAACCATAGAATGGTTGTTCTCTTTATAATTATTAAATGATTACTTTTTATAATGGTTGGCGGTCCACTCTCTCTCATGGAAGAGAAGACTAGGCTTATTAAATAATTATTTAAGCAAGGGTTATTAAATAATTATTTTATAGTCATCATAGAACGATTGGTTCGTTCTTTCTATACTTTTGGGCATCCGTATTTGTAAAGGTATTCACATTATTATGAAAAATTATAAATTAGTATAGCTGCATAATTGTAACTTAAATTTAGACATGTTGAGTGGTGTTAGTTGCCGAATTGATGTTGTATGGTTGATACTTGGGTTACACACCTAAACTTTTGTATCTGTGTAATGTGAACAGATTGTTTCTTGAAAACACGTATATGTTACGTAGAATGTGGAATGAAATATTCATTTTAGAATATAACGGTGAAGTACTAAACCACAAAGATGGTCATAGCAATAATTGAACTTAATGGACTGGAATGCTTTAGCATGGGTATACCTAGCGTGATATTAATCCGCTGGACGATTGACAGACCCATTGGAGGTGGTTAATATTTTACCTAATCCATGGTGTTCTGGAAAAAGGGTGAGTCGAGCACTCTACCCTAGGCAATTAATGTGATTGGTTCCCTACATGGTGTTCACAACTGCTCCGAAGGTTGGAATTCCTGGGGTTTGAGTCCTTTAAATTAAAATAGTCGGGGACTAAGGAGCCCCGTGGGTTGCAATACCCTAAACCCCATACGAGTACTCATGGGAATGCGGGAAAGTCTGATCCCTGCTGATCGCTAAAGTGGGATCCAAGGGCGTTTGATCCTAGCCATAAGTTGGATCGCTCTAGCGGCGTGCTTGACTGTAAGACCGTCTAGATTTGACTGGGGAACCAGGTCATGTTAATTGTGTATAATTGTTATTAATTTAAAAAGGTATGAGTGGTGGAAATAAATTACATAACTCTTTTGTAATGTAGTGTACTTGCATGCTATTGCTTTTGCTTGCTTGCATGTTCATCATCTTGCTTGATTATTATGTTTCTTAAATGTTTAAAAATTTATTATTACATCTCTCATATCGGGCTACGATATTGTTAAATTGTATTTTGTTTAAATTATTCTGTTAATGTTATTTCTATTAGAAAAGCATGTTCACACATTAGTAAAAATAAATAAATAAGTTAGTACGCTATTGTCTATGAACAAAACCATAGGAAAAACACTGCATGATTATCTGTATAAATATATATTAGTATTGTGTGTAATTATATTAAGATAAAGAGGCGTAGTGCATTTAATCATATAGGGTAAATTAGCCCTACTTACTGGGTTTGTGAAAACTCACCCAATTCCATTTTTGCAGGAAATAACCATAAGAGGGGAAATGGAAGAAAGTGAGATATGAGAATTTATGACAATGTTTACAAGACTTGAGAACTATTTATAATTTTATGTTAGTTGCTTTTATATGGTGGTGTAAACTGTGACACCGGTATTAGAGTATGTGACTCCGTCTTTTAGAATTTGGTTTATGTAAGGATTAAAAGTTTTTTTTACTTCCGCTATACTCTGGATTGTGTTTTTTTTTTTTTTTATATATATACAACCCTTGTGTTGGAATGTGTGTATTCGGGTTTCGCTTACGAGCAGGGTCACCTTCGGTCCTACGCGTGTATAGTCTAACACAGTGTACGGATTTCGGGGCGTGACAGAAAGTCCGTGCCTGGTCTAGTCCTGGCAATTTGATGTTAGCCGACCTCGGAGGGCTAATTCTGTAGGAACTATATTATAATCGATAGTACTGCCTATGGAATAAAGTAGGGGAAGCTTTCCTCCCAGACGGTCTAAGTATCATAGTAAGCAAAGCTGTGAGGGTATTTGTTTGGTGTCTGTGTTGGCTTTACGATCTTTAGTTTGGTGCTTTTGTAGGGTTGCGGTTTTTTGTGTTTAATTTGAAGGCCATGGAGTGGGAGAGGAGACAATGGCCCCCTTCCTCATCTGTTTGCTACTGTGTGGTGTTCTTTCCTACTATATAATAAGTAGTTCCCTTGTTTGTTTTATTTCCTTTGGTTTACTTGCCTAATGACAAAACGGATAGAAGCGTTATTACTGGAATCCACCTTTCCAATGCCCTGGTCGAGGATCCATGGCGTAAGAAACCACAACTAGCTTTCAAGATCCACGGCGAGAGAGAGAGAGAGACCAAACGTTGGGGAGTGGGGGTCTGGAAAGGTGGTTTCTGGTTCACGAGATGGCGGAAGAAAATCCGGATATTTTTGGAATAAAGACTCATGCTTGGAATTTTTGGACGTTTCCTTTCAAGAGGCGAGCACAAGCCAAGTGTTATGGAGCTACAGCCAAGTGTGCATTAGAAAAATGCGATCGGAAAGCAAGCATTTCTTCTTCCCAGGTGTGTCGCCGTATAAACGTGTCTAGGCATACCTGGGGATTAGCAAATCGTTTGCAATTTTTGATTGATTTGCTTCCTGTTTTTAAAGTGGGGGTACTTCCACGATTAGCGTTTGTCAAGTGAGCCCGTGTAAAACACTTCAAAAAAAAGTGAAAAATACTTACCATGGCATGCTCCAAGTGAAAGCATTCCATTTCAAAAGCCGAGCAAAATTCAGTATACTTGAGAGGATGAAATCTTCTTGAGGGGATGGAATTATTCCCTGGCCTGTGAGTGTGAAGCACCTGAGCATATGTTTGTGTTTTATCATGTGGGGCTCGCTTGAAACATTTACAACAACGAAACAAAATTTTTTGTTAGATGCTCACATGACAACATCTTACGAAGATTTAATTTGAAAATGTGAAGTATGGAGGCTAAAAAAGATGCGTAAAATTTCTGGGTTGTTAGCCATTTCTGATTTGTTAGCCATTTATGGTAATAATAGAAGAGGCCATTGTGACATGATACAAAATCATTGTATATATCTAATTCTTCTCTTGGGATTTGTTACTTTGTTTGGGGTATTCATGTAATGTAACAATGAAGTTTATATACCATTAGTGTGGGATATAAGAAGGAGTTTCTCTTATATGGATTTATAAAACGCTTGAAAGTTTTTATTAGAATAGAAAAAGAGGAGAGCAATAGAGAGAAGAGACAAAGCTTTTTCTCTATAACAGTTTCATCGCTCCTTATCTTGAAATAATTGCATGTCCCAAGGTAATTGGATGTTTTTTGATATGGATCACATTGTGGAAGGTTGCAAGTTGTGGGAATTGAATGAATAGTTTATGTAACAATCTTGTAGAGAGGTAAGTGAGTCTTAAACCATCTCTTGTTGTAACTTCTTCATTGATAGTGAATTCTTTTCTTGTTGTATTGCTCGTGGACGTAGGCTTTAGTGCCAAATCACATTAAATCCTGTCTCTTGATTATGAATCTATGATTGTGCTTTTACTTCTTTTTCAGTTTTTCTTACAAAACTTAGTTGCTTGTTTACACTTAATTGGGTTTATTGTGTTTGATGTATTATCAATATTTTGTTGATTCGTTTAGACTTTTAAATTTTTGTAATCATTCATAAATGGTAGGACTTCACCACGTCAACAAAGGCGCGTGTTTGGTCATTCTCGACCGTGTGTTTGGCCCGCTTTGTAGAGCCGGTCTTGCATCGTAAATCGTCATCAGGTATCTCAGGTGCAATACAGTTGATCGAACACCAACAAGCTTTCCTGAGTCCAGTAATTGAAGCTTTGTACTTGAATCTGAATCCGATTCTACAGGTATATCATGCGTAATTTCCGAAAATTTAGGTCTCTCAAAACAAAAAACAATGTTAAAAATCTAGAAATTCAAGTAATTTAAAAGACGGAGATATATTGAATTAGGTGGAGAAATGTAGCCTAATAAAAACATGGGGTGGTATAAGAGATTATTTGAATTCAAGTTGCAAGTTTGGTAGACGTTGAAAGTTATATACATGCCGTTCTATATATATATTTGCAACAAATTCTGATTAGTGCGTAAATAAGAAGAAAGGTAGGGCATTTTCGGTAAGAAATGCCAGGCCTAATTTCCTAATTCGCTTTATATATTAGTGAGTATAGATATCCATCTAAAATTAAAGAAAATAATTAAGTTCCACGCATCAGTTTATGATGACCCATGCATGACTTATCCCACCGGATACAAGATGCTGCCGGGAAAGGGTGGTTTGGAAAACCGAAAGAGTTTAAACTTACGTCGGTACGAGAATATGTACTGAACCTGGAATGAAAATGTTTCTGTAAAATTCCTTTTCTTCTTTCTTCCTTTTTAAGGAATCACATTATTTTAAGTGATCAAAGTGTACATGGGATTGAAAAATCATTGCTTGGCTTACAAAGAAAGAAACCCATTTTCAATATTATATAAAGTAAAACAACCATGTCACCGTTCTTATCCAGATCCGAATGATCTGTGAATCATATCAAGGTTACAACTCTGGTTGAGCTGCAGTTTTTAAGGATCCTTGTTTTATTAGGAACTTTTTTTTGTACTCAATGCTTTGTGAGGTTTAAGAAGAGTCAAGAGAGTTCACGGGTGTTATCAGCTTCTCATTTTTTTTAAAAAACCTAAATTAAACAGTATCTGGCTGAGATTATGATTTCATTATTAAACAGTATATGGTTATTATTAGTTTTTTGGAATTCGGTTAGGTTTTAGAGCTTTAATTACCAATATATTTTATGAGAGTAACTTGTTACTAGTCTCTTAGATGTTGAATGAGAAATTAACCTCTTGGACTAATTTTGCCACTCATCATCCAATATTTTTATTGGGGTACGTAAAATTTTTCTGTTCTGACAAATGTCTTATATCCATAATTTTTACATCTCTATACTGTTACTGAAAATGCCCTTTACTTTAACTTCTATTCATTGTTATCTCCTAATTAGTTACTATATATATCTATCTATCTTCATAATTACTATTACCCAAAATGCCTTTTACTTTTATTTCTATTAATACATTTTTATCTTCGCATTCTTTTCTAACTTGATGACTACCTAAAAACTAATCAATTACTTTGAAATGGAAAACCAAATGTTTTAGGGGATAGAAGGCATTGCGTTGTTGCCGCTGATGTTGTTGTTACAGACGCTATGGTGGAGGTTGTTGGTAATAAGTGGACTCCATCCAACCAATAAAATAATCAGAAAAGGAGAAAAACGGCTTTGGCGCAAAAGAAACAAAGCTTTGACGCAAAGAATACATGATTATTTGTATCCTTAAACAATACAGAACGCATCATGCAAAGTCCCCCAAATCATCATTGTATTGTGCTTTCCTTAAACTCTTTAACTCTTTTTCTGTGCTATGGATGTGTTTAGTTTCCTAACTACCTTAATCACTAAAACCTCACTCACTCATGTATCAATGTACTCGTAGTTTTGGTTTTTTTTTTTTCCTTTCTATATTTAATCACAAGGCTCTTTTGGAAGTGTTATTATTTCTCATACCTGATTATTTCCAAACAAACACCCTTACATTATAGAACAAACTCTTAACATACAAATATGTAGTGTTTTGATGGACAAAAATCGTTTGCACCCAATTTATCAATTAGCCTTGAAGGGGATAATTATGGTTAGTGTATTATTCCACTTAAAAAAAAATTATTTCTCTCTCTTGAAATCATCATTTTCTAATTGTGAATGCACTAATCACAATTAACAGGTGCATAGGTGCACAGTAATGATTGGGTGTAGACAGTATGGATGATTAGTGGCAGACCAGAATCCAAAAGAAGTACATAATGAGGTAATGTAGACCCAACTGTTACTTTATAAATGGACCCAATCAGTGAGATAATTCCGAACATGCCATTGGCCAGACCAATCAAGGCCCAATCCACAACAAAGCCTGTACAGAAATTCATCGACCATTTTGAATCGTTTGAGAGGCTGGATAATAGCATTACAAGTAATAAAGCCTTACTGCAAATCCTCTTCCGTATTTCTTTTGGCACCGATTAAAAACATTTTAGATGCTACATGATGTTTTTTCTCATGAATGATCAGCTACTTCGCATGATATAACGGCAACGTATAATATTTTGCCCGAGAAAACCGCATGGACGCAGCCCACGAAAATCCAACCTTAGGCTCATGCTCATGCTCGTACACGTTCTGTTTCAGAATCTCAATCCTCGACGTGGGTCCCACGCACATGTTCAGCAACCGCGCAGAACTCCGTATCGCGGCAGTTTTCAACAAGGACAAGGAAAGGGAAGGGAAAAAGAATAAAAAAGTTTTCTTTTTTGGAACGGAAAAAATGGCAGCTGGTGATTTTTTCGGCGTTTTCACGTCTTACCAGCCGTTAAGGCTTCCAAGTTATGACACTGCACGTCATCCGCATCCGTTTTTCTATTCGGTTCCTCACCGTCCATTGACAGGCGAAGTAGATTACGCTCTGGAAGTATTTTAAGGTGAGATTACACGGTATGTTAGTGCAGAACTGTATTTTAGATCCGATTTACCGGTTACATTCAATTTCGTTCCCCACTTCCTCATTGAATACTCCCTCCGTCTCTCTCTGCTGCACCGTATTAACATTCGTTATTTCTTTCAAATGCCCCAGACCCCATAAAGATTCTCTCTCTTGCCTGAAATCTGTATTTATATTGTAAACTGTACAGATTTCTTACAGTCTTGAAGGCGCAATCGACGAAGAAACAGCCACCCACCTGTGGAATTTGGAAGTTTTGTTTGACCGAACAACATGCCCTTAACCAGATATCAGATAAGAAACGAGTACAGTTTAGCTGATCCTGAACTGTACCGAGCTGCCGATAGAGATGATCCAGAAGCGCTGCTTGAAGGAGTCGCTATGGCTGGTCTCATCGGCGTTTTACGTCAACTGGGGGACCTTGCTGAGTACGTCTTCTACTTCTATGGAATTGTTTCTCTTCTTTCGATTCGGTTCCAATTTCCAATTTCGTTTTTTGATTTGGGGCGAACGCGGAACGATTAGGGTTTCAACTTGGGCTGTCAGTATTGTTATCATTTTGGGTGGTTGAAATGCGCGCGAGTTTTTGTACCTTTTTCTGGAATATACCGTTTTGTATATTTCTGTCCCACATTTTGAATTCGACTTCTCTCGATTATCTGGATGTGTTTGAATTGCGGATATGTGGCAGTTTGACAGTATTTGCTTTTCAGGGAATTGGGTGTTCATGTTTTCCTTTGAATAGTGCTTCAAAGAGTGCAAAAGCAAAATTCTGGTTAATAATGCTCTTCCCACCGAGTTCAAATTTGAATCTTTTAATAGATGGGCTTGTCACCATTTCAATCTTATGCTAGGATCGGCATCTGTGCAGCTTGGTTAAGCATTTTACTTCTTTGTATGAACTTCGCATGCGTGCCCAAATTCGTGTAAACGTAGACCACACATCCTTGATATAGTTATTGACAGTGTGCAATGCCTTTTATTCTCTTTAGTGCCTTCCGTGTTCCCCTTTTTTTTTTCAGAGGGTTGAAAACCTCTGTGCCAATTGCCATACTATCTAGTTGCTCCAAGTATTCCCATCATTTCAATTTTTCTCATAGTTAATAGCATTCTGTACCCAATTATTGCAAGTTCCTAGCATTTTTTATGAGAAAGTCACAAGACGCAGTGGAAGAATCCATATGACACGGTTCTTTGATTTGATGCATGTGGGAAACAACTTGAGATTTTGGCGTCCAATATCAATTGATTCACAAAAGAGGTTTCTCTGGGCCGAGAGTTGAGCTATCAGTTTGGAATGGCTATTTCATCTAGTAGAGTTGTTTTCTGGCATGTGAACTTGGAACCCTGTGCACTAAATCCAGGAGATCTCTAAAAATTACAGCCAGAAAATTCACAATCTGGTTCAACCGTGTGGTCTGAGGATATCAGCAGTTGTGTCGTTTCACCTTCTGTATTGGAGAAAATTGCTTGTTACATGCAGTAGGATTATTTTTATCTCCAGTCATATTGATTGACTTGAATCTTGTGTTAGTAATTCAGCTTAACTTTGAATACATGTTGCAACAGGTTTGCCGCAGAGATATTCCATGACTTGCATGAAGAAGTGATGGCTACTGCAGCTAGAGGTCATGGGGTGATGGTTCGTGTTCAACAGCTTGAGGCAGAATTTCCTTCAATAGAAAAGGCATTTCTTTCCCAGACAAGTCATTCCCCATTCCTCTATACTGCAGGTTAGACAGCTTTTATATGTTTGTTCTCAAAATTGAAAGTTAAATATACAATTTTGCTTACTAATGTGGAGCAAGGTGATTTCATTACAGTTACAACGTAAGTTTATCTTGTTTCAATAATTTAAATTGTTGAGGAAATGTTCTTTTAATTATATTCATAAAGAAATTCAGAACAGATGGTGTGATTGGATAATTTGTCAATCTAAACTTGCACTCTTTCCATGCATGGCCTGCTATTTGATTTGTCTGCCAAGCATATGGGCCAATATATCTTGTATAACAGTTCATATCTGCCGTAATATAGGGCTTGCCCCTTCCTATTAGGGCAGAGTTTCCTTCTTTAATCACAGAAGTGGCTGGAATATGGAGTTTACTTGTTCTGCTATCTCAATCCATCTATACCTATCAGCTTTTAGTGCAAGAGTCCAACGGAATTTGTAAAAAGAAAGAATTTTGTCTGAATCATTAACACCAAGTAAATTTAGACTTTTTGTGGTACAGGGAAATATTCAGAGGGTTGGTTATGGAGTTGCAGAGCAATGATTTTTTCCTGAATGATCCTTGCATAGAGACCCTGATCTTTCCGAAGGAATGATCTAAGTTGATCATGTCCTCTTTCCATGAGGCAGTAAACCCCTTCACCTATTGGGTTGAAAGTAATTTTTCCCTGAGAGGGAACAGTGTTCATTAAATGATTGATGTGCATCTCAGTAAAATGTGCTATTCTGTAGGCTTTTTCAAATTTTAGCCTTTAGTCATTTTGTCTTTTATTTCCGTGTTGAGTATGGCACGTGACTGTATAATCTATGCGAGTGGGTATGTTTAAGTTACATAATATTCAATGACACTCGTTAATTGTAATAATGGGGAATTTCTTTTTTCCAATTTGAGAAAAGACTATTATCTGGTTGTTATACCATAAACATGCAAACACTGTGATTTGAAAAGGCTAAGATTTTTACAATAAGATTTTGACTCAGAGAGCGTGTAATTAAGGTGTTCTCATGGTAACATAATCAAGTCAATCACTTCTTTAGACTTGAGCTCAAAGCTCAGTAAATGGTTGACATTTTTTACAAATTTTATTTGCAGGTTGAAAATGAAAAAACACCCATGTACTTTTAGTCTTTTGCAAATGCTGGCTTCCTTTAAGGTTTTATGCTGGGAAATTTATAGGAAAAGAATATAATTTGTTACTTAGGAGGAAAATACTCTACTGTCACAGTGATGATACTCTGAAACTATTTTAATTTATCTTTCATTTCATCTGCACCTACCTAATTTCATGCTTCATACCAGCCAGTTTGTTGTTTCAACCTTTGGGTAAGGCTGCATGGATTTTAAATTGAAGGCTTGCACCATGTTGATCAATTGCCAGTAAAATAGTCTCATTGTACTACAAATACTTCAATAGAAGCATATAACATGACTGGTAAACTATATTTTACAGGTATTGAATGGCATCCTAACCTGCAAATGAACCAGAATATGATCACTCGTGGAGATTTACCTCGATTTTTGATGGATTCTTATGAAGAATGCCGGGGTCCACCTCGGTTATTCCTGCTGGACAAGTATCTTTTGTTTCTCTTTTCGTTTCGTTTACTTTTTCTTGCCCCTTATTTTTTTTTTTAACTTATTTCTTTTGCTGTGTTTGCCTAAGAATTTTACATTTATGATAGCAGTTACTTGAAAATCTTGTCATGATTGTTTCCTTTTCTTGTCACAGGTTTGACATTGCAGGTGCTGGGGCATGTTTAAAACGATACTCTGATCCATCACTCTTCAAGGCAGGAGTAGCATCCTCTGGGAGAACTCAGGCAGAGGTTCAAAGGGAAAAGAAAGCTCGCAAAATCAAGGTAGTGCATTGAATAGAATGGCCTAGGTATTAAAAATCATATTGTTTTGTAGGTCTTTGTGGCTTTTCTACCATATTTCATGAAATTAGTTTTTTTGGATGGTTAAAACTCTCAAGTATGCACAAAGTTCGACAAATAATATGACCAACTGAAGTAACTAGGGCTGCATGTTGGGAGAGAGTTTATTTTTTTATTTATTTTTTGCGCAGAGGAGGGTGGGGGCCTGGTGGGTGGAATGTGTGGCAGGTCAATGATTGTCTAGCATAAAAGTTATATCGTTAGTGCTTTGACTTATTTAGTTTCAGAGTTATTTCTTTTCCGAAAATTTCTGCATAGAATAGCTGTTTAGTTTTTAGGTCGTATTCCTTGTCAATATTTGATATAATACTATGAAAATCATTTGAAATATTGATTGAAAATTAACCTTTTAGGCATTTTATGTTTGTGGAACTTTTGGATTGCTTCGAATAGTGCCTTATAGAAGGTGTCCGTTGGTTTCCCTTTAAGAAACGTAGGCTTCAACGTGGTCAAAGTAATATTACCAGTTATCTTCCAATTACATGGCATGGATAGATTTTTCTAGGTAGTGAACTTAAGACCATACATTTTAATGTATTTTTATAAAGGTTTGTTAATTGTTGAAAAGAATTGAAAAAAAATATTAAAGTGGCAATTCTTAGAATTTTTGTGTCATATCATCATATTCTATCATGGTATTACAGAAAAACTGTGCACCATAATTCTAAGAATTGTTAATTTTTGTAGTATTATGATAGAAATGATGTTTAAAAAAAAAAAAAACTAACAGAATACCGTATGGTTTGTTGAAATTATAGCAAATTTTTTTGGGGGAAAATTACTAATATATTTTAAGACAACATGTAATTTGCTTCAAAATATAACTGTTTGAAGTTAATAACTTTTAAATGTGACACTTTGAAGCTTTTATGTTATTTTGTGACATCATTACATCAGTATTTTTAAACACTAGAATTGCTGTATCCTAGAACCTACAGGCAAGATTTATTGCTTAGGGCTTAGGAACTCACTAGGTTTATTGGGTGCATGATTCGACTATTTTCTTGCACTTGAATAGGATCGACATTTGTCATCTAATGGATTCTGATGAGATCAAGCATGTTAAATATCATCTTGATCAAACGGCTTAAGCCCTTAAGTTCACTAGTTTCTTTTGAATCATCTATTTAAAAGCTTAGATAGATGTGAACAAGATTCTTACCAAATCATACTGGTGAAGCCATCTGATCTTGCTTTTTGAATGAACAATCTCTTAAACAAGAGATCATTATTGGAAAGCTTTGATCTTCTGTTGACATGCCACATTTATTGCTATACTGTAAAATACCAAATCTGTTTCTATTTTTTATTTTAAATGTTTAGGACTTTTCTAGCAGTAAAATGATAGTTGTAAACATAAGTTTGCTTGGTCTTGAAAGTTTAGATCTCTGTGAAATTTTTCTATCTTATTATATTACGAGCTATAGCCTATCAAAGTTTTAATTTGAAGCAAAATTTTGTATTTCTTATATAGCTTTGCAATTGTTACTTTCTCTTTAACAATATCTAAGAAATCTATTTCCTCTTCTGTTTTTCTCTCTCTCTCAAAATGGTATTAGATCCAGATCTGTGTCGAGTTTTTTTTCTGCAATTGCTTTTATTTGGTCTTGGCTACTTTGCAAAATATATATATATTTCTTACGCTGAATATTGGAAACTATTTGATGACATTTAAGAACTCATTGATTTCTCTTTAGCAGAAGAAAGGATCACGCTGGAGGAATGGAGAAACCCCAGAGGTTTTCCCTACATCCCATGACACGTAAGAGCTTGAAAATTTTAGTTAAATCATTTGATCCTCTTGTTAGTTGTTTTTGGCGCTGGAAATAGTTTCTATGTATAAATTTGTTGACTGAGATTTCATTCTAAAAATACAGGCTGCATCAATTGTTTTCAGAGGAGTGTAGCAACACTAGTAATAATACCCCTGTGCATGTTGTGAGGTTAAAGAAGAGACAATTTAAGGGATCCTGTGTTGATTCAAGAACTGGAAAAAGCTACATGGAAAAATTTCTTGAAGCTTGTTCACCTGAGTGCAAAGTGATATCTGAGAACTATGAAAATCCTCCATGCTCGGAAATGAGATCCAGTAATAACTGTGAATCGAGTCTTGAAATAAATGAGATCCGGGCAGGGAGTCTTGCTGACAAACCACTGCCTAAAGAGAGCAGTCCAGGTGCATCTCCTGATAAACAGGAAATGCTGCTAGAAGCTTCCATTAATGAGGGTGGTCAGGATATTGTTGATGATGGAAGTTTGGAGAAGTTGCCCGAGCCAAACCCCAATGGTGAGCTAGAAAAGGTCTTATTGAACTTCCGCAACGCGGAGAATTATCGGAAGACAGCAGCTGATGGGGAAAGCAAAACAGAGGCCAATGAAGAAGGGTACCAATCTGATGGCATGACAAGTGAGATGGATAATTACGTGGATGCCCTTGCCACGATGGAGTCAGAAGGGGAAACAGACATCGAATGTAGACCTAAGAAAAAACAAGGCTTCCTCGATTATGGCACAAACGAAGGACATCAGGAGCTCCGATCTTCATCTCTATATTCCCACTCAATTGGTAATTCTAGTTTATCAGATGATGAGAAAATTTCATTCAAAAAAGTGAAATCAAGTATTTCCTCCTGTGACACTCCAAGAAATTTTGCTGAGAAAGAACCATCAGATGGTGATGTAGTGGCCAAAGTGGACTCATCTAACAAGGTTCACCTGGTTGAAAGTTTTGATTTATTATCTGATGAAATATCTAGAAATAGTTATGACACAGGAACTAATTCTCCACAGGACATGATCTCCAGTGGCACATGTAATGAGGTCCCATTTTACAAGTTTGATGCCAGAGAGGGTGGCTTGAATTTAGCAGTTGATGTAAATGGTATAACCTGTGTATCTGGGCTTCCTTTGCAGAATAAAGATGATGTTTCACTTGCAGATTGTGACGAAAGACAACCGGTTTCCCAATTGGATGGTGGGATTCATGATATATCTTCTGAATTTTTGGTGCATCTATCTATCAACCCTGACATGGCTGTTGACAGGGAAAATTATGATAAAGATCTTGACGAGGTGCCCCCTGACAGAAGTGCGGAAGACTTTTCTATGGAAAATATTGAAAGAAGAAAGCTTGATCCCCGAAGTTCGGTTACTTTGGATGACCCGATTCATAGTGTATTAGGACAAGAGCTAGAAGTTTGTTCTGATATCAGATCACCACGTAAATCTTTACCTGCTTTGATGACTCCTTGTGATCTGGATGTTGTGAAACCTGCCAGCATGGTTGCAGAAACAGCTAATGTTATTGTTGCAAGTGAGATGGAATCCGAACACTTAATGACAACGACAGATACTGCAGAGAGTGGTAACTTTGCAGAACAGGAATTTCAAGAACTAATGGATGAGGTTTTACTGGTAGATTCAGCCACTCCTCATGATCAGGATGTTGTAAAGCCTGACAGCATTATTGCAGAAACAGCTAATGTTATGCCAGCAAGTGAGCCGGCATCTGAACACTTAACAACAACAATAGCTAGCCCACAGAGTGGTGACTTCACAAAACAGGAACTTCAAGAACTAATGGATGAGGTTTCACTACTTGAATCACCACATAAACGTTTCCCTGCTTTAGCAACTACTTGTGATCCAGATGTTGTAAAGCCTGTCAATGTTGTTTCAGAAACAGCTAATGTTATGCCAGCAAGTGAGATGGTGTCTGAAAACTTAACAACAACAATAGACACTCGATGGAGTGGTGATTTTGCAGAACGGGAGTTTCAAGAACCGATTACAGATGATGTTTCACTACGTGAATCAGTTTTAGAAAATTTTTGCACTCTGTGGTCTGAAGAGAAACCATTATATAAAAGTCAGGAAGAAGGTATGGACATATCTGATTATGAAAGGAAATGCGGATTCAATCCTGAAGAGGTCCAAATGTCATTGGGTTCTGTTGGAGGTGATACACCATCTCTGGGGTCTCCACATACTTCTGTAAAACCTTCATCTGTTATTGATAATCATCTGCTATTTGATGATTCAGAAATTCAAACAATACAAACAAGATCGGATGATGGCAAAACCGCAATGAGTCCAGTTCCGCATCATTCTTCGTCACAATTTCAAGAAGATCGTAATTTTAGCTCAGTGGAGTCAGATCGCGACAAATTGGTAACTGAATCATCTTGTCCTGATTATCATATAGAATCTGATTTGCAAAAGGAGGTGAATCAACTGACTGTTGTTCCTATGGGTGTGGATGGGACGTTTTGTAATCCACGGTCCTGTAAATTTTCTAGTTCTGGATTAGCTGTTCCAGTTCATGATCCATCATTGCATGAATTAACTGAAAAGGATTTGCATGTCAGTGGCACTGCTACTCCAACATCTTCAAAGAAAAATCAAGACGGGGAATCAACATTTCCCAACCTTATTCATCCATTGGAAGCTGCAGAAGATTGCATTTCTTCATCCACCAGTGTCCTCTCCAAGCCGGGACCTTCTTTATTCATGGAATCTCAAGGTCTTAAACTCAATGTGGAGTCCTTAAATGACGACGGACAGAATTTAAAATCATCTGTTCTTCAGTTTGAGCAGACACAGGTTTCAAATGAGATGAATCAGGATGGATGCTTTGAATTTGACTCTTATATTAAGTCTTGTCCCATGGACCCTTTCTGCCAATCTTCAGAATCAGAGTTCTCCAAGTTACTGGCCACCAATAATGCTGAAAGCTTTGAACCTGCAATGAAGTCACCACCAAATAGAACAGAATTGAATTTTACATTGCCAGTCCCTAATACACCTCAAACCAATGTGGATGAGCTGCCACCACTTCCACCGCTTCCTCCAATACAATGGAGGATTGGAAAACTTCAACATGGTTCCTCAGCATCAGAAAGAGAAATGAGACAACACACTGTGAATCCATTCTCACCACCTCAACCTGTTCAAGCAGACAACATGGCAAAACAGGAATTTCCAGCATTAGGGGTTCCTGCACAGCCTGTGAACCCCTTCTTGCTATCATCTGCCATGGAAAACGAGGAGCCTCAGCGTGGTTCTGGAGCATTAGAGGGAGGTACATTACAATGTAGTCAGAGTCCTTTCTTATCACAAGTACTGTGCTTGGATGAAGAAATTACTCACCATGGCTTCCTACCTTTGGAAGAAAAAGAAGCAAAACCTATAAATCCATTTTTTTCATTGCCAGCCACAGACGATGAAACGAATAAACACGGTTCCTGTAATTCCGGACAAAAGAAGGGACAGCCTAGTTTAAATCCATTTGTACCAATATCAATTACTCAATATGTTAGTCCCAGACATGTTTCCTTATCTTTAGAAGGAAAAACAGAGAAGGCATCCTTGGCAATGAAACCGGGTCTACATGAGGAAATGCTCCAACTGACTTCTGCAGATTCAGATGGAGAGATGGTGAATCCTCCAAACTCATTTGAGTCACAACCTGGTAAAGATGTTGATCAGCCTGTACAAGGTTCACAAAACTTACAGGGAGAAATAAAATGGATGCTACGACCAGCTTCAGAAGAGGAAAAGCCAAATGGAAGTTACCAGATGAGGCATCCCAGACCTAAAGATCCTCTCATCGAGGCGGTTGCTTCTCATGACAAAAGCACGGTAATGGTGGTTATGCAGTTTTCTAATTACAATTTCTTCTACTTTGTATCAATGTTTGTTTACTATTACGGCTATTTTTCTTCTGATGGTTTTTCCATTCAATGCTTTTTGCAGTTAAGAAAGGTGACACAGAAGGTTTGGTCTATCGCTGGGCGAGAGGCAAAAGAAAGGGATTCATTGCTAGAGCAGATAAGAACTAAGGTAGGAGTGAAAACATTTTCTTCCTCCTTGTTGCTGTTTGAGGCAGTTTTGGCTGGCTTGGACTGGAATCAGTGACTGCAGCAAGAAATGCATGAATGTGCAAATGCTGCTAGTGAGATTGGAACCTACAACCTGTCCATACATCATAAATGTGATAACATATGAGCATTTTGCCTAGGATGCCATGATAGGCTACTTCCATAGAGTGATTTTATATCATGCTATCTGCCTCAAAGCAGTTGTTTGTCATATCTAACAATGATCCTTTATTTTTGGTTCCTTCAGTCTTTCAATCTGAAACCTGCAGCTGCGACAAGACCCAGCACTCAGGCTCCTAAAACCAACTTGAAGGTTGCTGCCATCTTGGAGAAAGCAACCGCAATTCGACAGGTGGGATGCTACACGGAAACGTTTCTCGTAATTATATGTATATTCTTTCTCCTACAAGTTGCTGAGAATATTGTTTTGATTGAAATAGGTATTGGCTGGGAGTGATGAAGATGATGATGAGGATAGTTGGTCTGCTTCTTGAATAGCAGTCATTTTCTATGGCTCTTGAGCAACAGCATTGTACACAGAACAATACAGCCCAAGCTTCTTTCCTTTGAAGGAATAGGTCAAATGTGTAAATATATTGGAAATTTTGAGGTCATTTCCCTTGTGCTTACCATCCATGTAAGATATTATGTATCAATTTTCCCCGCCTTTTCTTGTCTTGAAAATGTATCCTGGAGAAAAAATAGCTGTGTCCTACCCACAAAATTCATGTGGGGTATATGATGTATACAAATTTTTTTTAAGGGGAAAACCCCCCCAAAGGTCAAAAAAACCGATTGGGGGTACTCCAAAGGTTGGAGGGAAGTTGAAATAAATATATGATATATATATATTTTATATTCACACATATATTATAGTTATCTCCTTGGTAAGAATGGCTTAAAAGAAGGCACCTACAGTTTGTTTTAGTTGTACGTGAGTTGTTGAGCATTTTCCCTTTGATTTAGTGTTGAGCATTTTCCCTTTGATTTAGTGAGGAAAGGGTTTTGAATTCAGGTTTTAGATATGAATATCGCAAAGCATTCCCAAAAGCACCATCCAATTGTACGATATATGCATGTATATTATGAGGCTCTATATGTAAAGGTGGCGTACAAAGCAATCCTATTTTGTATCTATTTTTGTAGCTGCTTAAATAGAGTTCCATTCTCCTTGCCAGAGTCAGTCGGACTCACATTCTCATAGAAAAATATCGATGGAAATCAGTTGAATTAAATACCTAATAAAAAATTGTTCGGGAAAAGGTCTAGAAAACCGATTACTTTGTAACCCTCACTTCAATTGTCCAATAGTGTAGTAGCAGTTGGTTCTAGCCGTATAACGCTGGTATGCTGACAAGAGGCTGCTTGAAAGAAATTGAAGACTACTTATTTAACAATCTGGGCTGACGTACATCAGGCACAAGTACGGTTTTAAATCCAAAAATTCGAACAGAGAACTTACCAAAACTGTACAAATCTCAACCTCACCCATTGTTGTATAATAGTGGTCGGGAGCCAAGCACGGCTTCTTCTGTCACAACGTCCGATTCTTCGTGGTCCAGAGCTTGGGCAGCGAACCGTCCAGAACTCACTTTCGGTCCATGTTGGATTTGGTGAAAATGTCAAGGGCATAATCAAGACTCCAAGTCCACAGGTGTCCGATATCCTTGCTACTATACTAACATAACCGGATCAATTTTTTGTGCATTTATATCTAGATAACGATCAGTACATAAACCAATTGCCGAGTGTCTTCGTAATAAATAACTCTGCTTCTCTTTACGACGACCAACACCAACCAAATTGTTTTTGTCCAAAACTTCCAATTGGCTTTGCAGTCGGTACTCGCCAATGGAAATAAATCCGAAAGCGCCACTAGAGTTGTTAAAAAAAAAAAAGCGGTTAAAAAGAGATGACTTGAAACAGTAAAAAGTAAATATAAAATAAAAAGAAAAACAAAGAGGATAAATACATGGGACCAGACCACTCGCACAGCAATGAGACAAACGCAACGTACGGCCTGTCGGTGGCCGCCCCTCCTTCACATATCACCATCATTTCTAGTTTAATGAGGAGAACGTTTCACCTAGAGCCACTTAGGCTCTGTTTGTTTCACCGGAAATAAGAAAAAGAAAATATTTTTTGGAATTTTAAAATTTTTCGGATATTTGTTTTAAGGAAAAACGAAAATTAACGAAAAACATTTTCCAAATTAAAGGAAAATCGGTGGAAAATAACTTCCGTCAAAATTCAGTGGAAGTTATTTTCTGCTAGGGTATTACGAACATAAACTCTCGTGTGTTTCGATTTTTTTTCCCTCCTTGGCTTCGACTCTCTTCTTCCTCCTCGACTTCAACTCTCTTCAACAACAATCACACTCTTGGAAAAATCCCTAACCTTCTCTTTCTACGACCTCACTGTCTCCTCATTCGAATCCATCGCATCCAATTCGTTTAAACCTGTTTAGGCCGTTCAACCTGCTGATCATGGAGTTGATGATCTTCGCAGGATCCGTGTCGGATTTGACATTGAAGAAGACCACATGCTCAATGGTCTTTGCAGACATTTCGGCGGGAAAATGCAGGGATGAGGACGAGGAAGAAAAGGGTCTGAAAGAATAAAACTAGGGTTTTGAACGAACGATGTATCTCAGACCCTTCTCAATACTAGAATTTGTTGTAACTTTCCATTATGCCTGTCTTGAGTAGTGGGGTCAACTTGGTTTCGGTTAAAATCAAGAAATGACGGACCCAAACCAAACCGGACTTTGGGAAAGTGGGTTTGGTTTGGAGTTTGAAAGCACATGGTTTAGTTTGGATTTTGAAGTTTGTGACCGAGACTGATTTGGTCCGGTTTTGGGTTGATGTCTTGATTAAAAATTTGGCTTATTTAAGTCTTTCAGACTTTGGGAGATTCTAGTCTTGATTTTAACCGAAACCAAGTTGACCCCGCTCTTTTTACGAAGGACTCTTTGAGAAGAAGGGTCTGAAAGAACATTTCTATTCTAAAACATTTTCCGTGTTACATCCAAACACTTGGAAAAAACAAAGAAGGAAAATTTTTTCTGGGAAAATTTTCTTCCGGAAAATATTTTCCACTGTGAAACAAACAGAGCCTTAGCGGTGTCTGCGTGAAACACACGAATTATGTCAAGAAGGAACCCACATTCAAATTCTATCCGAGCCAATGGTTTCACGGAACCACGGAACCATCGGATTTTGGCTCTACAGGCTTTAACGAGTCGTGTTCCTCAAGGAATGTCACTTTCAACTTTACACTTAAATATCATCTTTCTCGTTCTCCAAATCAAGTCATCCATTTGTATACACCACACATGCTTACGACACCCCATTTCTATTGTCATCTTTGGAAAGATAACGAAGTCCACTTCGACGAAGCCAACGCTTCCACGTAATGCCTATTGACAACAAAAAAAAACTCAAAAAAAATAATTTTTTTAACAGCTTCTTCATCTGCTGCGTACTCCTCAAGCAAGGCTCCTCCTTTTCGAAATCTTTGACCGACTCTTCTTGCAACAGCCTCGTCTGCTCCGGATAACAAAGCATCATATTGGGTTACTAAACGCTGATTAAATATGTCATTAAGAAATCGTACCTAATCCCACCAATCGTCAAACTCCAAATCCCAAATTAAATAACATACATTTAATTACCCTTCATTAATTCTTTATTTGGGCTCCAATTAATTCCTCAGCTGAAAAAAGGGGCGCCTCGAAACAAAAATGAACGAATAATATATCAACTTCTTTGTGTATATCACTTCCGGAATTTACAAAACCGAATAAATCCCTGTGGAAATTTACACTAATTAAACAAACCACAATTTGAACCGTCCACTGTTTAATTTCGACCGGATACCATCCACTCCCAAAATCTGAAGCAAGTTGCAAGTTCTTCAACAGAGCAGAGACTCGAAAAACGTGTCGTCCCTGGGTTCTTCTTTGGCTCTGGGGAACAAATTGTTGGTGTACTGTGGTTGGCTGTAAGGGCCAATCAAATTCCCATATCCGGAAAATCCGTAGTTCCCGGAGCTCTGCAACCTCTCTAACGTAGAGGGTGGTGCTTGGCCTTGCGATGACGATGTCATGTGGTTAGATTGAGTTGTGGCCGAAGGTCTTACTGCCATCCCAACATTGTTGTTGTTGTTGGTGTTATTGTTGTTAATTTCAGGCAATGCCCTGTTGATTGCATTGTTGCCACTACCACGAGCTGCGGGAACGTCGTGGTTGTGTTTGCCTTCGTAGGTTGTAATCACCGCACGCAGATCATGAGATGCTCGCTCCACATGTTTTCTCACCGGACATCCCACCATTGTGCACTTGTAGTAGCTCCTGCAATAAGCAACAAAAAGAACCCAGGTTTTAGAAAGCAAATTAAGTTCTGCATTCACTGAATTTAGAAGTGGCGAGTGCCACATTTAGGAAAGATATATGATCTTCTTAAATCCTTTTTCTTTTACATTTGGGTGGTAAAGATAAGAATGAAATCTAGGAGCCCAGAAAGCTAAATACATTTTGGAAAGTTCAAGCAAAGATTCTTCCCCAAAAAGAAAAAAGGAAAAAGGGTTAAAGTAAAAGATTAGTAATGGTTTGAATTCATTACCTTGGATTGGGATTCCCTTTTACTACTTTCTGACCATATTTCCTCCATCTATACCCATCATCAAGAATGTCAATATCACTAGTTGTTTGAACTACGACCCGAGGTTCTCTCACAGTTCTGCTCCCAGGAGCCGAGATGCCCTCGTTCTCATTCTCTTTCTTCCTGGAAAAATCGAACGAAAAAAAATTTAACCACATTTATTTTCCAACATATCTCCCCTCAGAATCTACTTGTGGGGCTATAACCTATCTTACAAAATCTTACCATCTTTTGGCCTCTGGTTCATCTTCATCGAATTCATCTCCGCCTGATTTGCTTCTCTGAGAAGTTTGATCCAGGTCGTCGTCTCCAATCGAAATCGACGAATTGTCTGGCGTTGCAATTGACTCCATTTGTGCGTTTCCGTTGCTGGCATACGATTGATCGACGATTTCTGAGGTATGGGCTCCGGCAGTTTGCATTTGTTGAGCAGAACCCGACGATCTTCTCGTGGATTGAGGCTTGGGATGGTTGTGGCTGCCCTTGTACACAATCTCCGTAATCTGTCCATCCAAAGATCTCTCAACTTTCTTCTTTGTGGGGCAGTTCGGATAGGTGCACTTGTAATAACTACGCGGGTTCTCGCTGCCTTTCACTTGTTTCTGCCCGTATTTTCTCCAATTGTAACCATCTTCCGATCTTCTCTGCTCCCTGAGAGTCTGAGAAGGTTGCGGGTACTGATTGTAGTCCGATTGGAATCCACTGTTGTTATTAGTTTGTATGGCGGCAATCTCAGGAGAGAAGCTCTGGAGGGGAGGAAACTCTGGCTTTATACTAGCCTTCCCAGATGTAAAACCGGGTTGCTTGGTGGCTTCTTGGAAGTTCCATGCTTCCTGTTCTGCCTTTGATGCTTCCTCCTGTAAAATCGTTTGAGTCAAGAAAAATCAATGGCAGCCCTTTTAATCAAGAGACTATGGGAAAAAAGGATAAGAACAAGATAAATACGTAGAATTGACGGAACGGATGAGAATACATACAGTGGTGGCCGCTGATGACTGAAAGATGTTTGTGGATGTAGTAGGTCTTGCTTGTGTGTGGAAGGAGAAATCAGAGTAGTTTCTATTCTCCTGCTTGATATCCTGCTGGAAGTTACTAGAATTGTTCTTCCAATTGAAGTTCTGAGAAGGAAATGTCCCAGTAGTAGGAGACGGCAGAATCTACGCAGACATAAGCAAAAGACCCATATAACTCAGTAATTAAAGCAAGTTAAGGCATCATAAAGATAAACAGGTAATATAAGATGCAGGGGTCTGTACATCTACATCCTTCAAGGATACCGAAGCTTGAAACAGAGACTGGTAGATATCCATATCGAAATATATATTAACGCAGAAGAAATTAAATTGAAGAACTTTATACTTACATTAGATGAGGAGAGGAGGACAGGTGAATCCAAGAGGTCAGCTGGGCTTAACCCAGGAGGGATAGAAAAGTAAGAGGAAGGAGAAGCAAAAGGAGGAGATATTGGTAGAGAGGGAGGAGGCAATGATTTGAATTTGGGAATCCCGGCACCGGTTCGATCGGCGATGCGGTCGGCAAGTCCCTGTGTTACAGTGATTTTGTCTGGGTTGTAATTATGGGTGTCGTCGTGACCGGCGAGGAGATCGGAGAAGGAGGTAGTCATGAACTGGCTTGAGAAAGAGAAGGGGGAATTGGAATTCACAGTAGTCTCCGAGCCCTCTGTTGAAAAGGCCATGAGAGGAGAGGAAGAGGTGGAGAGAGATAGATGAATGAAATGGGAAAAGAAAGAACCGAGCTCAAACTTTTGTAAGAAAAGCAAGAAGAGGAGAAGCTAAAATGCTTACGCGTTGCATAAGGTCCTCTCTTGCTCTCCTCACAAGCACTTTCTGGGAAGCTATAGGAAAGTTGGACCGTGGAAAAGACGAGCTTCAGTCAAACCTCGTGTCTTTGACTGGCTGGCCTGACGTTAAGAACTCGACAGAGAGGCGGCTGGCTTGGGGACGCCTCTCTCTCTCTACCCAATCGTTTGTAGCAAATGACCAATTTAGCCCCTCATTGACTTTATTGCTCGTTGTGTGGAAAGACGATAACACCCTTTGTCAGGTGTGGTGTTTTGTCTCCGTGGGGCGTACGGTCAGGTGACTAAATTAAATGGGTGTTTAGGTAAATTCTAGTCAAGTGAATAAGATTCTAGAAGACTAGAGAGCCAACCACCGACTGTTGCGTGCGAAGGTGGCGCTGTTTGGTGTTTGGTTTTGCACCATGGGAGTAATAAGTAGCTACTAATTTAAGAGTGCATTCTTCTTCTTTTTTCCTTTTTTTTTTTTTCTTCTCCTCAGAGTGACTTTTTTTCGCGTATGGGTTAACAAATATCTCAGGGCGTTCAAAGTTTCCGATCTCGTTCATTTATACATTTAAAATATAATCTATATAGTCTGGGGGGATTAGGACCCACCACAGAACTGGTCCCACACCTGGACTTGAGTGGTTTCAAATATGAGCAAGTATCAGGGAAGAGATCCCGTGTGATCCTCGAGTCGAAGAATTACTGTTGTGCCCAGACGATATAGACGATGCAGTACGTAACCAACGTATCCCACATCCGGGTCCGGAAAGTCAAAAGAATAAAAGGAAAATGGACAAACAGCGTCCCACACCTGGACTTGAGTGGTCTCAAATATGAGCAAGTATCAGGGAAGAGATCCCGTGTGCTCCTCGAGTCGAAGAATTAAGGGAAAATTACTGTACACACTGTCTCTTAAAACTTTATTTCAAAATGCACTACCTTTCCAACTAATTGTCAAATTTACAATGGTTTTATAAACAAAATGACGGAATGCCCTCATGCATGTGTCAAGAGACAAAAAAATGCCCATTTTGCCCCCGGTTTACAACTAATCACCTTCGCCAAATGTGTTTTTCCATGTTCTATTAATCTTTTAGCCATAGAAGAAGATAGACGAAAGGTTTTGATTGAATTTTTTTTTTTTTTTGTTGTTTGGAACAACCAAAATAAAAGGAGTAAGGTTCAACAGTTTTATTGTTTAGACCGGTTTGTGAGTTGTAAACCGGGGATAAAAGGGGTATTTTTTGTCTTCTGATATATGCAGTAGGGCATTTTGTCATTTTGTTTATAAATTAAATGTAAACTTGGCAATTAGTTATGAAGGTAGTGTATTTTGGAATAACGTTTTCAAAGATAGTGTCCATAGTAATTTTCCCAAGAATTAATAGTTGTGCCCAGACGATATAGACGATGCAATACGTAACCAACGTATCCCACATCCGGGTCGGGAAAGTCAAAAGAATAAAAGGAAAATGGACAAACAGTACGTAACCAACGCATCCCACTCTTTATCTGCATCCACGAGTCAACAACTGCCACCCAACGGGACCCGAACGTTCTTTTTTCCTTTTTTCTTCTAAAAAAATTCAGGCTTTAGGACAATGACTTCTGAAGAACATCAACAACGCAAATAACGATTCCGGGTTTGTTGGGATTTCGTAATTGCGCCCTTTTATATATAGTTGCACCTTTGTCTATCAACTTAAGCTTTCAGGTGTAATGCGTTGCCAACACTCATTTAGAGATGATTATCGAAACCCTAAGAATTATTTTAACATTGTATCTTTTAATTAATTTGGTAAAATAGGAATTTTTTTTTTTTGGGTTTCTTTGTTTCACAAAGCTTACTCGTAATGTATGAGACGTAGGCTTTTGTCTAGTGTTGTTATATAATCTTTTTCATTTCCTTTTACTTTTTGTGTGATGAGATTATTAGGATGACATGGTCTAATGCAACTATAATCTTGATATCGCATACGCTAATTGCATTACAATTTTAAACTAAAATCTTGATATCACATATGAACGGATATTGGAGAGAACAAAAAATGATCTGAGATCCATTCCCTTCTCACAAAAGAGAAGAACACACAAATTTATTAGCAAATTAAGCTGAAAATTTTGCCTGACAAAGTTCAAAACACTTGGTCTCCTTAATAACTACCCATCTATGACTTTATTCAACTGTGTACCTAGCAAAAACGACAATGGCAAGAACAGCAGCAACAAAAGAAGAGAGTGAGATCGATCGATTGTATTAAACCTGCAGATCAAGACCTAGATATAAGTCTGGGTTGAAAGTTTTAATCCGGTTATGAGAGCAGACAACGCCAGAGATATGAAAGCAAGGAAAACCATGGCAATGGCCGCCGAGGATGAGTCTGTAAAAACGTTATCCAACTCTTCTCTCATCCTGGTTGTCAATGGAATAGCCGATGATGCTGCCGATATCAGCAGATATGCCATTATCTGCAAACATTATTCATGTTAGATAACATACGCAACTTTACCAAAACAAAAACAAAGAAGAGAATGATTCTGTACGTATCGCCATGTACTGGCAAATTGGAAAGGACAAGAATAGTTCGTTCCATTCATATGGGCACACATCCTCTACAATGAGTACTGTGCATTAGTGTGCAATGAGGCATAGATCAGGTCTCTAATTGGCTCAACGTTTTTTAATTAAAAATTATTTTTTAAGAATAAATTAACAAGTCTTTGCCTTTTTCATTCGAAGAGCCAAACGGCAAAATAAGTTCTTAAGAATAAATTAATAAGATTTTATTTTTTACATCCCAAGCAAAGAAGAAATCAAGGCGGTCGTACAACAGTTATAGAGGATTTTACCCGACTGATTGCTATTTGGTTTACTCAATGTGTGAAAAATAATTATAAAAATCTTGTGCAAGCTTATTTATTTATTTATATTTTTTCCAAAACCCTTCCCCTCCCCCTTTTTTGGGTTCGACTCCCACGTATTTTCAGTTATACAATTGTTCTCTGATGTCAACCCTAGTTTTGATACACTGCAAATTGTCTGCAGCCCAAATAATGTGCAAACATGTACAGCAAGAGAGAACTGACGTGGGGCTCAGCAAAGTGAATTTTTGATGGGCTCCATATCATATCTCTTGATGTATATGTGCTACACATGATGTGTGCTATAGATGATCATCATTGTTTTGATCACAAGCTGGCCACCAACTAGTTTAATATGGGCCGCATATAAATTTTATTTGAGAAACAAGTTCACAAATCTATTATTAGATGTTAATAAATTTATGTTTTATGACCTATTTACATGTATGTATGTTTATTTATGCATACAACAAAGCCTGGTTTGGATTTAGGCTTTTCAAGTTATATAATATGAGCCCGAATTCAATACAAACTAATTAAATGTTTAGTTCAGGCTCTCATTCACGTGGGGTTGGGTGGGCTTTGGGTAGTCCAGGTTGGACTTAGAGATCTACTACTTATATATATTACAGCTGCAGCTTGGTGTGGGGGAAAATTTTGTGATAAATTAATGTGGAAGTAAAGGTAAAGATTAACAAAAACATGGGTTATAGATATGCAAATACAAGAATATGAAAGGGCATGGATTAATTGGAATGTATCGAAAAGCAAAAAGGGCTAGCCAAAGAAAAAGGCAGAGATTGACCTGATCCCCCGTGAAATCTAGGGTGTTGGACGCCCGCGGGGAAAACAGAGATTTTCCGGTCGAAAGTTCGTGAAGTTGGCGTATAACTTGGCCTCCAGTGTACAGTGTTGAGAGGATGGCTATGGCTAAGCAATACCTTGTCAAGATGAGATAATTTTTTAGAATGATTCAGAATCAAGTGTTATAACCCACACTATCAAAACAACTCAAAGGATCCGTCATTAACTAACATAAAGTTCAATGACCATGCATGCATACTCACCCGTATTCTTCGTATTCATTGAAGTTCATCCAATCGCCATGCTTGTTACTGGCCATGATGATGAAAGAAAGGAACGAGAAGAGCAAACCCAGACCCCTCAAAGCCAAGCAGCCTCTACTCAAGAAAACCTCCATCTTCTCTCGCCTTAGGATCGAGGAGACTCCATCTGTAAATGACTGTTTCTCCACATCAGCTGATGGGGCTGTTTCCTTCGGTTCTTCTCCATCAGTGGATGACTGTTTCTCCACATCAGCTGCTGGGGCCGTTTCCTTCAGTTCTTCTGACTTTTCAGGTATCGGTTGGTCGGAATTCGCCATTTTCCTTCGTATTGGAAGGGAACAGGAACGGAGAATTTGATGGACAAGCAGAGAAGGAATTAGAAGAGATCGTACCAAGAAACGAAACGGAGTGGTTTTATTGTGATAACCGCAAAGGCCAGGTTAACGAAGTAACCAACTTTAATTTGTCTCATGCATATGCTACAAAGCAAACGAATACAAGACAATTGCCGGCAAAGCTAGCTGCTATTACAGAGGTTAATTAGATGTTTGCAATGGGATAGAATGGAAGAGAATGAAAGGCAGGCATTATCTTAATTATTCTTCTGTGGAAGCTATCGACCAAACCATCTCATACTTGGTTTTACATAAATTTATGGTGCGTAGGTTTCTATGCTGTCCGACAAGGCTTTTCTGCCTTTTCTGGTTGTGTTAACTGAGTATTAACCCGACCTCGGTTTTTTGTTTTTTTGGGTGAAGAACCCAACCTCAGCTCACAATGTGATTTGGAATGGGCTTGGCGGGCTTTGTGCCGTGGCCACAAATTTCGCCGTGCCTGTCAAAAGCATAATTAAGCTTATAAAAGGAGTGAACTTCATATATTTATTTATATTCTTAAAACACCCCTTCGTATGGGCCGGATTCAAAACCCATTTTAAGAATAGAGTGGGGCTTTGAACCCAAGACTTCATGCTAGCCTAAGGCTTTGAACCCATTTTAAGAATAGAGTGGGGCTTTGAACCAAGACTTCATGCTACCCTAACAGCTTATAAAAAGGGCGAATGTTATATATTTAATTATATTCCTAACAGTGGTACGATTGACAAATTCATCAGTTTTAGTCAAATTTTTAAACCTACACACGACGGATTCAAGGGAGTTTCTATCGGTGGAATATTAACCATTTCCCCTTTCAGTTCCCGGCTGGGAAAGCTGGGCTTTAGGGTTTTTCCATAAAAAAGGATTAGTGAAAAATATTATTTCTTTCAGACTCGGTGAGAACACTCAGAGAAAAAGCCAGAGTTCTAACAAATTGTTGTCGACAAATTTGGCCGCTCACGGCAAAAAAGATATCAAGGAGACTAAGGGTGTTTATTCTTAATGGGACTTTTCTTAATAAAGGGCACTTTTCATGTGTGCAATATTGGTTTTCCCATTTAGATTATCCTTTTTTTTTCTCAAGCTTCAGAGTTCATTAACAAATTTTTTGTTAAAATGTCAATGGAGGAAGACAGAAGAGTTATTGTCCAAAAACAAGAGGGGGGAGGGGGGGGTGGGGGTGGGGGAAGGCAGAAGAGTAATTGACTTAAATATTCCTACTCCGGGTTGTTTTGGTTCAAGTGCTCATAACTCGTAAAATGTAACTTATTAACAACCAACGGTCACTGCCCCGTTCCTTCACTCTCACCCAATTCTTTCGCTCGTCCACCCATTATCTCCATTCCCAAAATGGGATCTCTCTCTCCGACTTTGTATCTCTTTTCTGTTCTCTCTTTCCCTTCCTTTCCTTCTCCCGTAGACTCTCCTCATGATTTTATCTTTTACAGATTGGCTAGGTTTCATCCATGGACGAAAGAGCAACCGTGGGGGAAGTTCATCTAGCCCTGGACCAAAATGGAGAAGGGGATGATACATACGTGTGCCACTTCCCAACTCGGATCAACTCAAGGGGTATATTGTACGGAGATAACCCCCTCCATTTCGCAGCCCCGCTTCTGATGCTGCAGCTCTCCTTGATTTCCATAATTACACGTACCATTTATATTCTTCTCAAGCCTTTTGGACAACCCTTGATTGTTTCGCAGATTCTCGTAAGCTTCTTTTGTCTTCCTCATCGTATACCATGTACTCATTGCCTCATGAATGAAATTCTTCTTTTTTCTTTTTCAGTACTTGTGTTTGTGTTGCAACTCTATCAAGTTAAATACCTTTAATTCTTACTCTTCTTGGAGGCACATAGCCTTTTCAACATTGTTAATTAATGTGAGCCAAATCCAATTGGTCTGCACGTTTATAATTTCCAGTGATTAAGCTTGATTTGCTGTAGGCTGTGCGAGCAAATTGAGGTATATATAATCAATAGGGGAAAGGATGGGTACACCATGCTTCCATTATAAGAAGAAGAAGAAGAAGCTAATTAAAATCACTCGTGAGATCAACAAAATTATAAAGTGTTTGATACTAGAGCTGATTGTGAATGTTTGATGACTTATGTCCACCAGGGTGGTGTAATACTGGGTCCTTCAATTCTGGGGCGCAACACGGCGTTCGCAGAGAAATTTTTCCCGACTGTGGGAAAAACAGTTCTTGATACCTTCTCAGTCTTCGGCGTCATGCTTTTTCTCTTCACAATCGGAGTAAAAATGGATCCAAGCGTGGTACTGAGATCGGGAAAAAAGGCTGTGGCTGTCGGTGTTTTAGGTTTCTTCGTTCCTTATGCTCTAGCTGCGTTAATAGCATTCCTCTTAAACAAATGCATCACCATGGACAAGGATATATCGAGAGTGCTTCCCTTTGTAGTATCGGCACAGTCTATGTCCACCTTCCCGGTCATTGCTTGCTTCCTGACAGAGCTCAAGATCCTCAATTCAGATATTGGCCGCCTAGCTACTTCTTCCTCAATCATCTGTGATATTTGCAGTTGGACATTTGGTTCACTGAGAATTGCAGAGAGAGTAGCTTGGACCAATTCGCTACCATTGTCGATAGGCGCTATGTCATCGAATCTCCTCCTCATTATGTTCATCATATTCGCCATACGCCCCGCGGCATTGTGGACGATAAAGAACACTCCAGAGGGGAAACCGGTAAAGGAAGCTTACATCTTTGCACTCCTTATAGCACTATTGGGGTGCGGTTTTATTGGTGAGGTCATCGGCCAACATGCCCTTTTCACATCTTTTCTTCTGGGCTTGGTTATACCAGATGGACCACCCTTGGGAGCTGCCTTAGTAGAGAAGCTCGATTGTTTTGTCTCTGCTTTGCTCATGCCACTCTTTTTCACCATTTGTGGACTGAAGACCAATGTATTTGCCATAAAGAAGACGCAGAATGTGTGGATTATCCAGCTACTTGTTGCAATTGCCTTCATAGGGAAGGCCATAGGAACCATATTACCTCCTCTTTTCTACAGGATGCCATTTCGTGATGCCATCTCCCTTGCTCTAATCATGAACTCCAAAGGCATCATTGAACTTGTTACACTGAATGGTTGGAAGGACATAAATGTAAGTTGTATATCTTCTTCCCCCCGTTTCCAATTCATTCCATCTTTTGAAACAAAACAAATTAATTAATTGCACCCAATCTTGATCCTTATGTGAAAAGGAATTGATTATGAACACACATGTGACGACGACGACTATATCTGATGTTTAACAGATACTGAACGACGAATGTTTTGCCATATTGATTATCTCGGAGGTGGTGATTACAGGGGTTATATCACCTGTTGTGAGAGCGCTCTACGATCCTTCAAGGAGGTATCTCGCCTACAAGAGGAGGACCATCCTACACACCGACCCTGATGAGGAACTTCGGATTCTTACTTGTGTCCACAGCCAAGACAACGTTCGAGGAATTTTGAATATCTTGGAAGCCTCCAAAGCCACTACAGAGAGCCCTATTAGGGTGTGTGTCCTCCACCTGGTTGAGCTCATCGGCTGCTCCACCTCCCTACTTGTTGCCCACAGACCACGCGAAAAGCCTTCAGCCAATCCCTCCAGGTCTGAGCGTATCTTCAACGCTTTCAAGCAGCTTGAACTACAACAGAATGATGGGCTCGTCTCATTGCAATTCTTCATCGGTACCTCACCTTACGTGACAATGCACAATGATGTGTGCTCTCTTGCTCTAGAAAAGAGAACATCCATCATAATTATGCCTTTCCACAAACAATGGATCATGGGTGGAAGAATACAGTCCTCTTATGCCTTCAGAAACCTCAACCGCAACGTGCTCGAGAAAGCTCCCTGCTCTGTGGGCATCCTCGTTGATCGTGGCCACCTGAGGAATTGCCGTTCTCCATTAACAAGCCCTTCATTGTACAGAGTAGCTGTGCTCTTCCTTGGTGGTGCCGACGATCGAGAAGCACTCGCATATGCCGGACGCATGACAGAGCACTCGAACATAAGGCTCACAGCGTTCCGATTCTCCTCGTCCACTGAGATTGTGGCCGGTACAGGAAGGAGCACCTCCCTCGACTCCGAATCGCTGAATGATTTTAGGATCAGAACAGCAGGGAATGAGAGGGTAGTGTACCAAGAGGAAGTTGTGATAGATGCAAAGGGGATGCTCAGCGTAATCCAATCGTTGGAGTATGCTAACGACCTTGTGATGGTGGGGAGACGCCATGCACAATCCCGACTCCTGAAAATGCTTAAAGGACAGACCGACTGCCCAGAGCTAGGGATAATCGGAGATATACTTTCAGCACCAGATTTCAAAGGATTGATCTCAGTCTTGGTGGTGCAACAGCAGGCAAGAGTATGGGGTATGCATGACCCCGAAGAGTCGTCGCATTTGAGAAAGACAAAATCAGTAGGTAATTCTTCCAGATACAGATCACCGGAGTCAAGACATGTGTAAACAGAACTTTTATCACTAAATGTATAATTGTTATTTCCTTTTCTTTTACCTTTCATGTGTCGTTAATTAGACTTGTCTGTTATTCTATTTTAGCTGATTCTTATCATCTTCTCTCAACATTCGTTAACTTTAAGGAAAAACAGAAAGAAATAAGTAGAGCCCTCGACCAAAGGGATTGTAGAGCTAGCGGGTACCGATATATAATTGGCACTGGAAAAGGGTCACAAATGATTCATCTTTAGTGGCAAAATATCTATGCAAATTGGCAATCTTTGACATCATTTCACTCAAAGTACATGAATGTAATTACTGAAGCAAATTCCACAAACAGAGAAAGGAAGGCCTTCTTGGTGGATACAGATAAATAAAGATAAATTAGACTTCTTAACGGCCAGCGTGGTTATTGGGCAAGTCATGGGCAAGAAGCTGGCGTGCCGTTACATCCACAAGACCACATTACCAAGGTTCTGAATCGGCTCTGTCCATGTCTCCTAAAAGAGCTCGCAAAATGTAATCCAACCCAACCGATCAACCCAAACCGACCCGAGTTAAATGGGTTTGAGTTGACCCGTTTATTAATTGGGTTGGAAACCCCAACCCACCAATAATCGGGTCAACCCGATTATGACCGGGCAACCAGACAGGTAACCCGATTAAGGAAAAAAAACGGGAAAAGTGTCTCGTCCCGATCCAAACCCAGTATAATCCGATCCAAATAACCCCCTAACTCTATTTTAATCATATTTTTTGAAAAATAAAAAATAATAAACGAATTGGCGGGTTGAACCCATTTATTGGCGGGTTGGGGGTTTTCCAACCCACCTTAATTCAGTTCAACCCAAACCTAACCCGATCAACCACCAACCCGATTATGACCCGACCTGTTGCCAGCTCTATCTTCTAAGGGCCTAGCTCATTTTGATTTTCTTCATCACACGTCTCAAGCATCTTGGAAAATGTTTAATCATTAATTGCAAGAATATTTTGTAACCTCCTTTCTCCCCTCCTTAGAATTTTTATAGTCGTCCGACTTATATTTTTCTTTTCTGAGGGTTTTTCAAAAAAATAGCAAATGAAACGACCATTTTTCCCTCCATTTGTTTTTCTTGATGAATGATGATCAATTTGACTACTTAACACGATATACAGAAGAATATCTAATGCTTATATGTAATCTTATCTCTGATTGTAATTAAAATAGGGGGCTGCACACGCTACACGCGTAGAAAACATGGGCACACTTAGATAAACAGTCCGAGGTAGTTACAACATGTTTAAAATAGTGAGGGATTTTTTTGTTTGGGGAAGATAATGTTTAGGAAAAAAAAAAAAAAAGGGACCAGAATCTGGAGGAAATATTCCCTCTCTTCTCTTTATTAATAGTATAGATATAGATATAGATGTTAGTGCTTAATATTCACTTAAAATGGTATAAAAATACGTCCTTCCATTGTATCAATGCCAAGGAACATGAAAATTCAGAAATTCGAGACTTCAACTCCGATCTCGGTATCCAATCTCCCACACAATGAATGTGAGGAGTTGTCTACAGCGTAAGGGAGTAGATGATGCCATTCATTTCATGCAGTGATATCCCTTTCTTTTAAAAACATCATTTTATATTATTATTATTATTAGATACGGAATGCACGTGAACAACATATAGACAAATATCATTTTGACTATAAAAACAACATATAGACAAAGGATGGCGAGACACATTTAATTTCATTATTAATAAATTCTGTAGTTTTATCCAGACAATAGAATTGAAATTTGAGTACAATTCTCGCTGAATTCTTATTCCACTGGAATCCTCGTTTAACCTAAATCGAACCGCCAATAAATTAAGGACTACCATTTAAATTCTCTATTTCAATTCTAATTCTCTGAAACAATCTGAAGCTCTTTATCTTTGACAGTTATAAAAGAGCAAGAACAGATCGTTTATACAACAATTGTATGTCATATTAGGAACTGATCATCTGTTGTTGTCTGTTCTTTCTTTAGCAACAAAGTCCTTCCCGCATCTTCATTCGATATGAAGGCTGTCTTTGTCTACATTCCCACCTATTCATCTGCAACGTATTATTCCAAGTTCCAACTTTACTGGCGATAATATCTCCGGAAATATTTCCAACATGAGGAGACGATCGAGCGGAAGTCCGGTAGCATACGTGGATTAATTGCATGTGTAAACTCTTCTTGCACGTGTGAACCCTATTTTTGCACCCTTAATCCCCTGAGTTAAAAGTGGAGGTCACCGGTCAACGTTCGATGCGTACAGGAAAAGATTAAGCACCTGAAATCGCTCTCAGCCTCCTGGATGTTCTCTCTCATTTGAAATCGCAAATATTGACTCTATCTTCTGCGTCTTCCCTTTCCCCTTCCCCGACTGCAATTAGCTCTGCAGGCCATGGCTTCACCCCCCGATGCATTCAATGCTAGTGCGATCGACAAAATGTTCGATTCATTGACTTGCCAAGACACGAACATGATGCGTTCGAATGGCATGTGGTTTTACGACGACCCTCTGAATTACGCCAATCCGCTTTTGATGTTGCAGCTTTCCTTAGTTTCATTGATCTCTCGAGTGATGGAGTTACTCCTTAAGCCAATGGGACAGCCCATGGTCATCCCACAGATTCTCGTAAGCTCCACTTGTATGTTCTAAATGTATTATTTATTTTTATCTTTAAATCCACACTAATATCGATATGTTGTTAATTCCTGTGTAACCGACAGGGTGGTATGATCCTTGGCCCCTCATTCCTCAGGCAAACCTCTTCAATACCGGTTCGTGTATTTCCAGAAAGATCAAAAACGACCCTGGATACAATTGCAAGTTTCGGTGTCATGTTCTTCCAGTTCCTAGTTGGAACGAAGATGAGCACGCAAACAATAATAAAATCAGGCAAGGCCGCCATTGTTATAGGGATTTCAGTCTTCGTCTCTCCTTTCATAATTAGTTTGCCGATAACCTTCGCGGCTTCCTACTTCATATCACTGGAGGGATATCTTCTGAGGTTGGTTACGGTTTTGGCATCATCACAGTCCATTACCATCTTCCCCATTGTTTGGATCCTTCTTGCTGAGCTCAAACTACTCAACTCAGACATCGGACACCTAGCCACGTCGTCGGCGACTATCGTAGATCTGTGCTGCTGGTTCAATCTGGCTATGTTTCACACCGTGACGCCTCAGCAATCGGTTTTTAATTCAACGACTTTATATTCCTTCCTTTCGTGTCTAGCTCTTGTGGGGCTCATATTTTTGGTCATCCGGCCGGCGATGATATGGATTGTGAAGCACACCCCAGATGGGGGACCGGTGAAAGAGATATACGTTATGTGTGTTCTTGTCTCAGTCCTGATAATTGCGTTCATCAGTGAGGTAATCGGGCAACATTATGTCTTTGGTCCTTTCATCTTGGGGTTGGCAATACCAGATGGGCCACCCTTAGGATCAGCCTTAGTGGAGAAGCTTGACCATTTCGTTTCCGGGTTGCTCTTCCCGATCTACTTCGTTGTTGTTGGCTTGAGGACTAATATTTACAAAATAAACTCCAAGACATTGGAGGTTGTGATGATGGTAGTCCTCATCAACTCATTTGGGAAGATTACGGCGGCCACATTCTCTTCCCTCTACTTCAAGTTACCTATCCGCGACGCTCTTTTGATGGGCATCATCATGAACGCTAACGGTATAACAGAGATCATCCTCTATAACGCTTGGAGAGATGTGAAGGTATTTCATCCTTTATAACTCTTGTATCAACATGTTTGCACACACACGGACACAAATTTGAATCATTCACTTATTGCAGCAATGGGGGCTGTTGTTGTGTTCATTTGAATTATTAATTGTTGCACAGATCCTTACTGATGACGCCTTCTCAGCTGTGATTGTCTTGGTAGTGTTGTTAACGGGAAGCATTGCACCTCTGGTAAGATTATTCTATGATCCTTCAAACAGGTATGCAACCTACAAGAGAAGGACTATACAGCATATGAAGCATGACTATGAATTCCGCCTATTGGTATGCATCCACAACCAGGAAAATGTGCCGACCATGATCAACCTCCTCGAAGCCTCCAATGCAACTGCAGAGAGCCCTGTATGTGTTTACGCCCTCTACCTTGTCGAGCTCATCGGCCGCGTTACCCCTCTCCTTATCTCCCACAAACAACAGAGAGTGCCTTCAACCAGTGGCTCAAGCTCCAGTCGCATCTTTAACGCTTTCCATTACTATGAACAACACAATGAAGGTCGCGTCACAGTGCACCCCTTCACTGTAATCTCCCCCTTTGTCTCCATGCACAATGATGTGTGTTTAATGGCATCTGATAAGAGGGTATCCTTTATAATTATGCCATTCCACAAGCAATGGGCTGTTGATGGCACAGTTGGATCAGTAAATCGTGCCATCAGAAGCATGAACCGTAATGTCCTCGACAAGGCCCCTTGCTCAGTTGGGATCTTCATCGACCGGGGCATCCTCAATGGTTCAACGTCTGTTCTATCATCGCTAACTTCATACAATGTCGCCATTCTCTTTCTGGGCGGAGCCGATGACCGAGAGGCACTAGCATATGGTGCACGTTTGGCCAGGCATCAAAGTATCAGACTCACTGTAGTTCGTTTCCTCACGGTGAATGACAATAGCAGCGAGAGGGAGAAGAAGTTCAATGGTGAAGCAATCAATGCATTTAGGCTCAACAGCGCTAGCAATAAGCGGGTCAGTTATAAGGAGGAGGTGGTGAAGGATGGGGAAGGGACTACAAATCTGATTAGGGCAATGGAGGATTCATACGATCTAATAATAGTAGGGAGATACCATCGAACGGATGCAGCATTGTCCGGCCTAACTGAATGGAATGACTCTCCCGAGCTAGGGTTATTGGGGGACTTGCTGGCTTCGCCTGATTTCATGGCTACGGCATCGGTATTGGTGGTGCAGCAACAGGCAAGGGTGGTAGGATTAGGATATCAGGGAAGTGACGAAAAGGAGGTGGGGCAAGGGAAAGCTCAGAATCGGTATGCAGTTCATGGTGTAACAGATGACGATGACAGAGAAGGTGTTTTCCATGGGGACAATGTTGTAAAGGTGTAGGGTGATCTTCAAAACATTTGCATTTTTTTTCCTTTCTTTTAATTCCATGCTTTCCTTCTTCTTCGTGCCAAATTTTCATGGAGGAATGTAATTCTGTAAAGCGATACAGTATTCATTTTCATATGTTCGAATCTCAAAACAATACCTTCAAAGATTGTAATTCTATAAACTCGTTAGTTAATGGTAAAAGAAAAAGAAAAATTTTAAGTCTATATAAAAATAAAAAAATATTTTGTTTAATATGAAAAATGCTTCAATAAGTCACAAGTTTAAATTAAGTGCATAATTAATTAAGCAATCCCAAACGCAGCCTTATTTCTGACGCCTCTTCAGATGCCTTGCACTTTGGATTGAGTTGGTATTATTATCAATTGTGGTTTCATTATAATCATCTATACTATTAATAAAGAGAAAGAAGAGGGAATATTTCCTCTAAACATTACCTTCTCCAAACAAAACAATCCCTAACTGTTTTAAATATTTCGTAACTACTTCGGGCTGTTTATATAAGTGGGCGCATGTTTTCTACGCTCGTAGCACGTGCAGCCCCCTAGTACTATATAATTAAAGAGGTAAAATTGTTTATGTCATTAACTGATGAGTTCTGTTAGTAGTAGGTATAAGCATAATCTTTGTACCCAGCCCTTGTGTTTTAAGTGAAAGATATGCTTTCTTCGACATATACTAGTATTATCTACCGAGAAATTTGATGATTTCAAGTAAGACGTAGCTTTGGTTATTAAGTATGAAAGCCCAACCCACTTTTGATTTTTATCGCCTCGCGTGCCTTTTATTTTTTATTTCTTTTTGATATATATATCTTTACTATTACTGAACCTGGTCAATAACTATCTTATGAATAACTACCCATAAAATTAAAACTATAATTTAAAAGTCTCACTTCAAATATTGAATACATGTAGGAGTGTATGTATCTCCTTTTGACCACTTAATTAGAAATATCTACCGATCGACAATCCAAACAAGATAAATAATTAAAAAAAATTCATTAAACGGATTGCTCATATCATATAAAGTACCCATTGTTTCATTGTTCCGGACCTTGAAACATATATTCACGCTGGATTAATGGTTTATAGGTAGACATGTTCGCGAGTTATACGTATACACTTGTTTCACCGCTTAGGCGCGCGAGACGATAAAACAGGGAGTGATTCAAACATCACACAGTCCAGACACGTCTCTTTAATTTTTCTCACATGGAGTATAATAGCATCCTTCAGGCGTGTATGATCAATTCACTTAAAAATTTTATTAAAGCAGAAAAAATGGATGTTTTATGTGGATCAGCCATTCACAAAAACCACTGCAAGAACGGCTTAGTGTGGGATGTCTTGAACCACGTACATTCCTCTTCTTCCCTCAAATGTCGATGTCGCAGCGCAACCTGCGGGAGTATTGTCGTTCTCACTTCTCACGCATCGCGTGGGAGAAGACGTAGAACGATCTAATGATTTTGGTCAAAATCAGCGTTAAAAATGAAGAAACTGTTAACCGTAAATATCAATGTGTGACTGAACAACTCCCCTTCTTCTCGCCCTCCCGTTCATCTCCCTCGCCTCTTTCGAGTGTGTGATTACTTGGTCTGAGTTACCTCCTCAGTTTTCTTCTTCTCTTCGTTCTTCTCTGAACAAGCTTTAGCTATGGCGTCATCACTGGAAGGCATGGCATATATGGTTGGGAACAAAACGCTTGTTTGCCAAACTCCACACAGGAGCAAGTCCAAGGGTGTATGGTTTCATGATAGTCCTCTAAAATATTCTGCTTCTCTTCTTATATTGCAAATCTCTCTGATTTCCATAATATCACAAATCATCAATCTCGGTCTCAAACCTCTTGGGCAGTCCATCATTGTTTCCCAAATTGTTGTAAGCTCCTCTTCATCAATCACAACCTTTATTTATTTTTTTTCCAATCAATTCTCCAATAGGGTTCAAAGCAACTTTTGTATTAAAACAAGATATTATCTCCATTTCTAATTCATGTATAAATGCATATTCTGAGAATTACATCTGTTGATCTGTGAATTACTGATTTATTTTATCAGGGTGGTATAATACTGGGACCTTCAGTTCTCGGACACGACAAGTCATTTGCAACAAAGTTGTTTCCGCTAAGAGGCTCGCAAACTCTTGAAACAACAGCCACGTTTGGTCTGATGTTCTTCCTCTTCTCGATAGGAGTTAAGATGGATCCGGGCATGTTGAAGAAAGCGGGACGAACGACAATTTGTATAGGTGTCTCAACTTTCCTCCTCAGCTTGGTAGTACCCCTAGCAATGGCTTTTATTCTAAAGAATAACCTCCACATGACACCAAGTCTGGAAAAGTCTCTTCCTTTTGTGGCAGCATCTCAGTCCTTGATGGGCTTCCCCGTAATCGCATGCCTCTTGACGGAGCTCAAGATCATCAACACCGACCTTGGCCGCATTGCAATCTCTTCCGCCGTGATTGCGGACGTTATCGGCATCTCTCTAATGGTGATCAGTTTGTCCTTCTCCCAATCCAAAGACGGTAACGTGACAAAAGCAGTATTGTCTGTTTTATCGTCTGTTGCAATGGTGGCCTTTATCATCTTATGCATCCGGCCGGCGATTTTATGGATTCTGAGACAAACCTCAGAAGGGAAACCTGTGAAGGAGGCGTATGTGTTCTCCATCTTTCTATTAGTTCTCTGCTCCGCTTTCCTCAGCGAGATTGTTGGTCAACATTTCGTGTTAGGACCATTGATTTTAGGGTTCGTGGTACCAGATGGACCACCGTTGGGTGCCGACTTAACTAAGAAGCTCGATTCCCTGGTTACAGGGATTCTCTATCCAACTTTCCTCGCTGTTAGTGGCTTGAAGACGGACATGTTCGCCATACGCCTGCAGGCTTCTTGGGTCATCTTCCTCATTGTCATCGCAGCCTGTCTAGTGAGAATTGCAGCAACATTAGCGTCCTCTCTCTATTTCAAAATGCCGGTCCGAGACGGTTTGGTGCTCGGACTCATCTTGAATGCTAAGGGCATAGTCGAGCTTATCCTTTACAACTTTTGGATGGATGATGAGGTACTACTTAGTTACTTTCTGATTAATCACAAGAATTTATAACCTCAAGAAGCATTTTAATACGTGTATTTGATGTCTACAGACATTGAGCGACCAGGAGTTTGCGATCATGGTGATATCCGTCGTAGGGGTGACAGCCATTGTAACTCCATTGATCAGAGCTCTCTACAATCCTTCTGAGAGATACATGGCCATAAATAGGAGGACCATCCAACACACCAAACGCGACGCAGAACTAAGGATGCTGGTCTGCATCCACAATCAAGAGAATGTCCCCACAATCGTAAATCTCTTAGAGGTATCCAACGCAACCCCAGAGAGCCCCGTCGCCGTCATAATACTACTCCTTGTGCAGCTCGTCGGTCGTACCTCACCCATCCTTGTAGCCCACGAACCCCAACGCAACCTCACAGCAAGCTCCTCAAGGTCCGGCAGAGTCATCAACGCCTTCCGACACTACGAACAGCACAACGAAGACAACGTCAGTGTCGAGTCCATCACAGCCATGACGAACTTCGAAACCATGCACGACGACGTCTGCCAAGTTGCACTGGACAAGAGGGTCACCATTGTCATCATCCCGTTTCACAAACAATGGGCCATAGATGGATCGGTTGGGACAGTAAATCGCTCCATAAGGGCGATGAACATCAACGTCCTGGACAACGCACCTTGCTCGGTAGCTATCTTGGTCGACCGTGGCATATTAAATGGATCGTTATCGGTGTTAACCAGTCGATCTTTCTACCGAGTTGTGGTGCTTTTCGTCGGTGGCGCGGATGACGGAGAGGCTCTGGCCTACGGTGCACGTATGGCAAAGCATGAAAACGTGAATCTTACCATCGTTCGGTTCCTACTGTTTGGGAACGATAATGCCAGGGAGAGGAAGCTTGACGGGGATCTCATCGATGAATTAAGGCAAGATAACATGGAAAACGAACGCCTCGTGTATAACGAGCAGGTGGTAAAGGACGGGGAGGGACTGGCCACAGTGATACAAGGTATGAAGGTTGGGTTCGATCTCATCATTGTGGGGAGACGCCATCGGAAGGAGTCCCCTTTAATGTCAGGACTCGACGAGTGGAGCGAGTGCCCGGAGCTGGGGACCATTGGGGACATGCTAGCGTCGCCGGACTTCGGAAGCACCGCTTCGGTGTTGGTGGTGCAACAACAAGCTAAAGTAGGAGGAAACATCAACAACCCCGCCTTTCAACCGGTGGTCCACCTTAGAGATCCTCCGGTTCACGATATTCCGGATGAACGTGATGAAGCCACGTGGACCATTTCAATGGATAGAACATCGTCGCATGATCGGGTTTAGTGGATCCTTCGACGATCTTTCAAATTTTGTGTACAGGCAAACACGTAGAGTACTTAATTGGGGTAATACATCTATTCTCCACGGTGTCTAGGTTTGTTGTTGCGGAGCCGGAACTTTAGAACCCAGGGGTGTTGCTGTGATTGGTTCAATTCAATCACCTTCACTACAAGAAAAATGCTCTATATATACATCAGAAAAAGGTTAATCTCGAAACAAGGGTGATGTCATTGTTGTTATAACGTCTTAAAAAATAATCGTTTAATCATAAGGAAGCCGATATTTTTAAGAAAATGCACCAATAATGATAGTCTGCAATGCATATCCAATTTACAGTACGTACAACAAGACATATTTATATAGGGACCACAGAAAATTCACTTTGATGATCCCACATTATATATCTTGCTGTAGGTGTAGTAAGGATAATGTGTGCTGCAAACGATGCGTGTTTCAATCACACAACCAATTATGCAAAATGTAAGGCAAACTTTAGCGGCCAAGATATTATTTACAGCATTTTCCTACAACCCTTTGCGGAAGATTTTATTAGTCTATCATGTGATTTTACTACAAAATATTGTTTTAATGCAAAACGACCTATCACAAATTTCTCGTTTGTAATGCTACACTCTATACGAAATTAAGCATCAAATTCTACCAAAGGGAAACTTATGCCAGGTAGATATTTACTTGCAGGACACATGCTGATTTTGTCAGTGTTGACTCTACATGCCAGTGTGGCTTACATGTCATTGAGGTAGCAGAGGATATATACAGAAATTAGTTGTGAGCAATTATTTAAAGGATATAATGGTCTTCTTAAATTCCTCGGGAGCCATTCGAAAGAAACAGGCATAACCGTAATGAGTCTTACGAACATTGAAGTCTTTAACACTTTGAATGAAGCATAATGAGTTACTGAACGTCCGTTTAGACTCAAGACTTAAATATATAAATTCCATACCAAATATTGTCTCATTCATCCACGCAAATTTCTATATGAAATTCCCTCACAACGATAGATGGTTTGATGAAAAACATTTTGTTTCGATGCAGCTCAACTTGACTCTACTTACCAAACTCAATAAGTTCATAAGATCTTTCTTTGCCAATTTATGCAGTTAAAAATCATTCAAAGTATAGATATTTACAGCACCAAAACCATTTTAGCACACCCTTACTTTACCCACATCTCTAACTTTGTGAGAGTATTTATGCTTGTTTTGGGACTGTGTAATCCTATTCATCATATCCTATTTGTATGATAAAAACAGAATTTTTCTTACTTCCAAAAAAGTATTAAAAAGGAACTAGCTAGTGTCGTTTATAAAGAATTTCTTTCAAAAATACCCTTAAAAAGACTTACAAACCTCACTTGTACCTAAATGAGTGAAAAGGATTTTCAAGTCTTTTGAGGGCATTTTCGGAAGAAATTCTTTTTAAACAATAAAATGACACTGATTCTTAATTATTTTAAAAAAGTATCACTAATTTGCAATTATCAAGAATTGATCAACTAAATCTAATTTATTTCAAAAAATACCACTAAAACCCTATTTCCCCTTATTATATTAGGGGATATTACAAAATTAAGTAAACCAGGAAAAAAAAAAGCACTTATTACATCCAATGAGTGAAACTTGTGGATTAAAGTACTTTTTTTCTAGATACATGAAGTAGATAAATATTCTTTAAATAACAACGACGTCAAGTTTAAGAAGAGAGAATCCATGTGAGAAATCGGAGAAACCGTGTGTTTTGAAGCAATGCCAGCTTTCATGAATTTATTTGCTTGTCCTAACGTGCAGAATGGGCGGTTTGGGAATTTTGTATTGATATCATAATCGATCTGCAGAAAACAATATAAATTTGAATCGTCACATAAGTTAAAGAAAAAGTAGAATAAAATAGGAGAGGATTGGGGATTCGATCTCTTTCTTGTCCTCGATCAAACAACCACAGACCACTTCCCTCTTTTGTCTCAATTACATACACAGCTCACAAGGTGAGTGATATGAACTACCGGCAAAAATTTGCTATATATGTTTCACGAATAAGAACATTTGATTTAAATTCAAACTAGTATTTTGTTTGTAGAACACCTTTCTTATGAATCCCGTCTCTTTTTTGGACTATTAGCAATAATTCCCATGCTCAAAATTGAATTTGGAAGTGTATTTACAAATCACGTTCAGGTAATTAATTTACCCAGTGTCATTTATTGTTCTTAAAGAGCCTCCAAAATGTAAAACCATCCCACGCTGTTAGAACTTAGAAACAGTGGTTAATATTCTGAGTCCAAAAGGGTACAGAGGGTATATTGTTTATATTTCCAAAATATTGGGATTAGGGTGAGCTATGTATATCATGACATAACACTAGCTAATTGAAATTTTGTTGTAGAATTTTTTGCTATACACAGTGGACATAGGCACATACCCGAACCATTTATACCCCTTAATTCTCTTCCTCTTCTCCTATTTTACTTCTTGATTTTACTTTTCATAGTTGCACGATTCACTACACATGCTATACTGTCTTTTATAATTAAACACTTCAGTACTGTTCCATGTACCCAGATGTACGATCAATTACATGTGTTTTCAGTGAGCATTTCTTCTAGAGCCAAAATCCGGTGGTTTAGTGAAACCACTGGCTGAGATGCATTTTGGGGTGTGAGCCCCATGCCATCCATCTATAAGTTTCATGCTCGAACCACTGAGTGGCTCCAGATGAAACGGTCTCATGTTTTCACTTCAAGAAAACGACTCCATATATATATGTTCTGTACAAGCACCAAACAGCATGTGATTGGTCTTGAGGCAATTATTAATTATTGAATGGATGTATTCATATTTTTTTTTTATCAATAATTAAGATGCCAACTACTCCCTTTAATTAATATCATTAACCCCGCATTCCCCTTGTTTGCAAGCTAATAGAATCTATGACGTACTTGCTTCTCAAAGAATACGTTGACCTATAAATATCAATCGTTAATTGATACATTCATATGCACACAACATCACAGTAGTTGGATTACTTACGATTTTGATATTATAATTAAGGTCAAAAGAATGGAATATCAGTTATCAATTAACAATAATTTGGGTCTTATATATTATTAAAATTAAGTTGACATTTATAGGCCCCAATGTGTGCTAGCTCTAATTAAGGGCATGCACATGATTAACTGCATATTTTATCACAAACCCTTAATTTTCCACCCTTTCCAACGAAAGATCTAGTACTTAATCTCAGAAGGGAATTTGTCGAAGAACATTTTAAGGGCACAAACTAATATGAACTTACGGTAATTAACAATCGATTATATTAAATAACTTTTAGACTCAATAATTTGCACTACTGTTTGAAAAAGAAAAAAGGTTTGGTGTCTGGATACGTTAGAGTAGTTGTGACGTGTATTATATGCTTTTGGGATGATCAATTAAGATGTAACATCCCATGAATCACAATGGGTCCATCATAAGGGCAAATGTGCGATTTGTATAAATGATGGAGATTAGCAATTTGGATTCATTAATACGTTGCTCTAAATGGTGCAAAATTATTAATAACAAAACTTATATAAGTTAAAAAAAATCAAATGTGTTTTGCATTAATATTCTTGTAAATGGAACTCTATAAAAAATCATTCTATACATTTGCTAGATGTCAGGTCAGATTTCTAGGCCTAAAAACTTACTTTGGATTCTTATCTTATTTGTACTAGCTATCCCATTTTTGCCGTCCGATTTAATGAAAAAATTTTAAATTTAAAGTTCAAAACTGTAAAAGAAAAGTAGAAAACCCTCTTCTTTACTTACAATTAGAGATTCATAGAAAGGAGTCTCAGATAGAAATGAGTACTACTCTCTCTTTGTTTTTTTCCTTTCCCTCCCGGCGCTAAGGAAATCGATTCTCACAAATTTCCCGAGAAAAGTTCTTACAATGCAAAAAACATTGAAGAAGGCTTATTCCAATTCTGCCACTCATATATGCAATTGGAAATTATATGAAAAAAGTTGAAGAAAGAAAAAAGAAAAGGTACATTTTATCCACAAATCAATGATCTCACATGGGGAAAAGCTTGCAGGCTAGCTCATGTTGCTGAATGAATGAGCCGTGAGAAACTTCAGATTCCGGCGTCGAAGTGAAACTCGTCATGAGTCTTCAGATATGCTCTGTAGATGAGGACGCCACACTCCTCCCCGGCCACCACTCCGTCGATCTCGGCGTGAAGATCTCTTTTCCGAGAGAACATCCGCCAGAAAAACGTCGGCGTCCGGAATGTGTGTGTTGGATGCTATGGAGGTTGTGGTAGAAGCTTTGGTGGTGGTGATGCTCTTGTTGTTCTTCTTGGAGGACTTCTTATGGTGGTTACCGGCGGTTCCCTTCTTTTCTGGTAGAGACGAAGCCGGAATTAGGAAATAGATATGACCCCTTTTGAGGTCTGACTCCGGAGATAAGATAAGAATCCGGCGAGCAACACCTTGTGAGCATGGCATGCTCAAGACATGGTTTGGGTTGGCTTTCAGGATCTCTCCTGCTGATATGGAATGGGTTATCTCTTCAACGTGGCCATTCAAATGAACGATTCGTATAACATCCAGAGCCCCACAAGGAAGAACACAAGCCAAGCAACACCTCAAGCTGTTACCCATTCCCTCCCTCCTCTCTTTCTCCTTTCTTCTTTCTTCCTGTGTCTCTGTTTCTTCAATCTTCACTCGCTCTCCCCCGGATGTCCCGTGCGGCCTCTTGTGGGCGTGATAAATGATAATGGCAACCAACTATAATGTATATAAAAGGGTAAATTATAGTTAGAGAAACCTCCTTGAGATTTAAACTAATTATTCAAACCTCCCTTTATGCTTCTGAAATAACACTCATACTTCCGGATTGTAGAAAGATAACATTCACCACCCTTCCTCGTCCAAATTTTTTGACAACAATGGTTAATTTCAGCAAGTATAAAAGTAGAGAGCGTTTCACTTGGTGCCATTCAGTGGTATCAGTGTGAAATGCACGGATGGATGCCCATGTCAGGAGGGGCCCCACATATCCAAACTCTATCCCAGCCTGTGATTTCACGAAACCACCCGATTTTAGTTTTAGAGGAAATGCTTTCATAAAAGTATGAGTTTATCTTTCAGGTTAACTTTCTATGAAGTTAGAAAGAAAAAAAAAAGGTAATTTTGAAATGGAAAAAAGGGGATTTTTTGCCTTTTTTTCAAATGTTAAGAAAAGAATCTATGTGCATGAGCGACATTTATTTATTTATTTTAACTCTTATCAAATTATACACATTAATTACAAATAACGTACTACCGGTGGAGTTGGATCACTTATCTTTGAGCATTGGAGGTGCTTTCCGTAAGGTGAACTGATTAAAGGGGGTCATTAGAAAAAACAAGTTCTATGAACCATTAATAAAAAGTAGCTAAGTCGTATTCCAAGCTTTAATGTTTGTTTGATTGTTTTGTTTTGTGTGGATCCAATAAGATAAACCAACCCCCTAGCTAGCACGAGTCACCGCTAAGGTAGGCGCCAATCTTACAGAAAAATAGTTGATTAGGTACGGAAGGACACGTTTACTATATTTCTTTCTTGCTAAGTCCCAAACAATCTTAGCTGTGCCTCTCATGCGGGGTCCCTTTCTATATTCTCCCTAAATATGAAATTTCCGAAGTACCCTTCAAATGACAGAATATTTTTATGGATCTCCAAAAAAATAAAATCAATTCGAGTTCTTAAAATAAAAATAAAAAATAGTAAACTTAGCTGTTCACAAGAAATTTATTTTTTTTTCATTTATTACCAGCTGTTTGCTCGAATAAAATATCGCAATTGAACAAAACCTTTTCTTGGTGATAAAAGTATAAATTAAAAAAGGGGGAAGGGAGCTACTAGGGTGGTCTACCCCCTGGGCATAACATAGGGCTTCCTACCAATTGCGGGATGTTCAGATTGAGCCCTAGCTACCAAATCAACCCAGCCTTAGTCACAGGAATTGGACGATCACCACAACACTCCACAAGAGTGCAAGGTTCTGTAGACAAAGATAATTTCTCAAACCTTGGACTAATCCTTAATGTAGGGGATTTGACCCTTAGATCTCTAACCTCCAAATCGCTTGGGAGTAACCCGCAAGACCAATGAACAACCCGCTTCCATGGTAAAATTTCTTCATTTAAGACATTCCAATTATCTATACTATTAGTAAAGAGAATAGGGGGAATATTCTCCCAAAATTTTGCACCCCCTTTTTTTTTCCAAACATTATCCTCCCCAAACAAAACAATCACGCTAACTATACCATTCTTCCCACATTCAAATTTAAATATATTATAACTACCTATTTAGAACGGTATGAAATCTATTAGAGCATACTGTTTATATAAATGGACCCCACAAATTTGTTTCACGCATAGTGCGTGCAGTCCCCTAATTCTAATAATTAGGACTAAGTTATATATGGATGAAATTGAGAAGAGAAAATCCTCAAATGATATCCTTGAGGGCTAATTATTAATGGAGCTGAAGGTACTGAATCTGGTATTTGGCATCTCAAGGCGAACAATAGGGGCGAAGCTTCATAGATTGGGGGTTTCGGGCACCGACCATCTCACGGAAGGGCTCGGTTAAAGCTTATAAACTGATAATAAATACGCATTCGAGCGCACGAGGCGTGCGTTTAAACAAACCCCCATGAGAAAGATTCACGAGTTGATCAAAAGAGTTCGAATCTAGCTAAGATGTATCCTATCGATCAGTGTGCTTAATTTGTAAGTCTGTCTTAACGCTAAAGCCAAGGTGGAATGCAGAGTATAAACTAGTAGTTTATAATCATTGAGATTAGAGTATTCTTGAATTATAAGCTCTCTCTCCAACCATACACTTACACTACGGTTGTCCTTGGCATTGACCCCATCGTCTCTCGTACTAGGAATCATTATAGAAGGGGCACATGGACGACGATGCTCCTCTCTCTCTCTCTTAACGGGCTTAGCTAGCTGTATGTATTGATGGATTAGTGGCACGGATTAATTAATTATGATTAGAGTTGATGATGAGTGTTTTGTGTTAGGGAGCAGGTCATGTGTGCATTCTTCACCTTTTCATCAACCAATCCGAGATCGATCCCCACATGTCACCACCATGAAACCCATGAAAAGCAATGGAAGGAAATACAAACAGATCAATTGTCCTCCTAAAGCTAAACAAAGGTTGAAAGGTATATGGTATGTCAAAAGAGTTTAATGGGTCATCACAAAGCACTTCCTCCTTGTCCTCCTAAAGCTGAACACATTATATAAATATGTCAAGTAGAGTTTAGTGGTCACAAAGCACTTCGCGAATGAGGACAATATAGGACCTCTATTTGTACTTGAGATGTCGTTTAATTTGTTAAAACTCCTCTCATTAGCCATGCTACCAAGCCCTCTTATCCTTTTTTTTTTTTTTTCGTTTTTCTAGAAGGTCCCAATCTCTCTATCGATTTACACATTAAACCACTATCATGCAGTATTATACCTTCTAACTTTTTGGGATCCACAAGACTTCTCATATGGGTTCATAAGGGTACGTTTGTTGGGCTCATAAGGACTTGAAATTGTCTCCTACTTCCTTTGCTATGGTACGTTTGTTGGGCTCATAAAGACTTGAAATTGTCTCCTACTTCCTTTGCTATGGTTATGGTTTTGCTATGCTATCACGTGGAGTCTGCCAAAGGGTTTAAAATTGTCTACTACTTCCCCTACAATGCTCTATGTATTGAGTGACAATGTGTAACATTTCATGGTTACAGATTCTTCACTTGAAAAAACTCTAGCCATGAGATATATCTCAATAACTTAAGCCATGTTAGATGCTCCATGTGGTAACATCTCACTCAAGCTACTACAAATCACTCGGATTAAATAAACCACCCAAAGAGAAAGTAGCTGAATATTTAAACTACCTATCCCCATAGCTGAATATTTTAACTACCTATCCCCATTACTCTATGTGTGCTTTCCTTTTGTGCGAAGTTTTATGTAAAAGATCTTTTCGTTTTTGCTATATACTACAGTTCAAAATTAAGACATATATAATATGTAAAATAAGATCAAAGAAGAAGACACGCAAACATGTACCCAAATCATTTGCCCTTGATGTAAATTACATTATATTGACTTTACCCAGCTTCTTATAGTCGACACGCATCCGTATGCCTGACTGATGAACGCATTTGCTATGGTTTTAGAGGCATAATGATGCAATGGGACTCTATTGTTCCCTCATCGCACATCAGTTAGTGAAGGATTGAATTACGTGCTTATATGTGGATTGGGCAAACCTAACTAATGGACTAATCTTTTAGAGTAGTTAGGTCCATCTACATCATTTGGTATCATAGCCAGTCCTAAAAGTGTGGATGCATGTGTACGTGTGGCTCACGTGAGACTCATGTACACATGGGACGTATGTTCTTGTGGGAGGGAGGGAATTGATGCAGTGGGATTCTGTTGTTCCCTCATCCCACATCAGTTAGTGAAGGGTTGAGTTATGTGCTTATATGTGAATTGGGCAAACCTACCTAATGGACTAGTCTTCTTTTAAAGTAATTAAGCCCATCTACATCACATAATCTTCGCTGCAAAGGTAACCTTCATACTCTCAGCTAATGGCCATGTATTAGGTGCTAATAATAAGCTAAACAGAAAGCAGGACAGTCCCTTCAGTGTTCCGACCAAACAAAGGCAAAAAGTACACCCGTTTAACAAAATACATATGCCAAAAAAAGAAAAAGTCCTATTAAACTTCTCCGTCCCACAGCTCCTCCACGCTCCTAATCGGTCCTTCAGTCTTGTTGACAAAGAGATTTTCACCATCCAGAACTCTCCTCTGCATCCACCAGGTTCATGTCATGGCGTTTCAGATAATTAAAGGTAGGAGATGATTATGATATATAATCTCAATCTCGTGCTAGAAGAAGATAGAAGAAAAGTACCTGATCAGGAATGCTGGATAGAGCTCTGAAGTCCTCATCTGGGATTTCCCATCCGAACACCTGAATGTTCTCCTTGATCCTTTGTGGGTTAGTTGATTTGGGAATGGCGCTGATCCCTCTCTGAAAAGCCCACCTCACCAGGATCTGCGCTGGGGTTTTGTTCAGCTTCTTTGCTATCCTCTCAACGATGGTGTCGTGGACAAGATTCCTCGCAGATGACCCCAAAGGCGAATACGCCTGCAAATTTAGTCCAGTTAAGAGCACAACAGTGAACAGTCATCATCGATATATCCAAACTCAGTAATTACGCTGATATATGCTTACAGTAACATGGATGCCATTTGTTTTGCATGCTTCGAGCATCTTATCGTTCCTCCATCCAGGGTGCATTTCCACCTGATGCCCACACCAATTAAAGAAGATTGATAGCAAGTAAAAAGCCCTTTAAGTTCTTGAAAAGAATTAATTTGATAAAGATGCAAGTTTATACCTGACACACGGAAGGCATGGTTTGTGCAAACCCCAGTAGCTTATTAAGCTTCTTGACTGTGAAATTGCTGATGCCGATATCCCTAACGAGACCATCCTTTACAAGCTTCTCCATTTCCCTCCAAACACCCTCCATATCAAACTCTAATACGTCTCCTGGTCTTGGGGGCAGGCTGGCTCCTTCTCTAATATGAATGGGCCAATGGATCTGCATGCAATACACATGAATCAATATACCAAATAGTCCATCAAATACCCATCCATCGTACGTAGTGGCGGAACCAGGACTCCAAATCTAGGGGGGCCAAAAAAATTTTCAATTAACACTTCTCATGAAATATAGAAATTTTAATGAATTTGGGGTAGGCAAACCAGAAATTTTAGAGGGATTCTCATGAAATATAGAAATTTCAATGAGCTGGTGGGGGCCAAACTAGAAATTTTAGAGGGGGTTCTCATGAAATATAAAAATTTCAATAGGTTGGGGGGGCAAACCAGAAATTTTAGGGGGGGCAAACCAGAAATTTTAGGGGGGCAAAACATAAATTTTATTTAAAAAATATATAAGTTTTGATTAAAAGTTAAAAGTTAGGGGGGGCAATTGCCCCCCCCTACACTCAACGTGGTTCCGCCACTGCTACGTCCATATATTTACTTTCGTAAGAGCTATTGCCATGCATGCATGAACCCAACCAAAAAATAAAAAAAAAATTTTAAGGAGAAGAAAATAGCGATAAAGAGATTTAGATGAGATTACCAAATACAGATCAAGGTAGTCAAGTTGGAGTTCTTGAAGGGTATTGTTCAGCGCCTTTCTTACCTTTCCTGGTGCCAAATCAGTGCACCTGTCGCAGATATGAGAGTTCTCAATCAAAAGGCAAAACTCCCCAAAAATACCAGAAAATTTGCATAACCCAAAGACTAGTACTATAGGGGATGGTCGTACCAAATCTTCGATGTGACAAATAGATGCTTTCTCTCCACGCCTGCTTGAATAGCTGCCTTAAGAGCATGACCAACCTGATGAGGCCATTTTATCGATCAATCATTTTATATATAATATATTCATTACTTTAAGATCGATTTTTATTTGAGAACACGTTGTTGTGTTGCTGCATAAAAATGAAAATGGTGGATATATACCTGTTCTTGAACACCATACTCCGAAGCGGTATCAATGTGTCTATAGCCAGCCTGCAACCATTAATTCCATCACACGCATCAAGAATGTATACTCAAACATGAACGTACGCACAAGGGCGGCAAGATCAAAGACTTAACAGTAGAATGAGATCGAGCAGTTGGGAGACTGGTAGGTATGTAGGGGAAGAGTGAGAGACGTGTACCTCCACAATGGCAGGAGAGACGGCGTCGGAGGCCTTAGAACCAGACCTCCATGTGCCTATTCCGACTGCTGGTATTGCGTGGCCGCTCAACAGCCTGAACGACTCCATGCGTTGATCATGGGGAGGAATAAACGTTGCCTGTGCCATCCTTTGCTTGATGTTGATCGGTAGCGCTTATCTCTATTCCTTTTCACTCCAGGGACTACCAAGTTTTCGCTTATATAGATCTATATTTTAGTGCTGAGGAGATAAAAGTGTCCTCCGCGTGTTAGCCATCTGTCGACCATTTGAGAGTGAAGTGTCGCCAGTCCCGGTCGTTAGGCGGAAACTAGGAGACACGTTTTGGATTCTCGTCTTCCATAGTTCCACCCTATGGTCACGTTTTCGATACTATATGCCAAATATGTATTGCTAAGCACTTCTAGGCCCAAAAAGTACGTATTACTAAGCACTTCTAGGCCCAAAAATATGTATTACCAAGTACTTCTAGGCACTTCCAAAGCTCTTCTAGACCCAAAAACTAGGAGACGTGTTTTCGATACTATATGCCAAAGATGCATTACTAAGCACTTCTAGGCCCAAAAAGTACGCTACTACCCAAATAAACAAAGCCAATGAACCCAGGCCTCGTACCGGTGATGCACCGTGTGGCTTAAAAGAGCTGCCCGATTAGGGGCCCTTATCCATTAGTATTGGCGGGCTCACGTACCGGGGAGAGGCCACGGGCAACGCCAGAATTTCAGTCTTCGTCTTTTGACCTTATAAAAAGGAGCCTATATTTTTTCCTTGTTCTTGGAAAGTACGAATATGTCTCTCCAGACGATAAGCAACCCTCTGTCATCTTCTTCTACTTCTTCGAAACCCCTAAAGATCGGAATCGTGGGCTTTGGTCCCTTCGCTCAGTTTCTGGCGAAGACGATACTGAAACAAGGGCATACCCTAACGGCCTCGTCTCGATCGGATTATTCTGAACTCTGCTCGCGATTAGGTATTACCTTCGTCAGGTACGCACACAGGCCTTATCGTTCAATCTCAATGCAAAAGTATATATGAATCCATGAAACAAACACCAATCAAATAGTCAAATACGTATTTATGCCTATCTTGTGATAAAGCCGAGAGAAAAACAATCCAGGGACTTGGACAAGCTCCTAGATGCCGACAACGAGGTGATTCTACTCTGCACTTCCATCTTATCATTATCGGATGTCGTCCGAACAATGGCCTTTCATCATCTGAAAAGGCCAACCTTATTCGCTGATGTGCTCTCCGTCAAAGAATTCCCAAAACGTCTCCTATTGGAGGTACGAATTCATGAGATTGCATTTGACTCACAATTCATGTATTCTGCTCTGCTTCTCAATTGAATAATTAGCACTTAAGTGTGTGCATATGTTTCTGGGTTTGTAAAACTTTAGGTGTTGCCTGCGGAATCGGACTTGCTTTGCACTCATCCCATGTTCGGACCAGAGAGTGGGAGAGATGGTTGGAAAGACCTTGCCTTTGCCTTCGACAAGGTTCGAGTCAGGGACGAACAACTCTGCTCGCGTTTCCTTGCAATTTTCCAGAACGAGGTATTATCAAATCTGTGTAAGAACAAGCGGAATTGGTATAGAGGATTTCTATTCAAACAAAAATGCCTAGCGTTTCTTGTAAGCCACAAGAATGCCCACAAAGACGCCTGCTTGTTCTCCTACTTTTTAATTATTCTTATTCTTGAGGTCGCACAAGCCCAATGTGGACTTGGATCAGACTCCGTATATAATCCCCACTCCCTGAAGTCCTTGATGGTACTTGCTTTTAGTCTCTTTAAATTTAAATTCGATTTTCTAACGGGAGAAGAGACGATGGGCACAGGGTTGCAGAATGGTGGAAATGTCTTGTGAGGAACATGATAGACAGGCTGCTAGAAGCCAATTTCTTACACACACAATTGGCAGGTACGACATCTTTGTAGTTTAGACCCCTCAAGAAAGAAAGGCATTGAATGGAACTTCTGACTTCTCAATACAGGATCTTGTCAGAAATGGATATCAAGTCTACTTCCATAGACACCAAGGGCTTCCAAACGCTTGTTCATCTGGTAAGATTACAAACTCACGTACATATCATGACCAATTTATTTGCCCTGTAAGTAGAAATTTCATCTATAGTCCTATGAATTTCAGGATTTCAGCTCATCATCATGTATTTATTATTCACTGAAGTTTCAGACATTAATCCGGGTTGTTATGCAGAAAGATAGCACCATGAGAGATAGTTTCGACCTGTACCGAGGGCTATTTTTGCATAATAAGTTTGCCGACCAAGAGGTTCGAGACTTTGAGACTGCCTTCTTTATCATTAAATGGTTTTGCATATGTTTCCTCACAAACTAACAGAATCATTAATGACGCAGCTAAGGAACCTGGAGCTCGCACTCCAGATCGTAAAACAGAAACTGCTTGAGAACAGGGACGACAACTAATGCTTTTGCAGCCTAGCAAAAGATCCTTCTACGGTTTAGTTTTCTGTTTTGAGGTTATGCCCAATGTATGTTTTGACCGTTTTGTCTAATTATATTTCAGAGGGGCATTGCATGAACGAAGCGAAGTTATTGGATCATTTTTCAAGGACCATGGAAAATGAGTCCGAAATATGTTATTCTGAAGATTTGGGTGATTTAGTGTCATCGTCCTTTGTTATTAACACATCATTTTATGCGATTTTGTGAGTGGATGCTGATGAAATCCATGAAAGAAACTAACCCATCCGTTCCAGAAGCACCTCACGGTTTCTTGTCCAGTGTGCTCACAAAAAATTTGAATATTTTACATACTAAACAGAATACAAGATGAAAACTAAAGCTGTAGGTTAGATGTAATTTTTTATCTAGGACTATCACCTGATTGGTTATTGATTTCTTCTATGCTAACCCCTTCTGTTGTGTTGCATCCCATTGTAGATGTTTTATGAGTGTCTACAGGATCGTAAGCACCTGCATCACTCTTACGCGTCTGTAGTCCCGTCAATCTTGCAAGATCAATCCATTGCTGCATCATTTTGCAATAAAAAACAAAACTAAGCCAGGAAAAAGCAAGATGGTAATAGTTTACAGGAGATGCCACAAGGAGCAACCAACAAACCAAAAATGCCCTCAAACCCAGTAGTTGGATTGGCAGCACTAATCATGCTCACTCAGGATACATCACAGAAGGTTCAGCCAAGTTTACAATAGCTCCTAAGGTAATGGCAACCCCACTCCATCTGATCAGGGGAACAGTAGTTACACGCTAAGCATCACCTCTACCACTAACACACAAAAAGATCCCAACTATGCTAACTAAACCAGCCGATACCTCCATCCTAATCCTAATTTATTTAAAAACATCTGTAAATATGTTGAACATCTTAGAATCTTATACTACTTCAGTCCCTGTTCTTCTCCATCTTCCATTTGTCCTTTTTGAGATGTGCGAAGCAATCCTTTTCAAAAGGAATACTTATTGCAAATTTGCAATACACATTTCATATTTTTTTCCCTCCTACCAAGATGGCACCTCAAATACGCAAGTTATTCATCCCTCATTGATGTTTCAAAATGCTAAAGTATTAAATCCCAAGAAAAAAAAGGTGTTGAGACCAAAATATTCAAAAAGAAAAAATGAGGTTCAATAAATTCAAGATGATTCTCACCTGAGTACCCCAATAGGAGTTGATTATCCGGACAAGAAAAGATAGCATATTAACAAGTAATGGTTGAGAAGACAGCAGATCGGAGACTCGATGCTCCACTATTCCAGCAATAATCTGCAAAAATTAAGAAGAAAATTGTAACATGATTGGAAATCTAAAACCAACAAAAGAAAGTATAAAAAGAGAAAGGAATTGCTCCTGAGTTGCTGTAACAGATAATTGGCCTGTCTACTCAAATACTGTTTGATAATTTTGAGTTTAATTATTCACTCAATGGATTGGCAAAATCAATCTACAACATAATGAATAGTACGGTAGCCATATGACAGCAATTGAGGACAGTGAAGAGTTCTACCCTAAATAAATAAAAAGAGGTAGTAATAAGGAGCACACTGTTCAGGATTTGGAATTAGATGTAGGAAAAGACCCAAAAAAAATGAAAAATGGTCAGAAGGCATATAGAGTAACATAGAACATGGGTCGGTGCATTTAAAACATGCAGGATCACCATTTTTTATGGTCAAACAACAATAAAACATGTAATTTTTCCAACCCAAAAGAGAAAAAAAGAATGACCTGATTTCACCTTTACCATCTAATCTATCAACTTTTTACCATGTACAGACTAAAATCATCTGCTCAAGTCATTTTTTTAGCACAAACGTCACAACTAAGCCCGTTGAATCATTTGTCCACTCTGTGGAATGTAAAGCACATATGCTGCAATGCCACAGGCAAACTGTTCTTAGACATCTGTACCTTAGGTTTTACATTTCCTCTAACTAGTGTTTTAGTCCACTAAAACATCCATACAGGAATACAGAAAAAAAATATGATTATGTGACTGAATAACATAGTTAACAGGATGGCATTATTTTACACAAAATAAAGTCAATAATAACAAAAACAAGTTTTACAATAAGAAAGATGATATTTCCGAGTACCTGGTACCGTAAATTTGCAGATGTTCCAAGAAAGAACCCATAAACAACTGCTGTCTTCAATGTTGGAGATCTCTTATTTTTCTGATCCTTAACAAATACTGGATTTAGGAGTTTACGTAATGAATATAACATATTTGAGGCAGCCACAGCTCCAACACTGGAAATAAATCCAACACCAGCAAGTTTCATACCACCAATAAGAACCGATGCAATACGGTGACTCGTATTCCAGTCCTTCCCGGCAATATTCTTCTGGAAGGCATTATCTGGGATTGATCCAAGAAGATCCTTAAATACACTTATGCTTTCAGGCGCAGCTATCCCATCATCATATGGAAGGAATGATAAAGTTGGTGCAGGAAGCCACACGGTAAAAAAATCAACAACTGAACCCCTCACAGTATCAGTAATTACATAGTCAAGCTCCTCAAAGAAATTCCCTTTACGCCTCTCATACTGTGCCAAGAGAGTGGTTGTTATTGAGATAGCTTCTTCAATAGCTAACCTGTGTAGAAATTTGGGATCTGCCAATAACCTTTCCCGGAAACCCTGCAACAAGATGAGTAAAGTATAAAATTCAAGCAGGATTGCAGTTGTAAACCCCAAACCCATGTCCTCTCAGGCATGAAAGTTCTTCATACATGATATGTTTAATCTAAAAACATTTTGGACCGCTTTACACTTAAGTCCCAACTTCCAAACTAAAGAGAAATAAGATATTGAAGCAATCACCAGAAACAGATATACCTGGAAACGATGAGTGAGATCTGAAATAAGAGGATATCTCTCCAGATCAAAAAAATTTTGCAGTACTTCCGGTGATATCAGACCAAGATCAAGTCCTTTCTGAAGATCCTATTAGCATGTCATAAAAGAGATATTCCAGTTCAGTATGAATTGTCTACAATAATTAACAGTATTAACATAACAAGAATAACTTTTTATGTCAGGAAAAGTTTGTCAGTACATGACTGGTTTTTATGCACAATCACATGCATGCAAAACAAATAAACACAATAATTTGTCATGTGTTGATGTTTCTGTGCAAACTCGCTCAAAAATGTGCAAACTCGCTCAAAAATCTGAACTAACTTAGCTGAACAAACGACTCAAAAAACATAAGCTCTTTGAACAAAAATTTGTTGTAAGACACTATCAATATCAAAATTCCAGTGAATTGAACTTCTGACTCAACAAAAATTCCAGTTCCAAGTCAATCTTTCAACCCTCGTCATGGTATTTACCAAAGTGCCAAAGTATGAAAAGTGGCATTAGTTCAAAAGAAAGTTAGAAGGTGCTTGAAGCCCAGGAACAAGCAACAGACCTGGGGCAGAGCATCTCTCCTGCGACCAGCTGCATTCATTACACGAGCTATTTCAGCACGATCAAAACAATTCCTACTGCAAGGTCTGGCTGCAGAATACCACAAGAAATCAGCAACTGGGACTTCCCCCTCCCTTCGTATTCGCTGCCTTTCAGGGTCAAGTAATATAACCACTTGATTTTTCTTTGGTAATCTCTTTGAAATTCTAGCTGGAAGTCCAGTCCCCCTTGATCCATACATAACATGGCTTGCACCTGTCAGCACCACTAGCATACCAATAGAACCTCCATCTGCCAATGTTTGCAGTATAATCTGGGACATCGTATATTCTTCAATTACTCTCGCCTGTGCAGACAGATATGAACTTGGCCCAAAAGGAACAGATTGATTTGAAGAAATCGTATCTATCGATGACCTGCGCGAGATAGAAGGAAAACCTGCAATGAAGCCAGAACCAGCTGGAGGAGCATAAGTTTTACGATCTGCCTTGGAAAGTCCATGAATACCTTCAGCTTGAACAGTCCTCAAAACCTACTCAATTCAGAAGTTAAGAAGGATCCCAGACCATAATCATAATTTCATGCATACAGACAAACCAAAATACTTCTATTGGAAAGGGGCAGAACAGACTTGCAGGCTTAAAAGAAAAGGAAAGCAACTATTTTTTCTCTCATCAACCATAGGGAAACATCTTAAGTAGAAAAAGAAACACAAGTAAATTATTCTTTATCGTAAAGTAATTCATATAGAAAAATATCTAAAAGGAAATGATCAAATGACAACACCAATAACTACTAATGCCAACACTCCTCATGTATAACGTAGAAAAATCATATGTCATATGCAACCAAATATGAGCATATTTGTCATTCTAATTGCATGATCTTCAATGATTTAACCAAATCTAAAAAAAAATTCCTGCTTCAAGTTTCATGGCATTAGCTTTCTGTCTCACAAACTTCAGCAGTATGCCACTTCTCATAAATTAAGCTACAGAATCAAGGCCGTAACTCATGCTAAATAATGTATCAGGTGCAAGCTAAGTGAGAATACAGAGTAATCTCAGCAGGAAGAAGCACAATTTTGGTAGTCAAATGCAAATATGAAGGCAGAACTCCATTAAGCAGAAGGGAAAGCCCAAAATTATCTTTCAAGGGAATGCCAATATAATGAATGAACCTTAATAAATCTTTGTTGCCCAAGATAAATATATAATAAAAATATTGATCATAGATTCCAATTGAGACTCATAATTTAGTCATTCAAGATAACTAGAAGAGTTTATAGAAACAGAGCAATGTCATTAATTTTTCAGTTTTATATAATAAATTGTCTATATATTTCCCATTTTGTATAACAAAGGGCCTCTGAGAAGACATGAAGATATGCATTCTAACCACATATTCCTTTTAAACAAAGTGTTAGAGCAAAGTACCTTGAGTGGAGTACCACAAGCAACAAGCCGAACTCCATTATCACGGCAGTAGCTTAGAAGAGGTTCATACTCACGCCATCTGTGGGGTGGCCAATGCACGGTATAAGATTTTAAAGTTTCACCATCAATCCTGCGTTAGGTATTAGTTTTAGGTAATGCCACAATGAGTATGCAAAGTAGTGTAAAACACTAAGAAAATAAATTCCTGCATGCCAGAGGAAAAGAAAAAAAATACAGAAATAAAGCTGGCAGTTCCCTATCCTACTTTACACGTTATAAATTGCGTATAATCTTTTCATCGAGCGAAATAGTTGACAAAGAATGAATATATTGAAATTAAATTTTAAGACTCAATCAATAATGAATCGATATCAACACAGAGATATCAATATAACAAGGACCTGACTTCTATTAACTCCACCAACAGCACACTTGATAAATATGCATATTAGACTCATGTTATCCAGTAAAAGAAAAACATGTGACTCATACTGATGAATGAATGTTGGCCCAAAAATTCACTTGATTTTATGCTGTGCATTGGAATTTGTCCATCTTAAAGCTAATTCTTCAGCCTTCAAGCAAGATGCTCAAGGTTTTGAATCTTATAGTAATTTGTTTGATCCAATTATTGTTGCATTCTGTCAAAATTGGTCTGCTTCTCAAATTGCATATCACCTGCTACGAAAGCCCGGCATTCAATTTTCATCGGCATCATAAAAATCTAATCCAAATTAAAAATAAATAAGAAACAATCTAACATTAGGAAGTGAATTCAACAGTCAAGTCCCTCAGTGCAGTCTTAAGTAACAAATAGAATGACAGGAGTCAAGGAATCTCATATCAGCTGTGAAACATATTCAGTCATTGATCATATCTGTAAATTGTTGCAAAAAATGTATACACTTCTAAATTTGTGCGCATCCCTTGGCAGTGGTATGAGAAACCTATGGTCCTCTTTTAAGCCATGAACTAGTCCGATCATTACTGTAGTTGATTATCCGACTGATACCCGTATCAGTTCATTGAAACACAAACTAATCCGTATCATCACTTAGCGCAAACTAAAAGTAGTTTAGAATGATTGCAGATCAATCAACCGCAGTTTTTACTGTATAGGTGTCCGAATAATGTTCAGTAATTTAATAAACCTTTTTTCCATGTACTGATTGAGCTGATCCTGTAGATTGCAAGGAAAAGCTTCCAGTGCCAGAGAAATCGACCGTTGCTGCTCAAAACACTTGTTCCTCAAACATTTTACGATTTCAAGCTCAATCTCCTTGTCATCTCGAACCGGAACCTGTTCAGCTTCCCCTAAATAAACAACCCGAGCATTCAATAGCTTCTCCCAAACTTTTTGCTTATCCTTCCCAATTGCAAGAGGCTCTCCGATCGCCGTCGCATCATAAATCCTAGACGTTATCGCATCTTCCTTCTTGTCCTCGACAGTCGCAACCGGCAGCGTTGTGACGCTCTCCGGTCCCTTCTCGTCTGCTCTTGCAACGACCGAATGCACCAAATGCGCTCCGACAGCGAGAAACGACGTGACCAACACCTCGCGCCTCCCTCCACAAGGAATTCGCGAAGTTTCCTCCGAACTTCCAACATTTTCAGCCCGATTCCGGCGACAACTGGCAGAGAGATGAATCTGAAGCCGGTTTTCCGGTCGATTTGATCGGTAATTCAAGTTTCCCCGCGTGATGCGCCGGGCAACCCAGATTTCTCGCCCAGAGGAACGCCAACGGCGAACACAATGAAACAGTACTGGTCTGGAACCTATAACCTCATGGGTTAGAGGTTTCATTTCCGAGGGGCCAGGAAGTTTTTTTTTTTTGTTTTTTGGGTAACAAGAGGGGCCAGGAAATTGCCACAAAGAAAGAGGGAGCCAATCAATTACTTGATTTTTCCGTTGCATTTTTTCCGCTGGAAATTAATGTTTATTTTTGTGGTTTCATACGTGGCTGCTGGCCGGATAAGTAGGGATAGTTAGGTCCGGTTGGGTTCGGTTGTGGTTCACGGGTTGCCACGATGTACCCGAATATTCGTTATTTTCTCATTGTATATGGATAAGAAAATGATCCGAAATCATTTCCATTTAGGGCTATAATATTTTTCCAGGCCATGTCCCAATAAGCATCCAACCTTTATTTTAGGCTGCGTTCGAGATTGCTTATTTAAGTGCTTACAATAGCTTATAACTTCTTAAAGCACTTTTTTTAAGTTAAAAAAGTATTTGGTTATGTTAGATGGGTAAGAGATTACCCGCAAGGAGTAAAGGGAGGAGACCCGTAAGGAGAAGCGGCTGTAAAGAGCTTCTCCTTCCTCTGTTCCGATAAGCATTCTTTCTCAATCTCAATCAATCCGGGTGACCAGAGGCACTACACACCACCCTCGTATGTCACCGGCCAAACACACTGGCACTTCGGTAACCGGTATGGGTTGTCATGGAAAGCTCGAACAACAGCATAGCGTTGGGATCAGCCGGCAGGGTTTTGCAAGCCAAGGAAGAAGAAATCTCGTTGAGATCGACGCCAAAAAGCATCAGCCGGACTATAAATGGCGACGGAATGTTCAACGGTGTTGTACATATCATTAACGCCCACCTAACACCCTTGAAGAACTGGTGGTTCTTGATTGCCGTCGCAATCATGATCAACCCTGTTTGTCTTGGTAGATCCTTAACCAGCAAGTGTGACATCGGTTCCCTAGCCGAAGCAACCACGGTTGGCTCTCTAGGGAACTCCAACAGTCGAACAATAATGTTCACTAGCGTCAACTCATTATACGACGTCATCCATACAACAGATCAAATATGAAAACCCCCAATGTCCACAAATCCACACAAGTTCCATGTCCTTTGCCTGATAAAATCTCTGGCACCAAGTACTCGAATGTCCTGACAAACGACATCGATCTGACGTCCACCGGCTCCGTCGCGAACTCTAGGCCACAGGGGTTTCAAGCTTCTTCCTCCACTTGCTCTTCAGGTGGAGCAGGAGATTGTGGGGACGATGCAGTTGGGAAGAATGAAAGAGGAGGAATTGAATTGAGGGGGTTCCTTGGGATGGTCATTAATGGTGGGGAGTGCCAGCGGTGTTGGGTTTTGTTGATCGGAGACGATCTGAGCTGTCGATGCTGAACCCTCACGTTTTAGGAAGAGATGAAATCGGTGAGCATGATGTGGCCGTGGATAAGCCTTTCAATCAAAAGCTTACAATTGGAAGTAACCAAACACTATTCTCTTTTAAGTAAGCAACAGCTTACAGCTGTGGATAAGCCCTTCAATCAAAAGTCTTGTTTATAAGTGCTCATCCATAAGCACAAGCTAGGCCAAACGCAAACTTAATTTGGTTTTCGGCTCGGTCTGGGCTAATTTTCTGAGCCCCAAGTTGAATTCTGTTAAATTAGACTAACCGAGTGTACATACTGTGTTGCACATATAAAGAAGAGGTTGATGGGGAGGGAATAGTTTTGCAACTAACTATTAAGTTTTAAAAAAAGTTAAGGCATTTTAAACTATTGTATTCTTTTATTAACGAATGTTCATAATAATGTGAAAAGGGTTATTTTGGAAAATCACACATTCTAATTAGCGCGAGTCCTCGTTGTACCCCAAAGATGACTATCATTAATTTTTTTTTTATTTTGATAAATAAAAAAGTTTCCTTGCTCTCAAAGATTTATGATGTTTAATACTAATATATTACTTGAGTAGATCTAATTTAGCATCATAGCAGTTCAACCACTATGTTATAATTGTTGGACTTATAGGCAAAATAAATTTTCCTTTTTAAAAAAAATTATAACGTTCTAAGCAAATTTCTAACATGAGTGGATTTGACTTTATTATCATAATTAAGTTAAAAGACAAAAAAACTTTTTTTTACCTCAGATTTTCTTTCACTCTTTTAAAAAAAAAAGGATTAAAATTAAACAACAAAATTGAGTTCGACTAGGGTTAATTATGTATAAGCGGATGGTGACAGTACGATTCCATAAGAAAATAACACTACGGACAGTATGGTAAAACTTAAGGAATGGTTGATTCTCTATCAAAAATTTATTTCAAACAGGACATGAAACGGAATGCATTTGTCCGAGCTTTCTTTGTGTGCAAGTCAAAATTCTGCCAGAGGAGAAGCAAAGAATGGGGATTGTGAGTCCCAAAAATGAAAAGTATTTCAGGTTTGTGTAAGGATGTTTATCTCCTCCAGGCTGCAAAAGTGTTGTGGAGTTTTTGACCGACCCGATTGATTGAACAATTCAGCGTCTTTTACGTAAACTAGGGTCGGGGATGTCTCGGTTTGAAATAAAGTAACACACACCAGAAAAAATTCTACAAAGGTAAGGCTTGTAGACTGTCTGCGCAATATAAGATGTGCGTTTAAAGACGGTTTATCCATTTATCGGCCTTGAAAACCAAAAACAAATTAACTACTGACATTTTGTTTTTTGGGTGAAAGGCGGATATTACTTATATATTCAATAAAGAAAGGCCAAAATACATAGACAACCTGCCGGAGGTACTGAACCTGAAGAAACAGGACCACCACAGTAGGATCAACAAGAAACTGAATAAAGAGGACCACCACAGTGTCAAATTAACTACGTACGCAACGGACTTTTTGGTGCTGGACCAGTTAGCGTACTCAATTAAGTTTGTTCAGGGTTAAGTATCCGAATCCAATTATCAAATTGAGATCCACTAGTGTATCGTAAGACACCAGAGAGTACCTTTGGCCCTACGAAAGGCCGGCCATATCCATAAAACCAAATAATATATTCCTGACAGTCTTAAAAAGTGCAATCAATTTCATTCTATTCTTCCACCCTGCAAACTTCAAAACCAAAGACGAGAAACTGATCACGCAACAGAGCGGACGACAGACATGAGACATCATCGGCAGCACTCATAATTGACAACACCCCCACGCTCTACCTTTTCCCCCTTCCCACGTTAATGCCCGTGAAGACTTTTCTGGACCCTGGACTGAAGTTCCCATTTAAAACAGCCTTCCAAAAGACTTCTCTGGACCCTCTCTGTTTCTCAAGACTTGTCTGGACCCTGGACTGAAGTTCCCATTTAAAACAGCCTTCCAAAAGAAACACCACTCCCTCAGAAAAGTCAATATCTTCTCCTTACTTTTTCTGCTCCTAGGGATGGAAAGAAAGAAAAAGGGATTCAACCACCCACCCTCCCAGGCAACTTAATTAAAGGGCGCATCGAAATCCAAAATTGTTTCAACACAACAAGCAAAAGATCTCCCCAAGATTATATATTCCACATAAAAAGAAAACCATTATATATCGATCCATAACTGCAACATTAATTAAGAAAACAAAACACTTTTAAAACATATCGATCACCCCCCATTTAACCTGCATTTTTAATTTAATTTCCTCCCCAGCTAAAAGCCCACAGTAAGTAACACCACCCAAAATAGTCATTCTATTATTATTTAACAAAAGAAAGAGACTTTCTTTTTATAGCTTAGCCAGTGGGTTTACGAACAATGTATCGGTACGCTGCGACTTTCTTCTTCCGAGACGTTGTGTTATCGACGGAAAGCACCATTCTTCCTGCTTCTTTCGACGTGTAGGAGTTGTGAACCGGTTCTTCCGATGACGCCACCCTCCTCGGCCTGTCGATTGCTATGGTGTAGCTCCCTTCAGCATTTGGCACATACTCCGCACTGTACTCCACATCCCACCCACCCACCACTAGATCCCAGCTTATGGATGCTCCCCCCTAGTTTTATCAACTCAATTTTTAATAATTAAATCAAGCTGTAACCAATAAGACAAAAGAAAGTTTGAAAACTTGCCTCTATCCCATCAATCTGTATGTTTACTTTCTCTCCTCCTTTGACCGTGAATTCGGAGGCGGGTTTGGGCGGACCGTCTTGCAAATCGCTGGGTCGACTCAGTCCCCCGTAATGAACCGGCACGTTCTCCGGCCTTATAAACCTGACCACCAGAATGCAGAAATTAAATCCCCAGTTCAACTTACAGGTAGACCAGGAACGAGAACGACATGATTTGAAAATTCAAATCAAGATGAAAAAGACAAAACAATACAGATTGAAAGAGACAATTCCACGGCTTCGAGATCCCATTTTCCCCTGTTTTGACCTAATGAAAAAGACTTCAGATCTACCGGTAAGAAAATCTCACAAAATCAGATTTTCACATTTCGGATGGAAAAGAAGCCCACAAGGTGATCAAACCAAGATTTTCAGACATTTAACCCGATCTATCAAGAATGCAAATGCTGTCACATGACTCCGGTAAATCATTAACTGCATGTCAGAACCCTAGATGAGAAATAAAATATGGAAACTTACTTGTAGAGGGTCTCTGCTACATTTCCCTCTTTAGAGATTACGAACTTGCTCTTAGTTCGTTGAGTAAGGAAGGGGCTGAACATCGAATACAGCATACTGAAATACCACGGCACGTTGATGAAAATCTGAAACCACCGCACAGAAATTAATGAGAAAGGAAGAAGATTGCAGATAAGAACAGATGGTGAGGAATGACTACCAAAAAAAAAAAAAAAACAGATGGTGAGGAAAAGAAAAAAGGGGTGGAGATAAAGCGCAGATGATGTTATTACCTTCCGAGCTACCATTTCAGGATAATTATCTTGAAACAGAGAGAGAATCTGGTTAGAAGCGACCCTGAGCTCTCGCTTGGGCATGTCTTTCAAGTCGGTCACTTGAATAATCGAGTTAATCCGACCAGGCTTGAAATGCAGAAGATTAATGCCTCTCTCGAGAACTTGAACTCTCCATCTTAGAAAGCTCTTTAGCTTGTCCTCGTCACCAAAGATCCTCTCGTACATCTCCTTGTCTCTGAAAACCCCGTAAGCATTGTAGCAAACGGGGTGTCCATCTCTGTCATACCCGTGCATGTAAGCAACCACCCCTTCGAGCTCCTTAAACCCCAAATCCTCCTCGTTGATGTTGTCAGCACCGAAGTCCTTTCTCCAAGCCAAGCATTTCTGCAACATGGAAAGCGAGTCCGCGACTCGGAAATCTCTCGCGCGGAGAAACTTCAAGAGAATAACATCGGCCCTTTCATCTCCACCCAAAAGACGAATGCCCCACATGGATTCTGACCCCTCCGACGAGGAGGCCGAGAGCTTATCTTTGAGCTCTTGTAAAGCCTTCTTCTCAGAAGATTTCAGGTGGGAAATGAAGTAGGAATCCTCTCTGAAAGAAGGAGAGCGTAACGTGGCAGCCTCCATTAAAGAAGTAACAAAGCTCTTCTTGAAGGGCTTCGGAGAGGCTTCCGGCTGCTCGTGTGGGGTTTGCTGGGTTGAGAGGGGTGACGAAGCTTCCATCTGAAAAATGATTTCGAATGAACCGCAGGAGAATCTGTGAGCGAAGAAAAGATTAAAACCAAAGGAGAATGCAGAACAAGGGAGATAAACCGGGAGAAAACAAAGCTGTAGATTGCCTTGTCTATGTCTTGTCTCTTTATGCCGTGTTTCGCAGATGATGCACTTCGATTCGCTCAACCGCAGATGTTACTTGTGTAGCAGAGAAAGAGAAATGGGATGGGGACCAGAAGAAAACAGGGAAACGAGTGTGGATTTTAGTTGAGACTTTGAGAGACTTGGTGGGTCGAATGAGGGTATAAATTATTGCTGTCGCGATTATCGATGTGATATAAGTTTGTCGGAGCCGCGATTCAGTTCGAACAAAAGAAGCGGCTCCAAAGCATGGCATGCCTCTCCCTGATAGAAAGTGCTTACTGCGCGTTAAGCTTACTAAAATTTGTTAGGTAGAATAAAATCATAATGAACGCAAATTTAGTGCTGATTATAATTTCAGGCGCAATATATATTACATGAAATAATTGCAAATAATTTGCGCCAACTTTCTAATTTATAAACAACTTTGAGATCTTAGGTTCGAACTTTCTTAAGCAAAATCTCCTGGAGCTACCCGCATAAGATATTAAGCCTTAGATTTACTCGGGTCTTACACGGACCCTCAAGGATTAGTCAGTCGAGCATCTGCATAAGGTCTTGGGTTTTAGATTTATCCGGGTCATGTGAGTTGTAAAGTCCCTCAAAGATTACTCAGTTGAGCATAATCGGGTCCAAATACCTTGAATTAAAAAAAAAAAGAGAAACATGAATTACGCATTATCCAAAGAAGCCAAACGTAAGTAAAAGGTAACAGGGTGCACAATACGCATTGTGATACATTTATACCAGAGCTAAATGAAGCAAAGGGACGGGAGTATTATTTGCAGACACGGCAAACCCCGTTGGCTCGAGTTAAGCCGCTCAGAAATGACTTTGGAGAACCAGTGGGGTGAGAAGGTTGGTAATTCTTTGGGGACCGGTAAAGTTATCGACTTTATACAACCGATCAAGCAAAAGGCAGCATCTGGATTAAGAACCTCTGAAATAGATGGGAATATCCCGATGCATTCAACGTGTCGCTAATTCATTGGATAGTTATAAGATTCACATAATTTCTACGATCCGGATTAATTTTGCTTCGGAACAAATAATAGGTTCAACTGACTCGCAGGCACGAAGTAACGGTGGACCCCGCCTTGAGGCTGTGTTTTTTCTTTGAATGTGGGCCCGGAGCCCGTTCGACCTGATTAGCTGCAAGCCTTCGCTTAAGTGGTAAGGCTAATCGGTGCGTGTCACCGACAAGTTTAGTTAGCTGGTCAGACTCACAGTGCCTTTTTTTTTTATACCACGTATGATGAATGAATTTGCCAACTTTAATCCACGTAAGTAATAATTTCTATGTCTTAGCCGTGAGGCGTGAGGTGTGCCCATTATATTGATTTTTATATATCGCTGACGCATTATACACTAATTCCAGGGAGAACGCGTGAGAGTTTATTAGGAAGCACAAGGTGCAAAAAAAATAAAATGAAATAATAATCACGTAATGACACCTTGGGATACTGCACTGAGAAATTGCAACGCGAGAAACGCTTATTTGCTGCATTTGCAGTTTCCTTATTTTATATGAGTTGGATAAATACTAGGCTTGTTTTTCATTGTAAATTTTCTCAGGATTCCATAACTTTTTTCTTCTTCTTTCTTGGTATCCAAACAGTGACTCCAACATGTAAAAATCTTATAATTTCTTGATATATAAAAATATAAATTAACTAAATGGAGTTTACAAAACAAGATATATAAAAATATAAATTAATTGAAAATATAATTTTGGATAAAGCGGGATGGAGAGACAAAATTCATGTGTCGGCCCCACTTCGACTGACATATGATGAGGATGACAAGAGTGAATGAAACTTTATCTTTTCAGGGACCTATATTTTCTTAAAAGCTCTTGCTATATAAGCACCTTATCTTGTCTTACCACCAAAATACCAGAAAGTGCGGAACTTTTCTAGTAAAAATCTCGCTGTAAGAAAACACCTTGCTAAAAGGAAATCTAGACAAGGTCCCAAAACCTTGTTGCTAGGTCCCTAAAGGTAGGCATTAATGGGCTGACTCTAATTGACGCGTCCGGCCTCGATTCTTCCAATGCTGTGGAAATTTATCCCCGCATGCTTGACTGATGAGGGGCAACAAGCGGCCACGACCAAATATACTCAATATACACGGTTAGTCCGAAAACATCTTGGTGTGAAAAGGTAGACTTAGGAGGAGGAACAAAGGAGGGACCTTGGGTCCCATTTTCGGAGAGAAATGAACGTGAATTTGCCTAGGATACCCTGCACAACAAGAGAGAGAAGGGAAAAGGCATTGGTGTCCATGAGAATTTTTGGGGATTGGTTTGATCCTACTAATCCTATAGCATAAAAACGGTTTAATCTTACTAATCATTTCACCCACTCTAATCATAGAGGCCTTTTTCGCTCAAATTCAAAAAGGCAGGCGCCACCGAAGAAGTAGAAGAGAAAAAATAAAAAGTAGCCGAATGGGTCTTTCCTCTTTAGACTCGAAGGAAGGTCATTTTTTACTCTTCCTTTTCTCACATTAATACCTCAGATTGTTCCCCTTCTTCTTCCCTTTTTTTTCCCTCCTACTTATCTTTGAATCTCTTGAATCATAGACAATGATCTACTTTGCCAAAGAATGAGCGAGTGTTTCCAAGTAAAGTTTTGGGGATATTCCCTATGAATATGCAAATTCATTTCTTTACGGAAAAATGTGTCGTGTAGCAAAAGAATTAGAAACAAAGAGGGGTGTTTTGGGAATATAATATTATGTGGACAATAAATTATGATTCTCATACACATGACAGTAACAAATCTTGGAATTTGAGTAAAGTGGGAAAAAATTGGAAGACTTTTTGCTGTTTTAGGTATAAAATATTAAGCGAAAAACAGGGATTGGCTTTATATATACTAGTAGGGTGCACTTGCAAAATTGCACATTAGGAAGGGAACAATTGCAACTGTCCGCAGTGTATAACACCGTTCATACTAAAAGCTTAAGCTTTATTTGGGGGTAAACTTTATATATTTAATATATTCTTTACCATTCCCCCTCACGTGTGGGCCGGACTCAAACCCATTTTTTAGGGGACCCATTTTTAGGGAGGCCCTACACATAGAATATTTTTTCTTAACAAGTGGAGTTAAGGTTTGAACCCAAGACCTTGGCATTTGCCTAAAGCTCTGATACCACATAGAACACCGTTCCTACTAAAAGCTTAAGCTTTAGTTGGGGGTGAACTTTATATATTTAATATATTCCTTAACACACAGTTTTAACCTAAAGAGTAAGTGGAAAGAGAGGTGGTTGCGTGGTGATATTTTAGGATTGTTTTGTTTGTGGAGGACAATGTTTGAAAAAAAAAAAGGGAAAAGAAGGGGCACAAAATCAAAGAATATTCTTCCATTTTATTTTTTGTTTTTTGTTTTTTTTTTAGAAATATTCCTCCATTTTCTCTTTAGTAAGAATACAAATGACATACATTAATATGGGAAAATCCATCAAAAAGAATTAAACATGAAAGAAAATTAAAGATGTCATTTAAGGCCTTAATTAACGCACTGCCATCTCAGATCCCCATAAAGTAGAAGAAGGATTTATCTTCCCTTATCCGTTGAGCCGCATTTTGACGTGGAAAATCAATTTTTAATATGTGGTGGAGACATCAGGATTTCATATGGCAATGCCCTAACTAATTCTGATAGTCAACTTAAATCTATCTAAATAATAGTTGGGTTTAGAGTTGCCCGTGAATTTGGGTGGTTAACCGAACAAGGAAATACAAATTTGTAGTTACCAGGGGACATCTTTGCATATGTCAGAAGGTTCGTGAATAAATTAAATTAAGACAAAACAAAGGTATCGTTTGGTAACGCTTTTTAGAAGTGTTTTTTTTGCTTTTGAAAACAAAAAATTACTTTCAAAAGCAAAAGTGTTATTTGGTTATGCACACATGAAGCAATTTATAAGAAGCAAAAAAACAATTTCATTGTTTTTCAAAAGCAATGAAATTGCTTTTCATAAATTTGTTTTCTTACTTCTAAAACCATCGACATAAATTTGTTTTGAAAAGCAATTTCATTGCTTCTCATTTTAACCATAAATTTGTTTTCTTGCTTCTAAAACCATCGACACAAAACTAAACTGGGAAAAAATTGATCCATCATGTACAATCCAACCCGAATAAACGGGTTCGGGTTGATTCATGTAATAGTTGGGTTGGCTTCGGGCTGGGTATTTAGTAACCCATTTTGTATTCGGGTCAACTCGAATCTAGCCCGATAATGATCCGTTAAGCCCGATAATGATCTATTTAACCCGATAATGACCCGTTTAACTCGACAATGATCCGTTCAACCCGATAATGACCCGTTTAACACAATAATGGCCCGTTTAACCAAATAATGACTCGTTTAACCCAATAATGACCCTCTTAACCCAATAACGATCCTTTTAACCCGATAATGACCCGTTTAACTCAATAATGGCCCATTTAACTCGATAATGACCCGTTTAAGTTGATAATGACCCGTTTAACCCTAAATTGTATTACTAATTCACGTTATTTTCTATTGGGATATTTTTTAATTAAAAAATAAAAAATTTTATCTGGTTGGTGGGTTGAATTCAATTATTGGCGAGTTGGATTTGGTTTTGGGTTTTCCCAACCCACCAATAAATAGATTCAACTTGAACCGACCAGATTATTGCTCAACTCGTTACAATATACGTAAAGTATATTTTTAAGTAGAATGCATCAATTGTTTACGGTAGTTTTATATGATAGCATAAAAGCAATTTATATGCTATTGTAATTACCAAACATGCTTTTTTGCTTTTTAGCAACAAAGCAAAAATTTATCAAACAGCTTTGCTTCAACAAAAGATCTTTTGAAAAGTAGTAAAGTGTTTTTTTGCTTTCTTGCTTTTGAAAGCAAGAAAGCAAAAGCGTTACCAAACGGAGCCAAAGTATATTAAGCAGTTTTAGCATAAATAAGAACCCCAACCATTGCCAAAAACACACTCCAGTAAACGGAGTGAGGTCTAGTGGGGCTCGAGGTGAGAGGGGCTCGAGGCGACTGAGGCAGTGAGAAGCTATAACGCCCCAGACCCATAACCAGCAAGATATTGTACGCTCTGGGCCCATGGGGCCTCACGAATTTGTTCTCAAGGATAACACGAGAAAACTTCCCAGGGATCACCCATCCTAGCAGTGCTCCCACCCGAGCACACTTAACTTTAGGGTTCCCAGGGGATTTAGTCCCGTGTTGCTCCTTAAAAGGCCTCTTGCTTAGTTGGGGGTCTCAAGACTACTTATAGCATCCCCGAGCGTTGTGGGATCCCAACCATATGCACATCCTCGCCTGGTAGCTCGCCCAGGTCTCTCACCCTGCCCACATCACAGCCGCCCACTCAGATAGCCAGGATGTCACATACTCTCCTCCATGGGACAACGCGTCCTCGCATTGGGCAGAACCCTCACACTTTCCGGTCGGAGCAGTCTTTGATACCATTTGTAACACCCTAGACCCATAACCAGCAAAATATTGTCCGTTTTGGGCCCACGGGCCCTCACCGATTTGTTCTCAAGGATAACACGAGAAAACTTCCCAGGGGTCACCTATCCTAGCAGTGCTCTCACCCAAGCACGTTTAACTTTAGGGTTCCCAAGAGATTTAGTCCCATGTTGCTCCTTAAAATGCATCTTGCTTAGTTGGGGGTCTCAAGAAAATATGTGACATCCTGACTGTCTGAGTGGGCGGCTGTAATGTGGGCTGGGTGAGAGACCTGGGCGAGCTACCAGGCAAGGATGTGCATATGGTTGGGATCCCACAACGCTTAAAGATGCTATAAGTAGTCTTGAGACCCCCAACTAAATCCCCTGGGAACCCTAAAATTAAGCGTGCTCGGGTGGGAGCACTGCTAGAATGGATGACCCCTGGAAAGTTTTCTCGTGTTGTCCTTGAGAACAAATCCGTGAGGGCCTGTGGGCTCAAAGCGGACAATATCTTGCGGGTTATGGGTCTGGGGTATTACAAGAGCTCAGAGCAAAATTTGAGGGTTAGAAGCGATCGTCTTCTCCAGATTTTGATCGGGTTTTGCTTCTTATTCATCAGAAAATTCTTAGATCATCTCCGGTGATTTGTGTCCCAATCTTCCTCTCGTTTTCTCCGTTTTGCTCTCTTCCTAGCTATTGTCTCTCTGTGGCACCTGCGTCAGCCTCTAGTGGTAATGGATTCCGTCACAAAAGAATCTGAAGATTTAGAAGGGGATGGCGGTGGGGGTTTACCACTGGTTGGAACGCCAGTTTGGGTAACCCCCCTTCTTCGTTTTGGGTCTCTGTTTGGTTGTTAATGTATAAAACCCCCTTTGTGTATGTAATGTTTGCGCCTGCCGGTGGTTTTTGCAGGTTTTTTTAATTGTTGTTCATGGTTGTTATGGATGGTGTTTGTTTCTTTTTGTGGTTGGAGATTCTTGGTGCAGAGTTGCCATGCTCAACCTCCATCTATGTCTACTTGAGTGGAAGAGGTCCAGTTCGCCGGTACCTCATCCACTCCTTTTCACGTCATTGTTGACGATGTCTTCGTCCCCTTTGTCGGGAGATGTTTATTTAATTCGCTTAGGTGCGGACCCTCTGTTGGAATATACCGCTAGTTTCCGGTCGGCTCTTGTGGCTCTCGCCGCAGTTTTGACAATTTTTATCCAAGACGTAGTTGAGTTGGTTGATGTTATTGTGGCTCTATTCTTAAGTTTCTTCTTGTTTCTCTGGTCTGTCTGTTTATTCCGGCAGGTTGTTTGTGGTTTTGTTCTTTTGGTTTGTATTAATGGAAATATGTAGGCTTGGCCTTTCATAAAAAAAAATGTTTTAGCATAAATAATAATATTAGAAGTTTCATTGGTAAAAATTAAGAACAAAGGGATTCTTAAAAGCAATCAATTTCGTTATCTTCCATCACTTGTATCATTGATAAAGAATGGAATATTGAGAAGGTTATTGCATATAAAATGATTAATTAAATGGTCATGCTTTCCAAACGTTATGTGCATTAATTTATGTCACTGAAACTTAAGGAAAATTTTACAAGATATCAAATGGCCTATAATTCAATTATTAGGCAATAAATAAGCAAATGAAAGATGAGTGCAGTTGAGATGGATGTGTGAAAAGCATGGATAATCAAGATCAAGATTAAAAAAAAAATAGCAACCTAATATCACCTATGTATTGTGAGAAAAAAAAAGATCGACAGCTTAGACACGAGGGGATCATTTTAAAAGCGAGAGGAAGATCAAAAATAACGAAAATGTAATTAGTCAAAGAAAGAAAGCTAAAAATATAGGTTTTTTCCTTTTTTTTTGAATAAATCAAGGATAGTGAAGCCAAATTCATGCTAAGAACCCAACTAGTTATTGTTCTCGTAATGCCTGGGTCCGTTTTGGTTATAATAAAATAATAAAATAAAGGGAAAAATTATGAAAAATGTTATTTTTAAAAAATATTTATATAAACGGTCCACTAAGTTGCCGAATTGCAAAAAGGGGCACTTTCATCTATATTTATAAAAAAAATCCATCGAAATTAAATTACAAGACCTTTTTTAAAAATAATTAAATTTGAGGATCTGGGACACAAATGCAAATTTTTTATGCGGGACACAAATGCATTTTACATAAGATACGGCACAAGTGCATTTTACATGGAATACGCACATCATACATGGACTACCAATAATAAATTGATACTATTTTTTAACTTTTTTTGAAAAGTAACCCTTCAGGTCAATTATTTTTAAAAAGTGATCTTTTTCTGTTATTCGGCATCTTAGTAGACTGTGCTATAAATATTTTTAAAAAGTGACATTTTTCATAATTTCCCCAGTAATAAATTACTTTTTTTTTATGAAAATATTATAATAAAAAAATCCCCGGTCCATTTATTTTATTATAATAAAATAAATTACCTTAAAAAAAGGAAAAACCCCATTGCTGTATGCAAACGGGTGACGTGTGTAAATGACAAAAGGTTAGCTTAAGTCTAATTGGATTGGATAGGCTGATTGATGTTGCTAAGCCAAACCCCACTATTACCATGTCAGCCTTGTCGCCTAAATCCCAAGTTTTGATTGGATCCGTGGATTAGTGTACAACCGACGAGTTAGCGAGCTCTTCTTTGAATTGGCATCGTCTTCTTCCGTTCGCCCTTTTCAAGTAAGATTTTGCTACTCCACGCAGTCTGACAAGAACAAAAGCCATTCGTACCTTGCCTTTTAAATTAAAGCAAGATGGGTGCAACGTGCGTTACGTGCAAAAGCAAGTCTTGAAAAGGTGGAGTGAAATCGTCAGTCATGCCTTCCTGAATTTTTTCCTGAATTGGCCTTGAGATGCTGCCATGTGAAGCATCTCACGGCCACTGTTTTTTAATGTGGGGTTCACTTGATACATTAATAATGCATGAAAAAAAAATGACCGTGAGATGCTCCACATGGCAGCATCTCACGGCCACTATTTTTTCATGTGGAGCTCACTTGATACATTAATAACACATGAAAAAATAGTGGTCGTGAGATGCTCCACATGGCAACATCTCAAGCCCATATTAGGGAACAATTCAGGAAGGTATGGCAAACGATTTTATTCTTGAAAAGGATGGGGAAGAAAAGCCTGCAATTTTAGCCATTTCTCGGTGAGAATGGATTCGATCGATGACAGAATGTGAATTTGTCCCAAGGATACCAGATACCTTTATTTAGGTCTGTACATTTGCTATAACTTTTTTCAAAGTTATTTTTTAACTTTTCAAAATAAAATTTTAAAACTTATTAGTCTTTTCTATTTTATTTCTCCTATTCATATATTCCCAACTCTGAAGGTTCGTGTGATGCTAGATGACCTTAACCAGATGCATCTGAGGGATCAGCCACAATCAGAGCTCTGGCATTTGATACTTTCCAGTAGAATGGCTAAAAAAAATAAATAACCCATATTTCAACAAGTTAGATCTTCTATAAACTAAATAGTAATATTCATTTTGTGGGTCAAACGGTGCACTTCGTAATTGAAGAACGAGTTATATTTCCTCCAGATTCTGGTCCCCCTTTTTTTTTCCCCAAACATTGCCCCCACAAACATAATAATTCCCTTATAACGCCCCATCACTCCTCTTCTCACGTTTAAATCTAAACCTTGCCCTACTTTTATGTAATTGTTAGTGGATTCAAGACATGCAGTATGCATGTGCCACTAGTAGTCTTAAATTAAGCTTAAACCATTTTGATGGGAACAAACTTCTATGACTTCGATTCTAGACATGTCATCCAAATAACAATTTTAGGATGTATAATGGAAAGCAAAAACAGAAAAAGAAAACCTATGCTACTGCGTTTGGTAACGCTTTTGCTTTTTTGCTTTTAAAAGCAAGAAAGCATAAAAGCAATTTTATGCTTTTCCAAAGATCTTTTCTTGAAGCAAATGCGTTTGGTAAACTTTTGCTTTGCTTCTAAGAAGCAAAAAAGCATGTTTGGTAATTGCAGTAACATAGAAATTGCTTTTTGCTTTCATAAAAGTATTGTACACAATTTATGTATTGTACTTAGAAATATACTCAAAAATATAATTCCAATATTATAAAAGATTTATAAAATAGTCATTTAATTACATTCAAATAACTAAATAAGTATCTAATATCACCATTGTGCTAATCCATATGCACTAGCTAGTCTACGTGCAATTGAGTCTCTTAATTCTAACATCTCTCGTCGAGATCTAGCCGTCACATCAATCTCTATGGGATGTTATGAACTTGAACCTGCTAGCTCATCTTCGACCACCATTTCCTCATCTTCAAATTCTGTGAATAAATTATCTTCATGTGCTTGCATTCTGATAAAATTATGTAATGCACAACAAGCAATAACTAGAGCTAGCAATGGGTCGGGTCATAATCGGGTTGGGGTTAATCGGGTCATAATCGGGTTGGACTAAATTAAGGTGGGTTGAAAAACCCCAAAACCCGCGCAACCTGTTTATTATTATTATTATTTTTTATTTTTCAAAAAATATTATTAAAATAGGGTTGGGGGGTTAATTGGATCCGGTTGTACCAGGTTCGGGTCGGGTTTTGGGGTTAATCGGGTCGAAACATGATACTTTTGCCATCTTTTTTTTTAATCGGGTTACCTATCGGGTTGACCCGATTACTGTTATTTTTCAAAAAAATTATTAAAATAGGGTTGGGGGGTTAATTGGATCCGGTTGTACCGGGTTCGAGTCGGGTTTTTGGGTTAATCGGGTCGAAACATAATACTTTTTCCATCTTTTTTTTAATCGGGTCACCTGTCGGGTTGGCCGGTTATAATCGGGTTGACCCAATTACTGGCCCAACCCGCACCAAACCCAATTAATAAACGGGTCAACCCAACCCGTTTATAATCGGGTTGACCCGTCGGGTCAGGTGGCATTTTGCCGGCTCTAGCAATAACAATACGTTGTTGCTTCTTAAGTGAGTATGGAGGCATCATCTTTAATATAGGAATAAAGCAATAGGGTATCGAGGGGTTTTGAAAGTAATAAAGCAATTTTGTAAAAAAATTGAGAAACAACGTTTTGTTGCTTCTGGTGAAAAGCAATAAAATTGCTTCTTTGCTTTTAGTAAATTGCTTCTCGTGTGCGTTACCAAACGGTACTTTTGCTTTTAAAAGCAATTTTTTGCTTTCAAAAGCAAAAAAGTACTTCTGAAAAGCGTTACCAAACGCAGCCTAAATATAACATATAAATATCAAAAAATTGGGTACTGTTGGGCCTGGCGTTGCCTCTACGTGCCTTGTTCAAGCCCGGCCCATAGCTTGATCAAAACCCCGTAAAGATACGTGTTAAAGCCCGGCTCACCACAGCAATTACAAATAAATAACACGAAACGTGGTGCTTCCAAAGCGTTCTAACCCACTAAAATGCGCTTTATGCTCCTCAATTAACTCCCAACTACGACTCGCCTGGCCCGCCTCCTGGTCATTTTGATGAGCAGATTCCATGCTCAACAAGCCTCATTCACTCTCTCGACTTCTTTGTGCTCTGTGACCCCTATCGCGAGTTCTGAGACAAGCCTCATTCACTCTCGACTTCTTTGCTGAGAATAAGAACTGATATCTGCATCTTTTACTGCTTTTTATCTCGTTCGGTCCGTTTCTCCTATCTTTTCTTATTTGTCATTCCTGCAACTTACTCGTCAAAGATAATGGAATTCGAGACTCTGAAACCCGTTCATTTGACCGTAGTTGGTTTGTTTTTCGACAATCTCCAATCGCATCTTTCATTGTAACTGCTTTCAATATTTGTTGTCTTCTTGAGTTTCTTTTCGTTGTATTTTTAGTATTAACATGGTACTGATACGTACATTCGTGCGTGTTGTTCCTTCGCGAAAGAAAACTGATCCGTTTTTTGTGTTTATACATTTGGTTGCAGTTTCTTAGTTAAAGAGCCCATTTATTTCTAGGGCTTTCATGCAATAGTCGGTAAGATTGGGTACGATGTTTTTTCCCTTTCATTTTATTTGGATTGATCAACTAGTTCTTTAAAGTCGTAGTTTCTGATTTTCTTCAGGAAAGTGATCTCTGGTATCCGGTATTTTTGGATTTCTAGGGTTCCATCATGTTCCTCTGACCATTCAGAGTCTTTTTTTCACTTTACATATTTATAATATAGCTGATATACTATTATTATTATTATTATTTTAGTTCTGAATGTTTATTTCAAATTAGGAGGATAAAATATAGGGATTCGACTCTGAGGAATTAGCTTTTAAATTCCATTCTGTACATACCCTTAGTTGGAACACCTAAAGTTATCCGGCATTACATATATGTGTTAAAATCTGTGTTTCTTGGATCATATATCTGATACCTGAATCATTATTGAAATTGGCAAAACCCAATGACGACAATCATCAAATATTAGCAGTTTTTTTTTGTTATTATGAGATTGGAATATGGCATTCTTATTTAGCTATGGTTATTAATGACAGTATTAATTTACAATTAATAATCATAATTGTTTTATCTATTCTGGAATAATAGAATGGTGGCAGCAAGGAAAACACAGAGCCCTATAGTGCGTGACAGAGCCCTTTCTTTATTAAAACCAGCAAACCAGAACATGATTTCTAGAAACTTGAGGAAGAGTGACCTTGGTGGGGTCATATTTGGTGCCAAGAACAGTACAATGTCAGAATGCCTTTCAAAGCAATTGTTTGGTTAGTTATCTACCTTCCATTGCATTTATATAGTTTTAAATTATTTTAAATTTTGTTTCTCTTTTAAGATATTGATTATTGAAGCCATATTGATCTCGTGCAGCTAATTAGACTCGGATGCTGTTTTGTGTAGCTTTCATAAGTTACTTTTCAACTTTGATAGTAGAAAGGTTAAAAATTGATAAAAGCTAGTTTGGTAATACAAATTGAAAGTAACTTACTAGAAGTTAAAAAGTCAAAATTGTTTGAAAAGTAGAAAAGTTAAAAAAAATATAACTTTTTAATTTTTCAAAAATAATTTGAATCCCATAGCTGGCAGATCAAATGTACTTCACCATATATATTTATTTAATAATATATGTAAATATTTATCTAAGTTTATATAGTATTTACTAGAAAGGGTGCACGTGCAGTACTACACGTGTGTAGGAACGGGCATTGTGGAGGGAACAGTTGCAAAACTAATTGTTAGTTTTTAGAAAAGTTGAGGCAGTTTTGACCGTTCTACCCTTTTATTAATAAAACTTTTCAATAGTGTGTAAGGGCTGTTTTAGAAAGCTACGTATTTTGTTTGGTACGATTCCCAAGGGGCCTCTTCTGATTATATATGGTATAGATATTATATCTGCATCATATATAATATTATATGTAAAACAATATAATACATATATATTTCTAGTTATATAATATATAATATATTTATCATATATGTATGTATAATATAATGTAATATTATATATACATGTTGTCATATATATATATATATATATATATATATATATATTTTACGTGAATATATTTTAATAAAATATGTATGGTGAAGTACATATTTAAATATTTATATATAAAAGTTAAAAAATTAAATTGAAAATTTACTTCTTAATGCCTACTTTTTGGTCTATCGGAAGTTACTTTGGATAAGTTATGTAAAAAGAGGCATCAGACGATGGGATCTATTTTTTCCTTGTATATGCACGGTTTATTTCAGTTAGGGGTGCTTGGCGGGTTGGCCCGGCACGGCCTAGGCATGCCTGGGGCCAGGCCGGCCGCGGCACACTCGGCCTGTTTAGCCGGGACCCCTGGCCTGGCACGGTACGCCCCAGCAGGCGGGCTGCCGCCGGGCTTGGCGGGCCAGGGGTATTAAAATCATGAAAAATCTCAAAAAATACAAAAAAATCACAAAAAATTCTGAAAAATATTTTTATTATTCACAAAATTGTTTTACACTTATTGGGATAGATTTTGCTCAAAAAAATATAAATTACACCCATTAAAGACTTAAAGTAGTTTAATTAAAAACCATGGACTTAACAAATATATTTAATTGGAGATTTTATAACAGCTTTTTAGGCTTTTTTATACATAATTATTTTCTTAGTTTTGATTGATTATATAAGAGCTTCTATAATTATATTTTCCAACAATCGTGGGGGTATCCTTAATTTTTAGCTAATATAATTTAATTATGATACTATTGATGCAAGAAGTTACTATGTCCGAGTGGTTAAGGAGACAGGTTTCAAATTTATTGGACCAGGTTCGAACCTTGCTATCAACAATTTTTGGATTTATTTAACCTGGGCGTGCCCTATAGCGGGCCAGCCCGACGCGAGCCCGTGGGCACGCGTGCTATGGGCCGCCGGGCTGCGTGCCCTTGTGGGCCGTGCCTAAACGGGCCGCAGCCCTAGGCCCCCCGGCCCGGCCCGATAAACACCATAATTTCAGTTTCATTTATGATCAAAACCATAACAAAATCATGAAATTTCTTTAAAGATTTACAAAATTTGGAAGATGTCTATGTATATATTTCAATAGCATGAATATCCATTTATGAATTGAAAATTTATTGATTTCTAATTCATAAGTATTTAAATTCTTGAGTTTGGTTTATGTTGTAGAATTTTTTTATTGTTGGATTTGTTGAGCTAAGGACTAGGAAAACGATGATCAGGAATAAACATATCCAAGGCCGAAGAGATATAAAAATGAAAGTGGGTTAGGATTGTTTGAGCATGTAAAGTGATGATATGAGGAGACACTTATGAGATGTTAAGCAGTACTTTTTGAATGATCTTAAGAGTGAAAAGAAGACCAAAAAAAGGAAAAAAAAGAAAAAAAATCTGGATGTAATTGGTTAGAAAGGATCTATGTACTCAAATTTGAATGAAATTGCTTTGTGATAATGGAGGAATAGGAATCATTGTAACGATCCTAAGTAGTTGGAATTGGGATAACGCATCTTTTTGTTGTTGCTACTACCTTTGTTTCCCATGCTTATTGAATGGAAAATGCAGTGAGAAATGAAATTCAAAACTGAGGTTCACCTAAACTGTGTAATCTATGTATCTTGCCGAGTTTTTTCTTTTATGTTGTTATTATTTGATCCATTATTTAGTAATAGATATAGGCGGTCTTTTCTACATGCCATAGAATTTGAGTGAACCTCATTTTAATTTGTGTACCATACGTTGAGAAACGACCCCATTAGTCCTGTCACATTAAAAAATATATATATTTAATAGGAAGCAAGGTTTTAGGTATCAGCCGATACTGAGAAGTATTAACCTATATGACTTAGTATCGGCTCGATATAAGAGATTTTTGCAGAAGTATTGGCTGTTACTAAGAAGTATCAACTGAGACGACTCGGTATTGGGCTGGGCTGATACCCAGCTCGATACCAAGTATTTAAACCTTGATGGGAAGGGAGCTCCTTTTGATAATAAATATTTTAAATTTTTTATAGAGGTAATATATACATATTTTAAAAAACCACTAATTTTGGGTATCACCCAATTTTCAGGAAAAGAAAAAAACCCAATTGAGTTGCTATCTGATGGATGGTGATACCAGATTCTAACTAATGGGAACAGAAATAAACGCCACCTACACGTAGATTGCAATTCTCATGGGCCAGAGGAATTTGATGCCTTCAGCCTTCCCCCACTTCCCCAGCTTGAATTTAAGTTGCTATGGGGATTGGTTATCCAAATGCAATGAGTTGAATTTCAGAGACAGAAATTCCTAATTCCCCCTTTGAATATGTACCCTGTAAATCTAGTCAAATTTATTCAAAATTTTGATATTGTATATATTTATTCTTAGTTCTGTTAAGTGATCTTCAATGCAGAACCCTTTCTGAAAATTCTGGCAATTAGATTGGGGTACAGCTGGCTAATGAAATACTTATTAAAATTTTAACAGGCTTACCAGCTCCACATTTTTCATATGTAAAGAATATTGATCCAGGCTTGCCACTTTTTCTGTTCGACTACAGTGATAGAAAACTCCATGGCATCTTTGAGGCAGCAAGCTCTGGGCAAATGAATATCAACACATATGGTTGGACTAATGGTTCAGTAAAAACACCTTATCCTGCACAGGTATCAGATGAGGTTATGTTTCTCTTACATTATTTTGAAGTTACATTTCTGCTGGTTAAAATCTGGAATCTGGTTACAAAATAGAAAAGCATGAGTCTCTAATGTTATGCTCATTTTGTGTGTAGGTTCGAATATGTATTAGAATGCGATGCCAGGCCTTGTCTGAAGATCAATTCAAACAAATAATCATTGATAACTACTATACTCAAAATCATTTCTGGTTTGAGCTAGATCATGCTCAAACGGATAGGTTGATCCATTTTTTTTCATCTTCATCATTTAGTCCAAGTGCTTCTGTTCCACTAACCGTGCCAAAGTGCAAAATTCTATATAGAGCTCTACCTACTCGCAATACAAGACAAGAAAGTGCAGATTTTGAGCCATCAGATTCAGAGACAGATTTTGCTCATATGGATCAGTCCAATATGGAAGGGAGATCTTCAAGTCCTCATTCTTCTTTGGATGGACAAATCCAGTTGGTGGAAGCTCAAACAGATGTGGAGCCAGTGGGAAATATTGAAGAGGAACTTTTGTACCAGAAATTAAAAGAAATTGTTTCCAATCGTGAAAATTCAAGCTCATCTTTGAGGGAAAATGAGGAAGATGCTGCTATTCATCCTGTGACAAATGACTTAAATCCTGAGAATGATTTTTTTACAGACCCGCCTCTGGTTCTGAAAGAGAAGGATGAAGATACAGATCTTTCATCATCTGATCTTCTGTCTGTTGTTTCTCAGGTAATCGGATGTACTTAACATAGTATGAATTTCATTTCTTTTGGATAGGTTACTTTTCTGATATTTTCTTTATGTTTTTTGAAGTTGACAGAAGAAATGAAAGAGCTGAAGGCTTTTAGATTGGAACAAACTAAAAGAAATAGTTTTTTGGAGCAGAAGCTAGTAATACTTCTTGTCTTGTTAAGTTACTGCACTAAGTTTATATATCTTGCAAGTGCATCTTACCATGTCATTTGGTGATGATAACATCATATTAAATCTTTAATGTGATACCAGATTCCCCTTCATTTTTCATTTTCCTTTTCAAAGCTGTTGACTGTCTAATGTAGCTATTGGCACTTGTCAGGATTTGCAACACCATGGAATTACAGGCAACAAAAAATACAGTTCGTATTTTAAACCTTTAAAGCATAAATCAAGTGAATCTTTGATTGAGAATCCAATGTACTCCCTGGAGTTTCTTTTTTGTTAGTCTTGAAGTAAGCATCAAGGTTGAAGAGTCAGGAACACATCATTCATTATAACTTAATAAAATAATATTGATATAAAGAAGAAAGTGTATGTACATTCGTTGTTTGCATCCAATGAAGAAAATATTTAAGTACAAAACAACGCATTGATAAACTTAATATATGGCAGTACAAAAGTATAACGTGATGACATACACTAAAATTATACAAGGTAATACTTATTTTAACTATTTTAGCAAGTACCGTATCTTTAGTTGTATGTCCATAGATATGGTACGTAGCAAAAAAAAAGGACATGAATACACGGTATCAAATAGATATCTTACATACTGTCTATGTTGTGTCACCTTCAACATGGGTATAAAGTGTCCAAGTATTACTGGCTTTATTGACAAATATGTGGAATTTATATAATGTGAAAGGTATGAACGCTATTTTCAGTTTGTTTAATAGGCCTTTTAACTGTTAGATTCTAAGGAGGGAACAATACTGTAAAATATTTAAAGGAAGATTTTGAAATTAAACTTCTGAACCTTAGTTTAGGTAAATTGGAAGAGAGATATAATTATAGGGATACCAACGGAAGGAAATGAGATTTTTGTGAAAACAACAAATGAAAGTTCATGCTTTAAGATTTATGATTTAAAAGCTTGGTTTGAGCAGTGGTTTTTGTATCAGTTGAAATTGAAGCCATGTCTCAAAATTTCTTTAAAATGCCAGTGGAAATGTTAGAAATTTTGTATGGAGATAGTTTGATATTGTTCGAGATTTTAGATCTCAGAAAAGTTGAATTAGCTTTAAATCTAAACTCTTTAAGGTTTCACTGAAATTAAAATCTTTCTTCAAAGTAAATCCTTAGTAGCAGTCATGGTACCAAATATCGTATTGTATCGAGCGATACGTATTGTGTATCGTGCCGTTTCGTGATACAAGTCGTATCGACCTGTATCCACCATGTATCGATTGTATCGCTCGATACAGTCGATAAGAACTGAAAAAAAAAGTAAAAAAACGTAAAAACAGAGTGAAAAAGAGCGAGAGGGAGCAAGACAGAGCAAAAGAGAGCGAGAGAGAGAGAGAGAGAGCAAAAGAGAGCGAGAGAAAGAGAGCGAGGGAAAGAGAACGAGAGAGAGCAAGAGAAAGAGAACGAGACATAGCGAGAGAGAGAGAGAGAGAGAGAGAGAGTAGAGGGGTGGGTGGCGTACCTGGTTCGTTGCCGTCGCTGCCTCTTTCTCTTTCCCTCTTTCTCCTTGAGTTCAAGTCACCTCTTTCTTCTTGAGTTGAAGTCAAAGTCTCTTTAATGAAAAGAGACTTTTTATAAAAGTTTTCTATATTAAAAAGAAATGTTATATTTTATATACAAAATGATTTCTTATATATTATATATAAAAGAAAAAAAGAGTTTTCATTTATAATTATTATATAAATATAATAAATAGAATATACAGATAAATGCGATAAAATTAATTATAAATATACATAAAATAATTGAAAAATTATAAATATGTATGCATATATATAATTAGAAAATTATATTTTACATACAAAAATAGTTGAATGGAAAAAAGTTATAAAAATTTTATTCTTATGTACACACATATATAATATAGCATTAGATAATTATATTTAATCTACGTACATAATTATAAAAAATATATTTGACTGGTAAAAAATTACAAATTTTTATTATTATTTACAAACACGTATATATACATTAATTGTGGAGAATGTTGTGTTATGATAGTAATTTATTGTTGATTTTGATGTTTTAAGTGTTAATAACTTAGGTGTTACTTATATTACTTGAATGAATTTTCTAACCTTATTTATTGGTTTATTTAACCTTTTATAGCTTTTATTATAATTTTCATTCATTTTCGAGTATGCCTATTTGTTTCTATAATGCATAGATACTTTTTGTACAATCCTATAATGCTAGAAACATGTTTATTTAACATATTTTTAATTTATCTTTCTATCTAGATAGGTTTTGATCTATGTATCCACCTATATCCACCATTTTAGTGTGTATTCGTGCGTATCCTCGATACATTTCCCTTTTTGGATCGTCCGATACGGCACGTCGATACGATACTTTGAACCATGGTAATAGTATGATTCTTGGTGCTGACCATTACTGTGGTAATTGATTTCATTTATACCTTTTTTTTTCATGAGTATTCATTTTGGCTACTGATATATTAATGTAACTAGGGTCTGATTGATACTATGGACATTGATTTAATGTTTCCATTTTCATGTTATGTCAAGTTGTCAACCACTAAAGTTTTTCCCAGTTCCTGTTTTAGATTTTAAATTTATCAACAATAGTCTTTGGTTTCTGCCATTTGTGTGGAGAGCTGGAGTGGGGCCTTCTTTGTTAGCCCTCTTAAAATTTTCCTACCATAAGTTTAACCCATATCTGTTTGTGTTCTTCATTGTGCTTTGGTGGATGATTATTTGGTACATTAGGCTGAGTCAGAAGCAGAAATTCAACAGTTAAAAGGCCGTTGTAAGATGTTGGAATCCATATCGAATCCTTCCAAGGCATGTTTTGATGAACCTACAATCGATTCAGCTGATATTGATTTTTCAAACGCTGATGACTTGATATATCTAGTGGGCGGTTATGATGGTGTTTCCTGGTTATCAGCTTTGGATTCCTATTCACCTTCTCGAGACTTGATGAAATCTCTTAGACCAATGAACTCTATAAGATCATATGCCTCAGCTGCAAAGTTGAATGGTGAACTTTACATTTTTGGTGGTGGAAATGGTAATTCGTGGTATGACACAGGTATGAGTTATTTCTCTTCTCATTTTCTTGTCACACGTAACTTAGTTCATTTTTAGCAAGAGAGTGATTATGCCTTTAATTTCTTGAAGTTGAGTCTTACAACCCAATAAGTAATCGGTGGACGTCACGTCCTTCATTAAATGCACAAAAGGGAAGCTTAGCAGGAGCTACTTTAAATAACAAAATATTTGCAATTGGTGGTGGAAATGGATTTGAATGTTTCTCAGAGGTGGAAATGTTTGATCCCATTGTTGGGAGGTGGATCTCAACTCGGTCAATGCTACAAAAGGTACTTTTTATTTATTAATGGGGTTATGTAAATGAGGCTCAGTTATTTGATTGGAATTGTGTGTAATGACATAACAAAAGTTTAAATTGTCAGAATCACATGTTACTAAGTGATATTACAAAGGACAACATATCAAAACATTATCATGTCAGTGGATTAATTTGCTCACTACCCTAAGCATTCATGAGTTTTAATTTCTCTTTAATAAGTTGATTGATTGAACACAAAGACATGAAATGATGCCTTTCGCATGCGTAAAGTGCTTTGAACGTAAAGATTACAAACTGGAAATTGGAAAAAAAAAAAGGGATTATTGTTTAGGAAAGGTTTTTATTTCTTTTTTCATCAGAATAATAAAAAGAATGTTTTATATTGATTTCAAGTGTAGTTCTTTTTTGAGACTGTTGATTACTAGTTTTTGCAGTTCTTATTAGTGGTATATATGGTCCAAATGATAATAATCTGCAAAGTCTGTCCAAGGAATTGAAATTGAGAAACAGTTTTCCTGGTCTTTAGGTGGCATTTTCAGATAACATAGGTGTGACAAAAGATATTTTTGGCATGAGGAACTTTAAGTGCCATTTTCAAATTTGAAAATATGTGGATAGAGGAGCATATGTGATGTGAATCAAGGCAGAATGGCAAGGAGCCAAAAGAAACCTCACCAGGTTTTAAGCTGTTAGGTTGTAAAAGCAGCAAAGAAACTGAGTAGTTCTTCCATTTAGATATAGCATAGAGACATGTAATGGCCACAATGGGCATCTGATCTTGAAATTTCTTCTTTAAAATTCTTCAAATATTTTCTGGAAACAGTAGAAGAACAGCTGTGCTAAAAAGGAAACAGATCCTTGTGCACAAATCACAATGATTGGAGCTTCTGGCATCAATAAAGAATTCTCCAATCTCTTAAACCTTAGCTCAGGGGGACCTAGATGTCTATGAAATCTTGGATCAATCTAATATATTCTTGTAGATAATTTGAACTTTTAAGTACTCACTTGGCACCCCTTTTACAAGAAATCTTAATATTTAAAATATCTCTGAATCTTCTTAAAACAACTAATATGACAGCACATGTGAAGAAAGAAAAATAGCCAAAAAAAGGAAATGTTTAGACTTGTTCTAAGACTCAAAAATAATTGGACACTTAAGTAGATGTTTTCATCACAAAATAATAAATTTCCTTCTTTTCCTTTTCTTTTTTTGAAAAATTTTTCTTTTCTTTTTCTACATTATAATATTATTAAGTTGGCAACAAGTCAGACTTGGTTTGGTGTCCTAGCATAAACCTTTGCCCACTTAATTAAGGACTCAAATGAAAACTACTTGCCTTACCTATTTAATTTTTTTTTTCTATAAAAAATTTGATTTAAAATATATGGTATTTTCTGAAGGATATCTATAATAACTATATATGTATGTTACATATTACATATTGATCATACCATTAGGTACCTATTATGCATTAAAGAATAATTAATTTTTCCCTCTCTCATTATTTGTTAGCACTGAGCTCTCTGAAATGTTTCTTCTCTTGTTCTTTCAGCGCTTTGCTCCTGCTGCTGCAGAACTTAATGGAATGCTCTATGTTGTAGGAGGATATGATGGAGAAGATTATTTGAAGTAAGATGTCACACAACTTCTCTGTTATATTTTTTGGTTGAAAGGATGATAATCGTGCTTTTTTTTCTCTCTTTTTTTTTTTTGGGTCATATCTGCAGTTAAACCTCATAAGAATACCTTTTTTTCCAATATCTTGAGGCAGGCGCTATGAGGAATTGGTCTTGTAGTTGTAGTTGCATTTATCAGATCTTTGGTCTTGGTTGCCATTTCAAGATCTACTGTTTGCCATTTCATATTTAATGACTAAAAGGGGAATGAAATCTCATGATCCAATCAAATCTCTGTCTCTTTCCAATTCAACTAATATGCCTGGATTAAAAGGTTTAAAAAATATATATTTTCCTGGGTTCCAATATTAAGCCCTCAACTAATTCTGGTTAGGAAAAATGAATTCTTCTTTGACTGGTTTTTGTCTATTCCACTCCATTGTAATATTCGTACTCAATGTTTTGTTAACTGTGATCATCTGTGGAACTACCTGCTCTTTTCTTTATCGTGATAATCTGTGGAATAACCTCTTATTCTGTAAAAGATGCAATATATGATCACCATATAAAGGCCAATAAACTGGTTGAACTCTTTGTGCATAGACTTGTTAATGGTCAAACGGTCTTCGCAAGACGGTTCAACCATTCCACCTTCTCATCAAAATGATTGCTCACTGAATTGACACGTGTTGGAAACTTCTAGAAGCTTACTAGGGCATCACCGGTTTGCCAGGCCCCTAGGCCACATCCTTGCATCCAGAAGCTTCCACTGGCATGGCAGATCAGGTCGCAATCAGATCTCAGTTGTTGCATGATTGAATTTCAACTGTTACACAACTCACTTTGTATTGAATAGGTTTCAAATAGTGATCCAACCATGAATCTGCACTACTTCACTATGACTGAATTTCAACTATTTGTGAACTGCACAATCTTGGTCAAGGAATGATCCTGGCGCAATTTCCATACTGCTATTCTGCCTTTAGGTTGGGCCTAGTCTCGCTTCTGTTTCTTGAACCTCATTTTTACATAATCCTTGGGCTTCAGCGCTGAATGCCGTGCTCTTTGGTGCATCCCACAATGTTGGCTTTTCCTTGTTTATTCCGGCCATTCCTTCCTCATTGGCTATGCAAACCACCTGCCTCGTACATACAGTGTATCAGTGTTTTTAAACATAAGGCATGAAATGAGGTGCTTTACATTAACAAAGTGAATCATAAATCACGCTAGACAACCCTGAAAAGGGATTGCAAGTTAGTCCTCAATTCTCCTCTACTAAGGACCACTTATGAACGATTAAAGCCTCAAAATAGTTGAAAACTCTATACACAGTGAAGCATGTCAAGTAGTATTACTTTAAAATGCAAAAAAAATGGATGCTCTCTTCAGCTTTTGTGAAGATACACCAAGAATGACCTCAAGACATGAGGCCTGAACCTCATGTATGCTTCAGACTTGAGCATCCAGGCATTTTTTTTCCTTTTTTTAATTCTGCCAAGAATTGATGTGTAAGCCTCACCCACCTTTCAAAGAGATGATCCATATACATAAAATGGTTATGTCTGAAACTTGAATCTGGGCTGTTTCTTTCTCTTGATTTTATATCTAATTCCTATTATTATCGATCAAAAAAGTCTGAAACTTGAATTTACAGAAGTTGAATGGCTCAATACATCATGTAGCACTTGCTGGCTTTGAGTATATTTTCGTCGCTAAGCATAAAGTTTTTACGAAAACAGACCTGATAAAATGTTGGATAAGTAGATGTAAATTAATATTTTATACTTGGGACTTCAATTTTATATATTTGACTGAAACAATCTCTCATCTGCCATCTCAGATCAGCTGAAAGATTTGACCCAAGAGAATATTCCTGGACGAGACTTGGAAGTATGAACACACAGAGAGGATGTCACTCGTTGGCTGTCTTGAATGAAAAGTTGTAAGTCAATTTTTCATGTTTATCTGCATTGCTGGGCACCATGATGACAGCCTTGTGAATGCTCTAATTCTTGTGTTTTTAATTCAGTTTACTACACTTGTACATATTGATATATCTTATGCACATCTGGGGTTGGATACAGCTTAGGAAACTAATAGTTTTTTTTTATGGTTTGTTAAATTTCATATAACGATTCTTTTTCCCTACAAATTGTATCATTCAGAAATTAAAAAAAAAGAAAAAGAAATAGGAAAGAATAAAACTGAAAAAATATACAGTACTTTAAGCGTGCCCTCTATTATTTCAATATTTGAAGACCATATCATGGATAATATTCTTTGCAGATATGCTTTGGGCGGTTATGATGGAACCAAAATGGTCCATAGTGTTGAAGTTTTTGAGCCTCGCGTTGGTTCATGGATGACAGTTGACCCCATGAACCATTCTAGGGGATATGCAGCTGCACCAGTCATTGGAAAATCAATATATGTAATTGGAGGGGTGAAGCATGGTGAAAACATTGTAGACACTGTATGTAATTATATGTCATTTCTCCTTGTATTCGTTCCATATCTCACCATCCTGCAAGCATCAATAACATCTATTTGCCCTAATTTCTTTTTTTTTTTTCCTAATACAATGACAGGTTGAAAGTTACAATGAAGCTGGTGGTTGGCAGATAACCAACCTGAAGGCAATTGGGAAAAGGTGTTTCTTTTCAGCCATGGTCTTATGAGGGCCAATGGAATATAATACCAAATGAATTTTGAATGGGCAAAGCCAGTTTTTTTAATCCTCCGGACAGTTTATTCTCCAAACTGCTGGGATTAGCAATGTAAGTATTTTTTGTAATCAATTAGCAGTGAAGTTGAGATAGAGGGAATGCAAGTTAAAACTAGAGGCGGAAGCTAAGGATGGTACTACTATTGTGTTGGCCAAATCTTCTCGTACTTGAATACTTGCTGGAGATGTAGATAGGATTAAAATGGGACCTACCATTGGTGTTGCGAAGTGACGGGAAATCAAGATGGCTGCTAAGCTCCCGAGATATTAATCTGTGGTTACTGCATCATTTTGTCCCCTTTTTAGTAAATCGAGAATCCTGTAAACTGGTCGTTTGTGCTTGAGCTTTTGAATTGCCCTCTAATTCAAGAGGATATACCTTCCTTGCTCGAGATGTAGAAACTCTGACAAACATTTTGTAATGGGTTTAAAGGCTATTAGTGGCCCAGGCATGTTGTGCTTGATCTGTGCGTGCTTTAAGTTGATACTCCAGTAATATAGCCTTATCTTCTGTAGACTAAGATTTGATTAGCAAGGCTCTTGTTCTTAGGAAATATTTTAAACATTGCTATTCTGAAGAATGGTCTGTACGTTTACGTCTAGTTTAGAAGTCCTCCATGAAGCTAAATCGGAGGGGCGATCAGAGGCTCCTTTTTAACATTTACTTTTTGAGTCTACAAAGCTGACATTAGCTCAATCCTCATTTTACGGATTTATATTTATATCTGGTGTATTCCTTCTCAAATATATTTATATAAATTATTTCTGGATTGATTTGTCCGTTCCTCTGTTTCAATAATCAGAGCCGGTCTATCGCACCAACCTGGTTATGGACCAGCGGAACTCACTTTGCTGCAGGCCTTGAGGTGGGTGACCAATATCTAAAAGTTCAAGATTAAATACTACGCAAAAATGACTTTAAAAGAAATCTTTAAGTCCAATTGTGTCTAATTTAATTCTTACTGGAACAGTAAATTATCAGCAAAGAAATATCACCAACGTTACCTTAGGATAAAAAGGAAATACGAAAAAAGAAAATAAAAAAAAACATATAAAAATTACAATAAATGATAATTCAACTGCTGAACCTGAAACCGGTCAAAGAAGTGTAACGGCAGAAAGTGTTGCACATCAAGGTAGAATGTCAGTTGATATTGATGCCAGGAAAGGATGGCAAAACAGCAACAAGTGGATCTCCATAACCAACAGCTTCTGTAAATTGCATACATTTGAAACAAGAGAATAAGTAAATGCTCTTTTTCTTTTATCTTTCCTCATAATGCATCGATTCTTAATTTTTTTCCATTTTTATTAGGTATATATCATGGCTTGATAGTAAGGGGCATTCTGCGCATCACTGTTGAAAATGTATAGGTGGGCAAAACCAACATAATTCAACCATACATTCCTACAGAATGATCAATCTCAATGTAATGCCCATGATGTGCTACACCATGGAACCGTGGCTTGGAGCATCACATGTACATGTCAAGGTTTGAAAACGGGGAATTCGTACCGTACTGTGCAGTACACTTGAAAAAGTCCAAATGAAGGTTTTTATCCAATGCTGGTCTGTATGGTGTAAAAAATTATTTATAGAAAAAGAGAGATCCGGTACCGGCCAATATTGAGTTAGAGCCATATGAACAAATATCGTCCGAGTCTTTTTATGGTGGGTTCAATTTCTTGGTATCATGGACCGGTCTTGTACTCTTCCCCACCATACCAGTACAAACCGGCGGGTATGTGCTGGTTACACGTTATTTAATTCATATATCTCATATCTCTAAGAGTATTCACTCAGTTTATTCTATGAGATGAATTAAGGTAGCTTACCACCATCATTGCACAAGAGCTTTAGTACTTCTCCAGCCAAGTCTGACTGCTCAACAAGCAGAATTAAAAGATGTAAGAAGCATGCAACTAAAAAAGTAAAGATGCAAATAGATGATTAACAAACCTTCACTGGAAGCTCACTGCCAAACTGGTCCACAAAGCCTATTGTTTGTCCTTCTTTAATTACATCACCCTTTTCAAAAGAAATTGCAAACTTTCAGAACTTTGATACTTGGATATTGGATAACAACCAAAGGAAAGGTTTTGTTACATAACAAATTTAAGAGCTCATATTTATGGTCAACCACAAAAACTTACAAATGGCCAACCTCAAAGAGAGATATTTGTGCCAACAACCTAACTGTGTGATAAAGATAGACTATTGAATCACACATATAACCAAAGTCATTAGTCATATTCCATTTTGTTGACTAGCCAAAAGAATGCAATTTTCATACTAGAACAGAAAAAAAAATGCCCCCCACAAGTTGAGATTGACAGCATGAATCACATTCCAATCACTAAATTTTCAAATGTTGTTCTTTTGGTTAAATGATATGCCCAACTGACATGGATATATGACCACAGTTGACATGATATACGATTAGCCTATTGATCAGTTCTCTCTGGTTTTGAGATCAAAGATGACCTCTTTAATTATTATGCAAAACACTTTTATCCACAATCTTACACTGGATCCAGCAAAGAGTAGAGTACAATCCATATGGAACTTGCTCATGGGTCAGATAATAACTGAGTGTTCTAAGTACTTATGAAAGCTTGAAAGGCTAATGTAGAGGCTACAAGGCACAAAGTCTTAGTGTCACCTCTTTACAAATAGGAGGCTGCCTTTTTCCTTTCAATGTTCGTCCTCTTCTGAATATGCCAACCTAAAATTATAGAGATTGTAAGAATGTCATAATAATTTCATAAAGCAAAAAAAAAATTTCTTGAAATTCATAACAATATTAAACTTCGTCCATATATACCGTTGGAGATGATACTAGAACATATGCATTTGATCCAGAAGCTTCTAAAGCTGCTAACTTTGATGATTTTGCCAAGGAAATGGTTTTAAATGGACTGGTTTCAGCAGAGGATTTCTGTGGCAATTTTGCAGGAGCAACAGAAGCACTTTCCACGATGGGTTTACTTGGAAAAGGTGGCGGTGCTGTGGCTGAAATGACAGGAGATGAGGCTATTGCAGCTTCAATGTTCCGTTTCAGATGCATTTCAAAGTCTCCGACCTATCAATGAAAAATACATGTATGTGCTCCATGAAAGATTTTACACGGACAACTAAAAAATGGCAGCAAAAAATAGGGGTGAATATAAGCAGGCTGGTCCAATGGGCATATAGGCCCACACCTGGGCTTGACTTCACAACATGATATATAGACAGGGAAGACTAAGGCCTGAGGAGCAAGGCCTGACAGGCTTTAGTTATACAATTAGGTACACATGGCTCAAGGGCTCAAAAAATAAGCTTGCAGTGATGTATATGAACATAATTATGCACAGTAATAACAGCTAAAATAAAAAAAGCTATGTTCTAAATAAGAAAAAAGTTAATTCCCTTCCATAAATTTAATGCTTAATCCAATACTGAAGAAAAATGTTCTCACCTAAATCAATCTGACTTGACTTGAACTTTATTCTGTAAACGTACATCTAAAATACATTCAGAATGAACAATTTTGTATGCATTATCGAGAATCTCAAGTTACTACAATCAAAGGAATGAACATCTTCTATGCATAAACTCTTGTAAAAATTTGAACGAAGGGATTGTTATGTTAGGTATCATGGCTTCTAATCTAGTGCCACTTGAGTCCACACATCATTTACACATTTACATGACTGTCCAAGAGAGTACAATTTATATGAGGGTTATTGTCAAATAAGATTTCTAGATTCGTCGGACTGTAAGTTCCCCTCCAATGTCGTATGCCAAGTTTCTCACTCATAGACCATATTCTAGTTTTATAAGACTAAACCTCAAACTTCTCTACTTTCTGACACAATGCCAAAGTCCAATTGCTGTATTCTTTGATTTGATAGCTAAAAACATCCATATCCCACAAATGAAGTCTCTAGAATTAAATAGCTAAATAAATTTCACAAGAAAAATAAGAACCAGTTGCAAAGCAGGGAACAGAAGCTGACCTTTAGCTTCAGCTCTGCAACATCTGTCTCATCACAGACTTCCGATACCAATGCCTGATATGAAAGCAAGAAGCATGCTAGTCACGAATTGAATTACAATGAGATAACATAACCACACTCCATGTTGAGTTAAATTCAAAACAGAAACATAAAAATTTAGTGGGTGAGGAGTGGATGGTTAAAAGCCAGATCATATGCATGTGTTGCATGTGGAATGTTGGGCCAGTCCAAGGGCATGCTTCGGATTCAAAGGCTAGGTATAGATTTTCCAGGTTGATTAGAGTCTAGATTACAAACCCAAACAATTGGGTTAAGGCATTTTATTAAATGATCATGAATCAATCTGCAATGGTTTAATATCATAATGATTTGACTAGAAACTTTCATGCTTGCAAAACCATACTACCAAAAAAGAAGCTGATCATCAGAATTAAGGAACTGACATTTGCACATTACATATAGGAAAAATTAAACTATCAGACAAAAACTGTTCAAGAAAAGAAACAAGGATTAAGTCAAATAGGAAGCACTGACATTGGGGACCATCTCAAAAATGTTTTGAACAAGCTTCTAGGATAACCATAATGGAAATTGGTAAAGTCCATAAGCAACTTGATCAAATACCGTGCAGTTTTCATCTAGAAGACTTTTGATCAAGAAAATGAACGCTAGATTGGCAAATAAAAGCCAAAATGGAAGCTAAGCGTTCATCTCCTGCGTGTAAACTACAAACTTTTGAGGCATTGCCCTACAGCAAGGTGGACAGAACAAGAGCACTCTGCTTCTCTGTGTTGATACCTAATGAATAGAATGCATAATACTCATTCATATTTTCTTCTTCTCGCTATGAAACTTAAAGTATCCAGAAAACAGATAACGCACAGGTTAATTGTAAAGCGTTACATGCTTAAAATAAAACCAAAATCCCTACTGAACTCTTTATTACATGACTAATACAACCAAAGATCCACGAAATCAAACTGGAATTGCAAACGAAGGTTATTACATTTCAAAGAAATAAGCTGACCTCAAATCCGTTAGGAAAAGTGGCCCTTCGCATAGTCTTCTTCCCATCTGATCCCTGTGAACTACTATCAGAAGAAACTGCTCCATGATGATAATCAAACATCAGGATTCAAAATGAAATACACACACATGCTAGGACAAATTGCCTTTTGCATAATTATGTTACCACAGAATCCTCTCAAACTACTCATTGCTCTGGTCAATAAAAAACAATGCCAGAAATCCTTTTAAAGAATATGCCATAAATATGCTACTCATTACTTGTGGCATTTAACAATATATCACTTACTACCAGATATTTCTCAAATATTTAAAAAAAAAAAAAAAGGAAGTTCAGTCACCAGACACGTGCATGTGCGAAAACACACACAGAGGTTTCAAGTAATCAAGCTATTCCTCCACATGGCAGAAAATCCCTTGTGTCACTCGGAAACTAAATTAGGTTAAAAAAGGCCAGAAATCCTTTTAGCTTATCTTTACCAGAAAATACTAGCATAAATGTAATAAGTTGTGAGCAAACCCAACTGCCCTAGGACATTTTATTTAGAGAAGATTCTAGGAATATCTGAATATTGTCGTGGACAGCCTTAGAACAAATGATTATTTACTGAAAATTTCCATTTATCGTTTTCTTTCAAAGGAATTATTGTTCTTATGTGCAGTCTCACTTAGCAGCTTGTCATCTGTTTAAAACAAAGTTCAACCACACTGAAATGGTGTTGAACATTGAGGAGGTTTTTCTTGATATGTAGTTTACAATATCCATTGGAAATTTTTTTGTGGCAAGATCAAAGCAAACTTTTATTTATGAAGAAATGTTATTTAGGAGAAATTAAAGAGTAAAATGAGACAGCATGATTGGAAGACGACAACAAAAAAACGACACAAGAAAAACAGCCAGCAGGGGGGGCGGGGGAGAACCATGCTATATGAATTTTTTGGATTTAATTAGAATTTTGGAAATGGAAAAGAAATGAATGGAAGGTCAAATTTTTTTATAAGGGCTGAAGTTATCATGTAAAATTTTACTTTCTATAAACAACACAAGGAACTTCTTGGAAGTTGGAACCTAACAGCACTGTTGGCAAACAAGAACTCATCAGCTAATTGGCAATAAAAAGAAAACTTACCATTAGATTCTGGTGCAATTGTAGTGTCTGAATCCTTGACCCGGGATAGAAATGCCCCTTTTCTTTTGATTGGGGAACAACCAATCCTTCCACTTACTGTCAAGCCTTGAAAAAACAACGACTTCTTTAATGTGCCATTATTAATAGGAACCATATCAGGCCTCTCCAACGAGGACCACACATTGCCTGTGGTGCCCACTGCACCTGATGTACATCGTTGACTTGTGAGAAATTGAAATAGTTTCTATATCATAATTAATCAGGTCACAGTTTAAGGCCAAAGAGCAGCTTGAAAAAGAAAAGTAGCACTAATGTAATATGAAAGTAAAAGCATTTTCTAGAACATCCTAACACAGTCAAATCTTTGCACCATGCATAGAACTTTAAGAGAATAGATCATTGAAAATGTGGGTAAAAACAAGTAGGATTGTGAATCACATGATAACCAAATGTACAAAAACTAATTAATTCTAGACAGCCATATTCCCCTAAAAAAACCTCCATGTTAACTCTCATTAAGAGCCTTTTACATGCAGACAAGCACTATATTCATTCAAGATGACATATTTTATTTTTTTGGAGCGAAAACCAAAATAATGTTTGCCACTCCAGCTAATCAATAGAAAAGCACTTTGACAAAACACTAAATTTGCCCCAAGAGATTGGTATGGTGACAAGATTCAAATCCAACTGTGGTTTTACTCTTCTACATAAATCACACTTTAAGCCACTAAAAGCATTTGGGATATACGCATAAGCATTAGAACAATCCTAAAGACTGGACAGCCATCAGAATTTGAGGAAGCAAATCTAATGGAAAGCTATACAATGCCAATGGGAGCACCTGTACAACTTTCAGTCATGGAGTTTTTCAGGCAATTGAGTATGAAATCAAGATCACAGCCATGCATCAACTTTATTTTATTGCTTATTTGGTTTTTTGATGTTGATTCTACTTTATTATTATTATTATTATTATTATTATTATTATTTTGTAATTGCTTATTTTGGTTTTTTGACGTTGATTAGTGAATGGGTTTTCAGTTACAATAAAATGAATCATAAATCGAACCATTTTGTGCCAAAGAGTAAATCGACGAAAAGTGCATTTAAGAGTATGAATACATAAATTATCAAGGCTTATCCATCCAAGAACGGGCGTTAACATGGCTCTTATTTACTACTTACTTCGATACCAGAGGAAAAAGAAATCCACGCCAAAAAAACTTAATTACAGACAAATACGCTATTCCCAACTCCAACCCCTGAGAAAGAAGCGAATATCTAGAAGATTTGACCTCAATAACTCAATGATGACGTGAGGCATCATTTCCAGGAACTTATTGACTTACAGTTATGCATTTGCTCTCGGACGGATCCATTTATTTTTCCCTTTTGGTGCATTGGCTGGACATAGACAGCACCTCATGATCCGAAATAAATCAAACAATTTGATATGGGCTTGAATCTAAAAACAACTATTGCGGGGACAAGTAAGCCATTTTTGTTTTCAATGGATCATAATTACAAAGACATTTTTGTTCTCAATGTACCATAATTTGATTCTCTGTTCGATTCATTTGAATCGGTATAGCTCATCGTCTAATTAGCTCAACAGAACACGGTAGATGAGATCTCACTTGATCTCACCGCTTTCATATAATTTGCGCAGCCAAGATATCGCCCATATGGCCAAATTGACAGGAAAAAGAGGAAAACAGAAATGATAGGTAAGTCACCTGAACTCACTTGATCCAAGATATCACACAAAACAGGAAATACAGAAATTACAAAACCTCCATTTGTGATTGAGCTCGGAAAAGCACTCAAATGACAAGACGCAAAATATAGAGAGAGAGTGAGAGAGACTTACAGTACAAGGAGCGAAGAACTGCGGCAGACTCCATACGCAAGCTAATTGCAGGAAGGGAGGATAAGCCGAAGGAGAGCTCCGAAGAACAAAGCAGAAATGGAGTTGGGTAGAATTTGAAAGGAATTTATAAGTAAAATTGGAAAAACTTGTGAAGAGACGGGAAGGGCTAACGAGGGCAGTTAGAGTTCGTCTTCGAAATCTCCGCCTCTCTCTTAAGTTTCTCCGCCACGTCCCAACAATCCCGTTTGGATGTGACAACGTACTAAATGGCTATGGGTTGGGCCGGGTGCGGTCTCAAGCCCAAAGCTAAGAAGCTTGGGCAGATTGCGAAGCCCAAACCTAAGAACCCAAATAGAATCACACACCTTGGACACATTTGCCTATTTGATTTTTGTAACTGAATGGAAACTAATCGTCAAAATCAAGTCTATTAATTATTTAATTAATAAAAAGATTTTAACCATACAATTTTTTTTTTCTCTTACGAGCTCACTATGACTAACCTCTTTCCTCATTTAAAATCTAAAAAACATTAAAAATCTTTATGGCCTTTGTCATATAAATTATGTATAAGCCTCATTGATACTTAATTACTAAGCTTGTATAAATATCAAGTGGACTCATCTATAGGATTCTGATTGAGATTAAAGGTTTAGATAACCAGATCATTTTTCCTCATGACATATTACGGCTTCTTACAAGTACAAGAATCATAGTTGAAAATTACTACAAAATAAAATTCATAGAAATGACATGAAAATTAGAGGATGCCACCTAGGAACTTGGTTTTAAGTCTTGAAAGGGTTGTTTCCAATACTTGGCTTCAAACCTGTATCAAAGTGAGCTTGCCCAACCAATAGCCTGCCTCCGACTGAATGTTGGATTTCTCGACTTTGTCAAAAGCCGCCCCCTAGGTTTCTTCGACCAAGTGCCTCTCAGGCATGACCAATTTTAGCAATACCTACCAGTTTTTTCCTCACCCGATAAAGATTATTATAACCAGATTGTTTTGATCACGAGATCTAAACACAATGTTGGGGTTACAATTCTCTAACCCAGACTCAAGCTTAGTTTGAGCACAATAGACCATACAAGGAAATAAATCAGCCAAAGCTTGGGTTTGAGACGCTCCTGCAATTAGCCTGGAAAAACATTTGGAATAATTTCAGCCTCAGAGGTATCCAAAATCTAATATAACTTAATGAAATGAAAGGCAAAAGGACCCAATACCCACTCGCCATGAAGAATCACTCCTCAAATTACATCTTACCTTATATGTACAGACACTCGTAAATCTTGAAACGAGACCTGTATCTATAACTAGAGAATTTTTGTTGAATAGTAAACGCAGATACAAACACGACAAGAACGATCGACCAGAATCACAAAACAAATGCACTAACTATTAGCTACTAGGAGTCTAGGACCAACAACACCTCATACTCTTAAATTACGCTACCACACATCACAGTATGATTGTATGATACATACATATATTTGTTTTCTCTTCATTTCCTTCCGGCGGCCGATCCACCACTTCCCTGAAACAACTCTTGAATCCGAGCCTCTATATCCTCCACACTGTACTTGATACACTTCTCCGCCTGCTTCCCTAACTCTGGAACATTCTGGAACCTTCCCAAGAAGTTCCGATAGGCCGGCGAAAGATTCCCGGCGACCGAGATCCTCAACTCGGTTCGAAGCTGATCGTCGAAGATGATCCATGTTGATTGAGCTTTGCACGTCTCCTCGAAGCTCGCGTTAAAGAGCTTGAGCTTATCCTTCAAGGATTTGTAGGCGCCATTTTGTGAGAGAGAGCTACTGTCGAGCTTTAACACCCCCAGAACCTTACTCCACGAGCTTCTCTGGTAGTTAACATGGCATTGCCGGACCTTGGCTGTGTGTTTCCGGATCCAATCGTCACCTAGAAGAGACCCCAGTTCGCTGTCTCTCACCTTTTGAACGATGTACCTCCCGTTGTTCATCAAGAAGACAGAGCTCAGAGCAGAGTCTCTGTAAATCTTAGATTTCGCCTCTAGATTGCTCTCCAGAAGCTCCATTATCCAAGCTACTTGGACAGATAAAGACGACGACGATGATGGCCGGTGATTTTTATCGGGGTTTCTGTAGTCTCCAACAGAGCCTATGTTATCTTCGAAGACTTGCTCGAGAGTCTGACGAGCTCCGCAGGCTGCACGGACGTAATTCATAACGTACCGAGTGATTGGATGCAGACCGCCACCAGGAACTGCGGCTTTTGCAGGATCACGACGAATTAAGTTCTCCAGCTCCATAAAAATTCCTCTGATTGATTCCCCAAGTCGTTTCCAGATCGTCGTCGCTTCAGTTCGAAGGAAGACACAGTACTGATCCGAGAACACGGCATCAAACTCCGGCATCAGATCTCTGAGGGTTTCAAACAAGTCTAGGATCCTGAACAGGCGTTCAGGCGACCTACTCCCTATGGCGACGGCATCGGCAAAATTCAAGAGCTGAATGGTCGATCCCCTGCAAACCTCCATAAATGAGAGATCAGCAGCAGACGAGAGGCCGAAGAAGATTCGATCGCAAAGTCGCCGTTCGCTGGGGAATAAAATGCGAAGAGCAGCGTTCGCTGCTCTCATCCATCGCTCGATCTCATCTTCGAGATCTGACCACGCCATCTTCTGAACCTCTTCGATGCTCAACTTCTGTAGCCCTAATCTGGAGATGCTCTCTTCTAAGAAATCCCTTCTGCAACTACTGTACACATGGGCACACTCCTTCCCAAACCCACCGGCAACCATCCGCTTCGCTATTTCGTGCAGATCGTTTATCGTCCCCGTCGGAAGGGCATCGATTACGACATCATAGTCGGAGACGGGATGCGCAACCGGTATACAGTCTTCTCCGTCTCCGTTAAGTTCTCCATCTTCTTCGTCCTCCGAATCGAACGATAAATCCCCAGTCGATTCAGACTTGTCATACAACCGGTTCAGATCAAAAGATTCGCCGCCCCGTTCGATGAGCAACCGGAACTCTTCTTCAAGCCGAAACATCGCCTGCTGTAATAAATCCTCGGCGCGGTCCAAACACGCGGCGATTGATTTCTCCCCTCCCATCGGACTCCAGTTCCTAATGGTCCCGATTAATTCGTCGATAGCTTCGAGAAACGACTCTGAATCCGCGGAATCGGACCAGATCGGCTGATCCGCCGCGACGTACCGAGAAAACTGGCGCTCCAGCGATTTCAAGGCATGCTCGAACGCCACGAAACTTCTCGGATCATCCTCATCGATCTTCTCAGACAACTTTTCGCGAGAGAATCGACCGTCGAAGGTGGAGAAGATCTGAAGAATATCGTCAGTCATAGTCTCAGTACGACCTAGTGTCTTGGCTATGTGACGAGCCACAGCGATTAGCTTGTCCTCACCGTTCTCCGCCATGAACACCTTGATATCCCCCTCTAATCCATATAGGGCTTAGAAATTTACAGACTAGAAGAAACTAGGGTTTAACAACAATTCCATGGGCGAAGCTTCGTGTTGCGGTAATTGAAGAGACGACTACAAATAAAGTCGGGAGAAAAATTTCTCGAGAAAAACGCGGTTTCTGTAAAACAGTCGATGCAACGACAGCAGCTGGAAAATAACATTATAAAACAAAGAAAGACTCCGAAGAAGCCAAGAAGGAAAAACCAGAAACAAATATCAGGGACTGAAAAGGACGGCGACGTGTAAAGATGGGGAATGGCACCTCTTCGTAATTTTGTGCCACCGTTTAGAATTTTGTATCGACTCCTCACCGATATCTTGGAAAATCAAGTGCCGTTTAATCGATGACTGAAGAATCACTACCGTTGATTAAAGTATTAAAGAAGAAAAGAGTATTAAAGACACGAGCGATGGTTCGAACAGTACGGACCGTCTGATTCTAACCATGGTTCTTCAATCACACGGAAGCGAACATCCTTCTTACCCCTATTAATTTGCTATTCTATTTTTTTTTATAGGAAAAAGAGGAAAAATTTTTATTAACTATTGATCTCACCAATGGTTGTCGCTTGTTTTAAATACCCATCCATTTATTAAATTGGTTGAAGAGAGTCAAGTCAAATCCAACTTGCCCTTAAAAAGGTTATATAAAATAAATGAATAATCAAGCCATTTTATACATTATTATGTTACATATTAAATATTGAATTGATGTTTTCTTAATAAAGAAAACTATAATATAAACTATTAGATACCTTAATCCTGTTAATGATTAGAACTAATTGGGATGAGGTTGAAGGGAATCAAGGCATTGAGCCTAAATTCAACTCATTTTATAGGCAACCTGAAAAACCTCAATGGGTCAATGCCAATCCTTGAAGGTGAATTCAAAGCCGCCTAAAGGCCCTAAACACTAGGAGGGTTCAAGTTAATTGATGGGTTAATCAAATTCGGGCTAAAAAGAAATACCTTTAATCAAGGCGTTTGTTTGCCTACCTGTCACTAATTCTATTTGCCTGCATAGATATATCTTTCAACTTGCGATCCAGCACATTATTTTCTTTCTTATTTCATCCTTTGGGGTTGGGACTCCCATAGTTTATGCCCTCAGAGATAGGAAACTTCCTTTGTCGCATGTCTTGCAAGCATGTCAGCCACTACTCCTATATCATATGGAAACAGATGAGTGACGCTAATTTGATGGTAACGTTAGACCAATAATCTTGACCATGGTACTAAAAGCAGGAATCGGTCACGAACTTTACTTTGTGTGGAATAATACTAAAAGTCGGATGTGCTTGAAATAAATGAAAGGAGATTCTATTTGTAACGTTATCAGGCTCCAGTGGTCATCATAGATTCAAGGTTGCCTATCTTCGGAATGCATTTCCTCTAGAGCCAAAATCTGGTGGTTCTCTGAAACCACCGGATGGGATGGAGAATGGATGTGTGGGCCCCCTATTGACACGGGCATCCAATCGCGTGTTTTATGCTGTTTCCACCGAGCGGCACCGGACGAAACGCTCTCCCTATGATCAGGTTCCCTTGTCTTTTTGTCAAAGGCCAAAAAATGAAGCTGTGATACCAACTAGCCGTGGGGTGGGGCTGCGTCGTTCGAAATACGGGAAGACTATATTTAATGAAGTCTCATTCTCCGCGTTTTTGAGAAGACCTATTTTGATTACTCGCTTATTAGAATCTCTTTTGAACTAAGCCTAGAATATTACCATTTTCTTTGCTTGTTTTTTTGTCTCCTTCCTCTCGAGGGAAGACTTAGATGTACTTTTAAAAATTTAGACATAAGATGAAATTGAAAATGGGGAAAGGACGGGGCCCAAATGGTATCCGTAAAGCGTATGGGAGATGTTTGGTATATCTTAGTTAATTGTCTAAACTATTTAATAAAATTTTAAAGATTAGGAAAATATTAACTGCGTAGTAAAGAATGAATGCTAAGTTTAAGAATTGTGGAGAGGTACGTTAGAATTAAAAGGTTTTAAAATAAGTCATGCGAATACTGATTATGTGAAATGTCCTTTTAATATAAATAACAACATAATAAATGAAACTATCAGAATTAACGATCAAAATATCCCTTTAACCAATAAATTCAGATATTTTTGATCAATAATGCAAAAAAATAGAAAATTCGATAAAGATATAACCATAAGATTGGAGATGAGTGGCTTAAGTGGAGGAGTATTTCTAGGGTGTTGTATGATGAGGGTCTTCCACTTAAATTAAATAGTAAATTTTATAAACCAATAATTTACACCGCTTATGTTCTATGTCGTAGAATGTTGGGCAGCAAAGAAATAACATGTTTAGAAGATTACTGAGATTAAAATGCTAAAATGGATGTACGTATATCAAAACTACAAAAGACAAAGCAAGAAATGAAAATATTTGAAAATGGTTAAGCATAGCATGCATTAAAGATAAAATTTAAAAGAGTAGATTAAGATGATTTGGTTCTGTAAAATGGGAGACCTAGAGATGCACCTTTAAATAAGGTATAATTGGATAAATACTAAGAATCCTAAGAGATCAAGATGAATAAATAAAAAGACATGAATAAAGTTAATGAAATAGTATATATATATATAAATATAAAGTGAGTAGAATATTTCTGCCAACAACCCTATTTTGGTCGCAAAGGGCTTATGTTGACTATATAATGATGAATGGGGCAAAAGACGAGGTCTTCCAGCTCGCATGACTTAACTGTAAGAGTCTTGCTACCGTTTAAAGAACTTTTGACTAATTGTTCCCGTTGCCGACGCCGTAAGTAAAAGGAAGCAAAGCACTATACGATCATCACAGTAACAACTTTAGCTGAAAGTGGTTCTACCAATCATAACAGCCGAACCAACATGCTAGAAATAGTCATTCGATGAAAATCGAAGCTGATCTAAAACCTTTTAACAATCTGGTTATCGTTCTTCTCTTTAAATTCTTTAAAAGAAAATTTTCATGTATTAAAAATAAATATACAAGGAAATAGATAAGCTGGTGAAGACTAGACTTGGCAATGGGTTGGGTCAGGTACGTTCGGGCAGATCAAGATCAAGTTGAGCAATAATCGGGTCGGTTAAGGTTGAAACTGATTATTGACAGGTTAGGAAAAGCCAAAACCAAACCCAATCCAATTAAAATAGATAAAGAATGTGAATTAGTAATACAATATTGGGTTAAATAGGTTATTATCAGGTTAGATTCAGGTTGACTTGAATACAGACGGGTTATTAAATCCCCAACCCGGAACCAACCCAATTATTACATGGGTCAACCCGAAACCCATTTATTCGGGTTGGGTCGATTTTTGCCGGTCTAGCGAAGAAGCATTCATCTATTTGTTTGGCTACGCCATCATATGATAGTCCTTTTTATCCATCCAAGAAACTACTGCATGTTTGGACTGTTACAGGGGCTCCCAGTTTGAATGGACCCATCCATGGCTGATAACTCTAAAACAAGTTTTGGACTCATTGGACTGGGCCTGGATTTGCCCGAAACTGTTTTGGGCTGAGGTCTAGCTCATCATGGCCTGAGCTAGCACTGCAGCGAAAAGACGAAGCCACCAAGCACGATACTTCTAGTCAGCGGTAACAGTATCACAGAAGGCATAAGGGGGCATTTTAGGTATTGAGTCAAAATTTTCCCATTACATATTGGTGTCTGTACAGGGACAATGGTAGACTAGATTCTCAGAGAAACCAGAAATTGAGAAAGTAGGTAGGAGAAAGAGAAGAAAGGAGAAGATGCCTTGCCTGAACCTCTCCACAAACGTGAGCCTGGATGGGATTGACACCTCCTCCATCCTTTCTGAAGCCAGCAAAAGCGTTGCTAAGCTCATCGGCAAACCAGAGGCCGTAAACTCTCATTCCCCCTCTCCTATCGTAGTCTTTTTTTTTCTCTTAAAATAAATTTGTGTGCATGTTGTTGTTGCCGTCGTGTCCTTCAGATTTGAATCTATTTTACTACCTCTTATTGTTTCTTCCTTGGTGGATCCATCGATGTTGCTAGATCACTGAATTTATGGGGCTTATCCTGGAAACCCTACTGATCTGTTATAACAATCATCGGATGGATGAAAACCAGTCTGTGGCCGGATTTCTTTTTTCCGATTAAGGTTTTTAGGTATATCTACTAAAACCCTAACGTAGACGGGGAGTTTGAGGCAATTATGCCCGGCCCTGTCTTAGGGATTGTATTCTGGTTGCATTGAAAGGCTTGGATAAAATGCAACCTTTTCGTTTTGAAGAGGACGTTTTACTATCTAGATGGGTATCTCGTTCTGAGTTCAATTTGTGTTGTGCTGCGGACCCATTGTATTTTGCTTTGGATGGTTACGAGTCTGAACTCATGCTTGAGCTTCACAAGGTGTTGACTGAAGTGCATGATGGGACCTTGTGCATTTTGATTCATGCAGCTTGAATTAAGTCCCTTGTGCACGAGCTGATGTATTAAAATATCAAAAATGCGGGCAGCAAATGTTACTTATGTTCATGTATAGCAAGGCAATTTGTTTTCCTCTCTCTCCCTTCCACCTTCCCTCCCTCCCTTTCCATTTATCAAATTTCTTGTTCTCATTTTTTATTAATTTTCCTTTTCTTTATCACATTTGCCGAAACGAAAATGGTTTAGAAATCACTGTTAGTCAATGGCAATTGCTAGAAATCCTACAGGTTTGATCCACTCATCAGAATCCATGTTGGGTTGAAAACCACGGGACTCAGAGCCGTCTGATTCAGTTTTAGTATTTGTATCTTGGAAATTTCATGCATTTCTCACTTGATTTCTTTTTCAGTAATTTACTAAGTGCTTATTTCCAACCCCGTGTGAGCTGTATTATCTGAAAATTTACTATGTAGATTGGTAATTATTAGGAAATAGATTTCTGGTATGAGGTTTTGAAACCATGGCCCCAATATTGAGTGGATATATAATAGCAATGTTTATGTCACTATGTTGTAATAGTATTTGTTGCAATCTTGAAAAGATACTGGACGTATTTGTGAATGTTAGGTGGTATTATCATATTCTCATCGCCTCTCCTTGGTTAAGAACCTGAAATAAGTTGCATTTGTTGATCTACAGTATGTGATGATTGTTTTGAAAGGATCGGTACCCATGTCATTTGGTGGAACTGAGCAGCCTGCCGCATATGGAGAGCTGGTATCTATTGGAGGCCTCAATGCTGATGTAAACAAGAAGCTGAGTGCTGCAATTTCCACAATTCTGGAGACAAAGTTGTCTGTGCCCAAGTCACGTTTCTTTCTCAAATTCTATGACACCAAGGTAAGCAATTTAAAACTCCTCAAAGTTGTCCCTGCAATGGGTCATCACTTGTCATCTATCTATTCTTATTGCATTTTTCCTGTTTTCTAGGCCCATCAAAGCCAAGAATATGCACAGTGTTTGCATGCTTTACATCAGCTCTAGGTCATGTAAACAGCCCTTTACTATGCAAAACCATGTGCAAAGTTCTTTTTAGCTTAAATTTTTGAGGATCTGTCCATGTTGATTTTTTTTCCACCTTCTATATGACACCTGGTTCTCATTTAGTGCTTTTTAGTGCCATCTAGAAGCTGATGCTGCTTTTGTTTGTACTTTACAGGGTTCCAATTTTGGATGGAATGGATCAACTTTCTGAGTTCTGCATCACTCGGGGGTTTGTTATCTTGAAAATATTTCCAGCCTATTTCAATATGTAGAAGTATATTTATGTTTCTACTATGATGCAGAATGTCCACTGCTAGATGCCAATATTATTTTCGTTATTTCTCTGATACTTGACAAAAATGCTATATTGTATGACAAATCTTGAACTTTTGTTTTCCCTGGAAAATGAAATACATCCATGTTGGGCCATGACTTCAGAAATATGCTTACCAATCACTTCCAATCTTCATTGTGTATAATTGACAGATGGAGGGTACAACATCCTTCATCAAATGTGTGGGAGGCCAATGGGTGAGATTTGGGATTACATTTGATCAAATATTTGTAACTGATTGATGGGAAACTGAGAACTTTGAGTGTAGAAATAGTTCAGTTTATCGAAACTTTTATTGGCTTAACCTTTGGTTGGTTATGGTAAAAATAGTGGCGTCTCAGATCGGATATAATCTATTCTTTTTGTTTGTTAGAAACAACATTCAGTTACCTGAAGAGGGAGAAATTTTATCATGAACAGTCCAAAACCTTAGAAGGATACCATGCCACCCACCTTTAGAGAAATCATGATCCTGACATCTATCTATTATTGTATTTGAAAACTGGAAGTCCTTTTTTCCGAGGTTAAAAGAATATGAGGTAAAGGTTCCCGTATTTTACTCTTCCCTCTCTTTTCATGGTTATTACTTGTTATGAACCAGAATAGAAACCTTACCAATAATGCTGCTGCGTGATTTTTTGGCCTACATTAGTTGTCTGATTTCACTCCAGAAGTTAGGGTGATGATGAGTTGTAGATACTGACATTTTTAAATTTCGCAAGTCCCTTGATCTATTTATTCGTTACTATGCTATGTTAACAGCTGAAAAATCAGATATAGAGAAATTAAATCAAATTGTGGCAGAAATGATTTTACTGTGTTAGTCGTGGAAAAAAGATGCCCATCAAGAAGCCAAGGTCAAATGGCTCATAATTTACAGTTTTTCATGGTCTGATTACCATTTTGTTGTTGCACTTTCTGGTACGTCTTTACTTCTTGAGGCCTCTCAGGAGTCATTCTTAGAATAACTAAATTGAATGGAGCTTTAATCAAAATGGAAGCAGGAACAGTATAACTAAATTGAATGGAGCTTTAATCAAAATGGAAGCAGGAACAGTCTAGATCTGAATGATACGACAATTAAACTACAACAATGCTCAAGCACCACCTGTTCTATTGCTGGGCAAGTTTGTAAAAGCCTTTTTTTTCTTTTTTTTAGTTTTACGACTAAAGTACCCAGAACTCTAATGTTGCACCCATGATTGTGGGTTTCAGATTTTCGATCATATCATGAAACATGAGAATGGTAAAGCAAATATAAAGAGGAATGATTTGAGTATTAGAAAATAATATTATTTCATGCTATTGAGGCAGTCTTCTACAATCATCATCATCAGTTACAACTACATTAGGTAGTTCCCACCGAATTGGGATCGTGATACAAGTCTCATCTTTCCATCCCGTAGTATGAAAGTAATATATCCAGTTAATTTATGTTTATATAAGTCTTGTTTTATTAACTCTATTGTGCTTTTTAGATCTTCCTCTTCATCTCTTAGGCCGCATCCTCTCACATCTTACAGATGTATATTTAGGTCTGTTTTTTACATGATCAAGCCACCTTAATCTACTCTTTTCAATTTTATACCTGATGCATGTTATTCTTAACCATTTTTTAAGATATTTTTTTCTTGTTTTGTCACACTGCACTCTTAGCAACCTTATCTAGGTAGTACTGATCTTCTGAACGTATTTTTTCTTTGTTATACCATCGAATATAGCTAGTTTAAATGCTGTCTTATAAAACTTACCATTTAATTTAAGTAGAACACACTTATTGCACACTACCCCAGACGCACACTAACAAGCTCTAAATCAATTTTAAGCATGTAAAAGAGATAAGAGGCAAAACTAGAATTCTGAAGCGTTAAAGGTTTTAATAAAAGGAGGTTTAAAAACTAGTGATCTTGAATGGCGCTTTTGCCTTTATCATTGATATATTGATTAGTTAGAATCTGAAGAAAAGGAAAATAAATAAACTTTCTAATGAAATTTTACATTTGGCTGATTGGAAAATACAGGATAATTGGGAATGTCTAATCCTGAAAAGCTCCATTTTCAGTCCAAATGCCTGATCACTGGAAACTAGGAAAAGTAAAATGCTTATACCTTCTTCACCCTCGTAATCAAACACGGCCTTAGGCTATCAGAATATCAGAAACTTGAGTGGCTGCAGTTCTGCTCATGAGGAACAATTGATGCCAGCACTGAAAATGGACCGATGTAAGTATGTTATTGTGAACCATACGCTGGGAGGAAACGTGAGGCTTGAAGCAGAATACAAACGTTTTCTGTTTGAGAAAACCGAGTGATGCAGGGATGGGATAATAAAAAATTTCCCTGGTCCTCAGCATGAACCAAACAGAGAGCAGTAGTGCCTAAATGGAAGAGTTGAATATGAGCATGGTGAGAAGGTGACCCTAGATGCTAGAGCAGATTTTTTTTTTTAGTTATTAATATTTTTGTTTCCTTTTATATGTGAGCTTCTAGATCCGATTTTGGCGAGTTGAAGAAGAAAAACTACTCTGCTAATCCTTGTGTGAATTTTTTTTGTCTCAATCGCTCCTATGAAAAAATTATCAGACATGGAGTTATGCTGTAATCGTGGCTCATAACGCAAAGACCAAGCTTGGAACCAAACAAGCAGAATCACACAATGGACTCCATCAATAACATGAAAAATTCTTGGCTCTTGGCACGGATAGCTAATCTACATTGCCGGAGTGCCCTTTGCATGGCACGTGCGCCTCAACCAATCAACCAATATGAATACAAGGTATAAACAGAGGCGGAGCTACATAGAGCTTAAGGTGGGTAGTGGCCCATTCTAAAATTGTTGAACTTTATTATGTACTTAACATATAGACAGTTTTGCTCGCCCTAAAATTTTTAATTTGCCCCCATTATCCTTCTAATGACAACCGTTCATCTTCTATCTTTAGTTCAAAGATATACCTAGCTCACGCGAAATGAAATCCTGGTAACTCAACTAGGTATAAATGTAAATGTCAAGGTGAGGCTCTATAATACCACTATCCATTCTATGTCATATCCCATTTACAGTATGCATAGCAAAATATTTTGAGGTGAGGGTCTACCAAAATGAATAGTCTATGGGTTTTACGTCATTATGTTTTGTTGTACATGCTTTAAAGTACTTCAAGAATAACAGATGCATCCCATTTGCGAATGTGTCTTTGGATGGAATTCCAATCATGTTGTTTATTGGTAAATAAGAAATGCAAAAAGGAAAGGCAAAAGTTGCTTCCGAAACGGTTAATAAAGGGGTTTTGTTTGTTCAAATCATTTTGGAACGCAAACCGAAGAGGAGCCCAATAAGCAACAGGCGGTGGAAAACTTAGGCCATTCCAATTTCTGTTTCCCTTTCGTGCCTCCGCTGAATCCTCTGTAATACCTATCTCTGTTCTCCTTCGATCAAATCTCACACCAATTTCATTTAAAAACCCCTCCCCCCAACCTTTAAGAAAGAGTCCGTTCCTCCTCCACCAACCAAACCCTCAACTCAAAATCTCAGATCAATGTCGTCTCCTCCTGTGATCCCTGTCTCAAACCCCCAATCCACCCTCCCAACCGTGGCAGGCCAATCTCAGCCGCCGATCGCCACGCCTGCCTTCCGTTCCTTCATCAACCACCTCTCCGATACGGTCCATCGCGGCTTCTCGCAGCGTCGCCCTTGGTCGGAGCTCGTCGATTGGTCCGCCATCTCTCGCCCAGACTCCTTCTCTGAGGCCGCGATCCGTGTTCGCAAAAACTTCTCTTATTTCCGCGTCAACTACTTAACCCTCCTCGCCTCCGTTCTCGCACTCTCCCTCCTCTTTCATCCCGCCTCTCTCCTCGTCCTTCTTTTCCTTCTCGCGGCCTGGATTTTTCTCTACCTTTTCCGACCGTCCGATCCGCCGCTCGTGCTCTTTGGCCGCACCTTCAACGACCGCGAGACAGTCGGCGTGTTAATTGTGCTCAGCATCGTCGTCATCTTCCTCACCGACGTTGGATCACTTCTCATCTCCGCTCTCATGCTCGGATTGGCGATCGTCTGCGCTCACGGCGCTTTTAAGGTTCCGGACGACCTGTTTCTCGATGATCAAGAGACTGCCTCCATGGGATTCCTCTCATTCATCGGTGGCACTGCCTCAAACGCTGCCGCTGCTGCCGCGCCTGCGGTTACCGCCCGCGTCTGAGATCTAATGTGATCTGGTCTGATTCGTGAGGCGTAATTCGTAGGGCAATACGTTTATTCTTTTTTCAACTGATTCTGCAATTCTTGGTGAAAACGTAGATCGGATCTAGACTCTTTGTTTTGTAGATCTCTTTTCCTTTTTTTCTTTCGATATTTACTTGATATAAAAATTCCTACAACCGTGTATGGTTGCTCTTTTCTTCTGTATTATTGTTTTAAATTAATCTACATTTTGTTATAATTTTTTTTTCCTATTTGTTTAGCATGTTTATATGTAATGATCTTTTTCCAAAAGTCAGAGGTGGCTATTCTTCCTTGTGCTGCGCAGATCTTTCTAATTGTGTTGGTTGCAGGTCATATTTTTGGAGATCTTTCCAAGTCTTTCTACTGTTTGGTTTTCTTTGAAGTTTCGTTTTATTTGAAGTTTCTTATAGTCGATCTCTAAAAATGACCACTCATTGAACTTAAAGATCGATTTCTGCTCGCCCTCGCCTTTCCTTTCCGAATTAGGCGCTTTGGTATCTGATGCGGAAGAGGCTTGTATTTATATTACTAGTAATGAAAATTGGTGAAAGAAAACCGATGATCCATTAAAAAGGATGTCGGTGTATTGGGTGTACGGTTTGCAGAATTGATATCTTTGTGGAGCATATTATATTTAGATGTCTGGTAGGTAACCTCCTTCTGTTGTCAGTTTTTTTCTGTTTAGTTGAAACAGAAATATATGGCTGTTTATTTATTTTTGAGCATACAGACTTGCATATCTGATAATTGTTCAGTTGCAAGCTCTTAGGGATTGATAGAGGGAAGTTCCATCTTTGAGGCAAATCCAGTGTTCTTTTTGTTGGATTGTGTTACATCAAGCGTAAAAGCAGTCAATTGATCTCACAGCTTCAGGATATATTTTCTAGAAATTTAATCAAACATTCGATAACTATAGATGTATTTTTTTACAGGTCATAATGAAGAAAAGTGGATTATGTTGGCCAACCTACCTGGTAAGCATCGTCTTCTGCTGTTGTTGTCCATTTGATTATTTTGTTCTTAAAGTTTGCATCCAATTGTCCTTTTGAACTGCAAGTACTTTGGATCTGTTCATGGTGTGTGAATAGTTATGTTGTTCTTGCATGTGGATGGTGTTTAAATGGAATGGAAGGGCAAGATCAAGTAAAAATGGGAAGCTGTTTGGTTACATTTTTTCTGCTTTTGGCAACTGAAACCCAAAATTTACAATATAAGCTGTAAATTTAGCTTTTAAAATTAGAGAATAGATATCTAATTTTTTTTATGCATTTTTGTAATTTCTTGTTTGATTAAGTCAAATCACTCATGGCGTCTTTTCGCACTACTACAACCACCACATCACCACAACCACACCATTACTAGTAGTGCCACCACCACCGCACCATCACTACCACCTTCACCATTACCACCATCACATAACTATCATTACCGAAACCATTACCGCCGCCGCCCCCTGCCACCACCACCACACTACTATTACCATCACCACCACTTTTGTCATCACCACCACCACACTAACAACATAACCATCACCAGCAGCACCACCACCACCTCCATACCACTGCTACCACCAACTCCACACAACCACAACTACACCCATTTCCAACATCACCACCACCACCACCACTATTATTAATACTAACACCATTACTATCACATTCATAAAAAATCTGCTATCATCACAAACTGTTTGTAAGTCGTGGTCATTATATTTATTAAACGCATTTTCCAAAAACACAAAAACAATTTGAAAAGTTTTTGGTTTTCAAATTTTTTTTAAAGAAACGTCACCAACAGCCTCTGAGATTGTTGTCAACGCAATGAATTTTGCTATTGAGTTTGGCCATTCTGATTTAGCTTGCCTAGATCAGAGAGATGTGAAATCTTGTTATGAATTTTGTGATTCAGATACTTCACGGAACGGGGGAAAATGGGGTTTTTTCTGCCTTAGGTACTTCTTCAAATGAGTATAATAGATTAGATATAAGTAGGACATGTGAATAACGTGTAAGCAGAAGAGAAGGGATTAAGCCTAAAAACTTTGTACTTTACGAACTCAGGCTGAAATTTCTTTTCTGAGACTTATCTACAGTGATAGGGTGGATTCAAGTTCTTCAAACATGAACTTTCATGATGCTATTTTCAGAATAGTTTGGAATGCAATTATCAATCAATACTATGTCGACTTTTTATTTATTTATTTTTTGCTATTCAATATGTTATTATTTACAATTGATCTTCTAAAGGATAATAACCTCTAATTATTGATTTTTTTTAGGAACTAATTTTTTTTTGTGTGATAGATTATAATCACTTTTAAATTGTGTTAATAGTTTTTTTTTTAAATTCTAGTACATTATTAGTTAATTATAATTTAATTTATATTTAAGATATATTTAACATTGCAGTTTATATTAGTTGATATAGTATATAAACTGAGATAAGTTACAGTATATCAAGTTATAGTATTGTAACTTGATATAAAGTTACAGTATATCAACAAATTAAATTAAAATAAAGAACAAGTACAAATGAGACCTCCGTAAAGTGGTGTAGGGACCCCATTTGAAGGAAATTCAGAAAGATGGAATGCAGAAATAAAAACCAAAGAATGCAGACAAATCAGAAACCCCAAAGCCACCAACAGAAATCCTCCTTCATTTCCAAAGCCTCCAAATGGTTTTTAGTCTTTGTTTTCTTATTGGTATTGGCAGTACTGGGATGTACCGCCTGTTATTTACATTAAACAGCAAGTTTTAATGAGTATTTTTAAGAGTATGGTCAATTATCAACCCTCTTAGCGCCTCTCTTGACTAATTTATCAAAAAGTTCATTAGCATCTCTAGACACCCATTGGAATGAGGTATTCAATTCGTGCTGGAGCCTTAAACTTGCTATCTTGATGCATAAACCTCTAAGAACATAAGGTGCTACAAGTTAGCCATGGCTTTCACTGACGTAAAACTATATTAAGAAATTAACTTTTGCTATCTTCAATAGATACCGAATCTGAGTGTCCCATTATAATGTTTGTCTAAGTTTCACAATATATGTATTTGATGTGGCATCAGCAGCAAAAATAGGTCTGATAATATCATTATGCTCATTTCTGCTTTCGTTTATGCCACGATAGGAGAGAAGAGATCATCATATCTTGATAGAAATGCTAGCAATGCACGAGTTCATAAATTTTGAAAGAACGATTTTCCTTCCACTTGCAGGCTTTGACTAGTTTGGCAAATGAACAGCACCTCCTAAGTGAGACTAATGAATTTCAACATCTGCAGTCTTACATTCAGATATAGGCAGGGCTTTTATGATCATTGTGGCATTGAAGAAAAATCTTTTATTGTTAGGTAAGGCTATCCATGGGATTGATTAATTAAGGTTTTATTTTGGCTTTTAGCTAAGTACTTTTTAAAGTTTCAAGTCTTGTTTGGTATTTTAAAATGAACAAATGTTTACCATAAGAAGTAGAGAAAGGAAACCCTAAGGTAAAACCCCTCTAAACAATTTTCTCCTTCTATTTAATCTTCTTCCTTTCTTCATCCGACTGATTACCCCCTGTCCACTGCGTAATCCGGCAATTTCTCCCAGTCGACATTCTAATTTGTGATAGAGCACATCCTACTCTCGACAACCATGTTTGTGCACTGAGAAAGCGCTGTTCATCATCTTGGATTTTCCATTTTTTTTTTTAGCATTTCCATTCACGATCGTGCATAACCCTGCCTTCATCTAGTGACCTCTCGATACAATCATTATTCCCGTGGACAGTAAGAGATCTTCCAGCTACCCATCTCACTTTCGGCAACCTTTGTTACACTTTTTACAGTGTATAAAAATTCCATCTTTTTCCTTTCAGTCCGTGGTTAGATATGTTTGCAATTGTCAGAACTTGGTATCTCAATTTAATTGTACGACTAGATTTCATTATCTTCCTCTTTCATTGATTAACTTCTAGCGAGGCATTTCCAACTTCGGCACCCGTCATCCACGGGCAAAATCCCAAAAGCCTCTGTATGTGTTGATTTCAATGCTTTGATAAGTGCTTAAACACAAGTCTTTTGAAAACACTAACTTTTATAAACAACTTTAACAGCTATGAAATGCCTTTAAATAAGAAAACTGATCTATAACTATTTACAAGTAAGATTGCAAACGCCACCTAAGATTTCGATTGAACTCTACTACTTCCAGCTTTCCTTTTCCACTCCAGGCCGACTGGGTTGATTGTTCACGGGGCGATGCGAGTGACTGGTGACGGGTCTAGGTTTCTCAACACGACAAGGAATCCTGGCCATGACCCCCTTGGATGGAAGGATTGATAATAGCACGAGAGAGCACATGCTGGCTAAGAGGAAGGGGTGGTCATTTTGTTACAATCGCAGGCATTACATCGTGACGGGGTAGTAGTGTGCACCTTTACGGTAAAGCTTTGGCGGTGTCCTATTTATCAAATCGATATCTTACGGAACCATGGGCAGAGAAACAAACTGCATGACGCCGTGCAGGTACCCAGAACCCTGTTGCAGACTAACGTAATCGTTGGGAGAGGATCCTCAAATGATAGAATGCTTGCTGTGTTAAACCGTGGACTGTCACCTACATATTCCTGCACGGATAGTCTTGAGAACCCACAATCATCACAACGAACGGTACTGTTTAGTTTCTGTTTCAATTTTATCCAACGATTCAGCCTTGTACCATCACGGCTGAAGAAGTGAACAGCGGTTAGCATCTAAAAGACGATGTAAATTTGGTCTCCCTCTAACTACCTCAAGACAAGATACAACAGAACAAAAGTATCTCTCGAATATTCTAATAAGTGCTTTCATTTCGTTATTATCACTTGCTCATTGCCTACAAGTGTACATAAATAAAATTAATTTTCCAAAAAAAGAAAAAAAAAACATCAGATTTACAGACAACATATTTCAACTTTTCTCCTTTGCATATGTACTTGTTTCTTCCACTACCGCTTCCCACAAATTTGCAATCTTCTCAGAATACCGCACCTGTAATTATGAATAGAATTTCCCTATTTATGCACTCCTAAAATAAAAGAGAGCTTAAAACTTTTTTAAAAGGAAAAAAAAAATGCTGGGTCTGCATATCTACATATATGTTGCAAACAAGGATAAATGTATAAAACAAGGCTATTCTCCTCCTCCTCCCCCCTCTTAAGCATATTAAATTTGTGCATTGACACACACGTGTCCTATTCCACCATTCCAAAGTGTCTCAGATATTCTCCAGAACCTCATCCAGGTTCTTTTCGGCCTTCCTCTAATCTTTTGAATCCCAACTTATAGCAATATCAAGTCTCAGGAGTCCCCTGTAAAGATCTTTGTTTAACCTGTTCAAATCATCACAGGCGACCTATCTTGTTCACCTGTTCAAAGGCCTAGTTAATAGACTTCTTTATATGTTCATTCCTTACCTCATTTTTCCTTTCCTTTTTATACATCCATCCGAACATCCTTGTACCTGCTACACCAATCATATGAATTTATTGCTTCTTACTTGCCAACAATATGTCCTACATCAGGTAGATTATCGTTTCCTGGTAAGGTCAAAAATCAAGTGCAATATTACATCCTTACTTGTACATACAAAGCTTACATCACCTGTGTTGAATCAACACATTCCTCTGTCATTAGGAGGTGTGGTCAGTCATCCCCCAAACATTAAAAGGGATTTGGCAGAGAGGAGAATTCAATAACTAGTAATGGAGAGACATTGGATTCACTTAGGAAGCCACCCCCTTCAAATACAGTGCTCTTTTTATGAAGACACTGGATTCACTTAGAAAGACATCTTAGCATTTGTTATTCAGGCCACGAGGACTTTACAACAACAATAGAAGTTGAGAACTCATTCCTACACAAGTTCTCGGATCAAAGTGGAAAAAGATTCCTCCTTCCAATCCCATTTCCTTTATTACCCAAAAATCATCTTATACACCTCTTGATCCATTATTTTACAATTCTTTCCAAGTTCAGAATGAAGAAAAAAGCAAGAAGCCCCAAGTAATAGAAGTTATTCATTGTGTCATCTTCAAATAACAGAGATAATGAGAAAGTAAATGGAGAGACCACAGCCAGACTTATCCCGTAAGCCCAACAACAACTACCCACAAGTCACAACAGGTGAATTGTGCATGTTAAGGATCAAAATATAGAATAAATATGCATGTTCTAATTTAAAGAAGGAAAGAAAAAGAAAACTTAGAGAATCAAAAGCTAGCAAAATAAGGGAGTCCAAGTGTCCAACAACTCATTTAATAGTGGTCATTCTCCAGATAACCACAACTCCACATGCAACATCTTGACAAGAAACCTAGTGTAATGGCTATTTTTTAAGGCATATCAATGCATTGGAAGAACACCTATTCAACTAATACATCTCTCTGTATGCACAGCACCCCAAACCCCCCAGGATGCCATTTGTCCAAGTGCATAACTCAATTCTGGCACTCCATAATCTGTCAAGGATGTTGCAACCCAGCACTAACCATCAAATTGTTTAACACAATATTGGATCCAGATACCTTGTGCTCATTGCAACACAGCTAGTCCAATAAAGCTTCATATGAGCTGCTGTTGTGTCACCTAACAACTTACGCTGGTCTAATATTTGTATTTATCGACTGGAATATGAATGCATTTCACATGCCCCAGACTAAGAATCAAAAAGATGCATATGGTAGGTAACAACCCTATGGATCCCCACATGTATAACATGCATTAGAACACTAGCTAAATTCCTTAAGGTTAGAAGTGCCCCAGCTTGTAAAAAATATTGTTAAATGGCACCAATAATCAGTTTTCACATAATCATACATCTCAATAGAAGTGTGAAGCCTTGTCTGATTTTCATAATCTGATTTAAATTAACTCAAGAAATAAATATAACAAAAAATGAAAATAGCTGTATGCATCTGCTCAAAAGAAAAGAATCATGTTTTAGGAAGTGTTCACTTGACATATGTATAAACATTATAAAACCAGTAAGAGAGACAGAAATACCTGATTAATCACAAATCCCTTCAACATGCTCAGGAAGTCATCACGTCTTTCTCTGTCTATTCTTTCAAGTTCACTCCTATTGTTTTCCTGCACTTTTTTCAAAATTAAGTTACATTTCAAAATACATGTCTGATACTATAAATGCAGCTTAAGAAGAAGACTTCATGTTATGTTTGATACGGGTAGGGTTCTAGCATGAAAGGCATAAATTCTATAGTTCAAGAAACAAAGAAATTTTTATTCCATTTCAAAGCCCAATGCAAAAAAAAAAATGGTTACACTGAATTAAAATGAGAAAAATTAAAAGAAATCAGCGCAGGTATTTCATGATTACATAACTATGACTAGTTAAACAAAACCAGTTGACTCCATCTTCGTCCTTGGAATTTACACATGTGAAACCTAACAATGAGCATATAAGACAATGAGTTTATAGTCGAAGGGGATAAAGATGGTTTTATCATTTATTTGATCTGTGGCTAATGGCTAGGATTGTCAGCAAGTCAAGTAGAACTGACATGCTGTCAGGATCAAACAGGTGCGTGCTGAACAACAAGATTTCATAATCCCAGCTCCCACATAAACTTCCAGGCCCCAAAAATTTAATTTAAAAAAAAGTTAGTAAAGTCCTATAAAGAATTACTCACATGAGTTTCTTAAAATTTGAAATCTTATTAACTAGGCAACAACATCTGGTAGCCTAAAAAGTCATCTGCAGGGAACTGGCTGTAACCTATGTTTAATACTGGTGAAATAACATACAAGCTGTAACTGCAACATTGTGACAAATTTCTCAGTCACCCTTCTCCCACAACAATACAAATGAGAGTACTTGGGCAGGCAACAAACTGCAATTCACAAACCAAATCTTACTGAGTTGCATTTGCTATATATTTGATGGTTGTAGTGTCTACATACATCAGATAAATTCAGATTGCATCCGTGAATCAAATTCTTAATTGATTGAAGGTTTTGCGTTCACAGACACGAGTGTCAATTCAGCAATTCCGGGAAATGAGGATCAGTCGGTACAGCAGGATGCTTCAAATTTTTAAAAGATGATTAAATTTATAGCAATACATATAATGGGTAGGCACATTCGTATAAGGATTTACGGAGCCTAAGAACGAAATTTAAACTCCAAGTCCATTTTTTATGTTAGATTTATTTTTTCTGGTACAATTCTTATAGGCACTGCTCACCTGGCACAGAGCCAGTATACACACACACACACCTACTTGGGGAGCGCAACTTCAAAGGGGGCACGCAGTCCTGGCATATAGCAACTCACAATGTCTCAGCTAGAGGCAAACTGTCGAGCACACTCCTTTGATTTGGTGAGGTCAGGTTTTGAAACCATGCCTTGGATATGAATATCACAAGGCCTTAACACCATCCCAAGTGGCACCCTCTTCATGATAGATGTTAACTTGTTACTGCTACTACCACCACCACAACAACTCCAGTAGAAGCCTTGTCCCAACTTGTTAGGTTCAGCAACACAATTAAAACTCCAGTAAAAGCCCTATACCCAAATTAAAACTTATTGAATCAGCCTGTAAGGGCTTGTAAGACATCATAACTAAACATCCCCACATCATTGTAATTAATAAATGCATGTTTCAATGAAAGAATGGGTCTATTGCATGGACACTTCTACATAAGTGATGTGTCCATGCCAGACGTGTTGATACCTAATTCTGATGTTTCCTGGTATGTGTCCATATCAGCAAGGCATCTTGTGGGCTGAGTCCTCCCTATGAAGAGGTGGTCCAAGCACACCTTCCCCCGCCACCCAACCACCCCCTCCCTCCCTCTCTCTTTCTTCTCCTCCTTCCCCCAAAAGAAGGGGAGGAAAAAAAGAAAAAAAAAAAAACCAGAAACCAGGATGAACCAAATAAAAAAAAAACAGTTGTTTCGGTTTTTTCCTAATTTGGTCCTGTCATAGTTTGATAAATGAAAAACCAAACTAGCTTGGTTCAGGTTATGGTTAAAACTTCAACTAATGAACCAAACCGAATTAAATCATACATATATATAATCCAAATAAACTGAGCTAAATACAAGTGTACAATTTTGCATGAATATCTGGGAGAGAGAGACTCTCCTAACCTATGTTCCATATAAAGAAAGGCCTCAAACCATTTCAATGTTCTGGGATAGGTAGAAAGATATGAAGAAGGACAGAAAGAGAGAGAAACAAAGAGACAACTAGAGAACAAGATCTTGAGAGGGACAGAGAGAGAGTGAGGGTGATAGAAAGAAAGGAAGACAGGTAACAAGGACGAGCAAAAGACACTGAGACTGAGAGGAAGAAAAAGAGAGCTGGCAACAAAGAGGGATAGAGAGAGAGACGCATACTACTTCAGTTGTTCTTCTTCTTATTATTTCTTCTTTTTTGCGCTTCTCCTATTCTCTTGTTTTTTCCTCATTCTTTTTCTTTTCTATTATTTTTCCAATTTTTTTCCATCACATAATCTAATTGAATTCAGATTGGAGCAGATGGTACACACCAGTACCAGCCATGCCCATTCCATTACTGAGTTCCAAACATTGAACCATGAATAATACATTTATATTAGAATTTTGTAAACTGTAATAGGAACTGTTGAATTTTTTTAGTATTTTTCTCAATTCTACACAAGAAAGACAGTCGGTTCAAGGGATGATTTTTCATCCATATGGCAAATGTTTTAGGGCTGAAACTTGATGAAGTACGGCCATCAAGAACCACGAAGGAACAAGCGGGGTTCACCAAATCAATATATGTATGTTGTTGACATGTCAATTTTTACCAATATTGACACTGTCATTTTTAAAATAAAAAAAATAAAAAGGAAACGTGGATGTGTGGGAAGTTGCAACTTCCCCACACACACACACATGTACCCACATTCCCACAAATGTTTGAGGGGTGTTGACGATTGGGATGAAGGGGAAGCAGATTGGGATGAAGGGATTTTTGGACGAAGAGGGACGAAGAGTTGCAGAAGGTATTGACAAATAGATAGAGATTCAAGGAGATAGAAAAAGAAGGAAAACAAAGATTCAAGGAGATTCTATGGTAAGATATACATAGAACTTTCCCTGTTTCTTCCCTAAAATCTCTCCAAATCCTCACGTCAGAGTCCCTAAAAGGTTGATGAGATAAAGATCCCCTGGTTGTTGGAGGACCCATCTCATCTCTATCTCTCGGGGTTCCAGATTCCTGAAGTGCTTCGTCCAACAAATCAACTCAACAAGTCATCACAAATAAGATGATGGCCTAAAAAAAAGGGATGTTGATTGATTCAGATGGCATCTTATCTTTCTCGAAAAAAAATTTTAGAGATGAAGGAACTCGTACAACATATTAGAAATCTTCCAGAAGTGAAAGAAAAGGGCAAAGACGCGTCTAAGGCACCATGGCAGCGCTTGGGCACAATTTTCCAGCGAGTTCGTCCCGCTTGGGAATTCCTGAGGCGCTATGGCAGCACTAAGGCACGATTTTACGGCAAAATTGGTGATTTTCTGGCAAGACTGACATTTTTCAGTGAGTTTCTGGCCAAAGCGTTTGGAGCACCATGGGCCGCGCCCAGGGGCGAGATCGGCACGCATGGTCGCACACAGGTGCGGGCCCAATGCGCCTAGCCCAACAACAAAAAATTCAAAAAAAAGGGGCGCGGGCCCTAAAACCAGGCCCCCGCGTGCAAGTCTAAAGCGCTCGAGCCAAGCTAGTCAAGCCCAACCCGCGCAGTCCAATACCCGGCCCCAAAAAAAAAGGAAAAAAAGAAAAGGCCGCGGGCCGCACCGGCCAATCAAGCCCAACCCGCTCACTCCATCGCCTGCGACCACGCCGGCCCCCGGTTGGTCCCGACCCATAGACCCGGTCCATGTATTTTTGGGTTTTAACCAATTTCAAGCCCAATCTCAACCCAGAAAAATTCTCAAAAATCCTTGAAGTCTTCTGGAAACCAAATCCACCTAAATTGCACCCAAAGCATTGGTAGAAAAATCAAACACCCATTTTCCCTTCATTAAAAAGCGGTTCAAAGTGTCCTAAATTGGACCAACCCTTTTTGCAATTGAACCAAAGTCCTAAATTGGACCAATCCTTTTGCAATTGAACCAAAGTTTTTTAAAATCAAACCCAAATATCCTAAATTGAACCAAAAGAGTTCCAAATTAAACCAAATACCTTTCAAATCAAACCAAAGTCCCTTATATTAAACCAAAGCATTCCAAATTGGACCAGAATTGTCCTAAAACTAAATTGGACCGGAATTGTCCTAAAACTAAAGTGGACCAAAATTGTCCTAAAACTAAATTGGACCAAAATTTTCGTAAAACTAAATTGGACCAAAATTTTCGTAAAACTAAATTGGACCAGAATTGTCCTAAAACTAAATTGGACCGAAATTGTCGTAAAACTAAATTGGACCAGAATTGTCCTAAAACTAAATTGGACCGAAATTGTCCTAAAACTAAGTTGAACCGAAATTGTTCTAAAACTAAAATTGTACGAGTCATGGCATTAAGCCAAATCAAACCAAGCCTCGCATAAACCAAACAACTAAACTAGTCCAAACCAATTCCCATATAACCTATACTTCCAAATAAACCAAAGTCAAACCATTTCTTCTACGGTTCAAAAAACCAAATCAAATCTTCATGATCCAAACAACTAAAATCCATTCATACCAAATCAAACCATTTCTCCTACGGTTCAAGTTCTCTGTTGACCAAAACATGTAATCTTTGATAGAACACGATTTCACCCATTATTGTGGGCTTTTATTTTGTAAGGTATAGGCCCATTCAAGGCCATTGGTCATTAATTACATCCTAGACTTTAGAACAACCCTTTGATTCTAACTCTCAAATTGTATAAAGAAATACTTGGTTTAATTTGTGTTTTTGTTATCGTGGCTGAACCCAATGTTCGGACTACCTACGTACCCAAGTATTTGGGATCAAGCCATATAGTAGTTCAAATGAGATTTAGGATTTAAAATTTGGTTTGAGTTACAAGGTTCCGGTTAAGGTTTGGTTTAAATCGAAACATTGAGAGAACGGTTTGATTTAGTTTGGATCGGTTTAACTGTATGGGAAACTTCATTTAGATTGGCTTAAATGCCATGATTTGCATGAGTTTGGGTCAATTTGAGACATTTGGGTCTATCTTGGAGTAACTTCGCTAAATATGGGGGGTTTGGTTCAACAACCGCAGGGGGGACTTTAGTTTGATTTGGGAAAGGATTGGTCCAAATGAGGACACGCTAAGCCACTTTCAATGAAGTAAAAGGGGTCACTTGAATTTTTTTATCACTGTTTTGGGTGGATTTGGTTTTCAGAAACATTCAGGAATTTCCAAGAATTTTTCCAAATTTTTGTGGGATCAAATTGGATTGAAATGAGGCAAAAAAGATTTGATTTGGATATTTTTGGGCGAGTCGGGTCCATGGTCTAGTACGGACCTATGCCCACAGGTCTGCACGGGCCGCATATGGGCTTGCTTGGCCCGTGCGCGTGAGTCTAAGGTGCTCCCGGGCCTGGTTTCAGGGCCCAGCGCCCTTTTTTTTTTACTTTACTTTTTTTTTTCTCGGGCTGGGCGTAGGACGCAACGCGCACGGGTACGCCCAAGTGCGTTGGGCTTCCGCATGTGCGCAGCCCATTAGCACTGGGCTCACGCAGTGCATGTGACCCATAGCGCCTGTATTCTTTTTTTTTTTTAAGGCGGGCCGGACATGAGATGCAAGCGCGCGCGGTTTTTGCCCAGGCGCATTGGGCTTTTTGCGCGTGCACGGCCTGCTATAGATGGGCTCGCGCGGCCCATATCGCCTTTTTTGTTTTCTTCTAAAAACGAGCTGGGACATTGGGTCAGATATAGGAGCACACGGGTACGCCCAAATGCACTGGTCCAAAGCCTATGCGCAGCCTAAATGTGCTGGGCTGGGGCGTACCTGAGGCCCGAAGCACCCCAGTACTATGCTGCCATCCCTATTGACCTATTTTCTCCGGAAATCCATTTGCAATGACCAAATTTCTGCCGGAAAATTGTTGTGTTCGCCTGAAAAGTGTTGCTGAGCGCTACCATGGCGCCTTAGGCGCCCCCAAGCGGACGAACACGCTGAGAATTTGCGCCTGAGCGCTGCCATAGTGTCTCAGATACATCTCTAGCAATGAAGGTTGAACAATTCGGGTTCTTCTTTTTCTCCATCTTCCTCTTCTATTTTCTTCTTATCTTGTCGTTCTCCCATATCTAGGTCTGCAGATAAAGATCAGGTGTGACCTCCAATTTTTATCTCATTCCCTTTGCCCCTTTTCTTTTTCTCTTCAAGAGCCTTGCCGTGAATATTTAGAAAGATTTCAGAGATTAAATAGGAGCCCATATCTTACCTTTTCATATAACACTCCCGAATACTTTCTCTTCTTATCTCCTAGGATCTCCCTGATTTGTTTGTCTCATCTCCTTCCTTCTTTCTCTCCAACTTCATCCCTTTTTTATAGAACATTGAACATGGGGTAGTTATGAAACTACCCCACTCAAAGAGGTTACAACTTGGAACACCAACGTTAAGGCTCTTTTTTTTTATTTTAGTGGTGGGGTCCACTAAACTTCTTCCTCCTTTTTTTTATCTTTTTTTGGTTAATTATCCCTTTTTTATCTTTAAAAGAGGGGACGTGACACCTCTTTTTTTTTTTATCAAATTACCCCTTTTTTTTAATTAAAAAGGAAGTGGGGACGTGGCATGAGGTCACCCTTTTTCTCCTCTTAAGAGATAAAGCAAGGGTCATGCATGTGCACCGCCCATGCAAATTTTTTTCTTTTTTTTCTTATTTCTTCTTTTTTTTATCATTTTTTTATTTTGATGTATTTGAAAAGTGGGGCCCAACATGCTCAAATCAAACCAAACCTAAACCAGATTCGTGTAACCCAAACCAAATTCAAATCCAAATGACCCAACTGAACTACATATTGACTTGATCCTATAAATGGGTCCGTAGACAGCCCGAACAAAATTCAAAATCGGGTTCAGTCGCAAATAAAAATAAAGCAACCCAATTTCCATTAATAGGCTTTAAGAGTTAGAATCAAAGGATGTTCCTATAGCCTAGGATATAATTAAGGATCAATGATCTTGAGTGGGTCCGCAACCCATAAAATAAAAACCCGCACAAATGGGTAAAATCATATTCGATCAAAAAGTTCAATTCTTGGTCAACATCTGTCATCTCACAATAATTATAACATTGAATGTCGATGAAGCTTCATTCTTCGTTTTGAAATGGTGCCTTAACTTCGTACACTATTTCTTATTTTGTTAATATGACTCACAGTTGTCTAAGGCGATGTCCAAAGAAGGAAACATGTTGAGGCAGGTAACTCGTGCATGAATGTTTATTTGGAGGACCATATACGTGACAGAAACTTATATAGGTCAAAGACATTGTCTACATAGCTAATCCAGAAGGTTCCCGATAAAATGAACAACCTGGATTGGCCAGATCATTCTTCCACGTGGCATATTCTGGTCCATCACAACAGCTAACAAAGCTGTAATGACAGAATAGAATACCTTCTGCTTTTTAATATAGACATATGTTTTATGAGTAAATTATTACCAATCAAGTTAACACGAGTTGGCAATCATGTTAAATGGGTTAGCTCAGAAGCCACCTGGTAAACTAGACTCGATGGACATCACTTTCAGGTTGAGTTTTCTGGTTTTACAACACTGTACCATTCAATACATTCCACTGAAACAATGGAATCACATCCCATAAAATAATAATTATCGCAAAAGAAACTGTTTATCATTTTGAACTGTTCTGTTCTACTTCTACAAAGCCTGAATTGCTCTATTATACAAAACCATCACATATGATCGTCTAACCAAAGATCAAACCTTTCTGTCAAATTTTTTTATTTGGTTAAAAAAAAGGGACTCCTTACGATTTAAAAGCAATGTGTACCATAACATAGCCAAATATCTTATTATCTTCAGCTGAGTCTCATAGAGCTCCAAAAGATTCAAATTTTTATGGTTATCCCAAAAACATAACAGACAAATAGTGAGAGAAGCAATCAAAGGGTCCTTCCAAATCTAGCCTCCTAACATAATAAACTGGTAGAAATAGGAAAAACAGAGATATAAGACAGACATGAGGGAAAAAGTAAGGTCAACAACAACTTTGCACTACATTCATCCAAAAAGATGAAAAACACACACACACACATCTACAGACCATTAGTGACAGGGAGAAAGATATTACCTTGATTTTCTCATATTCTTTTATTGCACAGCTTTTAGCATCTTCAGTGGTTCTGATAGCTTCTCTTAACTCCTCTATTTTGCGAATCCTAGACTTGTCACCACCAAAAATTTTGGAAGTTTCGAGCTTTTCAGCTCTTACATGCAAGGAAGACAATTCTGATAGAATAGACTGTAATGTCAGCAAAGCAGCTGCACGATCAGAAAATGCAATTTTGACAGCCAACATCAAACCAAGATGTTCACGGAGTATATCCTGCAAGACATAGCACGTCGGAGATAAGTGGAAAATGGAAGAAAATCATTTTTGTAATATTTATCAAAATAAATGAAAATATATACAATACAAATACAAGAGTATGATTGAAATCAACATTTGTAATTTTGCATCTCCTTCACTTTAACATCCAACCAAATTTCAAAAGCCACAGATATCATTTTAAGGGTTGGGCTCAAGTGGAGTATGATTGAAATCAACTTTGGACCAGGCCAAGGTCTAAGGCTATACAAAAGTTGGCCCAAACCAAGACTGAAACCATATTAGATCATTAGTTCAAGCTTTTCTTTGGGCTGGGCCACACAAAATTTGTAGGTCTAACTACAAAGATATTGAGTATCACCATTCTAATGAAAACCATAATGAAGAGAAATGTCTAACTTGCCCATTCAAAATTCCAAGAGCCATGGATATCATTTCAAGACTTTGAAAAAGGAAGAAAAAAAATTCCTGCAGATACCAAAGCCTTTAGGGAGAGAATAAGTGGATAATTGATAAGAAGGAAAGGAGGAAATACTAACTATATACATGGATAAGAATTATGGTGGATATGATGATAATGAGAGGAAGTAGTTCGATGCAATGTCAAGTGATCCATTTATGATATGAATGAGGAGTAAGAGAAAGAGGGAAAGTGTGGTGATGCATGTATATGATGATGAGATGAAGAAGCTGATGACACCTCTTGCAAGAAAATAATTTGATGCAGCAATAAGGTAATGAGAAGAAGATAAAGGGAGTTGATATTGGTTGCACTTTCAATAAGGACCATGATAGTTCTAGAGACAATGTACATGGTTTGATATGTAGCACAAGTTTCAAAAAAACTTTTGACAAATTTGCCAAAAATCCTAAGAGACGTGTCAAGAACTTTAGGGCACCTAGTGTAAAGGAAATGATTTTTCTATATAAAACAATAAGGATGTCAAACGATGTGGACTAAAGAATATTAGAATCCAAGGATGCGAATGAAGTCTGTGAAGCATGCTCTAAGTAAATTTCAATGTCCCACCCATGTAGCAAATCTAGCATCAATGAAATTTCAAGAGCAGAACCCAGAAATAAGGGTCTCCCCCCACGATATCTCGCGTCTGACACTGGATGTAAAAGTGGACAAGATACAAAGGAAATAAGACATGTTGAATGCCTTTGTGCATATTAGTTATGTGAAGCACAGTAACAGCAACATGGATTAAGTATCTTATCAGGAAAGTGAATCTAATCCTAGGAACAATACCTTAAAATACTTGTGTTTTGATGCTCTTGTGCTTTCGTGCATATTTATTTATTTTTAAATTTAAAAGCATAATTATGTCTTAAAATTAATTATATGTTATCTCATATATAATTAGTATATTCCACAAAATATAAATGGTCTTCTTTATTTTTGGTTGGTTTTTTTATATTGTATACTGTAGCTCCCATTTAAATTTAGTCGAGTTTCTTCTGAAGAATAGGAACGCCTGCAGTCATACCAGTTTTTTTCCCATTTATCTGCTACATACATCACATGACATAAAATTTATGTTGATTTACAAAATTTTTAGCTTATATTTATATCTAAATGAGTCTTGTTTAAGTATCCACGAGTTTCTATGCACATCCATCATGTCCAAATTTTTATGACATTTCCAAGTGTATCTAATAGGTATTCATTCTTAAAAAACCAATAAACTACCTCAATATAGTACTTTAACCCATGAAATAATTCTATAAATAGAAATAACAGGATAACATAAGCAAAGAGGTGCTTCTAAAGTATTAAGTGATCAACATAATCAAGCTAGAAAAAAAAATTTATAATCTAACTATTAAACTTTTAATGATTTATGGAGCAGAATGCTAGGCGACCAAGAAGCAATGTGTTATATAAATTAATTGTTGCTAAGATGTGAATGTTAAGATGAATGTGCAGATAAAGAATCTGAGAGCATCTACAAGCAGCCCAGATAAGATATACAATAAAGAAAGGTAAAACTATCTTAGACATCTAAAACTCACACACAACTAGGCACCCATGAGAAGGTGCCAGGGGGTTCATATCAAAAGATTGTGACTTATCGATAAAATTCTTCTTCATTCATAAAAAGGATAGAGGTAAAAAACGAACTGATTGAAACTAGTAAAATAGACTGAAGAAATTGTGTTCTAACTAAAATTATGGATATTGACAAAAAAATAACGAGATTATTTTTCCCAATCCAAAGTTATTCGGTTAAAGCATTTTACTGTAGCTGTGGCTTCAAAATAAATATATTTTCTGAATTGAAAGGCTTTGCCTATAACAAAGTTTTTGTAATCTACCAAATTTTTGAGTGATTTTGCATTTGATTCCCGATATAATCTGCTTGCTTTAACGGCAGCCATAGCCACACTTCTCATCTCAGCAGCACGTATACTCTGAGTTTCATATAAGGTCCGCTCTGTCTCAAACTTTGTGAGTTTAATGAATGCAAGCCCTAATTCTCCCATTGTTTCTCCAATATCTTGCTGCGCTTTGACAAGCGATTCAGCCTGCACAATTAAATAATTTCACTTGGTAACAAAATAGACATGAACCTAAACTTAGGAAAAATGTGAATTAAATGAGATTGATTATGCTAAAGCACCTTCCGAGATGCATTACTGAGTTGCTGCTCCAGATCGTGCAGCTTCTCTCTCTTCTCTATAAACTCTTTATCTTCTTCGACGACAGACGGTTTCGAATGACCATAATCATTGGTGACTGACTGCTTCAATTCCTTAAAGATCCTCAGCAGGTCTCTTCCACCTTTTGCTGGCTGCACTACCTCGTGTGGAACAACAACGCTCACAGATTCTCCAAACAGCTGCCGTGGAAGCTTCACGGCGCCATCAAGCATCCTCGAAGCCACATCAGTGGTTTTTGGCAAAGGAAGTTTCCCGTGAACCTGTAAGAACACCTTCAACTCCTCGCTTTTCTTAATCACCGGATGAGACGCCAATCTACAAAGGTACTTCTCCAATGCTACCCGCCTTTGGTCCACGAATTCCTGCTTCTGCATTACCTGGCTCTCGACTACATTCTTATCCGGCCGAGGAGGGATGAAGAACCCTCTGTAAGACTCCGCTAATCGATCTGCCAACGTCACTATATCCCTGAATCTTCTCCTCACGCTAAACTCTGAACTACCAAACTCCGGCATGTTAGTTCTCGTCGATATCAGATAGGTAATATAAGTAGTTCCACCCGGAACAAGCGAATTAGAAGTATCCTGATCTTTCTGAGGATTCGAAACAGAGATCTTCAAATACTCGGAATTTGAGGACTCCGATCTCGATAAGGTTTCATAATTTTCTGGATCTTGATTAAAGCTTTCGTGGCCGTTGGCGTCGCCATTATCTCCATCTGCGTAAGACGAGGAGGCTACACACAAATTTTCAGATAAGTCGTTGGCGTCGCCATTCTCTCCATCTGCGTAAGACGAGGAGGCTACATACAAATTTTCAGATAAGTTAGGGTTTCGATGATCTCTGCGTGGAGAGGGAGATAGCAAGGGATCATCGTCCGCAGTGATGCCGACTAAGGTGGGCGGCGACAATGGATTGTGAGTCTCTGAGAGAGACGACATAGTGCTCCGGTAATTGGAAAAGGATTTACCGTTAAACGGCTTGTCCAGGACGAGATTCTCCATCTCTTCTCTAGAAGCGTAGAGATGGCCCTCTTCGAAGCCCTGGTTTTCACAGCCCATCATATTATTTAGATATCGCACAAAACCACAGTTAATAACAAACCTGAACTGTGCAGTTCTCAGTTGAACGGAGAGTACCAAAGAAGAAAATAGACAAAATAGATTTTCTTTTTGGACAACAAATGGAGATTGCTTTCTCCGTCATTTCATGAAGCTTAAAAGATTCGAAGCCGGGTGTTCGAATTTCAGAGGAGAGAAATATATTGCGTCGAGCGTTCGCGCGTTGGGGGAAGACGAAACAGAGAGTTCCTCCGACTGCTATGCATAAAAACATTCTCCTTTTTTCTTGATCTTTTTTTTTTTAACGTCTTTCAGCCAACAAAAAAAAAAACGTTTTATGTTTTTTACGTTTCATAATAATATAAAGCCCTTTTTCTTACGTGCCAAGTGTTTTTGTATGATGACTATCAAAAAATTTTTAAAAAAAATGTTTCTGTATGATGTATGTTATTTGTAATTATTTTGTTTGTAAGAAAGGCCTCTTTCATATGTGCCAACTGTTTTTTTGCCTTTAAAACTTCAGACCCAAGCTGAGAAATTTTATTAATTGTCTTTTTTTTTTTTGAAGACCAACCATACGGGAAATTTTATTTATGACGAAGGTATACAACTTTCCTAGTATTACAAGACAAAAAACTACTCAAAAAAGATGGAGGGTTGTTAACCCACATACAAGGAAAGTTATTTATAGCAAAGTTAGCTAACGAATTTGCTGCTCCATTATCTTCACGATAAACATGGCTAGCTTGAACTCGGTGAAAGGAATACCATAAAACCTTGATGAGGTCAATTGTGGCTGTTAATCTCCAAGGATAACTGTTAGACTGCTGAGTGAGATGATAAATCATTATTAATTGTCGTTCCCTTGGAATATTAGTTTATTTTTAATAATATGCATCTTTATAATGATATTTATGCATTGTATGTAGGAGATTTGAATCGTTGTATCACACATACAATGCATAAATATCATTATAAAGATGCATATTATTAAAAATAAACTAATATTCCAAGGGAACGACAATTAATAATGATTTATCATCTCACTCAGCAGTCTAACAGTTATCCTTGGAGATTAACGGCCACAATTGACCTCATCAAGGTTTTATGGTCTTTCTTTCACCGAGTTCAGGCGAGTCATGTTTATCGTGAAGCTAATGGAGCAGCAGATTCGTTAGCTAACTCGATTCAAATCTCCTACAACCACACATTCATTTCGCCCACAATTCACTTTTTGGAGACCCCACACGTTTGTGTGTGGGTATATGCAGCATGGGCTTTAGACGATTTCCATTGGTGATACAGCACATAAATAAACATTTAAAGATAATTTACGAGTATAACTATCATTAACATAAACAACAGCGGGTAATCACAATTGAAACCTTATGGAGCTATTAATATATACTTTTACTTGGAGCATCCATGAGATCACGCTGCATTAGAAAAACAAATACTTTTATTTGGAGCATCCACAAGATCATGTCATAGGTATTAGAAACCTTAAGTGGTTTAACCCTAAAATTTTAAACCACACATACACAATTGTGTGAAAGCTCTAAATAAAAGTCCATGCAAAAGCTCCACAAAATAGGAATTAGGGTAGTTATTACTTCAAAAAATTAAAGGATTTAAAACATGGGGTTTGATCAATTCTTAGAATTTGAGGTGATTTCGCCAATGGTTGAGGCAATTTGTTTGTTTAGTTTGAGGCGGGATTTGGTTGTCGAGTCAGCAGTTTTATCGTCAGTTCAGACGAGATTTCCGACCGCTCTCCTCTTTCCACTCATCCTTTAGTGGTTTTGGAGATCGATTTCGACTGCTCTCTTGTCTTCTTCCCTACCGCTCTTTGATGGTTCTCGGGTGTCAACTACATCCTACGAGCTCCAAATTTCCAAATTTCGAATTAGTCTTGGCTTTGTTTATCTACTCAATTTTGGGGGTGAGTATCGTCTTGTGACGGGAGATACCACGTTTTTTAGGTGATTTAGTCGGGCAAGCCGGTTTCTATTGTGGTGGTTTCGACTGCCCTTTCCTAGGTTTGTGTTTTTGTGCTTTGTGTTAGTTCATCTGCGCAAATATTCGACTCTCCACTTTCTTCCCTAGGTTGAGTTCTAGAGAGAGATTGGATTTGGTTACTTTGACGTTTGGTGATTGCGGGTTGTATTCGTCGCAAATGGCTGTAGCTACGGATGATGATGCAGATGTAGATGACCCTGATGGGGACGAAGACGGGGAGGGGTTGCATAGTTTTAAGCTTTGATGGTTCGTTAGGACCGGTGGTTTCGATGATTTTGTTGCAACAACTCATTGCCCATGAAATTGGTTTTTTGGTGTTTTGTTTTTGTTTCTAGCGCAATCAGTTTTATTGTGTTGTCTTTAGTCTGGTTTTGTGTTGTTAGGTACTGGAGGGCTTCAACCCCCATAGTTCAGGTGCAGTTCTGGGTCTTGACGTGTCTTGGTTTACCAAGCACTCATTTCCTGGCTTTCTCGTCTCGGACGAAGCCTTTTCTCCCATTAATGGGACTTTCAATCCGTGTTCTGACGAACCCTTCGTCCGACTTTACCCATGTTTTTCAGATGGTTTCATGCTGCTTCGGTGCAAGGTCGGACACTTTCACTTAGAACTATTAGCAGATTGTTGGGGTTTATACCTTCATTGTATCCTGGTTTCTTTTGCTTCTAGGCTTTTATGGGTGTTTTATCTGTGCTCTTTGGCTTGTAGCCACAGCTCTTGTAACTCTGTATTCATATAATGAAGAAAGAGCTTAGCTCGGCTTTCCATAAAAAAAAAGATCAATTCTTAAAATGGTATGGATCTAAATAAAATTGCAGATAGTTTTCCATATCACTTATCTATTACTGTTATAAAGGGAAAAGTGGGTTTTCTCGTTGACATCAAACCCAATGAAATGACTTTACAGATGCTTTTTAAAGTCTAATGCGTCAACGTGGAGCATCCCATGCTTAACATTTTATAAGTGACTCCATGTAAAACATTTATAACTGGTCGATCAAATGAACGTCTTTGTTTCTAATTTACTATACGCATAGTGCAAACATTCCTCCCGTGGTCAATAAAAGTGTAGCTAGTTTTCTATACCGCATAATAATTAACAAAAGTTTTAAAAGCCACTTGACAAATTGTTCAAACGTATCCTTGAAGAGATTGTTTCCTCCGAAGCATCTACAACTCTCTCTCTCTCATAATTCAAAGTTTATTGAATAAAGGATTCGTCCAACTGCTTGTACACTACCAACAAAAAAAAAAAAAAAAATCTTACTGCCCGTACAAATCTGGGCCTACGAATGAGGGGTGGATGGGTAGATATTCGTAAAAAAAAAAATAAAAAAAAAAGGGAAAAAAGGGGGGAAAAATAGCCGTGAGGGCGGTTTTTAAATCTGCCCCGATACGCACCGATAAAAATTGGGTTTTTAATATTTATTGTAATCGGTGGTACGTACCGGTACGGGTCCGGATTTAAATCATGGTTTTTGAGCGCTGGATCTTCAGAGTCAAGGGAAATTAGGTAATTGTCACTTCGTCAGGATTGCACCAGCGAGTCTCATCCTCGTTACGGTCGTGTCAAAAAACTTGGCTTTTACGGTCCTCCTGACGGGCGTACCGTTACCAGGTTGACACCGAAACCGGAAACCCTTTTATCTGCCTCTTCCTGTTTTGTTACCGGAACGAGTCATTACAGAATCAGCGGGACTGTTAAACCCTAAAATCTCTGAAAGAGAATTCTAATCCAATGGCGTCGAAATTCGGCTTGGCCGGTGGGATACCGGAGCGTCGATGTCGACCTATATGGGACGCCGTCGACTCGCGTCAGTTCAAAACTGCTCTGAAGCTCGTAACGTCTCTTCTATCCAAACATCCCAATTCCCCTTATGCTCTCGTAAGGCTTCTCGTCTTTACTAATTATTTTATGTTTTTTCACGAACGTCGAGTTATCTTTATGCATATGTTTACTCCATTTCGGCAATTCAGTTTGTCACTGAATTTCCTTTGCATGGGTTTTCTGAGTTTCTTATCGCCGAAGTTTACTCCGGAAAACATTGGCCTGGAAGACAGGATCAGAATTACGATGATCATCCGTGGCATTAGCAGTATTATGATCACTCTATCATCGTAATTTGTTTTTTTTTTTGTAAAGAAATTTTTTTTGCATTCATTGTCTCATTTTTTGTAACTTGGTTATAATTTTATTGATAAAGCGTCCGTGCTCGATGCTTTTTTCTGTTGGAAAATAGATGTATACTCTGTATCTGGTTGCTTGCGCGGCTGTCATTTAAGGTTATATCTTTTGGTTATTCAAATTTAAGATAACATACATTATCATGCCTTTAACCACTGACAAAAGTAGTTTTGTTCTGTTTTTGTTCCACTTTTTTTTCTTGGTTTTATTTTGGTACATATATTTTCAATATTTTTTTGTTCGTTGGGAATTAGCATCACACATAGCCGGTATATTAAGTGAAAAATTGTTCTATTGACATTCAAAATGGCCTGTTCTGTTCTAGTTTTTCTTGTGAAAAGGGTCAACATTGAGGGAATTATGATGATATCCATAGTTTTGAATGCAGGCTGCTGGAAGATTTGGTGCATTATTATTATCAGTATTATTTTTTGTTGCACTAGCAATTATCAGTTTTTCATTTCCGCTATGACAGCCAAGAGACTAGTCCATTTTGATTTAGTCCAAATTTGGAACCCTTGGAATGAGAGGAGCAGATGAATTTTTTAGGACCAACACTGGCCATTATTAGTTGTGATGGAGTCCATTACCTTTATGTCTCTACCCGGGCTTTCCTGATACCACTATTCCAGGAATACTCGATTGGAAATATCAGGCGATGTTGGGTGTCTCTTGTCTTTAGGAGTTCGACATTTTGGGCTCTTGGCTATACAGATTTATGTTAACTTTTTATAGTTATTGTTGTCATACTCTACCCTCATGACCAGTCTTGTGTAATGCGAGTTGAACACCTCTTTCTATCACGTTAGTAGTTCGACCATCCGGGCTACTGTTCTGGTGCTACTGATGGGATTGCTGAGGTCATTCTGGGTAGTTATAGCTTTGCATTGGGCTGTTATGTACTTTGTCCCCTGGTTGTGACTTGCATCTGTCCCCTGATTATATATATATTCTTCACTACTGAAAAAAAATTGGAACTTTGATAGAGAATTGTGATTATGGGGCTTGTAGCATTTGATAGCACAATCCATGCCAGAATATTGGCGTAAATTGTGATTTTGAAAATTAAACCTTCTGATGTGGTACTTACCAGTGCTTCTGCATTTTTTGGACATTAATTAATGACATTTTACTATTTTTGGTCTGCTGGGAGTTGGAACGCATTTTTTTCTTTTACTTGGTCCTTCAAAAGCAATATTAACAGTTATTTATTTATTTAATATCTCTTTAGGCACTTAAGGCTCTTATATTGGAAAGGATGGGTAAACCTGACGAAGCACTAACTGTCTGCTTGGATGCCAAAGAAAAATTATATACAAATGATGCTGTTCCCATTGATGATCTCACCCTCAGCACATTGCAGATTGTTTTTCAAAGACTTGATCGCTGTCAGTGTACCTTCTGTTGCTTCATTATTCAAACTATTATAGAATGTATCTGTATATACTTCTTGAAATGGAATAGACTGGTGAGATGCACCTGAGTTAAGATACCGTTGGGACAGATGTATCACCCATATGATTTGGTGGACATACTTGTCATTTTAGCCAGATCTCTCCACACAAAGAATTTCAGCCTCAATTATGTTCATGACATTGCAAGAAAATATTCCTTAAACCTAAACTCTTTGATGTGGAGAATCCTTGACTGAAAGTTTTTTATCATTCATCAGCTTTGCGAGCGACAAAATTTTGTACATGTATTAGTGGGCTTACATGGTTAATGATTATGAATGTCACCAATCCAGAGTCCATTTTTAGATGGACAGCCTGGGTTGGCCATTTCATTGATCAACATCACATGTCAGTACAACAAATGTCTTATACGATAGCTAAACCTGGTGAATAAGGCTGCCAAACCATTTGCTATATTTTCTAATCACACTTTCATTCCATTTGGTTTGTTGTTTCATTACATATACAAGTGGATCTGGCCACAAGTTGCTATGAATATGCATGTGGAAAATTTCCAAGTAATTTGGAGCTGATGATGGGTCTGTTCAACTGTTACGTTCGCGAGTACTCATTTGTGAAACAACAACAGGTTTGATAGTGTCCAATAATAATGCATCTCCTGTTTGAATTTACAGTTTGTGACCAATCTTTGCTGTTATTTTTGGATTGAGCGAGTTAATCCTGATTTTATATTCATATATTGTTTTTTCTTTTCTTGCAGACTGCTATTAAAATGTACAAGATTGCCGGTGAAGAAAGATTTCTGCTCTGGGCTATTTGTAGCATTCAGTTACAGGTTTTTCTAACCTTGATTTAACGGTTCTCCTTTTTGTCATTTCTTGCATGATACTTTGCTTCAATAGTGGTGAATGAACTGATTGTTATCCCTATTAGCTGAGTGCTTGTTAGGTTTCTAGATTTTTATTTGTTTTATCAGTCAATGCACAATTATTGATTTCCAGATTTAGAGAAAATTCATGACCATCTGTTAAAAAGATTTGGGTTATGTGTATGATATACAGTCAAAGGATTTCTTTTTCTTACGGGTATGCAAGTGTGGCAAAAAAATGTCATAGCACAGTTGAGAAGCTAAGGATCATGATAGGAGCTGCAGATGCAACTCAGTTGATACACTGTTCATTAAAATATTTGATCAAGTTTCAAATCAAAATTAATGCTAGTCAGAATTGCTAGTTTTACACAGGGCATTGCTCATTCCGGATAATTTATTTCTGTCCTGAAAAAGTTTATATTCCTTTACTTTCCATCTTGTAGGCTATTTCATAGTTAACACACTCACTTTGCCTGGATTGCCTGTAAAGTTGGAAAGGAAAATGGAAAAGGGGGAAGAGAAAGAAAGCCGGGGTTCTTACTAATGAATATTTCTTCAAATTTGAAACTATCAACCTTTCCTGAAGTACCTGTTACTGGCAAAGCAGATTCCATTGGCATCCTATCCTTTATAAGAACCAAAATTTTAAGGAAAATGCATTCTTAAAGAAAACGTTCTTAATCTCAATTTTATGCAAGAAATATTTCTTCAAACTAGAAAGGCAGTTGAACCATGATACAAGTCTAGATATGATTTGGTATTTCTCCATGCATAGAACATTTGTAAATCTGCTTTTCAAAACCTGAAGCTAGCTCATTTTTGAAGCATTGTACCATCATTTTGCAAATGATAATTTTGCGATTTGGGTTTTGGTTTAGGTGTATTGTGGCAATGGGGGTGAGAAGCTGTTACTGTTAGCTGAAGGTTTGCTTAAGAAGCACATAGCTTCTCATAGCTTGCATGAGCCAGAAGGTGTTGTCCTGTTATCCTTTTCTTTTTATTATAACAACCAGGTGATCTTTCTCTGACGCATCTGATTTTTTTAATGAATGATTGGACTCTATTGCAGCTCTTCTTGTATACATTTCTGTATTGGAACAGCAGGCCAAGTATATTGCTGCTATTGATGTACTCTCTGGGAAATTAGGATCACTCTTGTTAATTGAAGTTGATAAATTACGCATACAGGTATCTTCTGAAGACTTGTATCATTTATATGTTTAATTTCGTTTTGGTTTGGCTTTTTATCATGCAACCAATGTGTTATCATTTATTAACTGGATCTTTCTCCTTCCCATGCTGGATTAGTTTTATCCATATTCATAATTTGTCTATGTAGAATCTCTAGTAACATTAAGATACAGTGTGGAGAGTGTGAAGGGGAGCACAACTCATTTTTACTATTTATCTTATGTAGAGGAAAATAGAATTATAGAGGTGAACTATATTTCATAAGAAAAGCATTGGAACAACATGCTGGATCTTTCAGATTACATTTACATACATATACATGTATGTATTTTGGGAAGCTATATTTATCTCATGTTATTAATTTTTTAAGAGCCAGTATATTTGGATCGATGGAAAAATGCTGAAGGTTAGGTTCTTGTCAGTTCTCCGCTTCTGGGACTTTGTTTCAATGGGATCTGCACCGGTTTAAGGCCCTTTTTATATATTTATTTATTTTGTCCTACGGAAAGTTTTATTGATATCTTGTTTATGAAATTCACTTTTTATATTATAATTTAGTATGTTTGATTTGTTTGCTTTGAATTTGAAATTTAAAATTAATGCTTTGAAAATTGAAATATGAAATGTAAGAATGTAACCATTTAATCCAGACCTCTTTCACACTTATCACATGGATTATATTATTTTAATAGGGTTAAGATAATATGCCTTTGGCTTGGTTTACTACTCAAGCAGTCAAGCTGTTGTATTGTTCTATGTATTGAGTTTTGAAGATCTATGGATTTAATTTTGAAGGGAGAGCATTTTCTCCACCTGTATATAGCAATGCATATTTTTATGCATGCAAGAGTCGGTTACTCAGGCATGAAACAATATAGCTATTTACCTCTCTAAATCCTTCAAAACTCCTGAGAACATTTTTCTCTCTGCGTCACTATTGCTACTGGAGCAATAAACAGCGTAGTAGCGGATTGAGCATAAGCTTAAGGTCTCCCTAGTATGCCTCATTCTTTTCTTTGCCTTCCGAACCTGGAAGAGTAGGGCGGTTATCTTTCAGCCAGCAATCTTTCTCTCTGTCTGTGACTGTGATCTGAGCTATCTGGAGGGAGCTTTCTTAGCCTTTCCGTACCTTGCCCCTATTTGTTGTCACTGGATATGAGTCATGTACCTCTTAGTTTGTTGTTGCTATGAGTTATTGACTGGCTTCTTTACTTATGATTCTTTGTTCTTTTCTTCTTGTGGTCCTAAGTTCACGAATCAAGGATGAGGCTTTATAAAGATTATCTGCTATCTAATAATGAAGGACTTGCCTCCCAGAAATCCCGCCCTTGGTTAGATCATCTGTTATCCTATTAGAGATCTAAGGCACCTTGAGAATGAGATGTTTGTTATACCTGCCTAAGATATATCTAATCTAATATAGTGAATTAGCCTTCAAGAGCTATTTTCCATCTTAAAAATCCAATCTATAAGGCGTCATATTCCAACTCAACACAGGATAGGCTGTAGATGTTTCCTTCTGTAATTGGTGCATGCTTAATGTGCGAAAGTAGAGGTTCTAATTTGTATGACTTCTAGTAAATTACTAGTGTTTGTTCCGTCTTTAATTGGTGCATGCTTAATGTGTTAAAGTAGAGGTACTAATTTGTATGTGTCTTCTAGTAAATTAGATTTCCATGCATTGTCAAACAGGCGAATGCATATTTGTTGAGGTCTGAATTTATAAAATAATCAGTCCTGTGTTGAAATCCCCGACTGGCAAGTTTACTCGCTATTGCTCTGTCCTAAGAGTCAAATCAAGACTACTTCAGAGATTGGGGGAAAAGACGTGTTCTCTCAATAGCATGCTCAATAAGCAGACCATCCAAGAACCATTGATTATGTGTTATGCCTAAAATAAAATTAGAGGCTTGAGCCCTCCCCAGTTAAGCTTGCTTTTGCAAAATTTTTTTTTTTGTAATTTTGTTAGAAACATACTTGAAATATTTATACTTATCTATGGTCAAAGGTTTGTTATACTTATATGCCAACAAAAAAAGCAAAGAAAGCACCACGAAAAGTCAACAAATGAATAGTAACATTACAAAACTAGTTTAAGATAAGTATATAAAGTATAAATATTAGACTAGTTTTATACATTCAATGACCTCCAAAATCTGGTCAGGCCTGTACGGGCTGGGCTTCAACATGCCTGGCCCAAGCCCAGTCCTAATAATTTTGTGCTTTTAAAAGTAGGGCCAAGTAAGCCCGTGGGCCTCAAAATTTGAGCCTAATCGCAGTCGAAACAAGGCCGGGCTTGTCGGCCCTGACAGAATAGTTCATTAGGAATGTGTTTTTGAGTGAGGTTTCTGGACCTGCTCATCTCATTCTATTCTTCTTCTCCTTGTTCAATAAATTCATACTCATAAAAAAAAATATTACGCCACTGGTCTACTGCACTCATGTATTTCTTTCCTTCATGAATGGGCTTCACTGCTCAGCACATGATACATGAGACATTTTCCAAGGTATCAACTTTAATTTGTACTGACGGGGTTTCTTGGTTTAGATGGTTGGAAAATAATGTCAGTGCATGGAACCCAAAGTAATGCAAGGAAGAAAAAGGAGCCAAGAAACCCTTATTTAGTTCTGTTGTATTCTTTATGATGTCAGTTATGTCTTACCTTCTTCTTTCTCTTTTCATCAAGATGACATGCGGATATGTATATACTTGCCAAGCTGTGTGTTACATAACTGTATTTGAAAATACATTACTCATATTTTTCAGACCCTTTGAAAGCTCCTCCATCATTCGATCTTTTTTATTCCACATTCTTGAATTGGATTGCAATTATTTGTTGATATTTTTTTTGTAGTAATCACTATTTTCTGTTTTGCATTAGTTATTTTAATTTCAAGAATGAAGAATAATTTTTCTTCTGGCTCTAATTTATAAGATTCTCTTTGTATTCTTTGATTTCAAGTTGACAGGGGAGGCTTCTTGCTCATGCATGTGACTATGATGCTGCTGCTGAAGTATTCCAGAAAATCTTAGAATCATTGTATGTATTTCACACTTGGCAGGAGTTTTTTTTTCCCAGTATGAGCAGCATATTTGTTGAGTCTGTGTTTGATCTAATCATGATTTCATTATATCTCCCATCATGTTGTGGTTTTGCGCTTCTGTCATTCAAGCTGTAAGGTTGGTTCACTTGTTTGGCAGCCCTGATGACTGGGAGTGCTTCTTACACTATTTAGGCTGTTTGCTGGAGGATGACAGCAGCTGGTGCAGTGTGGCAATTAATAAATACGATCATCCTCCAAAGTTTGTGGTCTGCAAGTTATCCCACTTGACAGATGAAGTGGTGCATCCTTACATCTTTTAAAGAACAACTACTTCCTTCTGTATTTTCTTCTCTTTTATGAATTTCTTAAGCATCATTCGGCCATGTTCTCTGTATTGAACTTTATTGTGAAATTCGGATCTGCAGTTTGATTCATGCATATTGAATGCCTCAAATTTTGTGCAAAAACTACAAGCTGAAACCAGTAGTGACTCTATAAGATGTCCTTACTTGGCAATTCTTGAAATTGAAAGGAGAAAGCATCTGTATAGAAAGGGAGATGGCCACAGCATAATGGAAGCATTGCTAACGTATTTTTGCAGGTTTGTTTGGGTTTTGTTTCTTTCTTCATAATTTTTTCATTTGCATTAGTTTATGGATATATTATTGGTTGTCTTTTTCTGGTGATCTCTTTGTTGTATAACTGGTACATTATCTGTTCGGGAAATTCATAAGGCTTATTCTATAGTAGTCATTTTAGTGTGAAGAGGTTATTAGGCTCTGACAACATCTAGCAAATAGCAATATCATGCATTTATCTTTTGTCATGAAACCCATCAACTTACTGTGGGTAGGTCCATCTTGCTGATACAGTATTAATTATATTCTGCAGTTGGCTTTTGCTAACTGAAGATATAGTTTTGGCAGATTAGAATGGAGGAACAGAATTTCATATTGCTGATCCCGAACTAATTGGAATAAGGAATTTTGTATTTTTTTTGTCGTATTTGGTTTTTACTTTTAGAAGTTAAGACTAGTATTTAGCTGCTGTTATATGTGCAGGCTCTCTCTCTCTCTCTCCCCGTTGGTAAGAAGTCACATGTGAACATAGCAAATAAAGAAAAACCCAGCAAAGAATTGGAACATATCCCTAAACTAGCTTCAAAGAACAAGAAAAGGTCAGAAAAATAAATAAATAGAAGTTAAAGATCAACTGATATTACACAAACTTCCATGAAAACGGACACTTGTAAGGCATCCTCATTACAATCATTATATTCACTAATTGTGAATGAGTTACTAAATCATTAGTAATCATGTTAATCCACTGAAAAGATAAAATCATCTTATTTTCCAATAACCAGCACTACATAATTTTTCGAGCCCCAAGATCCAATAGGAACCTCCATTCACCCATTTAATAACTTCTGAAGCATCTTGGATATGTTATCTTGTTAAAATGTTTTTGCTTGATTCTTTCTTTATTGGTTCGATATTATTCCGATATATACGATGTGGCAGCTTGGCTAAATTAGATACTCTTGTTTTGCTAATGCAGGTTTGGGCACTTAGCTTGCTTTGCATCTGATGTTGAGATGTTCCTCCAAGTCTTAACTATTGATGAAAAGATGGAATTGCTGAATAAAATAAGGACAATCTGTGACTGCCCTTCTACATTTCCAATAAAAATACTGGGTCAGTCAATAACCTTTTTTAAAATTCAAGACATCTTTGGTGTGACGTTCAAGCTCCCATTGGATGGTGAGACACTAGTTTTCTCATCTCTGAGTTTCTATTATACTCTTTATGGACATTTTCTTGATTGTTCTTGCGAGGCCCTAAAGTATTTGCATAATCTCATTTTGAACTTATTTTTTAACTCTGATTTAAAAAATTTCTATTTAATGTGCTTAACCTCATATTAACTTTTTTTTTTCCTGTTTACTTTGATTAAATTTGCTACTTGGTTGGATGTGCTTCAGAATTCAGGCCTTTTGTTTTGTAGTTATATTTGTGATTCTGCTACTATCATATTGTGCTTTTCCTCCTCAGAGCTTGAGGGCACTGCAGTGCGAATGATGGAGATGTACTGTAAAAACCTTTCACTTTCAAAGGACTTGGATCCACAAGAGAATATGTATGGTGAAGAGCTTCTATCTATGGCGTGCAATGTACTGGTTCAGGTATCTCATAAATATTTCTATTGGAAAACATGCTGTTTTCCATGCAGTTCTATTTTATTTTCAGCAGGACTATAGTTCGAATATATCAGGTTGAAATATTTTCTTATTTATTTTATTTCCTGAAGATTCATCTTCACAGGATTTTCTGTAGAAACATTTCCCTTTTATTTGGAATATTGTTTCATTTATCTGTTATTAGCTACATAAGGTGTTAAGCATGCGGTAAGTTAACTCGATTAAACAATGAGCTAAAACATGTTTTTCAATGACATGCATCTGAAGTAGTGGGCTTGGGACATACGTTATAAGAATACAAGTCGTGAATATGTTCCTAGTAGACATAGGTATAGACACACCACATAGATGCCATATAGAACTACTCTCTAGGATATATCTTGAGAACCATCCTTGTCTATGATTTTGGAATCTCATTGGGTTTTCCTTAGAACATCATCATCATTTGCAATGCCATGTACCCCTAATTGATGGGGTGCAGCATAGATCCTTTATTGCCATTCCAACTGTCTATCTTTGCACAAATTCACTCTCTCTTTCAGCCTCCAACATTTGATCTTCTTTCTTATGTTTGAATGTGTTTTTTGGTATACTAATTGTAGGGCTAAGTTGTTGCAGCCTTTTGTATTCCATTTTTGTTCATATACATGTCCTTTGCTGTAAGTCTGATGTACATCGTTGATGGCCATTTTGGCACCCATTCTGTGTCACGAAATTGTGGATGACCAGGAAAAGAAATGCAATCTCTCCCCCTAGATTTGCCAAGTTGGCATAATTTTATTCAATAAGAAAACTTCTGTTTATGCTTGGATAATCGAATTAATTTTTTCCATGAGATTGTGCTGGTTCCTTTAGCAAATGCTATAGACTGATCTTAGACAGTCTTTGATCCCAGGTAAAGCGTTGTAAAAATTGAGAAAAACTGAGAATTGAGCTGAGGATGAACCCAGTAGAATTCTATTATTAGGAAAACAACTTGACAAAATGAGGCCTAGGTGGCCATTCCTAGTTTCTGTCATGAAGTTCCTGGTGGAATCCTCTTTGTTTAATTTGTTAAGCAGTTCTACAAGGAAGCCCTAGCAAAACTTAGCTTCTGCCTATTATATGAATATCACTTAAGCAATGGACATTTGATTAAGATATTACTTATAAGTAAGGGAATATCCTCATTTAAGGTAACACCCAAAAGGGCAGTCACCGTGTAGAGAGGGATCCAATAAAAATATCCTAGATCTAAATTCCAAAAGGGCCAGAAGCAAAATTTTCAGTTTTAAGACTTTTCGAGGGTTGAGTCAAAATTTTATCTTTCAAAGGACAAGGTTCCTTTTAAGCATTTTTATAAATTGTTAAAACATTGTTAAAACTTAAGTGCCCAGTAAGAGAAGTTCAATATTGTGGGCTCCTGTTAGTTTTAAAGATTTGCGAATATGTGATTATCATTTTGCAGAATAAAGACTGTGTGATCAACACTTGAAAAAGGACTTAAGGTATTTGATATCTCATGAAACAAATTGATGATAATTGTGGTGCAGCATGGCATGCATAATTATTAATTTGTGATAATTATTGTTGCATGAGACTTGCAGGCATTTGCCAGAGAGGAGTTCTTTGTCTTGACTCTCTTGAGTAATAGCCCACCTGTAGGGTTATAGGTTCTTAAGTTGTGGTAGCCAATGGCTTGGTTATCATCAATGATTTTTTAGGATCCCAACCAACATCGCCAACTTAGAATCTGATAGTGTCAAGTGTGTTAATTGATTATGGATGAACCAGTAGAGAGTCTAGAGACATGAGTACCACCTTAGTAATAAGCTGCATTTATTCCATTTAAGTGAGAGATTTTCTCCTAATTTGAAACAAAGGTATGGAGAGAATATATTCTCTTCCCCATTCAAATAATTGAATCCATAAACGGTCAAGGCTATATAAAGACACTTGTCACCATTCTAGAGATTCCAGTTGCCCATATAGAGCCAACTGACGCTTAGGCAAAATAAGAAGTTTTTTGGGAGGTCTTATACATATATTGGAGACTTAGGAGCATCCATGACTTAGAATTTTCTCTACAAAATAAGCTCCCAATGTTAAGTATTAGCCATTGCCTATGTTCCACACTTTCTAGACCTTCCTTCCCATTTGGGTTGAGCAAGATTGTGGGAACGGCCGTATATGATGTATCTATCTCCTCATACTTAGATTCACATAGGTCATATAGGTAAACATGTAAGCATCCACTAGCACATGCATTGTGTTCACCAAAAAGGCTCCTACATACATTTCTTATCTTTTCTAAATATTTATGTTGACATCCTTCTAGAAAGTTCCTTTTGTAGAGATTTCTAAGACTCTTTTATCATAAATTCGTTTTTACATGAATTTACTTTCCAGGTTTATTTATATCAGTAAAGTCACAATTATGATCTTATCTTGTTGCTGCAGTTATTTTGGCGTACTAAGCATGTGGGTTATTTGCTGGAGGCGATTATGGTTCTGGAATTTGGCTTGACTATTCGGAGGTTGATTACTTTTGTATCTGTCTCCTACATGCTGAAAACATGTCCTGTTATATTCATTCTACAAATCAAGATTGTCGTAATTGTTGATGATATGCACTTACATAAATATTATTTATTTATTTGATGTTCTTGTGTGTGTTTGTGCATTTACACATATATAATTCATGTAATGAAAATAAATAATTAGTTGAGGGAGAGATTCTGTTTTTCTCCAACTTCCAAAATCTGGAATACTACATGCTCGAAGATTTGAAGAAAAAAATATTTTGTTTTAAAATTTTTTTTAATATACTTTAGTAACTTGATTTCCTAAGTAATCTGGATATTGCCACATTTCTGGACTGATCATCCCTCATATGATTTGTTTTCTTTTCATATCCTTTCAGTCTTATCTGAGGTCATACTTGTCTGGCTGGCAACAGGGTTAAAATTTGCTGAATCTATTCCCTGTTTCATACTTTTAAATGGTGTGTGAGATCAAAAAATGTTTTTGTGTAGTCCAACTTTAGGTGGGGCAAGGCATAGAAATTAGAAAATGATGGCAAAGGTCCACTTGCAGTATATTGAGCATACTTTTATACACACATCAATCAGTACCAACTGATTGGAAGTTTGAAGCAACAGATTTTGATGATTTCATGATCTGTTGTTCCTTTTCATGTGTTTGAGGCTCTGGAAGGTTGTTTCCTTCCTACTGTATCTATGCACATACATGTGTGTTTGTGCATGCATGCATGTGTGTTTGTGTGTGGTGCGTGATCTTGCCAAAGCAATTTGCTGTGGACAATCAAAACTTAAATAACTAGAGAAACCAATAAATAAAAGCTAATGCAAATAGTAAACCAAAACACAAATAAAACCCAACTAGACTTAAATTAAATTATGCAAGCTCGCACACAGGTCCCACATTATCCAAAATATGCCAAATTAGGGCTTGGACCTTAGGAGAATCTTTTTGCCGCCTCATAAACTTTATAAGGTTGCTGCCACTTGTCTCGATCAAGAAGTTTGAGGAGTTAGAGACCCTTTGGTGGGTAATTTATCATGACACAATATGAATATAGGTTTGGGGCAAGAAATCTATCATTAGCTTCGATTTCTGCCCAGGAGACGGCCATTCATTGCTCATGTATAGTCTTTAGTAAGGTTATCTTATTTAGGGTGGGTAATGACTCTAGAATCGGATAATCGGAGGATATGTGATGAGAGATACCTTTCTTTGCCCTTAAATTTTTTCCCTTTTAAAATTTGCCCTTTGGTTTCAAAGATTGTCAGGTGTCTACATGATCCTCCAGAGTTTAGATATCTTAGTGACCAACCATTTGAAGATTTGAATGTCTGGGAATATAGAATAGCTAGAATAATGGAGTTATAGCAGATATACTGTCTAGCTTGATCATGGCTACATTCATTCTTGGCTCCTGACCAAAAGTGGATTTTGTTCCTTGAGACCTTTTTTTTCGACCAGTTTCTTTTTCGACTCTACTATGAGTTACATTCAGATCAAGGTTTTAAGTTTCGGTGGCCCTGGGCGTGCCGCCGAAATGCCGGAAAAATTTTAATAGGCAAAAAAAATAAAAAATTATGTTTTTTTGGATTTCGGCGAAATTTCGACGGCACGCCGCCCGTTTTTTTAAAAAATTTTTAAAAAAATTTAAAAAAATTACATTTTTCGCCCGTTTCGGTCGGCACGCCGACCGTTTCACTCGAAATTTCGGTCAGTTTCGCCAATGATACAAATTAACGATTTCCCTCAGCGAAACGCATCGCTGGGGGCATAAAAACCGAAATTTCGGCGGCACGCTGCGGCGTGCCGCCGAAATTGTAAACCTTGATTCAGATGATGCAGATTTTCTCTGAGGCTGCACTATCGAAAGAGATCTTCTCATTGATGTGCCTAGATAAGATAGTCAGGATGGATCATCCTGTGTCAAGGAACTAGACTTTGCCTATTGGATGTGTTCTTTCTAAGGAGGTGTCACAGTTAGTTGAGCATCCTCTTATTCTTGTAGCTTAGATTTTAGGTAGCTTGATTTGGGCTGGCATTAGTGATGCCATATTTGTTGGGTCTCATGCCAGTATTTGGGGACTATGTTCATATTTTTTCAGTACGATGGTAAAAATTGAATATTGGAATTTCCAAAGATGATGGAAGTCATTTGGAGGTCTTTTTTTTTTTTGGGTAACCAATCTTCTGGAGGTCAATGCATGAATTTTGTGGGTTTTTTTGTCACTAGTCCCTTGTGCATATTTTCATGGTGTGAATAGGATCCCTCTTTCTTTTCAGTCCTTATTCATCTTATCCTCAGCTTGCTTGATTTTTTTGCTGATTTTAAGTTATTTTTTGTATACATGGAGTTTGCCCCTTTACGTTAATACTTCTTTACTGAGTAAAGAGAAAAGTTTTCGGTGAACTGAGTCATTACTGTATTTTTTTTAAAACTAGATCTAGGGGCGTTCAACAGGGATTCTTACTCACCTTTCCTTCTCGTCGTTGTTGCAGAAGCTTTGAGAAATTATCGAGTTGGAAGGTATCATCTCATTGAGGGTTTCCTTAGTTATGGATTCTTTGACCTGTATCCAACCTCTAACTGAAACTTTATTGTCTAGTGACGGCAAACATTCACTATTTCCTTAGTATCCGTTGGGCATTTTTTTTATAAGTATCCTGTGGGCTTTTCATTCCTTTTTTTTTATAAATAAAAAGGCTTTGTTCTTTAGCTGTCCCATAGGGAAGGAAGTGTTCACCATCTTCAGAAAGATAAAGAGAACAGCTCCTTTTCATGTAGAGTTATGTTCCTTGCTCCTTATTTTGCTGGTCAAACATTTCTGTAAGGGAGATGTCACTTGGTGTAATATTAAAAGCCTCAGCCTACTAGTGTATTAGTGTCATCTGGGAACATTGGATTCCCTTTTATTGTATCTGTTATATATTTATACCTGGTGTTGGATTTTTCAACAACTGGCACTGCATGTATTGAATTATTTTAGGAGCTTACAATTGAGGAAAGTCTCTTCGCACTCTTTCTTGATCATATGTGTTGGATCATGCTTTTTATTGCTCTACTGCTTTTTCTAATTGTAAATTAGTCGTTACCATTGCCAGTGATTCATGTTGCTTTTATTTTTTACTTTCCTATGGGATGATATATGTGTGTCGTGATGTGACCCTACATCAATTATTTATTTTAGAAGCTATTTGTCAGTTACTACTTTTTTTAAACCATAAGTTTTTTTTTTTTAAAATTTTTTATATATATTATTGGAGATAACACCTATTATTTATCTCTGTTCATGTTTATCAGGTACATCTCGCAATACAAGATTCTATTGTTGCACTTGTATTCTCACTTAAATGCCCTTCCATTAGCATATGAATGGTACGTAAATCTATCAATTAGTATTAAGCTTTTTATTTATTTGCTTATTTGACATACTGTTATTATTTACATGCCACTGTGGTGGTTAGATTGTTAAGGTTGTGAGTAACATCTTATTTGACTGGTATTTAGCAAATAGTTTTTCTCCTACAGGTATAAAACTTTAGACATAAAGAATATTCTGTTGGAAACAGTTTCACACCACATTTTACCTCAGATGTTGGTATCGCCCCTTTGGGTTGATTTATTTGATCTTCTAAAGGATTATCTCAAGTTCATGGATGATCACTTCAGAGAATCTGCAGATCTCACTTTTCTTGCATATCGCCATCGCAACTACTCAAAAGTAAGTGCAATTGAGTGTATTCGCTTTTGCATTTGATCTCTCTAAAGTTATTATGAACATAGTTGCATGGTTCATGGTTATATGAGGAATGATGCACTACAAGCTTCAAGGAATTCCATCTTGATGAAATTTTATTGGTGTTCGTGGAGTTCTCAGGTAGTGGATTCCACTGGGGGTTAGAACCCCCTTATTTTGACCAGTACTGGCAACATTTTGCCTTGTTCCAGTTGAAATACAACCATTTTTGATTGCATGTCCTGTTTGCCATTAAAATCACTAGATTTTGGGTTACAAGTATAACTTGCCATGTGAAATCTGCAAATAAAAAACAAAAGAAAAGTTGGGATTGGGAGAGAGGAAGAGGGGGAGAGAGAGGGGGGTTGGCAGGTTGTTCGACTAATCAAGCATGGCCCCCTTTAATGCATATTAATATATATTTATAAAATATTTTGATATATGAAATAGTACTTTTGTTGAATGGATATACAATATCGATTATATATTTATTATATAATATACAATACATTATACATATATATTTTTAATAAATACAAATAGATACTATATGTTTAATATGTTCTATACAGAGAACATAGTTGAAAGCTATAAATATATAAAATAGAAATATATATATAATATCACAAAATATTAATAATTTAAATAAACAAATAGATTTATATTTACTTATATTTATATTTTTTTATTTGAAAAAATAATATTTAAGATTTTTAATTTAATTTTTTACAAGTTTTTAGTACAATGGCACAAAAAATGAAGTGGCACAACAAGCTCTCAACGAAACGGCATCGAAACTAGCACTGCAAACCTTGGTATATTACACATTTGTGTAAGTTCTCCTTAGTAGAAATTCCCCTTTAGGGGGATTTCTTATGGATCCCATGCTTGGCTAGACTATTAGGTATATTGTTAGCTATTTTAGACACTCTTAAGAAAATATGGTTCATTCAGGAGACCCAAGAATTGGTTAATCTGACAACTTGTGCAATTCTTGGAAAGTGGAAATGAGGCTCATGAAACTAGGGGATCATAGTGCTAGGGTCTGCTGCAATTAGATCAATGACACTATTGGCTTATTCCAACTGTCTCACAAATAAAAAAACTCTACTTTGACCAAGTCATCATGCATGAATAAGATCTGGGATCCAGCCGTAGTATTTTTGTGTTAGCTTTATCAATTATTACTTGTTATTCTGATTCATTATTACCCAGTGTTTCCACTCATCTATTTTTCTTTTGAATCTTTGTTTCCTAGCTCTCAAGTCTTTTTACGTTTAATGCCTGATTTGACTCGCATTTTTATTAATATTAAATTCCATCTACTCAATCTTTAGAAAGGTATTTTTCGCAACTTTAGTTCACATCATCACAAATGGTAGATGTCACAAGATGTTCTCTTTAATATGATCTCTCTACCATAATGTAGGTAAAGATTTAGGGGCTTATCGGAACTCCTTGGCCTCATTAACATCACAAATGTTTTTAATCATCATCATTGTTGAAAGCCAGTTCCCACCAAAGTGGGTTAGGCAACACGAATCTTCTCGATCACGTTCTATCACAAGTTTTTATTTCACTTATTTTGTCAATAGGTTTGCATATTGCTATTTTCTTTGCCAAAATCCAACAGATCAATTTAATTAATTAATTAATTATGTAATTACGAAATTTCAATTTGTCACTTTTTTGCGTCTTTTTACTAGCCTTTTGATAATCCTGAAATTTATGATTTGGATTTCCATTCTAATGAATCTTCTCTTTATGATTAAATACTTCCATTTAGATTCATCAATCATGATGCTAACTGCACCATAGGGACTTAATACTTTGTAATTCATTGTCCTTCAGGTGATAGAATTTGTCCAGTTCAAAGAACGACTACAGCACTCTAGTCAGTATCTATTGGGTAGAGTTGAAACGCCCATTCTACAACTAAAACAGAAAGCTGATAGCATTGAGGAAGAAGAGGTATTTGTTTATGCAAATTTGAATTCCTATTATTTGTTTATTTTTATAGCATAATGATCACTGGTAGGTGAGGAGTTTATGCCTTTTGCTTCAGTGTATTCTTGAAACCCTGGATTCTGGTATTCAATTACTTGAGCTTGCAAGTGAGGAAAGATGCAAAACTTTGACTTTCAATGAAGATTTGCAATCACGACCTTGGTGGACACCAACTTCTGATATAAACTATCTTTTAGGTTGGTATCTTGTTAACATTTACGTTTTTCTTGGCAGTTATCCTTTTTAACAATATGACTTGAATGTTAAGAATCTGATGGTAGATTTTGACTGATTAATTTGGCAACAAATATGCTGGTGAAGTGGTGAGAAAATTTGAGAAGACAATATAGCTATTTTTCATGTGTTGAATGGCTGTTCTACTATTCATTAATGGAAACCCATCTCTTTGCTTTCATTTGGAAAGAATAATTTGGGTTATATTTATTTCTTATTACTTTGTTAACAGGACAATTTGAAGGAGCCTCTTTTTGCTTGAGAAATGACTTGGTATGTTTTCTTTTTTTTTTTTTCTTTTAGACACTTTGATGGTCTATTTTCATGTATTTCATAAGTTGATATTAGGCTGATTATTCATCATACAGATTTTATTAAAAGTTACTTCATTTTCTTTGCAGTTCATACTTCCTATGGTTGTGCTAAAGAATTTAATAGATGCTTCTTAACTTAGTATATTTTTATGTTTCAAACATAACCATTTATTTCCAAATGACAGCAATTTTTGGAAAAAATGAATACCTAGCAGATTCAGAGATTGCATTTGAGTCAAGAAGTTTGAATGTGTGAATGACAGTATCGACCTTTTAATCCACCAATATATCTGCTGACTGTACCTAGGCTTTCCATAAATTTGCATATTTGCCTTCTTCAATGGTTCTATTATTGTCCTTTTCACTATGGTTATTATTGTTGCTGATGTTGTTATTGTCATTGATGATGTTTTCATTGTTTTTGGCCCTATCTATTGTGAAAGATGAAACCATTTTATTTTTTCCATGTTCTATATTTATGGGCAGCAAGAAGAATATAATACAAGGGATAAAAATGTAAGGAAAGTCATTGAGAGGAGATCTCTTCTTCCTCGACTAATCTATTTGTCTATTCGGTGTGCTGCATCGTCACTTAAGGAAAATGTTGATTCCAATGGCTCTATATCTGAGACTAAAATTTGCTTGGAGCTGAAGTGTTTGCTTGAGAAATATGCAAAGAGCTTGGGATTTTCTTTCAATGATGCAGTGCAAGAGATAGTTGGAGTTTCAACTAACTGCAAATCTTTTGAGGTATAGTTGCTTTGTCTATTAACCATTCGTGATTCTCAGTATCCATGTTATCCTCCATGTTTGATTTTTTTGCTATGAGTTGTCCTGTACGGTTATACTAGATATGTTGGTAAATACGGTTGGTAATGGGCCTGGCTGAAGTGTTCTTATTACTAGCCTGCAAACTATGGGAAATGCGAGGCCTGGCAAGCACATTATGGGCCCAGAAAATATTTCCTACGCCCAGAATTGGGTATAACATGCAAACCCCAACGCTATGAAATACTGGCTGGATGTCGACCTAGATATTGTGCCAAGTTTGGTTGGATGCAAACTTGGATTGACTCATAAAGAGCAGATAAAAATGAAAGAGGTAAATTTGTCTAGTTCAATAACCAGGGTCACCGTGTCACATGGGATTGACCTGGATTATATTCCATCATCTCATCCTTTTGAATTAAATGTGAATCCCTTTTTTTTTTTTTAACTTGATTGCTTTGAGTCACTGGGTTGATAACTCGTGTTGGTTTGGGTGACCTGACAGGTCAACCTGTTACAGTTCCTCAGTAAGCCGGTCCAATTTGTTGGTCTGGTGTGCGTTTTTAGAACAATTACAAGACTAGATGGACATGGAAATCAATATTGATCTAGCTCTGGCCTGTTTCAATACTGTTATCCGATATATAGATTGAGACAATTTTATGGAATGTCAATGGTTCTTTCTCCCTATGAGGAAATTAATCTGAAAGAATACATACACACACATACGTGGATGGGCAGGACTGCGTGAGTGATTTTATAAATGTGATCATAAGATACAAGTACATGATAGTTGATTTCCCTTTTGTTCGGAGTTACGGGAAGAAATGAATTTGTCATTATTTCTTTTCCTAGGAAAGTATTATTCGTGCATTTATGCCATTGACTTTATGATGTTGCCCCCTCTGTGCATCTTCTATAAAATGTCATTAGAAACAGCATTCAGATTTTGAGTTTTATGTTTCTATCTGGCTTGCTTGAAGCCTCACCTATGTCCTCTTCCTTAGAAGCTGTCTCCAATAAATTGCACATTTTTGGGAGATGCAATGAAATTTGAAACTTATGCAAGGTCTTACGTTTCAATTCCATGAACTGGTGAGAATGAAAAATTTGCACATTTGTGGGTTGGGTAGTTTTATGGTGTCATTTCAAAGGACAGATTAGTGAGAATTCGAGAAGAAGCCAAAAAGAAATTGTATAAACTCTGTTTTGACCTATGATCTGTAGACAAGGAAGTGAGCATCACATTGCAACAATATGAATGTCAGTCATGAGGCCATTAGATAGCAGCTCCTAAATATATGCATGTGAAAAAAAGAGACACAATTACCTTTTTGAGGTTGATTTTCCTCCCCAGTTCGTATTACAAATGAGACTGTGAACACCAATCAGAATCTTGGCAGTCAGTGTACATTTCCCATCTAAAATAACTATGAAATTTGATAAATTCCTTAATCCATCAGAAAAGCTTTCAAATACCTTTGGAATTTCATATAGGAAAAGACTTGGCTTGGTACTGCGGGTACTCAGTGTCATCTTCCTGAACTCTGCCTAGACTCCCGAATGAGCATTATGTTGATTTATACTGTTAAATCATTTTTTTTAAATATATTAGTTCATTATATTTTATTCTCACAAATTGATTATTTCAATATCCTGCCATCATTTTGTGAAATGCTTGAAAGATACATAGAAATGGAAGTCAATTATTTGTCCATGTGATTCATATACAGTGTGACTAAAAAGAAAAATGATATATAATTTTTACTTCTACAATATATAGATGACAATGAAAAGTTTTCACCAGTGGCACGTTCACCTGATAAAATTTTAAACTGAGGCAGGCTTTTGGTTCGAGCATGATTGACTGGATGAACTTTGCGGTGTTCTTGAATGCATGGAACTTGGGCTCACATGAAGTTGAGTTGCCAAATGGAGATGGAACCGGACCTGGTTGTTGGAATCTGGTGGGTTTTCTGATAGAGAAGTATGTGCTTGGAAGTACACAATCCATGAAGTCACTCATGATATCTCCAGGAAGTGATCTGCCGATCTTGATACAATTGGTAACAGAACCCTTGGCTTGGCATGGTCTTGTAATCCAATCTTGTCTTCGAGCCTCGCTCCCATTGGGAAAGAAGAAGAAGAAAAGTGGGCCTGCAGAACATTTAAGCTCTCCACTTTTTCATGCATTGCGGGGTTCAATCCATTCTCTGTGTGGTTCAGTGGAAGGGATCACAAACTGGTTGAAGGACCAGATTAATAAGCCAGAAGATCCAATTTTGGATGCATTAATCTCTACTCTACAAAGTGGAACCAAGGAAGGGCCTGGGTTGGTTTTTCAGATTCTAAATGCTTCAAAGTCTACCATGGGAGATCTGGAACTCGGTGGATGGATTTCTGAAGCTTTGCAATCATGGAGTCCTATTGAAGTTGGTAGAAAAATACTAAATGGCCAGCGCAAAACACTAACTGAGTTTCTACGAATTTGTGAACCAAAATTGAAGTTGTTCCAATCATTGAAACAGCAGATACAAGTGATCTGAATAATGGAATGACCTGAAAGGGTCTTAAAACTCAGTCATACTTTATCTGCTGGTGCTGTCATCTTGAGTTGAAGTTGCGCAAGGATCTAGCTCTTTGACCTGGGAAGGAAAACTCAGAGAACCGAGGTACAGGACTTGTAATTTAAACTTTTTAGGCACTGTAATCAAGTGGATCATTCATTACTAACATTTTTTTTTATCATTTTTATTTTATCTGATTTTGGTTAGCCGAGAAAGCAATAGAGAGTGTACATTAAATTAAAAGAACAAAAAAAGATGATGTCCAACTTTCTTGTAGATTCCTGTGATTTAGTGTCATAAATTTTGACAAGGTAATGCTTATTTTTGGTAAATTTTGGGTTTATTTTTCAGAACCTGCGAACAGTCCGGTGTTACTAGTAGCATAAGACAGTAAAAAGAAGAAGATTTCAGTTTCCAGCATATCTCATTCTCCTTGTATTAAACAAGATTGTTCTACAGCTCCCTGCATCAAGCATATTATTTACGATCAGCCTCTTTTGGGCTAGGATTAGCTTTCAATTGGGCTTGTTATATCATCGTCCTACATTACAGCATAACTTCATTTATATCCTCTACTTCTCGTATTCATATTTATGTAATACTACTTTCCATAATCATTGCAATTATACTTCCAATGTCAAAGTTAGTCTTTATTTTATTTTTATTAAATAACCAAAATAGCTTTCTATAAAACAAGAAACAATTTACATTTAAGATAGCAACCAAAGAGAAAAAAATGGTTATCATACATTAAAATCTATATCGCAAAAATGTATCAAATGGTAAAGCCTAGTGAGTATTACCAAAAAAAACGGTAAAGCCTAGTGAGATCCATATCTAAGGCACAAGTTTTTTTTTTTTTTTTGGAACTCAGGGTATCCGAGCCCATTTATGCTCAACCGATTAATCCTGAGGGTCCAGACAAGACCCAACCCACCCACATGATTAAAGAGAGCATAACTTTAAGCCTCAAGTATTGACCACCAAGCCAACCCTCTGGGGTTGGTTTTAAGAATCCTGTGTCGTCCGAAAGAGGCAGAAGTTGAAAGAGCAGCCTTGTCATATAAAATCAAAGTGAGTTTGGTATATACAGGCAGCATTGAAGCCTGTGCCGTCTGTCCCACACATAACTACCGAAGAGAAAAAAGGGGACAACAAACACCAGAAGGTCAACTTCGAGCTGCCCTTGGTTCAATCAAATGATGTTGTCCAACTATATGCTTTCCCCAAGATTCTCAGATCTCGTAACAAACTTGAATTGCTCTTTCTCACCCACTTCGATCTTTCAGCGTTCTTGTTCACCTATCTAATCCTAATTCAATCCATTTTGCACCCCTACTCCCTCGCTACAAGTAAAAATTAGTTTCCTTTCGGAGCAAGAGAGTTGAAATGGTCACTCACTTTGAAGCATCTTCAAAATAAATGTTTTGAGGCGTACCCCAGAAGTAAAATTTTCAAGGCTAGCATCGAAGAGTGAACCATAATTTTGTTCCAAGAAATCTACTCCATTTGTATTATAAGCTTAAGCTTTTCGTATGATTGTGATACATAGCACATGTACCAATTCACACACAAAGATACATCTTCAGTGGCTGAAGATTACTTTCAAGGTATCAGTTCAAACCCATATGTGAAGGAGTCCAAGAAAATCTAATCCAAATGGTTATAATTTGACACTCAAAGCCCAACACAAGTAAACATCCATTGCAAGAAACGTAGCTGTCGGACACAGACAGTCGGTGGTAAATTAACGTGAATCAGCAGGAAAACATAGTTCACAGAAATAGTATGGATCGTCAAACATGCAAGTGTGTGTCTTGAGTGTCAACCAAAAACTTAAAGAAATGTCAAAGTCATGCAAGTGCTAGGTCGACAGGCTACCCAACTAAGTAATACCTACTTAATTAAATATAGTTAGTTGAAAGCCCGTAGTTTTAAGCATCTCCCTAACTGAATTATATAGGCCAATCGAACATCTCTTGGTGTATATAATAGGCATTGCTTAGTTGGGAAGAGGTCTCAATAATAACTATTTATCCTTTCTGATGTAGACTTTCGTCAATCTTTATCTAAAACAAACAGTGAAAGACGTAAAAGACTTGGAATGAATAAAATGGGAAAAAGAGTATCTAAGACTCTAAGTAATGCTGTATTTAATTTGAGGAATTCTGACCATGCCATATATACCAATGAGGCGATCCATCAATTGCAAAAAAACTTGAATGGCTATGAAGTAGGGTGTCAAACCGGACATGCCGTGCCGTCCACGTGTCGGTCGAGCTATGTCCATGCTGTACCGGCTCGCTTACTCAGTCATGCTAGCTTTTCAAGAGGCGAGCACAAGATGGTCGTAAACTATTTGCAAGCTATATCTGTCATGCCTGTCACTCTCGCTTATGCCGGCTCAGTTAATATGTACTGATTGAATATATAATACAGATATATAATAAATATAAAAATAATACCAATATTATTTATTGAGATAATAAAATAATTCACTAGTTTAAAGCGAATTATTATAAATGCTGTATATTCAAACCTCACTGGAAACATATTTTGACATGAAAAGGGTTTTGGACCATGCTATGCCATTGGGCGACCTAGAGCTAACCAAGCATGGGACGGAAGGGAGCCGTTTGACCCCTAATATGAAGGATGATGGATCGAGTCCAATTGTATGTTTTCACCCTTAACTGGCGGTGGATCTCATCATTTTCACCACGCTAACTAAGGAAGAGGTCAAATGGTATTTAGGCAAAAGTAGACTACACGCTCTCTCCTGTATATCAAACCCTAACAAACATCAACCCACTTTCTGCCAGAAATAGAAAAAATGTTTCCTTTTGTTGTAATATGGACTAAAATAAGGACTTTGACAACAGAGCCTGAAATGCATTATTCCTTAGTTTTTTAGGCAAAACGCTTGGCAGAAGATTAAAAAGTCTATGTGCTTTCTTTTGAATGTGAACAATCAGAACAATGCACGGCATTATTTTCATTTATTAAGAAGAAAATTAATCCATTTCCAAGCCTCACAGTAATGATAGTTTTCTGAAAGTCCAGCACTTTGGAAGGCTTGTGAAGCAAGAATTGTTGAAATGGTAAGCTTCTTATAGGCCAGTGGGTGCACCAACTTCCTCTAGGTTTGAACTAAGTAATTAACACTGGAATCTGATGGTCCTGTAACTGTTGAATCAAAACCTAATCCGCCAACCCCAAAACAACCTCTCCTTGTCCCCTTCCCTGTTGTATAAAAGGGCCATCTCTCTTGCTCTCTCCTGCATTACCTCAACCTTAATTCATTCATTCATTCAATCCAAGGAGTTGTTAGAGAGATGAAGACTTCGATGATTGTCAAGCCTTGGGGTTCTGGCCTCCTTCTAGGCCTAGTGTTCTTCTTCTTTTCTGCAGCATTCTTGGCGGATGCAGAAACTCATAACCATGAGTTCGTTGTACGTCTTCTGCTTCACATCTTATATCTACACATGGAAAGAGGGATAATGATAGTTTATGTGTTTACTGATGATTTGAACTGAAACAGGTTCAAGCAACACCAGTGAAGAGGCTGTGCAGAACCCACAACACCATTACGGTGAATGGGCAATATCCCGGTCCAACGTTAGAAGTGACGACCGGAGACACTCTAGTGGTTAAAGTTGTTAACAGAGCCCGATATAATATGACCATCCACTGGTAATCATATACATGCACAGCTACTTGCATGAATGTGCAGATATACAGTATAAGATATATTGAAACCTGATTTGTTATGTACATGCATATGCTAACACGTGGGCCATCTTATATATGTGACCTATATAGATATACATGGAGTATTTATTCTATGTTATGCGGACTTAGATATGAGTGTTACACGGACTTAGATTGGAGTCAAAGAGGGGGACTACTCTCATCCTCTGCAGCGGACGCTGCATACAGCCCCCTACATTTAGTTGGGGTCCCACCATACATTCGAGGGTCCTACCATTCATTTTGGGGGGCCCACCCCATTCATGTGAGGGGTTGTCTACCGCGTTCGCACTAGACGATGCTCATTGCAAAGGGTGTTATCCTCACTTAAAAAACCTTTTTGATTCATTCTCTTATTATTTGTTATTTATTTTATTTTTTCTCTTTGAACTTAGACTGATGTTTCCAAGAAATTAAACACATGAAGCAACCAACACATTTTGTATTTATATCCATGTTTTGACCGGTTCACATCCTGTAGGACTTTTATCTACAATCTTATTTGCAGCTTGTTATAGGATTGTTTAAAAATTTACAGATGTACCATTCACAATACACATGGCATGATCTCAATGCAGGCTTTCACATAAAGGTTCCACAGGATCTCGATTGTGTTTTGACATGTGGACATGAGTACTTTGGGGTTATATAAAGTGTATGTGCAACATGTGTTGGTGCAGACAAACATGATAAACATAGATTGTATCCATATATTTATATTATACATATATACGGACTATACGTACCTACCATGTATGTGTGATATCCATGATGTCATGATAGTTTGTGTTTATCGCACGCTGAGTCCGTTTATTTTGTTATGATTGTACTTCTTCAGGCACGGGATCCGCCAAATGCGAACGGGATGGGCAGACGGGCCCGAGTTCGTGACTCAGTGTCCGATCCGACCAGGTGGGAGTTACACCTACCGATTCACGATTCAAGGACAGGAAGGGACATTGTGGTGGCACGCTCATAGCTCATGGCTCAGAGCCACTGTTTATGGAGCCCTAATCATCTATCCAAAAGACGGTTATCCATTCGCCAAACCCAAGCGAGAAACTCCCATTATTCTAGGTATCGCTAAAACTCAGTCACTCACTTCTTAATTTGACCTCCTCTTGCGTTAATTAACTTAGGTTTTTCTGTTCTAAAGCGAACATGTAACTTTCTCATTCTGAGTTTGGATTGAACCGGCGGGTTCAGTTGAACGATTAGTCATCGTGTATTAAACGACGACTAGATATTGTAGCTCACTAGAGTAAGCAACAATAATTAATCATGATATTTTGATTTAAGATTGTTAATTAGCTGAACTACTGGTGGCCACTGGCCATGATTATGATCAGGCGAATGGTGGGACCAGAATCCCGTCGATGTTGTGATGAATGCAACGAGAACCGGAGCAGCTCCAGCCGTGTCCGATGCTTATACCATCAACGGTCAACCTGGTGATCTCTACAATTGCTCCAGCAAAGGTTCGCTTCTCTGACTAACTTCACCTAAAAGGAGCTCCAAAGTCATTTGATTGTACCCTCCTAATGTCTTGGGTCAGTGCTTAGAGCTTATTGCTTATAACGTTAGCTTGTGGCTGTGGTGCAGACACCGCGATAGTTCCGGTGGACTTCGGCGAAACCAACCTCCTGAGGATCATCAATGCAGCGTTAAATCAGGAGCTCTTTTTCGCCGTCGCCAACCACAAGTTGACGGTGGTGGGTGCCGATGCCTCTTACGTCAAGCCTTTCACCACCAACGTCATCATGCTAGGGCCTGGCCAAACCACGGACGTGCTCATCACCGCCGATCAGCCCCCGGCACGCTACTACATGGCGGCGCGCGCCTACGTCACCGCCCAGAACGCTCCCTTTGACAACACCACCACCACCGCCATCCTTGAATACAAGTCCGTTCCTTGTCCTGCCAAGAACGGCGTGTCCATAACACCTGTCATCCCCTCCCTTCCCGCCTTCAATGACACCGCCACCGCTACTGCCTTCAGCACCAGCCACAAAAGTCCCTCGAAAGCAGCCGTTCCCCTTGAAATCGACGAAGACTTGTTCTTCACAGTGGGCTTAGGCCTCCAAAACTGCCCACCAGGTAACACATGCCAGGGCCCGAATGGATCTCGATTCACCGCCAGCATGAACAACCACTCTTTTGTGCTGCCGTCCACCTTCTCCCTGCTGCAAGCCCATCATCATGGTGTACAAGGGGTGTTTACCACAGACTTTCCGGCCGTTCCACCGGTGCAATTCGATTACACTGGTAATGTCAGTCGCTCGCTATGGCAACCCGTTCGTGGGACTCGGCTGTACAAGTTGAAGTTCGGTTCCAGGGTGCAAGTTGTGCTTCAAGGTACCAGTATCCAGACAGCTGAGAACCACCCAATTCATCTTCACGGGTACGACTTCTATATCCTTGCAGAGGGATTCGGTAATTTCAATCGCCAAAAAGATACTGCCAAATTTAACCTTGTTGATCCGCCATTGAGGAACACTGTTGGAGTACCCGTTAATGGATGGGCGGTCATTCGCTTTGTCGCCGATAACCCAGGTATGATTTTGAATTCAACCGCTACTCCCGTCAGAATTTCTTTCGTTGGTGTGCTCTAAGTTCAAACAAAATGGTCTGATGATGCTCTTATTTCCTCTTTCTGGCCTCAAACAGGAGTTTGGCTGTTGCATTGTCACTTGGACGTTCATATCTCCTGGGGTCTTGCCATGGCTTTCCTGGTCGAGAACGGATTTGACGAACTGCAAACCCTCGAGGCTCCTCCTCTGGATTTGCCCATATGTTAGGGTCAACAGAACCTTCCTGAGGCCGGACTTAGTGCTCGATTTCTGTTTTCTTAGTCCTTTATTAGTTTAGTTATGTTTTGGGTTTTGGTTCCCCGGCATTCCGGGACATTGTTGTTTAGATATTCTTTGGTATTTAGATTGCGTCAGAACAGATGCTAGGTCGTAACATTGAGCACCAAAATAAGTTTTGAATTATTCGGTAAATGTCTTTGTAGTCTTTCCCGTGTTTGTTCTCTTGAACACAGTCAAACACTTTTATATGTACTGAATGGTGGAAGATCATGAAAGAACCACAATGTTAAGCAGTTATCGGTTATCAGCACAGTTACCTTCATTCTTTTAAAGATCTTGTTCAATCCTTTCTATCCTAACAGATGTAAAATCAATCCAAGAGATCGAACAAAAAGGCACAGTTTATGAGAGTTCCTGGCAGATTGAGAGAAATGAGAAAATACTGAAAATAGCAATAATCCGTTTGGCTTAAATTCAGCTAATGGGTCATTCCAAAATGAAGGATCGATATTCATACATACGGGCAGGAAAAGTTGTAAAACCCTGTTTTTCACAATAGTATATCGTAAACCACAGATAGAAGAATAAAAGGAAAAGCTCCAAATCACAGGCTAAATGATGGCTTATACAACATTTGATGATGGAGTGGCGTTTCTGTATATTTTGGCATTCCATCCCGAGACTGGCTCAGTGACCATTAGGCAACAAATTCTTGACAAGCGCTGTTGTATGTTCTGGCAATTGCAAGAACAGAATTGCATCCGGAAAGAACGTTTCTGTAACCTTCTTCCCATTCTCGAGTCCTTTGGTATCCTGGGTTTTAGACTTCATGTTCATGGGCTGCCTCTTACGTGAGTGCTCTGCCCTGAAGAAAAAGAAATTAATGGAAAATATATATTTAAATGGAGAAAACTTCATCAGGCAGAGGGTGGCGAATGGGATCAAACACTTGATGGAGGCTTCATATTGAAGTTTTAGGCGACCCATGTCCTACACATAGCCACTTGTCTAAGCTACTAACTCATTGGTTGATTTGGCTCTCTCAGAAGAATCAGGAAAGCTTGAAAGGAAATATTTCAGAAAGTTTATTAATTGTTGAGGAAAACAGGGTCTCCTGCACAGACCTTATGTATTCTGCATGCAGGGAGGGTGAAAGCAACTCTCTCTTCTCAAACGAGACTTATATTCTTCTAATAATATATATGGCTCAAGGAAAGCAAGGTCTCCTGAAAAACAAAATTGTGAATACATGATGTAACCAAATAACTTTTGGTAAAGTTAGGTATGTGAATAGATTCCATCACTGATACGTATATATTCCTTGTTTAAAAGAATACAAATTAGGCAGTGTCTTATATATTAGTCAAAATGGGTACAACAAAGAATGTCACAGGTAGCCCACTTAGTAGCTAGTTGGAGAAAAGCAGTAAACAAAACTTAGAAATTATCAGTTTGTAGGTAACTTTGCCTGGAAAAATTCCAAGGACTGTCTTGTCGTGACTCGTGATCATCTTACTAAATGAACAACGCAACAGTACACAAGACCAATAAAGTCATTACGTGTATTACCAAAAAAATAAAAATAAAAAATAAAGTCATTACGTGAGCATATGGGTGAATCCACGTAACCATGTATTTCTGATCCGAGTTTCATGCTTTAGATTGCAATACAACCATGTGCACTAAAAAGCAATTCACATTGTGTGGTGGCTCTATTTACCGTCCTTAAGTGAAGCTTCCACAGGACGCAAACATGTGTTCTGCGGATGCAAATACATATATAACACATAGTTTTCAACCACAGGACACGTGTTTGCATTTTGTGGAAGCTTTACTTAAAAATTACAGATAAAGCCATCATAGTAAGTGATCCGCTAAAAAGGTAGTTCCACCTATAAATTTTTCATCTAAAAATTGACCAAGTCAAAGAAATTTAGAAGCGTGTTACACTTAGAATATGCGCTTACCAGTAAAATTGATTTATTTAGAAAAGCTATCCAGAAGTCGTTTGATTTCGATTTTGAATAAGACAGTTACGGCAAATTCATAATAATGCATTTTGGAATATTTCTAGACGGGCCAAGTTTGTTCGGTCATCAGGCCGAAGGCCGGTTAAACATTATGGAATATTTCTCTGTTCCACTAATGGGTTTACAGTTGCTTTAAACCGAGCAAGATCATATTAATGTAGGTCTTCAAAAAAAAAAGATCATATTAATGAGACACCAGAAAGGCAGAAAGGGCTGGGAAAATTTCTTACACTATATACAAAATACACACACTCTATTCTCCATCGTACACTCTTCCTTTCACATAGTTTTTCATGTTTTAATTTTCCTTTTCTTAATCTTGCCAACAGCTGCTCATTAGGGGTCTGCCATCGCTGGCAGCACTCGACGATCCCAGCGACTTGCTTGATCTGCGGAGGTCACCTGAAGGGTCATAAATCTGTTTCATAACCAACACGGAGACCATCTTCCCACCGAAGTCCGACGATGCAAGCACCCCGCCGACGACCCCAAGCTCTGCACTCCCAGTCCAATCCATCATTTCTTCATTTAATAATGTATCTGTCCCCCACTGATGCCCCACCATTACCAAGTCGTAGTGAGCTTCTAAAGATCCGATCACACTCATTGCCTCTGCAACGTCCTGAACTGCTATTTCATGATATACAGCGTCTTTGTTGTTAATGTTTGTGAGCCTGAACTCGTTAACTAAGTAATCATCTAGCTGCCCGTCACCTTCGTTATCCTTCTGGTGGTCATCCATCAAGAGGAACCGCAACAACGTAACCCTCAAACCCAGGCGCCTGGACATGCGAATCCCGTATGCGAGAGCTTCGCGATCATCAGGCCCGCCCAAAAAGAGCACCCCAACATGATAAGAAAATTTGGAGCGGCCAATGTTGGAAGGCAAGCCTCTGTCCACGAGGATCCCCACTGTGCAGGTTGCGTTAGCTAATACGTTAGTGTTTAGACTGCGCAGGATGTTTCCATGTCCACCATCTAAAGAATGCTGATTCATGGAAAAGGGAATTATGGTAAGAGGTATCAGCCGATCTCGAGCCAACCTGCAAATGCCCTCGTGCATAGTCTTGTATGGGGAAACCATGATGAAGGGTTGGCTTGAGACGCGACCATCTGTATTGGATGAATATTTACTGAAAGCAGATGCAATGGCGTCTGAACCATTGGGCTTTGTTTTGCTCTTGTACTTGTCATTGGGTAGAAGAAGGGGGTTAGCTCGACCGACCAGCTCCACAAGGTGGAGCGAGTAAGCACAAATCGGGCTCTCTTTGGTTGCGTTGGAAGCTTCAAGGAGGGTGATCATGGTGTGCACATCGTCCTCATTTTGGATGCAGTAAAGGATCCGAAATTCTGTATCGTGTCGAAAATTCTGAATTGATCTCCCCTGGCAGAAGTTGAGGGATTTTTGGAGTCTCTTTGGCGGATCGTATAAGGCTTCCGCCAAGGGCGTTACGATGGCTGCCACTGCGATGGTTGCTAGCACCATTGTAGCAAACGTTTGGTCATCCACGAACTGCACAAAATATTACGAATACCATTCTCAGACATCCATGAACACGTAAAAGTTCAAATTAAACAGGAGAAAATGTAACAGCAGCAGTCAAGATGGTGATTTGAGTCACCTTACGTCCCTTCCAATGCGCAAACACCATAACCTCTACAAGTCCTCTGATATTCATGATGACGCCGAGTGCGAGGGCTTGTTCTAAGCTCATCTTGCAATAAAGGGAAGACAGAAAAGTCCCCACAAACTTCCCCACGTATCCCACAACCATAAGGGACACCAACCCAGCAAATCTCTTCCAGTTCAAGATAGCGTACAAATCTGTTTCAATACCGATGCGGACAAAGAACAAAGGCATTAAAAAGTGCGAGATCATGAGATCAGCCCTTTGAACTAGCGTTGTACCCAAAGGCGGTCCGTTAGGTATGACCAACCCAAGCATCAGAGTGCCATCAACGACGGATCCACCTAGTGCGTTCACGGTGAATCCAATCACCAATGCCAGAACTAGTAGTAATATGATGTATCCTTCTGCTACTGGTTTCCCATCTGGGGTTCTCTTGATAATCCAGAATAATGCAGGACGAATAACATAAACTGCGAAAGTTGTAATTAAAATCAAGCTGAGGAAGGCCCATAATCCATGTGCAGAGCTATGTTGGAACAAAACAACAGCAAGAGCCATGAAGAAGTAGCCTATGAAGTCGTTGGTCATTGCCGAAGACAGAGCAATCTGGCCCAACTCAGAAGTACTAAGAAGGTTGAGCTCATCCAGCGCATAAGCAAGAACCGGGAAGGCGGTTATGGACACAGATGCAGTTAATAGTAGTAGAAAGGATTTGGACAATCCTTCAAGGTAGTTGTGTAGAGCCATGATGGCGCATATGATGGCCGCGAAGGGGACAAGGAGGGATATTACGCCGATAGTGATGGCCTTTCTTCCAGACTTTGATATCAAAGTTGAGTCCATTTTCACTGCAATGAGGAAGATGAAGTACATTGCACCAAGCTGTGCCATGGTGTTTACCACCAATCTTTCTTTACTGGGAAAAACTGCGTTCCTAAACGCCTTGTTGCGTCCTAGGACCGAAGGACCTATGATGATACCACCCTGAAGAGCATGAATCATCCATCATGTATAAACATTTCAAAAAGGTGTTGCTTTTGATCAACAAAGAGAGATAAAAAGAGATATGGAGAGAACACAAAATAAAATCTTAGGAAAATCCGTGTCTGGGTTTATCTATGTATGCCTTTCTATACCAAATTCATTAGAAACTTACCAAGATGTCGCAGACAAATTTTGGCTGTTTTAGAGGCCTGAGCAGAAAATAAAGAACACGAGAGAAGACGAATATCAAGATTGTCTGAACCGCTAAGACAGGAAGAGTATAACCGAAGATGCTATCTCCTCCGGTCCAAATGCCTTGGGAGTGGATGGCGGCCGGTTCACTGCATACGATGTCATAATCTTCTCCATGCTGTACGGGACTGAACATGGTATCCTTAATGCTTCTTTGCCTAGTTCAGATTCAGAAACGACCAAGACAAAGAGGGAAGAAACGAGATTCGGAAAGAGATAATAGAAACATGTAAAGCGGCGGATAGAACAATATGGTTCAAAGAAATAGTTGTAAAAGCAGACTATGTATAGAACACCATGTGATCCACATATTCGTTGATCGATTTAAGTAACAACTGCGGTCCATCTATTTTCCCATGCATAGAACACCGTGTGGATGAACAGAGGCGGTAATAGCTCTAACCATTTATCTCAGAGGGTGTTGGGTAACGTGTTTGAACACTGTTTTTCGGTTTTTAAAAACAAAAAAAAAAAAAAAAACAGTGAAACGCTTTTAGTTTTCAAACTGTTTTAAAAAAAAAAACAAACGGCCTCTCAATCGCCGTGACTGTGTTTCTGGATCTTCCAGTCCAGTTCATCGATTCCCCTGAAACTCCGCCCTCAGCATCTCCAGCCCGGAACGCCTTCAGTTTTGGTCATGAGATCTTCCCATTCCACTTCGTCGATTCTCCTAAAACTCAGCCGCGTCTCAAAATCGGATACTCGCAACAACCGATCAGATTTATGGAGAAGTCTTTTAATAAGTGGAACGTATATCTGCATCCATATATACACATCCGAGTTAATAAACATGCAAGAGTTACAAAAAATAAATTAACTATTTTTCACAAAAGGGATGAAGAAACAAATTGATGTACGTCCGCGGCCTCACTTTGATCGAACTGGCTTTTGATGATGTCATGAGACAAATCTAAACTCTTTGGAATGTATATGTATACATTGTTGGTAGCCTAAGCTAGACACATGTTATTGTCTATGTATTTTGGTCCAATGTTTTTAGTATCATAGTTTGGTATATGTTTATCTTTACTTAGATAGTAAGTTAGCATTTAATATGGTGTTAGAAAATATAAGAGGTTGGTTAGTCTTTTACGGGGACTTGGTATTAGTTTGTTAAGAGTCATTGGAAGTATATTGATCCTTATTGTAGTCAAAATTCGTCCAAAAATTTTACCATAAATGGTAGCACTTGTATGGGGTTTGAGATGATGGAAAAAGTAGCCCTTGGAGGTGTATAACAAGTTAGTCTTCCTTCTTTAGTATTCCAACCAACAAGATTAGCACAGATTCTCCTGTTTTTATGCCTCTTTCTCTAACCTTTTTGGGAGAATTCCCGATATATGATTTATACATGCAAAGTCTCATAATAATCAGAACTTATATCTATATTTGTACCGATCAGATTAATTTATACATACAAGTCTCATAAATGTATTACATTGTGGTAGACTCCGGCGGCAAGTTATGTAATGCCCCAGTCCTTACAGTAATGATATTGTCTGCTTTGGCCTATCGGGCTGCTCTTGGGTCTTACCCTAAAAGGCCTCATTGCTTGAGGGAGTTACAATGCAAGCCTATATATATAGACCTTCACCTTCTTCTACTTGAGCAATGTAAAATCCAAGTTGTCACGGGTTGTGACAGGGTGTTACCACGTACGATAGGCCATGCAGAAACACTAAAAGAAAAAAGATATGAGAGAGTGAGAGGAAAGAGCATGAGAGAACAGGAGGCGAAGGGTACAAAAAACATATCCACCAAAAATATCGTTCACCCACGGTGAATGCACCAATCTATCACAAGGGACTAAGGCTGCGTTTGGTAACGCTTTTCGGAAGTACTTTTTTGCTTTTGAAAGAAAAAAATTGCTTTTAAAAGCAAAAGTACCGTTTGGTAGCGCACATGAGAAGCAATTTACTAAAAGCAAAGAAGCAATTTTATTGCTTTTCACCGGAAGCAACAAAACGTTGCTTCTCAATTTTTTTACAAAATTGTTTTATTGCTTTCAAAACCCCTCGATACCCTATTGCTTTATTCCTATATTAAAGATAATGCCTCCATACTCATTTAAGAAGCAACAACATATTGTTATTGCTAGAGTCGGCAAAATCCCACCCGACCCGACGGGTCAACCCGATTATAAATGGGTTGGGTTGACCTGTTTATTAATTGGGTTGGGGTTCCCCAACCCGCCAGTAATCGGGTCAACCCGATTATGACCCGCCAACCCAACAGGTAACTCGATTTTTAAAAAAAGATGGTAAAAGTATCATGTTCCGACCCGATTAACCCCAAAACCTGACCCGAACCCGGTACAACCCGATCTAATTAACCCCCAACCCTATTTTAATAATATTTTTTGAAAAATAAAAAAATAAAAATAATAATAAACGGGTTGGCGGGTTGAACCCGTTTATTGGCGGCTTGGGTTTGGGTTGGGGGTTTTCCAACCCGCCTTAATTTAGTCCAACCCGATTAACCCAAACCCGATTATGACCGGACTCGAACCCGATTGTGTACAATACTTTTATGGAAGCAAAAAGCAATTTCTATGTTACTGCAATTACCAAACATGTTTTTTTGCTTCTTAGAAGCAAAGCAAAAGTTTACCAAACGCATTTGCTTCAAGAAAAGATCTTTCAAAAAGCATAAAATTGCTTTTTTGCTTTCTTGCTTTTAGAAGCAAAAAAGCAAAAGTGTTACCAAACGCAGCCTAAGTTGGCGCATTTTCAAAGATGCTATTTTGTAGTCAATTTCCAAAAGAGCGCCTTACTCTTGTTTATTTTCTTTTCTTTTTTCTGGGAAAGCAAAAGTACTCTTGTTGCCCAAGATATAGACTGAATTTGGCTACACATTCAAATATGAGGGGATGACACAACCTGCTGCTTCCTCCTGCAGTAGACTATAGAGTTTGAGCGAGATGATGCCGTGTGAAGCCTCTCCCAGCTAGAATTTTTTCACTAAAAGAAAAAATAAACCTTTTCACATTTTTCAACAACAAAAATCTTATAACTTGAGGTTATACATGTGACAACATCTCACTCAAAATGCATAGTCTACTACGGGATGAAAGCATATGCAATTAAGACTGCATTTCTTCCTACCATTGGAGTGGGATGCTTACACCTGGAGCCCCACGGTTAATTTTTCTCAAATGGACACCACATAGACATTTATAAAAAGAAAAACAGCTGGACACTCCAAGTAGAAGCATCCCCTTCCAACAAAGGATGCTTTGCATCCTACGATTTCTTCTTAGAGGATTTCAAACAAAATTGCTGTAACTTAAGGATTGAAAGATGTTAAACCATTGCACCTAAAAGCTTAAGTTAATAATTAAAGGCGTAACTAAGTATTTAAGAGCGCCTATATAATATTTCAACAAAAGAGACGAGGAAAAAAAAAGAACGAAAATCTTTTCACAAGTCTTGCAGTTGAGAAGTCAGAATTCGTTGTATGTATTAAACTAGAATTGCAGAATAAGTAAAGAAGCAGACTTCTAACCCTTTCCGAGGAGCGTTCATCCTCTGCAGCGCATGCTGCATACACCCCCTCACATTCAGTGGGGGGGCCCACCATACATTTGGGGGGCCCCACACGATCATGTGAGGGGCTGTCTACAGCATGCGCTGTAGACGAAAGACTGGTATGCCTTCCTGTTGTTTGTCTACATCTCCTCCTAGAACTTGCTGTTGCACCACCAACACTGAAGCAGTACCGCTAAAATCCGCGGAGGAAACGTACTCACCAATGACTCCCAGTTCGGGGTTCTCGCTCCACTCCGTTAAACCCTGCACCAGCGCCGGATTCATCCCTTGTTGCCGCCCCACGATCCAAAGATTGTATGAATTATCGTTCATGGCTTGAATTGCGGCCAATGTTTCCTCTCCATTTGACACCACCACCTCTCTGTAAATCACTCGATCGTTTCCCTCGTTCTTCACCCAGAAGCAGGTCATCAACATGTCGTCCAGCTTCTTCTCCACCTCGTCATCACCGGCGTTGTCGTCAGAAAGGAAGCGCACCACCGTAAGGGTCACGGTTGGATTCCGAGCCATCCGATCAGCGTAAGCCAACGCCTCTCGAGCGTCGGCTCCACCTAAGAAAAGGAGAGCTACATGCTGCGATGAGCGACGCAGGGTTAGAGACACAAGGTTGTGGTGAGGACCCTGATCAGTGACAAGGATCCCGACCGAGCAAGGTGCATGAGCCAAGACGCTAGAGTTCACCGATCGAGTCCCGTGATGCGACCCAGTCCCTGTCTTGGCTTGGTTCCCAAGTATCATCCCACGGTAGGGCAACACAATTAACGAGGCCTTCCTCTCCAATGCAAGTTCACAGATGTCTTGATACATTGTTCTGTGAGGCACCACGGCCGTGAATGAAAATATCTTGACACAAGTTCCACTGGTTTGCTCGTAGATCTTGAGGGCATTGCTGATAACTTCGGAGCTGCTGCTTGGAGAAGCTCTTACGTCTTTCTCGTGGTCGATAAACATGGGGTAGGCACGACCAGTAAGCTCCACCAGGTGAAGAGCGTAGACCAAGAAGGGAGAATCTGTAGATGGGTTGGAGGCTTCAAGAAGCTGAATAAAGGCAGGTACACTCTCCGGATCATGGATACAAGCAACCATGTGGATTGGGATTCCGGCCATGGCGTGTTGGATCGTTCTCCTCTTTCTGATCATGTATGGTCTTGTTGGCTTGTAAAGGATTGTGATCAAAGGGGTGACTATAGCTGTGAAGAATGCTGTTAATAGCACCATCATTGTGAAGGTTTGTTTGTTTAGAATCTGCAAGTAAACATGCAAGCAACCATCAATCAGCTAGCACGTAGGCCTGGCTTTCAGTATATAACAGGAGAGAATTTTACCTTGTAATCACCATACCAGTGGAGGAACACAAACAACTCTACTTGACCTCTTAAGCTCATCAATAGGCTCAGCGTGATAGCTTCTTTGACAGGCAATTTGAACAGGATAGCAGGCGTTAAAGTTGCTATTAACTTGGCGAAATACCCGGCGAAGACTACGATGAACAACGCCCTCAAGTTTGGCCTACCACTCTTAACAGTCAGGGAAAAGACGTCGGTGCCGAGGCCAATGCGAGCGAAAAGGAGAGGCATGAGCAATTCATTAACGATGGTATCACACTTATCCACCAGTATTGATCCAAGCGGGGGTCCGTCTGGTACGATCAGCCCCAACCAGGGAGGTCCATTAACGATTGTTGCACCAATCATGTCACTCACGAACCCCAGAACACAGACACCTAACAGGATCATATTGATATAGAATCGACCCACCGGTTTCCCTTTCGGTGTTCGCCTGATAATCCACAGCAGCGCTCGCCGGATCCCTAGGATGTAAAACGCCAATAACGCGAATAAGGAGATGAGGTACCACAAGGCATCCCATTTACTGACTGAGCCCCGTTTTACAGCTTCGAACACAACCACCGCATTCCATCCCAATGCATCGCTTATCATGGACGTGGACATGGCAAATCGACCCATCTCGGAGTTGAGGAGGTTTAGATCTTTAAGGACGTGATACAGAACAGGAAAGGCTGTGATGGACAGAGAAGAAGCTATGGCTCCAACCGAAGTTGGTTGAGCGATGTTCCCGTCGAAGGAATTCCACAGCGATATTGAAACGGCGGTGACTGTTGCAAATGGAATTAAAACGCCCACCAGCGAAATAACAAATTGCTTCCTCTCCACTTTCCTTATCATCGATGTGTCCATTCTTACACCTGACGCAAAAAGAAAGTACATAACACCGAGCACCGATATGTTTGACAACACGAAAGTGCCTTTTTCAGGGAACATCAGAGCAGCGAACTTCTTGTTTTGCCCTAGAACAGAGGGCCCAACGATATACCACCCTTTAACACATTAATAACTCAAATGAATCATCCAAGACACAGAAAAGCCACCGAATCATGAGTGGATCACAGGAAAGAAGAGGAAGTACTGAAATGACAAATCTTACGATGATCTGTGATACGATTTTGGGCTGCTTTAGGGGCTTGAGAAGGAAGCGCACGGCATGGGTGATGAGGACGACCAGGGTAATCTGTGACAAAACAAGAATGAAGGAGAAGTCCGAGGGGTTTTCTCCGTGCATAAGAATTTCATGATTGAAATGTTTGTTCTGTCGACATGACATCGATTCACTGAGATGGCTATAGAGGATTGCAGATTGTTTCCCTTCCGGTGTTGCAGCCGGCAACGGCCCCATGGTCAGAGTGCCTTCCAAGGCGCCAAAAGAACGACAAGTTTAAACAAAATTCCCTTAAATCAATGAAAAAGACGATCACGTTCCACGATTCAGACAGCCGGAGAGGTTTGGCGTTAAAGGGGGACCTGTTCCTGTCATTCTGTCAAATGGTTCGAAATTGACTGCGCTGTTCGTTTTTTTTTTGGTAGTCACGCGCTGTTCGTTGACCAACTCAATTGAAGGTCCTAGCTGCAAATGAGGTTCTAGATAAAGGTCTTACACGATGTTGAACAGGACCAAAAAAAAAAAGAAAATATAGAAATTACGAAAAAAAAATCACGAAATTTCCGATAAAGCATATGTTGATTAAACTTACTTGCATGTTTTACTTCGTACCGGGTCCGGGTGAGGTCCGGCCTATGGGCACCCGTTAGTCCAGTCGGGAGCATAATGGGTCACACAAAACGCCTCCTGAGCCCAAGATGCCTCTGCCCATGAGATTAACTTGCTTTTTTTAAGTTTATTTAATTCAAGCCCAGAAATTTACAGATTATGTGTTTTTTTTTCTAATTTTCCTGAGCCATTTAATTAGCCGTCCTTGGGCTTGTAGACTGTTTCTCTAATACTTATCTAACTAAAAGAATTTAATTAGAATTCTTCTTTAATACTTATCTAACTAAAAGAATTTCAATAATTCGAATTTTACTTTGTGAATCATTTAATTAGCCATATTTAGGCAAATAGATTTCTTCTCTAATATTTATCAAAACTAAAAGAATCTTAACAATTGGAATTACAAATAAATTCCAAGTAAATTACACTTCTTCTCTAATACTAATCTAACTAAAAGAATTTTAATAATGGTAATTTCTAATAAAATCCTACTACATTTAAACAAAAAAAAAGTTCAGAAATACCGCGTTTTCAACCCCAATAACTAAAAGGAAGATCTGCTAGTATCATGGCTTGTACTGCGATTCTAGACCATATTTTGTTGCCGCTCCCAATTTATGGATGATATGAACTATATCGGTGAGTATTTCCATTACTTAGGAATGCAAACTCAAACTTGCCACTCTACAACTATGGCCCCATCCCCTCACTACAAAATTGGTCACTTTTACCGACGGTTCAAAAACCGCCGATAAAACTTTTCCTGAAGGTTTAGGCAGGCACTGATGGACAGGTCGCTGGCAAATGTTTTTGCCGGCGGTTGCCATTAACCGCTGGCAAAACTCAAATGAATGCTGGCGGCCAAAAAACCGCCGGCAAAACTCAAATGAATGCCGGCGGCCAAAAAAACCGCCGGCAAAACTCAAATGAATGCCGGCGGCCAAAAAACCGCCGGCAAAAGCGACATTTGCTCGTGGTTTTATGACCGCCGGCAAAAATCCGCCCTCCTTGATTACTTTTTTTTGTAGTGCCTATACATTTATATCCAAGTTTGTTTGAAGTAATTATGTGTTCTCTATGAAATCGCAAAGCTTTAAATATTTTTGTGCTTGCCTTTTCCTTTCTGATGCTGATCAGATGGAATTGAGGTTAGTTGAGATGAAGATAGGTGTAGCTCATCAATTTGTTTTGATTCAGATTTACATAACCCATAACCAAGTCGAAATCAGTGAAGTAATGTAACTAAACCAACTCAGAAAACCTTTTAAAAACATGCTCAAACCGAAACTTTGGTTCGATTTGGAGTTGTTTAGCACAATTTATTTGTACATGTACAGACAGTGGTTTAGTCAGGTGTACAACTCTTTTTGGCTTCGATTTCAAATCCTACGGTTGAAATTTGGTTTTAAAATCTATGGACTGAGTTAACTTTGATTTGGTTTTAGGTTGATATTTTAAGTAAGCCAAACCCAACCAAACCTTCGGTTTTCAAGTCGGATTGATCGGGTCTTATTTCAGTTCGGTTAGGTTTTGGGTTAAGAGTTTCAAACCTTAGTTTGGTCTTGGATTAAAATCAACCTAGACCAAACTGAACCAAGTTGCACCCTTACAGCGTTATAATCTAAATCCGATATATACAGTGATATATCCTATTATTGTTGTGTCCGTTATATATAACTAGAAGGGGCACATACAATACTGCATGTAAAGGGAAGCGGTTTTGTAACTGTCGGTTTTTTATCGAAGAGGTATATTTTTCACTGGTGAAACCTTGTACTATTGAAACCCAAACAATGTAAGCAAAGAGCATTTCGTCTCCAACGACTCAGTGGTACCATTAGTGATCCGCTAAGGGATTGTAGACACGCGTCCCTAATAAAATGACGCTAACAGAAGGGTGTTAATGCCCATTTATGTTTGGGTAAATTACACTTACCTCCCTTGGGGTTTTTGATATAACACTGTCACCCCCGTTTATGTGTGGGTCACACTAACACCCCCTCACTATACTTTCCGTCAAAAAAATAACGGCAGATCATTAAAAAATAAATAACTTTTGAATGTATGACTAAAAATTAATTTTTAATGATCTGCCATTATTTTTTTGACGGAAAGTATAGTGAAGGGGTGTTAGTGTGACCCACACATAAACGTCAAAGGATGATAGTGTTATATCAGAAACCCTAAGGGAAGTAAGTATAATTATGTCATACCTCAAGGGAGGTAAATGTAATTTGTCCTTTATGTTTTTATAATTTTTTTCGGACATGTCAGAAGAGTTCAGAATCATTAATTTCTTCATTTTTGAAATCTAAAAAGGCCATTCTTTCTCGCGCTAAATACGAGACACGGTTTCCTTCTGCTGCAACAACCAAACCTCCTATTGTTCTTCTTTGATAACTAATCTCCAGCAAACCCCCCATTTCCAACAAATCAACAATCTAAAGCCTATTCATCTCTTCGTTTTTCAGGCTATGAAAATCATAATAAGCCTTTTTCAGATATGCTTTGTGGTTCTTCTTCGTTTGTTTAGTTGAAACAAGGTAAGGTTTCTGCCAAGATTTTGTTCTGTGACCTTATCAACCTAAGAGGGTCTTGCTCTATGACTCTTTCCTCAGGTATCATCTCATCTCAATAATATATTGTGCAATATAAAACGTTTTTCAAAAAATGAATAGACTCATTGTTTGTTCCGACCTGTGAATGGTGATTTTGTAAGGTTGCCTTTTCTAAGGAATCATGCTTATTTTAAGCTTGATAGCGTGTTGGGACCAGTGGTGGACCTGGTGGTATCTTATGTTTTGGAGATTGTTTGGTCCCTTTCATGGTAGAAACTTATTCTTTGGACTTTGTATAGGAAAAAATCTTGAATATAGGGTTGTATACCCCCTGACTATCAAAGTTATATTCACTTTCACCCTGTGCAGTTTGTGTAAAAATGCAGAGGATAATGTAAATATATGTTCTTCCACTACACAGTCATTAGTTGTTACAGAAGAACAAGGAGAGATTAGTTATATTCACTATCAAGAAAGGGTTTCGTTTCTTGATTTTCAAAAGCTACGCAACAAACGAAAAAATTAATTAAGGCTTGGAACTCATGCCAAACTGTGCCAAAATGATGGCATTGAATTCGTTCGTGGGAGTCGTTCACTTTATTTTGAAAGTATAAAACAATTAAAAAAAAAAGAAAATCAGAAACAGACGTTGATCCGTTAGAAGACTTGTATCAAAGATGGTATCATGGAGTCGTAGGAGACGAAATGCTCTCATGTAGTGAAAACAATGGGCAATTACAATTGGGAAAAGATGGCGCATAGTTTTAGGGACGATTCCCAAATGACCTTGTCGCTATGGTATGGATTCAAGAAAACACAAAACACAAGTTATACCACCGTCACCAGACGAATTCGAAAGCAGCCACGTGGTTAGGATGTAGCCTGCATGCCTTTCACGTGGCAGCGCAACTGATGGGTTTGCTCTAAGATTGCCACGTGTACGTCGGATGAAATGATTTTACTGTTCTTTTACTTTTGAAAACATCACATAGGGCAGCCGTCAGTTGCGCCGTTATTACATTGGGCACAGTCCCCGAGACATAAAGGATAAGCTTCTGCAAAGGGACGCATAGCAAAACAGCCAAGCGTCGTACAGGTATTATGAGTCAAACACCTCTTTATCAGTCAACCTCATCAGTTTCGAGGAACGGTGGGAGATGCCAAGCACGTGAAGCTGTATTTCTTCTTGCGATGCACGGAAACATTTCGTCCGTGATGGATAAAATTTGCAGTTTTAAGCAAGGACTAAAAAGGAAAACTTGGTTGCCAAGGAAACAACGAAGAGGAGCCGGGATGTGGGGGAAGTTTCCACTGCCACGTATGTGCAATCGCTAAGGGAACAAGCGCCACGACATGACTAGAACGGCGCCACGTCATTGATAGAAAATATCTAGGGGAGAACTCTATAAATAGGCGAAGAGGTTACCCAATCGAGGCTTTTCTTCATCGCCAAGAAGTATTAACCAGTGAAGGTTCGAAAACTTGGACTGCAAACGTATAACCCGAGTCGAAGAGAAGATTTCGGAAAAGACTTGCAGTGAAAGCTTTGATACAGCGGAACGTCGACTACGAATCCATCATCCAGTCGAAGACAAGATTTCAAATCGAACAAGATAGGGTTTCCTGCGCATGTCGTCAGATTTGGCATCGGATAAGTATGTGGTGATCTTTGATTTTTGTATTAGTCTTTGAATTGAATCTTCTTTATCGTTTTTTTTCTTTTTATTGGCTTGATAACATGTGTGTGAGAGCAAAGAGTACATGATATGGGGTCTAGGTTTATGTGCTCTGTTTTCCCCTGTTTGATGGAAATCGTTTCTAATCTGGATTTAGGTCTGTTTATATAAGATCGTAGAATCTGTTCTAAAACCATAACGAGTAGTACGTTTGATTGCTGGAGTAGAGATTATGTTTTTCGCGATTTTGTTGATTAGGGTTTAAGGCTGATTTTGGTTTTCACTAGCTTTAATGAGCTTTGCTAGTTGTCCATTTAAACGATTGTTTCAGGGGATTGTCTTGTGTTTGGCCCATTAGGGTTACTTAAATGGACTTGGTTCTTAACGGAAGGAATCCTTAACGTGACCTAGTATGATGTTTTGTTCTCTCAGAAAGCGGAAGACCCGAAGCAGGCGTAGTGGAAGTAAGTCAGTAGCAGAGACTATTGCAAAGTGGAAAGAGTATAACGATCAGCTTGACTCTCCTGACAATGGAGCAAAAAGAGTTCGCAAAATTCCTGCAAAGGGTTCTAAAAAGGGGTGTATGAGAGGGAAAGGAGGACCAGAAAATTCATTCTGTAATTATAGAGGTGTGAGGCAAAGAACATGGGGCAAATGGGTTGCAGAAATTAGAGAACCAAATAGAGGAAGCCGTCTTTGGTTGGGTACCTTTCCAACAGCTCGTGAAGCTGCTCTTGCTTATGATGAAGCTGCTAAAGCAATGTATGGAAACTGTGCCAGGCTCAACCTACCTAACTGGAGTTCGAATGACACTTCGAAAGAATCATATTCAGTTAATTCATCATCGTCAGATTCTACAACATCAATACGTTCTGAAATCTGTGCGCCAGAAGAAAGGAATGTGAAGTCTGATCGTCTTCCGAAAAATGAAGCTAAAGATGATGGAGTAGACGAATCAGGCATCATTTGTCCCCCAGGAACGCCATTGAGTACAGTTAAGATGGAGGTGAAGAGAGAACCGATCGAAGTTAGAGACAGTTATGATTTCAAAGAGTTGGATCTGAATGAGAAAAACTTCCCTTACTGTGAGTTGGATTTGAGACCCCAGTACCACACAGAGAATGACCCTTGCAATAACTTAGATGTGGATCAGTTTATGAGGACTGTGGATATTGATGCCGCTTTGGAATCCGTATATGAGCCAGCGTGGAACTTTGATACAGACAAATTGAAGCTTTCTGACAAGGATCAGTCGGACGGCTGTTGGCCTTCGGATTTTTCATACGAGTTGCATCACCCAGATGCAAAGCGATTGGGGAGCTTGCGTCATATGGAGCAGGCACCTGCGGATGTGGATTATAGTTATAATTTCTTGAACCGACAGGATCCGCAAGACTACAATTTTTGGCTAGATGACAAGGGAATTCTTGAATATGACAGTCGTGATCTGGGGTTGATGAATGATTGGCTTGATGAATGATGGAAGCAGCACTACAATCTGCGGTCCCTATGTAACCCCTTGGTCTTGCGAGACGCTTGGGTGCTGGATCAGCAGCGGCTGTTTCTGGTTTCTTTATAAGAATGAATATACATTTGATTGGTATCTTTACTTTTTCTTGTATACTGTTTTGACCGGGGGCCTTTTGTTTTTCAAGCTGATTCTCTATAGGATTTCAGGTTGGAGAATGGCGAAGATATATTGCAATTTTTTTTCATCCTTTATGTATATATTTTTTTTCACCCTCCGGATCTTGTAGTCTTTTGTTAATATGAATACTAGACCATATGGAGGGGACAGAATTTTTCTTTGTACTAGTCATTTTTTCTACCTACCAATCGAAGAAGTGGAACTTAGGTTTATTCGATTAGTAGATTTTAAGTATGGTACGTGCATAGTAGATTTACCCTCTAGTCTCTGTTTTTTTGTTTTTTTAAATTTATTTAGCTCATCTGTAATACTGAGTGAGAGTAAAATTACCCTCTTTCATCTATAATGCCGTCGAATGGAAATTTGAGAATATATTGTTAATAGGTGCATTTGGGGCAGTATCAGCTCTCTTTTAATGACAGGTAATGCTAAAAATTTTGCAGGGTGCTTGTTGAATAAAAGACAAGAAGACTTACCTAGGCTGGAAAAAAAAAATAGGCTAAGAAAAATTATTGTATTGTCACCTTATCAAAGGAGACAATCCGATCTTCGGCTTCGGAATGATATTTGTTGTATGACATGGCCTCACAATTTATTTATGACAAGTTGCTGAGAAAGGAGGGAATCACTTTCAAGTTCAGTGAAATTCTATCCAACTGACTCAAGAACCTCAACAGCATCCAATACTTCAATTCCCATATGGTTTGCCGGCTCGACTCACTTTATTAATTGTCTTTGTTGAATTTATTCATCCCTATCCAGCTCCATGGGTGTAGGTAGTCACTCGAGTTAAATCTGGTCTGTATTAAAGTTCCAGTTAAAGTGATCCGGTTATGATCTGAAAAAGTTGGTGCATCTGATCCATATCAAAGTTCTAGTTAGTAGTCCGGTTATGACTCAAAAATGTTGGCACACCGTAGGTCATCCCATTAAAGGGCGGGTCCTCTGGGACTTCAGGGCTAAGATTAATTTTGACTCGAACTTGTTCAATCTTATTTCACTTTGAAGCCTTTTAGGTTTTCTTGTTAATTGATTAGTTTGGGCTAGCATAACTTTTTGTTCAACAGATTAATTTTGACTCAACTTGTTCGATCTTATTTCACTTTGAAGCCTTTTACGGCTTCTTGTTAATTGGCTAGTTTGGGCTAGCATAACTTTTTGTTCAACCCAGCTGATTTAGGGTTTAGTTCAATTTATTATCCAACTTTAAAATGAATGGGTTGGAATCGGGTAAACCCTAATCCATGAATAGGAGCCCAAGTTTAACTAGAGGGTGTGTTAAGTCCATATATAGGACTGTCAATGGATCGGATTGTAATCCGAATACCATCCGATTCCGATTAAATTATTCGATTTAATTGGATTTTTTGTTCGATTAGATGTTCGATGGACCGAATATGGATCTTACTATTCAATCCGATTATAATCGGATTCGGATTCGGATTTAGTCCTATCCGTTCGATTAAAATCCGTATTCGATTAACTAACGTATATGTTTCGTAGTTTTTATAAATTTAGAAGGATACTTAAGTCATTTAAGGTCATTCATTAATTGTCGTTGTCCTTTAGTCAAAGAACCATCGTTTCTCGTGCTCATCTTTCTCTTCCGAACACTATTTGGCCACCTTCTTTCCATGCAAGCTTTTCCCTTCTCCTAATGCAATATTATTACTTTTCGTACCATCATTTTTTCTTTGCAAGCCTTCTCTGTTAACATACTTCTTGCAAAACCAGGCTGGTGGACAATGGACATGACGAACGTGACTGTTGAAACTGGGAGGAGCAGCGAGAAGTACAAGTACGCAAGGCCAACTACTCTTGAAAGGAGGTCGATGGCTCTGTTCGTCGAGAAGATCTACAGCCATGGCTCTGTTCATCATCTTCTTCTTCAGATCTATAGCCATGGCTTTGTTCTTCAGATTCAAAGGAAACAGAGAAAAGCTCAACTTCCCAGAGAACGTCAGACTCCGACCGTCTTCTCCCGTTTCTCCGACGACCCAGTTCATGATTTCCGATACCCCGCATACCCATTTCCCGGTTTCTCAATCGCCTCAACCATTCATCCAATCGCAAGTTCCTCAACTGCTACAGGCCTCTGACATTGCAAGAGATTATTTACAATACTCTCAGTTACTCCAAAGTCCCGGCGATTTTCAAAGGCAACCCATGAGTTTGTTGGAACAGATGTTATATTCTTCGTCCTTGGCTTCTCATTTTCAATCCACATCTTCCACTTCGGTCACCTCCTCTGCTTCATTATCATCTCCATCGACGCATCCTCGATCTTAGGTATGACGCCAACGTACTGAACCGGAAGAGATGAACCTAGAAAACGTCAGATTGAGTTTTAGATTTGTTAACGGATTCGAATCATTAACGGATTTGAATCCTAATCGAATTCGAATATGGATTCCACAGAGTTAATCGAATTCGAACTCAGTAATTCATGTGAAAGATCCATCGGATTTTAATCGGATAACGGATTCTCTTAAATTTAATCGGATTCGAACTCAGATGAGTATAGATCCGCTCCGAATCCGATCCGTTTACAGTCCTAGTCCATAACCCTCTCACGATTCAATGAATCAATTCATGATCTGACAATCAGGATATCCCTTTAAGTAATAAATTTAAATATCTTGGATGAATGATGCAAAAAGATAGAGAAATTGATGAAGATATTACACATAGTATTCAAATTGGTTAGTTTAAGTGGAAGCTATTTCTAGGATTTTGTGATAAACATGTTTTACTTAAATTAAAGGGTTTTATAAAACAACAATTAAACCAGCTATGTTGTATGGTACAGAATGTTGAACAGCAAAGAATCAACATGTTCAAAGTATGTGTATTACCGAAATAAGGATGTTAAGATGGACTTGTGGCAAAACTAAAAAAGACAAAATAAAAAATGAAAACATTTGCAAATGGTTAGGCATAGCATGTATTAGAGATAAAATAAAGAAAAGTAAGCTATAGTCATTTGGTCATATAAAGTGGAGACCTAATGATCCACCTATCAGAAGGTATGAGAGTATTCATATTAAAAGGCCTAAGCAAGCAAGATGGTAACCTAAAAAATATGGATGGAGTCTATAAAATAAGATTTACAAAAACATGAATAACAAAACTATGATTTTTGATAAAACGGAATAGAGAGACAAGATTTGTGCTGATCCCACTTTGGTTAGAACTGAATTATGATGATGATGATTGTACTCTTTGTTGGTTCGCATTAATTTCTTTTGTACCATGTTTTATCGGGCTCCCAAACTTGTTTCCAAAAAATAATTTTTAGCGGGCTCTCAAACCAAAATTTGGTGTGGGCATTTCCCAAAGCTTGTGAGGGCCTCTGCTGAGCTTGTCAAACTGCATGTGGCTGGACCATAACTCTAAAATCTTTCATGTAGAGACCTTAAAAAACATTAAAAAATTGAATAAAATGAATTACAAGCTACATTTACTAACGAGCTTATACAGGTTGAATTACTATCCATCTCGCATATCCATACAATCTGAATAGGCCACTTTAAATCTCAAATACCATAAAAGCTCAAATCTTACCAAGTAATTAACCTTAAAGAAGAGAAATTGGTATTCTGAGAATAGAATTAGATTTTGGATCCTCTCACGATCTCTTAATGGCACAGATAGATGGATGCTCTTCCTCCCCATAGTGCAGCTCAAACATTTACGAAAATTTCCCTTCCACTGACACCTAAATTTCATTTAAGGGATTCCTCAAATATAAACAAAAGCAATGATAACAAATCTACAAATTTGATCATAAATCCCACAGTAGTAAATTTTTATATATACATCATGAATATATGTAAAACTAGACACATAGCTCATGAAAATATCATATCGTTATTACCAAACATGGAAAACTCGACTTTTAGGATCATTATTTGAGGATGTAATAGATTGGGATAGCAAACCAATACCATGTAATAATAGATTTCTCATTATCATCAAAAAACATGAAAACTTAAGGCAAAAGAGGCACCCAAATTCTAAATTTTGATTCACTAATGAAAATGGAGCCTCTAGGCATGAATGATAATGGAAAATAATGGTTTCATTAGCAAGAAATATAGAAATATGTAAGTTCACGCGAAGCCTTCTCCCTATCAATCATTAAACATAACCCTATCACATTACATTTTTTCCATAATCAAAATTATGAAATATTTCATGAATTAAAAGCACATTGTTTAATATTTGCCATAACAGGAGAAGAACCACCTTAAAGACAAGAAATGGCTTCTTTGAAGAATGGAATAAAATTTGATTGCCAACAATTAAATTATAATCCTAGAGACAACATCAGATAACAGATTCGCTGGTTATGTTAGCCATTTCAGATTATCATAGTGCAGTTACCAGAGGACTTTTAGAGGTTCTTAACATGTAGTGGACAACTCCTTTGTGATATGGTCCACAAGATTTTCACATGGAGTTCAATCACTCTGTATCAATCCAATGCCTCAAAAGATACTGCAGCATGACCAATTAAGTTTTCAATTTGTTACCGGCAATAACTAGTTGGCAGCCTCCATAAAACTGCAGAAGATTTCATCCCTGAAAAGGGGAATTCCATTAGCAATAGATAATTAAACAGTTACCGTCAACAAGCATCTAAATTCCATACGACTTTGGATTAATCTCTAAAGTATCTAACTCAAATACAAATCAAGGATTCTGCATTTTCTCATGGTGACTGCGCCTTCCAATTTAAGTGACATAGGAGTTATAATAGCAATAAAATTAATGATCCAGTTCATTTGGCATGGAAACTCCACAAAGTCAAGAGAAGACAAAGACAGAACCCCTGACCTTTGGTCATCTAAGCTTCTCTTTTGCGACGCTCTTCCTTGCAGCCTCTTTGATCTTGTCGATATACCCTTCAATGGGAGGTGTTAACGTCGCCATGAACCGATTCGCAGGGAATGGTGTCAAATCAGGCACCAATGCTGCTGCTTTCAAATTATCAGGAAGAGCTTCAATCGCCTCTTTCTTTAATCGGAGCAACGTTGATTCTGCTGCCCGTCTTTCCCGATGCTGCCTCATCAAAACCCTACTACACTCATTTGCGAGCCGCCGACCATCTTCAACCGTCAACTCGTACTTGGGAATATCCTTTGGATCGACCAAACCTAGTGAAATCAAATCCAAACCCGGAGTTCCGATAATACCAGGAGAATCTTCAGCACTTTTATCAGACTTCTTCGCCTTCATCATATCGAGCTCTCGTTGTCGTTCCTTGCTAATGAGGCCCAACTTTTCTCGCTCGGCTTCTCGCTCCTTCTCTTTGGGAGTCAAGTATCGGACGGGCGTGGGAGCATTCAAGCATGATTCAACTGTCTTGTTCACTCGTTCCATTGCTTCGTTCAGTCGACCTTCGCCTCCAGAACCTCCTGCACCTTTCTTCTTAGGGATCTTGTTTCGCTTCAATGGCTGTGCGGCCTTGATTTTTCCCTTCGGAGTTCCGCTGACAGCACATCGTTGTAGAAATTGGTAATTTAGGGTTTCGAAAGATGGAATCGGAAGTTTTAACCTCGATCGATTGAGGCTCCGAATCATGATTCAGGTACCGATGGACTACGGTTTTCGCGGCCAGACAATCAAAGAGAAGGCGATGCTCTGCGGGTACCTCGTTTCCGTGTGGTTTTACGAGCCTGCTTACCTCAAAAATTATATAAACACATGAACGAGCATCGCGATGAGCTGTGTTCGGGTCGGGCCTTTTGACCCGAATTCATGTTCTCAGTCACGGATGTAAAATGGTTATCAATTATCATTTTCAGTAAACTCAGATTACAGTTTTAACTCTCTTTTGTCACTATATATTTAACTTGCCCTTGTATGAAATGGAGGGAGGATACTACCAAGAGGCCTAATATTACAACATTAATAAAACACAGATTACAGCCTTTATTAGTACTTTTTTTTTTCCTTTTGGGATGTAAACAACTGATAATACTGTTTTAAATTAGCTTACAACAGGAGGAAAAACGTATCTGAACAAAAACGGAAAACCGACCGCCAACTGCTAAAGAAAGCATGACGACATGTTGCCTTACTCTATACAAGCATGTAAACACCTATTGCCCGTCCCTATGTAAGGAATTACAAAAGATATGTGAATTAGGAAGAATTGGCGATAAAACACAAACAGAGAAGGCACTGGCTATCTTCAATTGCTTGCCGAGCACTTGAAAGAATTGATTGGCTTTGTGACCTTTCGAGCATAAAACTTCAGGAATCCATATTATCTGGTAATGTGGGTGAGCTTATTTGCTGTATCAGGCTTGACAACCAATAATGAGATCTCTAGCTAGATCAGATCTCACTTTGTAAACTGACGAGAGTTCTTTCCCAAGCAGGTCTTAGTTGGTTTCTCAAGCTTTCCACAACTTGTCATGTCCCATGTATCGGAACCCTCGCTTGATTAATGAACAACCTTATATGTAAATCTTAATTTCATCTCTACTCAGTTTTCTGCTCCATCTCAGAAAAAACCATTTTCCATGGCCCGCCTTTGGTGCCTAGCCTGGATCACATAAAAAGCATCTATTAAAGAATGGGGCAAGCATGGAAACTTAACTGCTAAATGTAGATTAGGTAACAGTTTCAACTTAACATGCCACATTCTGGAATCTAAATGACCCAAAAAAATATCAACTTCGTAATCCCACTGATCCTGAAAGTTCATTGCATCAGATTACCAGAGATTCTTAATACTGAAGTTTCATATCTAGATGCCATCCAAAAGAGATCCTGATTATTGCAATTTCATGTCTACATCCCATCCAAAGATTAGCAGGTTAATATCAAGATGTCACCAATTTTGGCAAGGATTCCATATCAATGGCTAGTACGAAATAATACCATCAACTAAATGGCATTAGACGAGAAATGCTCCATATTCAAGATTAGAGGTTAAAAATACCTCCAAAATCCAGCAACCACTCGCAAGGTCATGAAGAGAAACAACCCCATCCAGACTCCAGCAAGACCAAATATTGGTGCGGCCACCAGTATGAATACTGAAGAAATCACCCCAATTAGCACCTGCCAGCATGCATCCATCATTATAAAAGTTTACCAGACACATCTTGCGAAAAAAAAATCCATCAAACTATAAGAAACGTAGATACTAAAGATCATGACATACCATTGAGTATGCGGCATACTTGAAGTCTGAAACTCCATAATAGAGCCCATCAAGAACAAATGCCAGCGCATTTATTGGCTGAGATCCCGCAACAAACTGCAAATTTTCATTTATGTTGAATTGTCAATCAGGTGTCTGCCTAATTACCATAGTACAGAACCTGGTACATAACTACACAAGAGGCCCATGCAAGAGGGTGGAAACCATTAAATGATGTGCTCAATAGGGGTACCACCTAAGTGAAAATTCAACATGATCCTATTACTCTTGTCAGATCTAGCACATTGCTTTCCTATTTTGAAACTAATAGAATAAGAAAGTCATAAAATGGTCAAAAAAGGGTATGAGAAAATCCACGAACAAAGTCCAGACCATTCTCTGTTCAATGCATTCTTGAAGTCATTACATTGTGTACGATGAAGAATTAGGTCAAACAAAACACTTAGCTTAGTCAAACAAAAGACTAATCTTATCACCAATTAATCTATCGAAGGACCATGAGGATCTTAAAGGTATATTCTGGTGGCCAACCAACAAGAAAAATCATGGTGGAGAAAAAAATTACAAAAAAAAAAAAAAACACACACACACACACACTCACACAGAGATACACAAACTGAAACATTGACGTTTGAACAGGCAAAAGATAGCTACAAAGGTGCACTGGTCCTTGAGGACAAAGTATCAATACATGCTCTCTCCCTTAGCCAACAGCACATAATCCTCTTGCAGCAATCTATTGAAAGCAGAGACACTCCATCCCATGCAAAAAATAAATAACAAGGGAACTAGATTTAAAAACTAAATGCCAACTAGGACTTCCAATACCCAACCTCAAAGGACAATGCATATGTTGCATTTTCCCATTTCTATTATTATTTTTAGAAGGCCAAGAAGAGAATAGTAAATTGTCGTAGAAAAGATCTAATAGAAAATATAGAACCCATTGTGAGGTAGGTCCCACCACTTGCATGTGCAGGTCTGAAAACACAGTTATCCTTCCAATAAACCATTCCTAGGGTATAGAAAGTTTATTCAACCAGAGAACATGATGATTAGATTACTTACTAGGACGCCAGACCAAGCAATCTCCAACACAGCTGAGTCTGTGCTAAATAATCTTGAGAAGGCCCCAAAACCAAGGAACAAAATAAAAGCCAAGGCGATTCCTGTCACTAAACCAATCTGGTTGGAATTCAGAAAACAGTACTTAAATGGTTATTGGCTTTGCAAAATTGTAGCTTTACCCAAAAATAAAATAGAAAACCAATTTCAAAGGCATCGTGGCTGAAAAAAATGGTCAGTATCAAACCTGAAGCACTTTGTAAACCACATCACGTGCTTGTCTATAATCCCCTTGAGAGTAGCCACTAGCAAGAAGGGCCTGTGAAGAAACATCAGCACAGATTAGTTACAGTGTGAAATCATCTTTAGAAACTAAAATCAAATCCAGTTTCATACAAGCCCCTATGTTATTTGGATACTATAAACATAAATTCAAAAAATATAAAAGAGAGTTTTTCAACTCTAAAGCCATGGCTCCTTAACCAAGAGAGGTTTTTCTTTCTCCTGATGAGTATTAAGAAGCTTTTCTTGTTCAACAGAAATAACAATATTATATATTCAGAAGAAGAGAATGCGCATCCCATCTCAAAATTTTCAGTAAATCTTTTAATTCAGCCATTGGGATGCTAGCAAAGCCCCAGAGTATTGTGGCATGTCAATCAGAACTTTAATCGTATCAACAACAGGAACTATCAGAATAGAATAGATTTTCCAATTTCGAATTTTTCATACAAGATTTCTAAAGGGTCCATTAATCAGATCACCTATTCAGTGTTTATGATAATCTGTCCTAATTCTTAAATATAACAAGAAAGTTCTGTAAGGATTATGATGAATCTAAAGCTTCTTTTCCTTCATAATGAATAGTGAAATACATGAGGGAAATAGGGAGACCAAGAAGAAATGAATGGGTGCCTCAGTGCATGTACAAAGAGGAAATGCAAAGAGGGTGCAAATTTTAAGCCAATAAATTATAATATTATATTAGGAGAATTTATTTGCCTGCAAGATGGCTCTTTTCTTGTGGTCCGTAGTCCTAGATAGGATTCTTACCATAGACAACTTAACTAAAATAGCATGTCCCTTCCAACCAAATGCAGACCATGAAAAGATGCTGGTGAGTCAGTTTTAAATTTGTTTTCGTAAGGTATCCTTAAGAGAACAGTGTAATATTTTGAAGAGGTTTAATATGGGATAGGGTATTACAGTTTCATATCTGGCTAATGACTGGTAATATCATTGGAAATTGCACTGGCATGGTTACAAGATTAGGCTCTCTTATATGACGAATACGTTTTGTGCAAACAAGGTCCATAAAAACATATACAAACATATGTACATAGTTAATACAGCATACATACATATAGTTATATGATAATATGTGTGTGTGCATGCACATATGCGTGTATGAAACATTATTTTTACCAGTCAAAAAAAAATGCATGCATTATTACATTGATGTGGATGACAACAGGACAGGTTTTGCCGTTTTGGCAAATCATAACCTGCCCTATGGGAGTCCATCCTAAACCAAACCCATTCCCAAATCACTCAGGTTTTTTTTTTTTTTTTTTTTGATCTGTAATAAAAAGGATTATATTAAAGCTTAAAAAAGCAAGGAGTACAGAAACTAAACAGTACACGATCGGTGTACATGATCCGTTCTACAAATCACAAAAATTCCCACACTCAAGAAATTCATGACGAATCATCCCTTTACAAGATTCATAACTCGATGCCCAATACAGTAGGTAGTTGAGAGATGATTCTAATAAACCCCAAAATGAACTAGATGAATCTTTAAAAATTCTCTTGTTCCTTTTTTTCCATAATGCCCAAAGAATAGCAGCCGGTGCCAAATTCCACAATACATCGTACCTCAGAACACCTTTGCTATAATTCCAAGACTGCAGCACTTGAATTAAATCTCAAGGGTTTAATTGATATATATTATATATAAAGTGCACATTTCTAAGTAACGTATTCATTTCTTAATATAATTTCAGTCAGACAGGACTAAACCTAAACCTATTTTTTGCTTAACAAGGCCATCCAATAGGAGCAGAGCAAGTAACCAATTTAGCCCAGCCCATTGCCATCTTCTCATAGGATTTAATCCTAACGAACAGATAAAGAAAAAAATATTGATTATTCAAACATAATTGAAAAAAGAGGTAACTGGAAATTACTTCAGGTAAGTTCTTTATGATAACAGATCCTCCTAAAATTTTAATAGCCTTCTAAATGCATATTCTATTCATACATGAAGAATCAACAAAAACCAAAAGAAATCAGAGGTATATTTGCAAATTCTTATTGAGCCTAGAATTGGGAACTTTAGAGGACATTTGGTATACATGTCAGGGGGAACATCACTGCATTTCCACATCATGCTTAACAGAACCAGGTCAGTAAATCAAATCAGTTTCTTCTTAGAAAAAAGCAGCCACATAATCTAGTTTCTTTTTGTATAATCAAAAGTAACTTAAAAAACAATTTTTCACCTCGAAAAAGTTACATCATTAAGACAATTTAAGTCAACTTTCATATATAAGACCCATAGATATGTTGCAACCAGCAACTACGATGATATATAAATTTCAAGCACAAAGTCTGCAATATGATAGTTCCATCTTTTGGTTTTACTCAGTCCGCAAAAACTAAACCCATATTCATCTGCAGGTGCAACTGGCAGACATATCTATGGACTTTTTCTTTCCCTCTGATGTAACAGGGTAAGGGAATGGAGTGATTAAACTGACCATCACAGGTACCTGATTTTGTTCGTAGGTTAATCAGCCAGTAACCTGCCATATTTGAAGTTGATATAGATATTATAAAGATGAAAGAAATAATAAAAACTACTTACCTGACCAGCAAGTGCTAAAGCATCAGTAAGCAGAGATACAGTCAACCAAACTCCTAAACAAATCTGGTGACCAGCCATCGGTATAGGACCTCCCCTTGCTGCCATAGATGTTGCTAGTGTCATAGTTAAAAGCACTGCTACAGTTCTGCCAATTAGAAGACCGCCTGCAAAATTTACAAAAGAGATTTTCACTGTATGAAACAAACAAGCCGCAACTCAATGCTGAAGAGATTGCAATGAAAATTTCTTGTTACAACTTAAGATAATAATCATGAGGCCATCATCAAATTCGCATATGCAGTAGAACCAAGTTCCCCTTATGTAATCTGAGAGATTTTGAATATCATGGTGTAAGAAATAGTGTTTCCTGTGCCAGTTTAGTAATTTTGTACAAATAATAATTCAGTTTTGAAATCTCATCATTCAAGGAATTATAAGCAGATAACGTGTTTGGCTCAAGCTATAAGGCAAACTTGAGAATAAGGCATGCTATGATATATGGAGTAACACGCTGGGGTGATTACTTACAAGATGAGAGTTGCTGGGATGAGGATGTTGAGATGAATGTGTCAGAAGAATTGAAACTCACAGCCAAAAAAGTCTTAAGAGTTACCCAAAAAGGAAATATGATAAAAGAAATTATGTTCATATGCTTTAGCCATATAAAGCAAAGAAAGTAGGTTAAGATGCTTTAGGCATATAAAGCGAAGACAAAGAAAGGAAGGTATGAGAAAATGCAAAAATACATATTAAGATATTGAAGGTGAGAGAAAAATTAAAGAAGACCTGGATAAAGCAAGTCAAAAAGAGTTCAAATGGCTATGACCAGACCAAAGATATGGAAAATCGAAGTTGATTGACGAATAAAGTTGCAATTACTTCATATGCTTAGTTTCAAGAATTTTATCAGCTACTACTAACTTTTACAAAAGTTTATTTATTAAAACCTCCTGGATAGATATTCTTAATGATTAGTTTGTAAGTTGTAACTAAGATTCCATGAATTTGTCAAAAAGCTTTAAAGTTTAGAAGTTAGTTAGGCTTTTAAAATGATTTCTGGTGATTTATCACCTACATCTAAGCTACTATATCAATGCCATTTTGTTCTGCCTCACCAGGTTTAGTTGTCTACTGAGATATGGCTTTCTCTACCATGTGAAGCAATGATGTGGTCAAACCAAGTCATCTATCTAATAGGGGAACCTTTGGGTAGGCTGCATGGATAATATTTTCACCCACATAAGCCTCATTAATAAATATGGAATTAAGTTTTGTCACATTTGACAGTAGCTATTGAGTTTTTAATGTTTTTTCAAGTTTGACACAGGAAAAGACATTATATTTACAAGTCATTTCTGCCATGCGGAAAAAGTTTTTGAGCTTGGAACTTAGAATGTGAATTAGGATTAATTGAAACTTGGAAGTAACAAACGGATAAGTAGAGTTCTCCAAATAATCGGCCACATGTCACATTTCATGGCTCATCAACTTTTTATATCTCGAGCATTTCACCAGGAAAACCAGCCTCTAGATTGATTATCCTTTCTTTCCCTTTTTTTTTATTGCCCCTCATCTTTCCTTGTTAGTTCCAGTTCTCCCTTATTTCATCAGTTTGTTTCAGTTTTTGTTGAATTTTGGACAAGCAAGATGGCGCACTTAAATATTCCTAAATTCATATCTGAGATCCAACAATCCAAGCCTGTCATACATCAAATAGTACTCACATTATGAATTCATGCAGTTTCCTCAAAGGGTGAGTTCTGCCATCAATTCTAGACAACTGGGTTCTGCAAAAACTTTTCAATTACACACGCAAAAAATGTGTACATAGACCTTTAGCAGGAGGACTTCAAGATGCATTAATACAGAATTGGAGTTCAGTCATTCGTTGGAATTACTCTCCCCAAACTTTTGCATAAGACAGTGACTATAGTTTAATGGTTTCCAAAAAAAATGGAGAATGATCTTTATTGTCCCATCAATGGAAAATCTGTATAATTAGACTAAACCTGAGAAACATAGTGACTAAAAATGCCCCCTAAGCATCCAAAAATTGCAAGACTCTATCCCCTAGATGAGGATGGTGGAAAAAGCATATACACACAAAAAGCATATAATTAGACTGTACCTCCTAGATGAGAATGATGGAAAAAAGCATATACACACACAAAATGCTAAATCCTTAATTGTTAACCCATAAATTGCCAGAGGAACTTCCAGATAAAAAAACAAAAGAAAAAAAAATAGCTTCATCACAACCTGAAACTAAGAGCAACATAAAAGTTGTTAACAAGAATCACACTCCCACAATCCCAAGAGCAACAGGATACACCCAAAAGCCTCCCAAATCCCAATCACAGAAATTTCAATAAAATTGAAAATCCAACATCTCCAACATGCAAAAATCTCCAAGACGAAAATTTTCTCCACAAATCCATAGGCTTAAGAAACCTTTTATAAAAGCCCCAGAATAAAAGACTACTCCTAAACAAATTAGAGAAACAATAAGATTTATCTCCAAAATACAACAGCAACAGCAAAACATCATTATCCTAAAAACCATTTATACAAAATAAATTCCCATAAAAAATAATTCTTGAACTCATAAAAAATTTGAAACAGGACCCAACAGGAACATTTGAGTGGTGAAAGTCACTGAAGAGGTAGCCCTTTTAGTACATTGTACTCAAAAGTGGGCGTGAAAAAGAAGCTGCAAAAATGGATTTATTTAATACACTTATGATATAGAAATCAAAAGAGGGGACAAAGCAAGAGATGTCCCAAAGAAAACATTTCCTCCTCTCCTAGAGAACACAACCAACCAACTAGCCACTCATTTTATCAGAGTTAACATGCAAACTGACAATTCCCTATATTTAACCTCAACCATTCAAGTCCCCCTGGGATTAATCTCCCAAAAAAAAAAGGTTCTATATGGTCACTTTGAAACAAATATCTAAAAATTCCTTTTGGCACATGTTTCCATTTCCTCGTGCCCTCTCACCATCACACAGCGTTCTATTTTTAGCATGCCATGACAGCTTTAATCTCAATAGGATCATTTTTTTTCTAGTGGATGTCATATGAGTTTATCATTTGACAAGTCCTTCAAGTTGAAGAAAGAGCTCCTATCTCAGAATCACAGTGCTGACAGCCATTTAAGGAGGTCTTCTTTTCAAGCTTGTCATATCATAAAATATAGTTGGCAAGCGGCGTACCAGATTTAACATATTGGACAAGTCCCCATCCATCAATATTTGGAGGCATCAGTAATACTTCGGAATTCAACTTCCAGAGAAGGATACAAGCAATAAAATATCTGAAAAATGAAATGGATATCGCAGAAATAAAAATCATGAGGAAAAAAAAATGCCCTGGGAACAAAAAAATTTCATGGTAATAGTTTTACCACATTCTCGACATACTCAGAAATCACTGTAGCAATTGCAGCACCACCGATGCCCAGATCAAAGACAAATATCAAAACTGGATCCAATATTGCATTCAGTAGGTTGCCAGCACCTGATTATCCAAAACAGAAATATGTTACATGGAGGCAGCTTCAGGATGATGTAATAAAACCCAAATGTCAAATTGGACCATCATTGGTTTGAGGTTCCCTAGAAAATAAGGACGATAATGTATCCAACACAATGAGATTGAAAGAATAAATATGCAGCCCACGAGACTAGTGGAACCAAAGGCTGTTTTGTCATACAGCTCTAGTGGTCCAGCTTTCAGGCTTCAGTGCTCTAAATAGATTTAAACTTGGTTTCTTTTATTCCATTTCCTATCGTAGTTTATTCAGTAAACCTTTTCATTAAATTAAGAGGACATACACTTTAGATCTTCTACTTTTAACACCACTGGGGCTTCAATTTAAGTTGTGATCAAACAACTGAAATATTGCAAATTCACGGCCTTGTAAAAACTACTTCTAGATACATCTTTGTAAAGAAAATGATTTAAACAGTAATTTTCTATCAATATCGGGATATAAAGTTAACCTATTCACCTTGGCAACACTAGTAATTCCTGTCAGATTTCACTATCTAGATAAAGTGCTCCCAAGGCTCCATCCCCCTCCCTAGTTGAAAGCAAGTGAGACTTCAAATAAAATCCAAGGTAAAGAATAACTTTTCTCCCACAACCTTGCCTATGTGTAATTGGCTCTAGTACAGCTATAAAAATCTGACAACTACAGTGTCAGATCAGAAAATTTTGAGAAATAAGGATTCCTGTATGCAACAGAATATTTTAATGATACAGAAAATAAATAAGCTAATCAAATATGTCGAATTAAGAAATATTATGTTTTATTATTTGCTTCATACACACACAAAACCACATATATGTATATACATACACACACATATATAAGGATCTAATGAGCTGAAATTCCACTTAAAAGCATTTTCTAGGGAAAAATATAATTCATATTCAATGTCGGATGTCATATTGTGATCTTCAAAATAGGAAAAATGAAGTGAATTGTGTTCAGAATCTGTTGAGTGTCAGAGTCCACATATTCAACACAGGTAAATCAATTGTATACAAATTTCTGTGCAACATTCTTTAATCCTCGTAACTTTCTAGATCCTGTTTCATACGTTTTTAATTGAACTTTAAATGCTTGGCGATGAATTCAACACCTGATTGTCATACATCAAGCAGGATAATCCTTGTAGATCATCACACTGTGATCAACTTAAAATAAAGATTAAAAAAAATGATAATTATAAGCCTTTGTCAATATTCTACAACATCTTAGCTTCCTAGAACTTGTAGTACCATGGCAGGAAGACTTAGTGAAATAAACTCAGTATCAAAGCACCACTTTTAAGAAAATGAAAAGGCTCTATCACCAAAAGACTCCACAACCAATATTGTTTTGAATCCAGCCAGCAGAGATGTCCTGGGAGAGCATGCTGTGACAAATCATAACTAAAAGAAAAGAGAAGAGGTTATTTTTCTTGCCTATGGCATACAGAGGTGTCTTTGTATCCACAAATCCACGAAAAGTTCCTTGTGCAGCAAGTGCAATTACTATTGGTGGAGCACCAAAGGCCCTCATTGCAAGGAAATGCTCAGCTGGTACGCGCATCGGTGAATCCTGTAGAAGAGTAAAACTAGGTGATGAGCATACATTCATAAGGTAAGGTATATTTCTAAATTCTCCGAGATTAAGATGATCATGAAAATATCAACACATACCGCAAGCACAAACTAGCAAACTCAGAAAATTATAGCAGAGATCAGAATAATTTCGAATCTGCCAATAATTCATAAGGTCAGGTATATTTCTAAATCATGTGAGATTATACTGTTCTTTTTTTCTTTTTATTCTTTTTAATTATAGCAGCTTCATTTCCATTATAACCATCTTATATCAGAGATCAGAATAGTTTATAATCAGCCTATAAAATTATGGCAATCTCCAAAATAATTAACTAGCATTCAAGAACTTGCATATCAAAGATGCAAAATTCTAAGTGTTAAGTGTTACATAAAATTTTGACAGATATATTAAATGATTTATGGTGAATTAACACATGCCCTGTATAAAGAACAGAACAAATATAATTTGAAAGATCTATGCCCTAAAGGACATAATCTAAGAAGGGAACCGCAGCCATCACTTCTATCCCCGTGTCTCAATTTCTCTATGCACAGGATTTGATTTAGATGTCAACATTGAAAAACACTTGAAAGGAAACTGTCATACCAGAATATCAGCAAGTTTTCCAAAATTATGTCTAAAATTACCATTGAAATCAGAAAGAATAAAGCGGTTTCTTGAGAAAAAAAATAGGACAGACTTATTATGGTTTCAAAATCAAACAGCAAGGCTTGAAAAAGCCTAAAAGTATGACACTTTCAAATATAAATATACTTGAATGGAAAATTTATGCAGTATAGCTAAGATTGACGTACAACAGGTATACCCAGGATATTCAATAAGTATCCCGAACCAATGAAGAGGGCAACAGCTTCAGCAATGCCAACACCAGCAGCCAATGCTAAAGAAGTAGACACAGAAGAAAGACACTTTTTTCTTGGTTTATCTCCCACGGGCTCTTGAGGCAGGAAGCAGAACAAAAGCATTAATCATCTACAAAGTGATCTATAATTTCTAGTATTTGTGTCCAACAGGAAGTGTAAGAAGGTTTAATGGGATAATTCATCAAGAAGATTAAATCTGATATAGTAGCTTCTGATACAAGAAAATACCATAGCCAATTCTGGGAGAATCATTATTGCTCTTGCTAACCAATGCCTCCTCTCCAGCAACAAAAGATGTAGTTATGTTAAGCAGAGGAACATTAAACAATTTCGACACCAGATTAAAAACCGAAATTGATACCCCAACCGCAGCCAATTCAACTGACCCTACAAAGAAAGGATTTAAGGAGATTAGACACACTTCAACTAATCAAAATATCCAAAGAAACAAGCAACGGAGAGAAAGAGGGTAAATGTACAATGGACATCTGAGGTACATGGAAACAAGCAATATCATTCATGCGACCAAGAAACTCATTATCTGGATCAATCAATCTCGTGGACTGCATCTTGGATTAATGTATCGAATCTCAATGAAGACTTCTAGCTGCCCAATGCATGGACCCAACCCCCACGGCCCAACACAAACACATTTGTATACATGCAAAACACAACATTAAAAAAATCAATGAAAAGGTCTAGTTCTTACAGTTTTCCAACTTTGTTCTTTTAAAGAGTGTCAAACAATCGCCAAGTCCAATGAATGCATACGCAACACTTAAAAACTTTCTTCTATTAAATTAAAATTAACCACTAAATCAACCAAAATAGTAAAACAAACTCTCGTACCCAAATGGCCAATGAATGCAGTATCAACCATAGATGTAATTGGATCAGCAGCAAGGGCCAGTGCTGCAGGCAATGCAATCGACAGAATCTCCAATCCAAGTTCGTCAACCTTAAATTCATCCCTACAATTACACCGCGACTTCAAACGTCGGATTCAAGGGAATTATCTAAGAAGATAATCAGGTTAAAACTTTTTCAGTACGCTTAACAGAATACCTATAACGACGAAGCAGGCGAGAAACGAATTTGACAAACAACGAACCAGAGGGCGAATTAGTGGCAATATTCTTGATACCTTGGTGCGAAACCGGAGGCTTCGATTTTTGCGTTGAACTTTTAATAGGACTTTTAGGTTTTCTGTGAGACGACGATCTGGGAGCGGCTCCAAGGAGAATTGAGGAATTAGGGCTTCTCCCGGGTGTTCTGTACATAAAGGCTGGACTGATTGTGTAGCAGAAGCAATGTCGATGTTGATGCAGAGACTCGATACAAAGAAAAGGGTGATTGCAGTAGCTCGCCATGACCAACGGAGGGTCGAGTTGGCGTGGAGAGAGGATATGGAAGGGCGTTTATCTTTCGTTTCAGACCGCGCGAACCACATATAACTTTTTATTTTAATTTCCAACTGATATAACGGATGTTTTACGGGCCAAGAAATTTCTTTCTATCGTAATGGGCTCACGAGGCCCAATCGTTCTTAACGTTTCAGAAGTTTCAAAATTGTCTGTGACAGTATGAAGTTTCAAGCCGCCATATACTCGGCAATGTGCATCTATGCTATAGTCTTAGTAATAAAGCCAATCTTGAGGAATATTTCTCAGAATTCTTGTAACGCCCTGAATCCGGGTCTTTTTTTTTTTCTCATTTTGACTCGGATCAAGGCATTAACTTGTGGTACATTACAATCAGTTCAAATATAAGGAAATAAAGAACTAAGATTTATCAGAGTACTAGGAAGCTTAAATCATTTATTAGAAGCTGAATCATCCTATTAAATTAACTAATCAAATGAAAGGCAACTACAAATTTAACTAACTCTTAATATCCTACAAAATCATCTATTACGATTCCAATAAAATAAATACAGCTATATAAAATTATCCTACTCTTTTCATTTGGATTTTCTAGACTTCAACCCACTATCTGTCTAACCCGTGGCATCCTCTCCAAGATGGCCTGAAAAATAGAATATAAAGTAGGGGTGAGATACGAATATCTCAGTAGGTAACACATGCATGAAGAAAACAGTTTATATATAGAAAATAACAGTGGTTTCATGCACGGTGAAATAAACGAATAATTACGGTCAATAAGATAAACAAATAATCACGATACAAACAAACATTGAATCAATGCCCACCTTAAAGGAAGTTGATCATGTGCATTTCATTTCAATTTAAAGGACAATGTATTATATTTCACATTCCCATGGTTTCTGGTTTAGTTTCTTTAATGTCTTCTTAAGAGCAGTTTCACATTTTATTCATAATTCCATAATATCCCATTTTAACAGTTCACATAAATCATAGCAGTTCTGTTCAATTATGACATTTCAATATTTCCTTTTAAATAACAATCCATCAACTTGAGAATCAATCATTATATCAATAATAAAAGCCAACCTTCAGGTAGTAGCCTATCTCTACCATAGGACGCAAACACATAGTATCCACACAAGCTCCGCAGGAGAATGCACATCTCTAAGACTACAAGTACCCCCTGCAGGAGACAGCATAACTCTACCGCAGGATGTGAACACCTAGCATCTACCTCTACCGTAGGAGATAGCTTCCTCACCTTCCAGTGGTAACTCACACACCCATTCTCCATGTGGGATGCAATCACGCATAATCACATCTCCCCCACATGAGGTACCTCTCCTGCAGGATGCAATCCATCAGAAATACATCTGCCCTATAGGAGGTAATAAATCTCTCCCACAGGAGGTAATGTCTCTGCCACTAAGCGGGTAATGTCTCCGCCACCAAGCGGGTATCTCTGCCACCAAGCAAGTTGGGTCTCCGTCACCAAACGGGTTATCTCTGCCACCAAGCAGGTTGGGTCTCCGTCACCAAACGGGTTATCTCTGCCACCAAGCAGGTTGGGTCTCCGTCATCAAATGGGTTAGGGTCTCCGCCACCAAGCGGGTTATAATCTCTGCCACCAAGCAGGTAATAATCTCTGCCACCAAGCAGGTAATATACAATACATCTCTGCCACCAAGCAGGTTATTAATAAAATTAGCCACCAAGCCATTATATCATAAATCTGTATTTCGTTGTTGTTTATATCGTTGTTGACTTATGTTTCAATCATAAATCCAAAGTCTTATTTCAAATTCAGTTCATTAGCTTGTAATCATAATGCTCAGTCTAGTTATATGGTAATTAACTGTTATGTAAAGTTATAAGATAATTTAGAGAATAAAGTTTAGGGGTAACAAGATACTTGCTATTTACGTAAGTTTAGGAATAATATGGTTCTTGCTATTTAATAAAGTAGTTCGGTAACATTTAGGGGTGTAACATAATATAATAAGGTAGGTGTTATTTTAGTAGAGAAACTGAATGTAAACCAATTCAATTAACTAATGAGACCTAAAGGTATATAGGGTCCTTTCTCCAATGTCTATAAGGTAGTTTCTAATTTAAAGTTTCTATTTGTAGAAATCTGGTTATTGATATATAATTTAATGTCTCTTAATTAATTAATCTAATTTATAAAGGTTTATCTGCATTAGACTTATAATTTCTTATTTAAGATCAAGTTAGGCAACTAATTACCTAAAATAATTCCTTATTTATTTCTCTGCCCAAAAAGGGTATTTGATAATTTATTTTGGTCTTAAAACTTCTTAATTATTGATTATAATTGATTAAAAATAGTTCAGAATTGAATCAAGGATTTAATACATGAAAATTTGCATTTTTCTAGTTAGAGCGCCTAGGATCGCTCAGTATCGCCTAGGCGGTCAAAGGTCGGCGGTAGTGCAAAATAGATCGCCGACAATAAGTCTTCCAGCGATCATTAATGGTCTAAAAATTTTAACTTGTGCCTAAGAGCGCCGAGGATCGTAGAGCACAGTTGAGGTCAGCGGTCCCCAAAAAACGAACATAAACAGTTTCAAAACGTGATTTTTCTCGTCCAATATCATTCTAACATACTTATAACATGGTTATCAAACTAAATACATCAATATATCTCATAAAAACATGCTTTTGCGATTAAACGAATATAAATATAAATCAATCGATCAAAACAGTGTCACCTACCTCTGTTTCGAACTGTTCCTTCTCCCTCCTCCTCCTTGTATTGATGACGATCCTCTGCTCTATACAGACACAAAACTCCTTCTTCTTCTTCTCTTCCAGTCACTGGTCTCCCTCTCTCTTTCGTTTTTCCTCCTCTTTTCTTTGTCGGCCGTCGCATACCCCAAACAGATGAGTATAATAGCAAAATACCTAAACGTATTCTCTAGGGTATAAACCCTATTCTTTTATATCTCATGATCCTACGCAACACATGCATCACCCCTTTAGACAACCGTCCAATTAGAACACAGTTTCGGATTTACTTAATTCTTACCTCGATCTACCACGATCCAACGGTCAGATTTTACGCCATTCTCCTGATCTCCTCTATTAGTGCGATTATCTATAATTATAATTAATATCCTTAAATAAAATTCTCACCTCCTCGACTTAAGGCTCCAAATCGACTATATTTATCATTATGCCCGTATACCACTTATCAAGGTATAAATATCATTATTAATAGAAAATCTAAACCCAACTTAAATCTATCTTTATTTCTCAAGTCTATTAATAACTTAATTTATATATTTATTTACCAATAATTAATATGAATTAACCAAAATACCTTTCCCTTCATAATCTACACCTACTCGCTCGATTTCTCCCGAAATTTCTAAATTTACTCTCTAATTTATTTTGACAAATATATGAACGTTCAAGATATTCATATTCAATTATTATTTATTTATTTACTGAAAATTCGGGGTTTTACAATTCTAACCCTCCTTTTTTGTTGCCATAAATAGTAATTGAATTTCTCAAAAACATTACGCCGCCATCCTAAATAAATAAGACAACCCAAATACCTATTCCTTAAATACTACCTAAAATGATCCCACCTTAACTATGTGGATACGTGAAATATGCACGTGCGTCCTCTAGTTCAAATTTTATGCAAACATTGGTTTTTGAATTAAAAAAGACAATATTAAAAACAAATTACCTTTCCCAATCAATTGGAGTCACTAACACAACCCATGTTACTTTTGTTATGCTTATTAAAATTCTTTATGATATAGATTCCACCTAAGTTACTTTTGGTCTTAGTCTTCCTCCTATCCTATTAAATTCTCTATTACTTCTCATCACACCTATGCACAAGTAGTTTATTAGATCTTTGCTTTATGTGATCAATGCATCTTAACTTATTTTATTTTATCTCCTCTCTCAATATTAGGTAATACCTAAATACTTTCAAGTATAATCATCATTTACTATGTCTTCAATAGACTTTCTACATTTTTTTTCAATATTCTAATATAAATTATGCTCAAATTTTATATAAATTTGTGTTGCCGACCCACTTTGATAGGAATTGGCTTATGATGATGACGATGACAATTTATATAAATTGACTCTTTATTAGTATTATTACCCAATATTCTTATCTACAAATCATAGGTGTTGGAAACGATGGCTCATATTCTGGGTCCAAGGGGGAGGGACGCGCGTAAAGGGTATTTTTGGGATTTCAAAAATTACTGGGTTTAGGGTTGTATATCTATACTATTAATAAAGATAAGAGGGGGGAATATTCCTTCTAGATTTTTGCCCTCCTTTCTTTTTCCAAAATTTGCCCTCCCCAAACAAGACAATCCCCCACTATTTAAACTAACTACCTTGAGCTATTTATCTAAGTGGGCCCACGTTTTCTACGTGCATAGCGTGTGCAGCCCCCTAGTATATATTGATGTACCCCTAATTTTTTTTTCATATAGTGGAAATTTTGGCGTACACAACGGACGTAGGAACATCGCCGAACCACTTAAATTTGCATGTTCTTCTACTCTCCCCTTTTCTCTTTACTATTTGGATTGCACGATTCTCAACAATAGGACACCCAATTGATGTCTCGTAAGCTCTTTTTCATTTTTATTTAAGCATGACCACTCATTCACATAACATTCTTGTAACTTTGTACAATCTTCTTTAATATCTCTCTATCTATACATAATTGATACAAGCTAACAAAATTAATGGCTTACGAGAATCTATTTATTCTAAGTTCTTGCTTTCTTTCTTTATTTTTATTGTTTTTTGTAAAACAATTTCACACTGAACCAAAATTTGACCTATTAATTCTAAAGCTTTTTTATTCCAATGGCATCCTCCTTAGCTTGAATCATGAATTCTCTCTCTCTCTCTTTCCTCTTTTCTCATTTGATCCATTAAAATTACATGTAAATTCGTAGCATACAATGAGGTACATCCGCTTGAATACGAACAGATACTTAGATCACCACAAAAAATTAAGAGGAGATAGCCGCCTATAAAAGCATGACCGGCGAGAAACCACATCGTCGCTGGCAATGCAGTCGGTGTTTGAATTAGTGACGGAAATAGCGGCGGATGCAGTCGGTGTTTGAATTAGTGACGGAAATAGCGGCGGTAACTCATAACCAACAGTATTGATTGCGAAAGGACGACCACCATGATTTTCCGCCGCAAAATGATGACCTTTAACGGCGGTAAATATCTACTGCCGCTTATCCTGTTAGTCTTTACTAGTGGTAAGTGCCTACCGCCACTTTAATTTTTTACAATACCAGCGGTAATATCTACCGCCAGTAAAGATACTAAGCTATTACTGGCTGGATGTTTTCCGCCTTTGAAACTCAAGCTTTTTGCTGGCGGTAGTGGCTTACCGCTGGTAAAAGGTCATTAATCGACACTAACTTTTTTTTAGTGTTGGTTGTACCCGCCGTTTATTCATGTTTTTAGCGGCGGTAATAGCTACCACCACTAAAAGTAACACCTGCAGAAAAACAACCATTCGCTAGTTCTTATCCATTCCATTCATTACAAATGCACTTGTATTAACCTGTGAGCAATAAACAAATTTCCCTACAATATATAAAACTGTAGAAAGCAAAAACTAAATAACGAAAAGTAATCCAACTATATACAAATCTAAAAATAAAAAACACAAAATATAAATATCATCAAAATTTAATTAACGCAATCAACATGTCCAATTGGGCACATCATCTGGCATTCCTGCATGAAATAGAAAATTCATTAGTATTTAATCATACATTGAATTTACACACCTTAAAAACACTAAATGAAGAAAAAGAATAAAAGATAAACATTCAATTTACTAGTTACAAACCTTAAATGACAACTTCTAGCAATGATCAGGAGGGTTGTTTGGCGTTTGAAAAGATTTTATTGGAATCAACTAGGAGTTTAACCTTCTTTACGTATAAAGACTTGACTAAATAAAAATAATATGTAAAACCATAAGTTTCTTTTGTGAAATTAAATAAGGTGGTCCTCAAGGTCCTGAGGTGATTGTTTCCTATCCTGAATGGCTATTTAATGAACAAATAGGGTTTCGACATACAGAAATCCCACAATCTACAGATAATTAGTTTCTATTCTTTTCAGCATGCCTTTCGCATAGATTTCGGCAAGCTAAAATCTATGACTTTGAAAAACCTAACTTTTGTTTTTCTGTGGTTTCAGTTTCAACATGCTGAAACAAAAAGTATGGCGTCCAAAAAAATGTGATCAAAGCAGATTTTTTGCTCTAACAAAAATCTTGGTCTCTCATCCCTATTTCTATCCTAATCACATTCAAAATTAAGCCAAAATAATTTTAGAATGATCACATATTAACTCTATTAAGGATGAAACACCAAAAGCACAACTCATTACTGCAATTACTATCTTTAACAAATTATTCTCAACAACCAATTAAATCAGTTGTTCAACTCTATCAATAATTCGTGTGAGTTATAATTCCAATAGGATTGTTTACACCTGAGTTTTCATTCACTATATTTCCTCACATTCCCTCACATTCGATAAGTTCTTTTTTTTTTTTTTTTTGAAGGTTAAACCAATCTAACAAGGCCTAGGCACCCCCCAATAAATTGTTTGATTGTAAAAATATATATGACCAAAGAAAAAGGATATAACTAAACAAATGTAATCACTGTATTAACAAAAAGAGCATTCTTACATTCGCAATAAGAAATACAATTCATGTTTCAACTGCGCCTACCTTATGGTAATATTTTTCCCAAAACCAAAATTGTACACAGACTAAATAATCAGAAAATTATAATTTTCAATTTATTAACGTATTTGAAACAAAAAATAACACTAAACAAAAGAGTAAAACAGTAGAAATACCATTTCGTGAACATGAATCAAATCATGAACATGAATGAAAATACCATTCGTTACATACACCATGGCAGCATTCCCAAACAAATTAATGGCTTACCTGAGTTGACGAAGGCGGCCTGCAAATAATATCCTACACCGGCACGACGACGACGACCTCCAAAGGAGAGGAACCACGGCGACGGCAGCGGCAAATACCCTTTACAAGGCACACTTAACAAAGAACACAACCGCCGGCGAACAAGGCAGCGACAACGATGGCGACGGGAAGTGCGACAGCGACGGCAATGGACAACGCGATTAATCGGTGCGGCAAAACCCTTAATAAAGAGTAAAAACGAAAGACAGGGTAAAAAATGAAAAGGGGGGTGCTTCGTGCAGGTGAAATTAGGTTAGATTTTCAGCGGCGGTATAAGTTACCGCTGCTAATTAACATATTAGCGACGGGAAAAATTTGCCGACGCAAAACATTAATATTGGCGGGAATATTACCACCTGTGAAAACACTTCGCAATTTACAGCCGATATATATCTTTTCGCATCAAACTAACTCGCACCATCTCATTTTTCTTTGGTTTTAGTTTTTAGAGGCGGCAATTGTTGTTACTGCAGCTATTTGTTGTTTTAGAGGCGGGTTTTACCTACTGCCGGTAAAGGTCCGTCATCTAAAGTCCATTGTTTTGTAGTGGATGTCTAATCTCAATTTCTAGCGTGATTTAAGCAGGAGGTGCATCATAGCACTAAAGAAAGTAATATATACCATTCCATAAAGGGAACCCTGAAGATTATCGACTAGCATCTATGGCCCAACATGCTTCTCCCTTTTATTCATATGAACTTCTATCTATAAGTAGTTTGTTATAGAACACACGTAATTTATTCATATCTATCTACAATTGTACAACTTATGTACAATTATATGCAGTATGCACATGCCACCCCACTAGTATTAAAAGTAACTAGCCGGGTGCATGTGTAATACTACAGGTATGAAGCAAAAGGTAAAAGAAAGAAACATTTGGCAACTGATTATTAAGTTCTTAAAAAATTAGCAGTTTTGATTATTGTACCATTTTATTAATAAATCTTCAGGGCGTTTTTGGAAGTCCTACATTTTGTTTAGCACAATTCCCAAGGAGCACCTTGCATTATATATAGTATGGATATTGGCTAGAATTATCTCAAGGACTTCTTGTCTCCAAGTACTTGTGTCAAACTTCAGTTGGCGAAGGATACATTTGGAAGTACTGTGCAAAAGTACAAGTAAATTTTTATAAGTTATTCTACCAAAGCATCTCTATGTGGCTACAAGTTACTTGCTTGGAAAATGGCAAAAAAAACAGTACGTAATCGTCTTGTGCTTCTCATCCGTGATTTAGATGCTTCCGATTGAATACCTACAAAATCATTTCCTGAAACAAACAATTAAAATCATGTAGCAAAACCCAAGCAACTATTCATAACTGAAGGCATTTTACCAAAAAAAAATTCATAACTGAAGGCAACGGCTGCTTTTAATTGGGCGAATATGATGATGCAACATATTTTGGGAAAATTACAACAAAAAAAAGTTGCTTTTTGGTGTTTGACCATTCAGAAAAAAAACAAAAAACCATTAACAAGTACTTTTGTTATTAAGAAAAAAAACCCTTTTAAAGATAATGGACAGAACAGAAAGTCAAAAAGGACTTCACTTTTCAATAGGCATGGCAACTTTTCTATATTTTTGAAGAAAACCAAATTGGGTTTTTCAGTATAAAACCAAAACCAAAACTGAACATGAATACAAACCCAACCGATCCTAAACCAGCCCTAATATGTATTCGGTTCGGTTTATCATTTTTAATTAAACAATTGTTAATTACCACTACTCTTAATCTATAAGCATGAAAATTAAAGCTGTATCTAATAATATTAAATCTTATTTGTATATGATTAAGGTTGAGCCCATGATAATTAAAATATAACCTTAATCTTCGTGGTATACAAATCTATCATCACAGGTATTCAAGTCTTATCTTCGCGGGATATATAGTAATTTTAGAGGCTTGATTGGGATCTTATGTCACTTATTTAAAATATATATATTATTTAATTACTCATAAAAAGTACCCTTCACAACTCAGAAGTAGCATTTTTCTATAATATTTATTCAATTATTTATTAATCAGAGATGTCAACTACTATTGTATTGTAATTACTAGAGATGAATTTCCAGGGCCCCCACTCTGATAGGTGTATTGATTAGTACTGCACAGCGATAAGATAGCCGCCACTTACCAGGGTATGGTCCCCATCACCCTTTTAAGACGGTGTTAGTCCTTTCTTTGAGGGGTAGTTGGCCATGATGCACCTCGAGGGCTATGGACCACCGGCTAACATTACTGCCGAGTCTCTCGATCGTGCGTGCCTTTGTTTGCAAAAAAAAATCTTTCAAATGAGACCTTTTGGATCTTACCAGACAAGATAAGCGAGGTTGAGATCCATTGTCCCCGGCCATACACCTGCAACACACCTTGTATCAAAAGTCAATCAATCTCAAGATATCAACGTCTAAGGCTGACCATGATCATGGACTAGTGAACTTAATCGACGTGTTACCTACATGTAACTCACAGCGTATGAAAGCTAGCATGAGAAAAGGGCACATATCTTTTACAGTAGCTTTGATTTGCTAAAGAGACAAAGAAGAAAGGGTGATTATCGAGGGGACGAAGGCTCAAGGCCGTGACTTGCACGAATTTGGGAAGGTGTCAACTTCAACAGTCACAATCCTCGTTAATTTAAGGAAAATGAAAATAGAAAGCTTGATTCCCGAGAGAAACTAGTCAAGCACACATCCCAAGTTCCCCAGAAATATATGCTTTTCTCTTAGACTCCAGGGAGTTTCAGAGCAAATTAAAGCTGCCCTTTTAACCACATATAATCCAATCGTCTGCCGTACGAGTTACAGGAGAATGGAACTGCAAGAACTGGGAAGAAGAAGAATGCAAAGAGGAAACGAAAGAATGAAGCTGAGCTATACAATATCGTTTTCTTGATTGAATTATCGTATACAAATTAAGCCTGGAAAAATCTTAAACGTCGTTTTAATATTTTATTATACATACCCAGTAACCCAGATAGCCATTTTCATGTATGCTGCAGTGTACAGAGAAACCATAAAATAGTCAGAATCTGTATTAATTGTAAACGCAATCGCAGAAAAATGGAGTAACATTACATACCCCCAGATGTCCATCATCGTTTCCTGATCTTGCTTTAATGACGCCAAGGAGGGAGAGCAAGAAAAACCAATAAAACTCAGGATGGATAGCGCTACTGATGATAAAAAAAACATTCAGCTGTGTAGTAAGTAATCATCCATGGCGCTATCCCTCCTGAGCTTTACAGATTTTCCCATACTTTCATCACAACACGGCCATCGAAGATGATGGCCAAGAAATTAAGAAGAACTTCCGAAGAACTGACAACAGTTTGAAACTTCGAAGCGGAAGAAGATCAGGATCACAAAGCTCAAGCTCTGAACAAAATGTGATGGAAGGGAAGGGAAGAGGAGGAGGGATATTTATAGGAGGAAGAGACGTGGGAAAGTGATGTCCTCAAGAGTCACTCACTCCTCTCTCGGACATGAAAATCTTGACTAAGGAGTTAGTGTTGGAATGTGTATGGAGGGACGGCCCCTTGTAATATAATTTTTTGTCTCCTTGACTCTTGCTTCTTCTTGATGCCCCTTGGCCCTTGCCGACTACGTCGTCGTCTCCTTTCTCTTGGGATACGGTATAAGGCTATAAGCTAATGGGGACGAAGCATCACTTATAAACCGCCACTAATGTTTCTCCACTATTACAATTTTACCTCACAAGGATTACCGAGTGAGTGGTGATTGCCAAATGCCAACCACACGACCTTTTAAAATGTATATTTAAAAAAAGAAAAAAACAACTTTGCCGGAAGCACTTTCAACTTTCAACTATAAAAATGGGGACCCCACCACTAGGTCCTTTTTCTTCTTAAATTTTAATTGGAACTAACGTGGAGGGGTTCAATTTCTTCACTATAGTTTGATGTTTATGGAAGTCATGTGATCATCATTATATCATAGCCTATTCTATTGACCTTCCTCCAATTGCACTCCCGAATTTCAGCTATAAGATCTCCCAAAAGATTGTCAAAGCTTACTCCAGCTTAAAGCATTTGCTTTCAAAGCCACTCCTATTTTCCAAATTCACGTCCTTTCCGACTTCTCACTTTGCCTTTCCATCCCTTTCCTTTTAAGCTAAGTACAAAAGCTCGCTTTGTTGTTTTAAAATTATTTAAAAAATTTAGTTTTTACGCAAACTAATTTTTTCACAATGATTTTTAGTATACATCTTTTTGGACATTCATATTTCATACTGGGGAACGTTTTTGGGCTCACATCCTCTACAACTTTCGAGTGTACGCAACAGGCTTGTCATTGGCCCGTTGCATTTAAAAATTACATTTTAAAAAATAAAATTTTTTTTGTTTTTTGTTTTTTAAACTTAAGAAGCCAATCACGTGCACATTATACGATAGTTGTAGTCTTGTATATGGAGGATTTCATTCCAAGGTTTTAAGTCAAAAACTCTTCTCACATGGAAATTCCGTCTCCCCTAGCTAGCCAAAGACGATAAGAACACCAGTCTAGAACCAATGATGACAAAACAGATTCAAATTTAAAGGTTGAAATCCCTTGCAATTTTTCCTATATACACTTTGGCTTTTAGTGTGAGATGCTGTCATTTGAAGAATCTCACCAACAATATTTTTTTTAAATTTGTGTCGGTAAAAAATTTACAAAAGAAAAAGAGTAAATTAAAGCTATTAAAAGAAACAAAAGCCCTAAAAATTTAAAGGTGATTTCATCCCGAATTTAAGATCTTTTTGTCATTCTAAAAGCTCCTTTATTGCTACAGTGAATTTGGTTGTTCATGGCATCTTAATTAAACGGAATGCATATCAGCTGGACCACGTGATCTGTCGTTCCGGCCGGAGAGCATGTGTGTAACAAATGAAACGTGAAGTGGATCCAGCTGAGATCCCCTGCCAATGGGCCCATCCAGCTTAAATGGTGGATGCATGGCTGTTTTCAGAATTTTTTTTTTTTTTTGGGTAAGAAAAGCACATCCAATACTTCATTAAAACCTGTTTGAAGTTTTCAGAATTTACAAGCCAACTTCACAAACAAAAACAAAAAAGAAAGGTCAGAAAACGAGGGGATTAGTGAACTTGGTTATGTTGTGACTAATAAATCTCACCTGATAATGCATTTTAACAACTGAAAAGCATGTTTTGAGGGAAACCGTGGCGATTTTGTTATTATTATCGAATCTGAGGTATTATGAGAGTAGATAATGGAATTTACTGAGATACTATTCTATTCTAGATCGCCACCTCTGATTCGTAGGTATGCCTCGGAAATTGTACAGCAGTGACCCTCCGCAGTCCCGCGCAGAGATTCAGACGCTCAGCGAAAGCGCCCAGAGTCTCATTCACTCATCCTCGTGAACCGTGCTCTTTTTTTTGGATTTTTTTTTGTCGTTCGTGTTGTACACGGCTTAACAGACATAAATACCCTCACACAATTATTTAAAAGCCACGATGCCTACGGACGATTTCTTTAAATAAGTTCGATCCGGGTTCGCTTTGGCAACTCGGAATGACCATGATGATTTAGGTATTAATTATAGATAGGATAAATTACACTTACCTCCCTTGAGGTATGCTATAATTACACTTACCTTCCTTGAGGTTTCTGAAATAATACTTTTTTCCTTTAGATTTGTGTATGGGTCACAATAACACTTTTCATTGAAATTTCCATCAAAACAGTAATAATAGTTAATAAAATAATTTTAACTGAACAAGATTATCCCCATTTAAGTTAAATGATAATTATGTCTTAGGTCATTAAAATTTTTGTTCTCATCTTTATGAAAGGGTAATCTTGTCTAGTTAAAATTATTTTACTATCACTATTGTTTTTACGGAAACTTCAATGAAAAGTGTTATTGTGACACATACACAAATCTCAAAGGGGGAAAGTATTATTTCAGAAACTTCAAGGGAAATAAGTGTAATTATAGCATACCTTAAGGGAGGTAAGTGTAATTTACCCTTATAGATATTAAGATAGGCACGTTGATATAGGTGATTAAAGTGACACCCCTTTGGATGATATTTTTTGAAAGATAGGCATAAGTGATTACTTGATAAGTTAAGAATGTTTGAGTAGGTAGTTTTGATTAGATTTGAATATACAATTACGTATGTTTTGGAACAAATATTAATTGATTTCTTGATTTGAAGATGGGCATTTCTGGGAAGAAAAGAGAGTTCGAGAATCTAGGAAATATTGCTTTATCGATAATAAATGTTATAAAATTTTACTAAGCACCTTAATTTTTCACAAAAGATTGAAGTAGAGGTGCGAACCCTGAAATGGAAAAAAAATACTGTAATAATTTGATCTTTTCTCCGTCTGTCTTATGGTGGACACTCACTAGCTTCCATGTAAACTATGGAATGAGATTTTATGTAATGCTTTCTGCTATGAGCGTGATAGATTCCGTCATGTGGAGCATCATCATGAACAACTGTTTTTTTAAATGAGCACATTAAGCATTTCCAATCATGAAAATTCACTGAACATGAGATGCTTCACATAGTAACATCTTGCTTACGGTCATAGCAAACAGCAATGTAGTAAAGCAAGATTCCATCCCTAAAGTATTCCATGTAGACTTGCACAAATTTATATGGGTGTTTTGCCGAGTAATGATCGTCTACAATGCATTGCATTTTACAGCATGTACAATAAGACACAATTATGTAAGACTTATGCGAAATTCATTTTAGTACATGCAATAAGAGCAATGTACGCTGCAAATGATGTGCAGTCGTGTTTTGTATATAGAATGACGTATTCACGTGACTTTTGGGATGGTCTGCTAGATTAACAGCCTTCCTTGCTCATAATGAAAATGCTAAAACCACATTGCCAAAGGGTGAGCTCCCTTTGTTAAGGCCTCATATTTCATGTGTCATTCCGAAACCAATCCAAACAGCACCTTAAAAGGTTCTCTTCTACCATGTATACCCTTCAATTGAAGAACAAGTTGCCCTCATTTAAAAGAGGTGTGGGTCAAGCCATTATTACCCTGGTCAATGTCTTTATCAGTTCAAATATGGTCTGTTCTCACCACCTGAATCCTGAGAATTTCAGGTTGATGATAGGGACCTAAAACAGCCTATTTTTGGACTATTTGGCATTCAAGAAATGAGAAAATTGATTTATTCAGGTTCACACAACAGACTCTTGTATATTTCAGAGACCAACAACAATGGCCTACTGATCTCTGAGAATCCTTCCACAGACAGTAAAATAATTTCGATATGAGCTGAACTCCATGGCCCACTCTTCAAGGATGTAAACCAAGTGGTTTAGGTTACGCCAGAGTGTATTTTGGAATCTCTACTAGGGTCCACACGAGGGGCCCTGCAACTCATACAAATTGCAAGTGGCTATAAAACCCTGCAAAAATCTAAATTCTAGTGGAAATAGCATGTGTGCTTTTGAGTTAATCGGACAATAAAATCAAGTTGTGCGTTTTAACTAAGGAACGCTCCAAATATTTTTGTAGCGGTCAAAGGCGTACACAGCTACAAAGTTCAAGTATATATCTATACTGTAATTAACACGAAAAGTCCCCTTAGGTAGCATGCCTAAAACAATTTACGATTTCTCCAAAATGTCTGTAGTTTGGGGTTTCAATCTAAATTCAGCATTTTTGTTCAAAACCCAATCAGTTTGTAACTGCTCACCTCACTTCTCCTCTCCTCATTTCCTCTCTCCACGTGCAATGGTGCACGTGCACCCCTGCTAGTCTATTATATAAAGGCGGAACATTCTCTAACTGAGATTTTAACCTCAAATTATCTCACATCTTTAATTTTATTTACTTTAAGGTCTCACGTAACTACTTGCACGTTTTAGCTACCTGAAATTATCTAATCCTTTTGCTACATAGCGCGTTCCCTTCCCTGTTTTAAATAAAATTAACATGGACCGTTCATGTGACCTAAGAACGCACATTGTAATAAATTAACATGAAACGCACGACCAGAATCTTGAGAACCATCCTCCTGTTCGCCTAAACCTGTCACGGATTGGACCCATTGAACCAAATGGGTGTTCTAGGCTGAACCAAAACCCTCGCCCTCTTCTCAAGTTAGGACGCTCAGGTCCATTGCCGAAAGGATTTTCGGCCCTCCCCAGCATGGGCTAGTTTGCAGACCCGCTCAAGCGGAACTGGGCTTCGTAAAAGAAAAGAAGACTTGGTGGGCCCCACACCCCCCTCCCACGCTCGCCGCAGGGGATTTTCACGACTCTTGTTGGGATGACTTCGTATGGTGAGCATTTTTTCCAGAGCGAAAATCCGGGGGTTTCATTGAACCCCCGGTTTAGATGCATTTTGGGGTGTGGGCCCCACTATTGAAAAGTGCCATCCATCGGCAAGTTTATGTCCATGGACTTACTTGGGTTATAACATGTCACTTAACTAGAACGTCTGTCCAAACCAGCCGTGTAAACTCAGGTGACTGCCTATGCCAATATGCCATTAAAAACCATATGGGCTAGAGCAACTTAAGAGATTCTATTAAAATGAACAGAATTAACAGAAGGGTAAATTACACTTACCTCCCTTGAGGTATGTTATAATTACACTTACCTCCCTTGAGGTTTCTGAAATAATACTTTTCCTCTTGAGATTTATGTATGGGCCACAATAACACCCCTTCATTGAAGTTTCTGTCAAAATAGTAATGATAGTTAGTAAAAATAATTTTAACTGGACAAGATTACCCGCATTTAAGTTAAATGATAGTTATGCCTTAGGCCATTAAAATTTTTGTTCTCATCTTTACGAAGGGGTAATCTTGTTCAATTAAAATTTTTCTAATAACTACCATTACTATTCTTACAAAAACTTCAATGAATGGCTGTTATTATAACCCACGCACAAGCCTAAGGGGGAAAGTTTTATTTTAGAAACCTCAAGGGAGGTAAGTGTAATTTACCCTTAACAGAAAGGTCAACAGAAATTTTTTGGAAAGAAATCAAATTTCTTGTCCCTTTTAACTTCCAAGCTAAGTAGTTGATTGATCCATTAGTTGGTAATCAAGAGAGACGTTTGTGTTTGAATTATGGGATAGGTAATTTTTTAAAATTTAGCACGTTGTACACTTTGAAAATACAAAAGTTTCTCAGCACCAAGGTTGGCTCCAAATCAATCTTTCGATTGGCAGATGAACCCACCTCCTTCCATATGACGATATTACCCTTTCCTTTCCCCTGTTATTACCTTCGAACGTTAGATTACGAGTCCCAACGACCACTGTTCGCCTTTTCATTTAACTTTTGCCTTTTCAGCAGAACAAAACCAAAATTTTAATTTTGAAAACGAAATCCGAGAACGCACCAGGAATTATTAGTTTCTCCGTCCCATTGCTTTCCTCTTTCTCATCAATACACAAATATCTATTTACTGTAGCTCTCCTACCGCAGAGTGAATTAGCGACAACGCTGTAACAGTTTATCTTCTTCCTCCGACTTGAACGTCGCCGGCATCTAACGCATTATCAGATTGTCTTCTAAAACTCGATAGCTGGCTATGGCTTCAGGTAGAATCTCTTCAACTCTTCACGAACTCGGTCGTTTCCATTCGCATGGTTTCTGCCTGTTTCTTTTATGGGTGTCAGCGGTTTCGTTCTCATGCTCGCCGTTAATTGACTTGCCGAGCTTTCGCCTTCGACTTCAGGAATCTATTTATTATTATTATTAGTTTTTTTCTCCTTTGATCGTTGTAAATGGTTTCACATTTATGTGTCTTTTGTTGCTGCTATTAGCTTTTTGCTCGGATACTCTTCGGAAATATTTCCGGAGCAAAGCGGAAAACCATGATTTGAAATTGGTTTGAAGGGAATTTAGTTGAAAATTGTCGAGGCTAAAGATATTGTTTCATTTAGGTTGCACTTTCCACTTATCACAATTTTTGGAAGAGAAACAAATGGATGAACCGATGGCATCTCCTGTTTGTGTAATAAGTTTTTATATTATCATGCACATTAAAGTGATTTGAAGATTATTTAGAAATGCATTCTAAAATGTGCTTTTATATCTGTTCATAGGTGCTGAAGTATTTTGACTGCCCTGCATATTTGTATGCTGGGATTCTTAAAGAGCTCAAGCTTGCTTACCGAGCTACCATGGCGAAAAGACTTTTGTATAGGTGCCAGCATCCAATTGATGAATATCGTAAGCACTAGCACTTTCGATTTCAATGGAATTAGAATCCAGATAATTCAAATTGATATTTTCTAATTATTGAATATAAACCGTGCGACGATAATGTAAAAATAAAAGAAAGATCAAAGAACTTTGCTCACAGATTTTATGTGGTGTCAATGGGAGAAAATATTTTTCACCATATCAAAAAATAATAGGGTTACAACCTATATCTCCAATCCTAAATTAAAAACCTTTGCCTGGTACATTAGAGAAAATTATCAATATACCATTAGTTAAGAACACACTCCAACACTAATTCTCCTGATTCGGTCCTGAATCCAATCCTGAATTGAGTCATCAAGTTTATTAGACTTATCATGAATCAAGAACACCTTAACTAGAATTGATTAAGCTGAATGTAGAAAATATAATGGATTGATAGAGTGGATATGAGATGTATCCTGATGTACGAGTTTACTTTTAAGAAAAAGTTTCCCCACATTTTTTAGGTATTTATTTCATGAGATTATTACTTTGTATAATTGCAAGTGATATGACATCATTCACACAGCTTTTGAGGCATTTTCGCATGGCTCATGGCGGATTATATATCAGCTGAAAATCAGTGATGGGAATATACTTACGCATTTTGAAAGTCCTGGACTTGAGACCAATGATAAAGTCCCTCCCAAAGGCATTCGATTACGCTCAAGAAAAGCAACTTTGTCTGATTGCACTTGTTTTCTTCGGCCGGGTATAGACATATGCGTGCTTTCAACCCTCTCAAGTACACAATGCTCTAGCGAAGGATATATAAAGCCAGTAAGCTACTATTTCTTATTTTGAGCTGCATAGCTGTGAGCCCTAATTAATATGATATGTCTCTCGGTTTTGTTCTGCATTGTGTAAATTACATATATTTCATCATTGTACCTCTCCAAATTAGAACATGCCTGCATGTTTTGTGCTTTCTGATATCTAAAAGGTATGATGAATGGAGAATTTTCTAATTATTAAGACAGGGGCTCAGTTATTAGGGAATATTGAAATTCATCAAGTCATGTTTAACTTGTAATGGCTGTAGATTTACTTCGTGGGTGTAATAGATGTTATTTTATTTTAAAATTGTTTTATATCTATCTTCATTTCCTTTTTTTTATAAAATCACTCAATGTGAAGACTAACCTGATTACTAAACAGTAAGAGAAAATGATGTACTAAATAGGATTAAGCAAATAGCCATACATTAGATGTCACAACCTTGTCTAAAACCAAACAAGCTTTTGGCTGCTGGCTTAGATTATTGTTCTGAAAAAAAATATTGTAGTGCTGCATGGTTGTTCTCATTATGTATACCGTTTTTCAAGATCAGTTATCTCTTTCCAGCAGCACCAAATGTTTCATGGTGAGTCTTGATGTCAGTGAATCATTCAGTACCTTTGAATTTCCTTCCACTTCAATGTGGTCAACTCCAAAATCCATATACATTTGTCAGCCATCATAAGAAAACCTTCTATTGATTTAGCAACTTTACTCATTCTTAATTCACAAAAGAACAAAAATTAATCCTAGTAAAGCTGTCACCACCACCCAGTCCTGGGGTTAGCCCGCAAGGACCCATCAAAATTAAGTCATGCAGAACTCAATCTTGGATGCAAACATCTTAGGTATGACGGTTTGCTTGTTTTCCCCCCAATCTATATTCAGTTTAAAGCAAAAAAGTTATTGGAAGAATAGACCTTTATAGGTGGTACAATTTGCACTAGATCATACAGGTATACTCCTATCACTTCATAAGCATTATTTTCTTCCTTGAATCTCCTTTTTTTTTTTACAACTTATTATTTAATTGATTGGTGAGAGTAAGACTTGTGCATTTTCTTCAATTTAATTCTAAACTTTGGGACCATTCAACCAATTTATATAAACCATTAATCAAAATTGATATACAAAAATACCTTTAACAAGCCTTTCATCTACATATGAGTGACTGAAATTCATGACTCTTGCTTCTTTGTCCTATTTCACTAGAAGCCTCGCTGTACTTTCTTTAAATCACAGCTCTATGAATTTTTTGATGAATAATTTGATTTTACAGTATTTTGTTCTGTTTTGAGAGTTTAATTGACCTGTCTTTGGCTTTATCATGAGAATTTTTTCCCCCAATATAGGTTTTGGTTGATGCTAAAATAAGTTCAATTAAGAGGAATTCCCATGGAACTCGATGTACTTGTCAATTTTACATTAACTTTTACAGAGCCCAAGACTCTCTTGGCTTGGGAAAGAGCACACTTGGCAAGGAGATCACCATGATAGAAATTGACCACATTTTCATACTCCAACAACTTGACCAAAAACCTTGTGAAGATGTATACTACCGCTGGAGCTCTTCCAAAGATTGCCCCTCCAAGGAGGAATCTAGACTGTTTCGGGGTCATTTCTCTTCTGATATTTCATGGCTATTAGTTACATCTGCTTGGAAACAAGTTGAGTTTTGTGTAAAATCAGCTCAAAACAAGATGGTCTATCAAATTTTGGGCAGCGACCATAATATGTATTCTTTTGATTCTGAGAAGAGTATGAAGACTCTAAATTTCCATATAGGTGATGGAGTTTTGAGACCCAGTGTCAGAGATATCTTTAACATTGTCCCTTTGATTCCATTTGATACCTTTAAGGTGGATCCAGTTCAGTGTGATCAGAAAGATGAAAATTTGTCATTTTATGATATCATGGACTTGCGGCGCTCCAAGCGCCAGAATGTGCAGCCTGAGAGGTTTCTTGGCTTTGATGAATCTTCAGTGGCAAAGCCCTGCTTGGCTCGATCAGAAATGGCCAAGGAGAACAGACATAGGGAAGAAAGAACAGCATTTGGAATGTCAAATCAGGATGGTGAAGGTTGTAAAGCACATACTTGCTGTTCAAGGAAACATATTGAAAGTGGACAAACGGTTCCTTATGGCGGGGATGATTCCTGCAAGCACATTAACATGAACTCAAGGGAGGAAGAGTCATATCTTACTAGACCTGCTGAGATTGATGGGAAGGATAAAACTATTGTTGCATATAAAAGACGAAGGAAAAACAAACGGTTGCTTGGAGAAGCTCCGCTGTCTACCGAAGTTCACAAGCAGAGCACGGATCTGGCAAAACCTTCTTTGAGCAACCATGCTGAAAAAACCTGCAGTCCTTTAACTGGTGTTCCTTTGCCAATTAAAACTGATCGACAGTCATGCCAATATAGTCACCATAATTTTAGTTTTCCTGGAAAATTCATACCAGAGATTGGTAAAATTTCTCCTAAAAATGGTCACGGATGCATAGTGCCAGGATTTGAGAAAAAGATCATGTCCAAGGACAAGAGAAAGAGGGTAGAGACTAGATGGGATGGAAAAGGCTCATGCAAGAAGAGTGAAACAAGACGCTCTGCTTATTCAAGAAGGGAGAGGATTTATAAAGCAAAACCTAGGAAAAGGAGCTTCACGGAAGGAAGTGAGTACAGACAACTTATAGAAAGGTGCATGAAGAACATTGATATAGAGATCCAGCAACCACTTTTTGCTGCTCAGGAGAATGAAATCCATGAAACAGAACCATTGAAACAAGCTAGGGACTCTAACTGGACATTTTTATTTAGTAGCAAGGCTGAAAGCTCAGAACTTGACATCTTATGGAATGAAATGGAACTTTCAATGGCAACAGTGCATTTTCTTGAAAGTAATCAGGTGCTTTATTTATGAAATCTTTTATGTTTCCATTTTATTCATTAATTCTACAATGTTGATTGATATTTGTCTCTATTCGGTAAACTTATAGTGCGCTTCTACATTTATTGCCACATCTCCAGAAGTTAAATGCTTAGAATTGGGGCAAAATTTGTTGAGGTTGTCAACTTTGTCTACTTAATGGTTCCAGATCTCAAAATTGATGGGGGTTGTGCATGTATTTGTGTATGTTTGTATACATAACACAAATATACGCATACATGCATATACTTGTGTATTTATATACATACTTAAGTCAACCGATTGTCAGTTTCTATAATTTTCTTACCAGTTAATATGAATAATTTTCAGGATTCAAGTGTAGAATCAGGTGTGGTTGTAAAGGAACCAAGTAAAGGCCAGGAGCAATCATGTCAACATGATTACAGGTTGGATGAAGAAATTGGTGTTATATGTCAATTATGCAGCTTCGTGAGCACTGAAATAAGAGATATCTTGCCACCATTTGTAAGTCAAGATGAATAAGTTTTTATGCTATTGTAAATTTGTAATATAAGTAGCCATCCAGATGGATCAAGGATGCCTATTGACGACAATATGTCGCCACATGTGGTGCCCATGCTGGAGGGTTGCTGGATCCTTTCTTGAAAATCTCTCCAAATGACAACTAACTTGGATGATCCTACCTTCTGGTGAAACATTTTCTTTCTGCACTCTTTTCCATATCCTGAAACACGATACCTTTGTTGCTAACTTGGTTTGTGATGGTCAACTTCTTTCTGCACTCTTTTCCATTCTGCATTTTACATATACCACATTGCCACTGTAATAGATAATAGGATAACATATGATGGCTACTTAGATTGCATTTTTTTGTTAAAATGGATAGGTGCTACAGCTCTTTTCTAAGTATACTTTACCCTTTTCCTGTAGTTGCAAAGCACGTGTTGGATCTCCGATAAGGATTTAACTGATGGAAAAGAATCAGGATGGGCACCAGCCAAATACAGAAACATGGATTTTTTCTGGAACTGTTCCAGCTCAAATGATGGGACCTTACGAAAAAGGAATATGGATGTTTTGGCATTGATACCAGATCTTAGAAAGAAACTGCACTTCCATCAAAAGAGAGCTTTTGAATTTCTGTGGAGAAACATTGCAGGATCTCTGGAACAAGGGTCAATAGAATCAGCATGCAAGAGAACAGGTGGATGTGTTATATCTCACTCTCCTGGATCTGGAAAAACCCTACTGATAATTGCCTTTCTGGTAAGCTACTTAAAGCTGTTCCCCACAATACGGCCTTTGGTCCTTGCGCCAAAAACAACGCTCTACACATGGTCTAAAGAATTCAAGAAGTGGGATGTCCCTGTTCCAGTGTATCAAATCCATTGTTGTCGAAACTTCAAGAAAGAAGTTGGCAATCATACGGTAGGAGAATCTCTGGGAGATCTCAGGCCTAATCAAGATGTAATGCATATTATGGATTGCCTGGAGAAAATACAAAAGTGGCATGCACATCCAAGTATTCTACTTATGGGTTACACAGCCTTTCAAGCATTAATGCGAGAAGATTCGAAGTTTGATCATAGAAAATTTATGGGAAGAGTTTTACAAAAAAGCCCAGGAATTCTGATTCTTGATGAAGGGCACAATCCAAGAAGTACAAGATCAAGGCTGAGGAAAGCTTTGATGAAAGTGAAGACTGATCTGAGGATCCTCCTTTCAGGTACACTGTTCCAGAACAACTTTGGTGAATATTTCAACACCCTTTGCTTAGCAAGGCCAAAATTTGCCTTAGAGGTGTTGAAAAGATTTGACCATAAAATGAATGAAAAGAAAATAGCTGTGAAGGGCATTGACATTTCAACAGAGCAGCGAGCAAGGTACATCTTCATGGAAAATATTGGAAAGAAGATCAATTCTGATGAATTGCCTCGAAGGAACCATGGGCTACGCATGTTAAGAGATATGACAAATGGGTTTATAGATGTGTATGAAGGTGGGAATTCTAAGAGACTCCCTGGTTTGCAAAGTTACACAATCTATATGAAACCAACAATGACACAACAAACCATTTTCTCAAAGCTACATACTCTCTTGGATGAATTTTCATGCAATGGATATCCTCTAGAACTGGAGTTGTTGGTCACCCTTGGATCAATACATCCATGGTTAATAAAACAGGTGGCCTCAGTTGGTAAATATTTTGACATAGGTGAATTGGAAGAGCTTGAGAAGCAAAGGGGTGACATAACGAAAGGTTCCAAAGTAAGATTCATCATGAACCTCGTGCACTTGTGCATTATCAAGGGGGAGAAGGTTCTTATATTTTGTCGAAATCTTGCACCAATTAATCTATTACTGGAGATATTTGAGAGAGTCTTTGGGTGGCAGAAGGGGGAACAGATGTTGGTCCTACAGGGCGAGCAAGAGCTGTTTGAACGTGGAAGGGTAATTGAAAAATTTGATGAACCAGGAGGAGTTGCTAAGGTTTTGCTTGCATCTATTACTGCTTGTGCTGAAGGCATTAGCTTGACTGCAGCCTCACGAGTGGTACTGTTGGATTCAGAGTGGAATCCATCAAGGACAAAGCAAGCTATTGCACGAGCATACCGTCCTGGACAGGAGAGGATGGTTTATGTGTATCAGCTATTGACGTGTGGGAAGGTAGAAGAAGTAAAGTTTGGGAGGACTACATGGAAAGAGTCGATATCAAGGATGATATTCAGAGAGGGCCTTGCAGAGGATTCTTCGTGCATGCAAGCAGAAAACATCGATGACGATGTGTTGAGGGGAATCATGGAAGATGATCGAGACAAGTCATTTAGTGTGTATATGAAAAATGATAAGAGTTCCCAACTGATAAGTCGTAGCTTATAGGTAATGTATTTACAGTTCCTTTAGTCTCTTCTGTGTACATATCCATGTATAGATGTGAAGTAGTGTACCTAAAGAGAGGCGTTCCAGGATTGTAAAAGGCAAAAAAATGGACACTGCTGTAAGAATCATCTGCAATATGTTTTACTTTTAACCTTATGTCAGCCTCTCGTACATTTTTCTTGCAAACCTGTTCAACCTATATGATTCGCTTTTTGTCTTTCAGAGTTCACCGTATTATTTGCAGGTGGACTGCTCATTTGAATTGCAAGAGCTCTCTTTGCATTGGAAGGCAGCTATCACAACAGCAGGGAGGTATAGGAACTGCAATTTGTATCCGTTGTAGACGTGGAAGACACGAACTGTAAATGGAATAGAATATAACCACGTGATGTGGATTACTTGTTGAGTTCCTGATACCATGAATTCTAATACATTACTTGCAGATTTGGAGAAGACCTGAACGCCAAGATCACGGTTAGGCTGTGGCCTGTGGGGAAGCTAATCCTTTTTTTGACGGAGCTGTCATTAAGAAGTAGAACAAGAGGCTTCCGCAAGATGATGGAAGATTAAAATGGAATCAGACATGTAATGGAAGTGGTTGTTGGAAGGCGCAGCTTATCTCTTAGAGGCATGAAAATGGAAATTGTCGAGTCTTTTTAATGGGATGTTCTCAGAGCTGGAAAGAAGGCACAGAACTAGAGAAAATGAACCAGACTAGATATATCCTTCTCTCATCTGCAGAACATGATCCTTGATTTTTTAAATCTTGATCCTTACAACTAACCGTGAAGCTAGTGCTGTAAAGTAAATATACACAGGCTGCATTTTAGGATAAGACCATGTTTGGCGAAAGCCTCAACAACAGTAGAACCTATTTGAATTTCCACTTTTTCATATCCTTGCTCACATGATAGTCAATGTCAAATTCTCTATTGGTAACCCCCCAATCCCTCGTCACCCTATAATGCTTATACAACTTCTATAAGTATGGGTTTGCTCCTTCATTCTTTCGAGGTTCTCATTTGATCTGATGTATTTTCTTGGGAATATAACATTATTGCATAAATCTGCATTTACTTCTATAAAATCATTAGCTTTGTTGAATATCTATGCAATTAGTAAAGCGAATCCTAGGGAATATTCTGCATAACCTGCTTCTTTCTTAATCACAGGAAGTCCTCCCAAAATAAGACTCCTTTGTTCAATAATAACTATCCACCCAAATGCATATCCCCTAAAAAAACTACATATTAAAGAAATTACATAGGGTCCCATATTAAATACTGTGTAGGCATTTAGTTAATGCTACCTATTAGGGTCCCTTGTTAATTAAATTTCTTTGTTAAGAAAGCTTCTGTAAGTATATGTTGGGGTATGGCATTCATGGTACTTAGTTTCTTCATCAGCTATGGTAATGTTTTAGATGTTTTTCATTTTAGTTGGATTGTAATCAATTTGGATGTACTGGTGATTCTTATTAATGAAATCGGTTAGCTTGGCTTCGTATAAAAATAATAAAAAAAAGCGTCCCATGTTAACTACCTAAAATTAAAGATTTTGCATATGGTGTCAACATTTTTTCTTGTTTGTTAACTAATACTAAAAAAACTACATACAAAAGAAACTCCTCTAGTGATATCTATATACTAACGTATAAAGGAATTTCATCTATACTATATACAAAGAGAAGAGGGGGGAATATTCCCTCCAGATTCTGGCCCCTTTTTTCTTTTTCCAAGCATTACCTTCCTCAAATAAAACAATCCCTCACTATCGTAACTACCTTGGCTGTTTATCAAAGTGGGCTCACGTTTTCTATGCGTGTAGCACGTGCAGCCCCTAGTTATTATGAATACTAACATGTAAATGAATTTTATTATTCTTCAAAACATTTTCATTTCGGTCAAGCCAATAGAAAACAACACATTCCATGATAATCCGAGGGAATCATATATTATCCTCCAATCAATCACTAAAAGTTAATGTAAAAAAATTGTGTCATTATTGTCGTACACTCTTAAAACCCCTTAGTGCATGCCTTAAATTTTCATTTTCTCATGACATTATTAGTTGCATGAAGAAATATATATATGATATTTTTTGCACAAATAAATATTACACTGTACTTACTTTACCCCAACAAAATATAGAAAACAGAATCTTTAATTTTAGGATATCTTATACATTTTCACGCCCGATTCAATTTCTTCGCTAAATTTATGTTTTTAAAATTCGTCTACAATAAGCTGATTTAATAATTTATTTATTTTTTTGATAAAAGGCCAAGCCTACATATATCTATTAACAAAAACCAAAATTATAGAGACACGATCAACCTACCAGAATATACAATAGAACCATTGAAACAACAAGAAACTTAAGAACAAAGCAACCATATCATCAACCAGATCGACTACGTCTCGATTAAAAAAATTTAGATCTGTGCCAGGAGTCACAAGAATCGGCTGGAAACTAGTGATAGATTCTGACATTGGGTCCGCATCTAAGAGGATTAAAGAAACAGTTGCCAACAAACGGGAGGAAAACATCGACGACAGCGATGTAATAAAAAGTGGATGAGGAATTGGTGAACCGAACCTCTTTCACACAAAAAGACGTAGGAGATGGTGGTTGAGCATGGCAACTCTGCACCAAGATTCTCCAACCACAGAAAGAAACAAAAACCGGCCATAACACCCATGATCAAGATCCAGAAAAAACATTAAAACACCATCGACAGACCCAAACACAAGATAAACAAAGATAAATATATACACTAACAACTAGAAATAAAGACAAAACCAGTAAAGGGGGCAACTGAAACTGGCTTTCCAACCAAAGAAAATTGGTGGTAACCCCCCACTGTCATCCCCTTCTAGATCGTCAGATTCTTCCTCGACCAAGTCCATCTCCTTCCAAAGAGAAAACGAGAGGCCGATTTAGATGCTACAAGGAGACAACAGCGATAGGAAGAATGCCACAAGGAAAAAACGAGAGGATGATTTGGACAAGAATCACCGGAGATGATCAGACAATTAGCAGAAGAAGAAATGCTAAAACCCGATCACAATTTGGAGATTACGACCGCCTCAAATCCTCAAATGTTGGCCTCGAGCTCCTCAATCACCTTGTGCTCGAGCTGATTTAACATAGAATGATCCTTTTTGGTTGAAATTACATATTCATTAATTTATTAAAGTTTAAACATGTTTTTCAATTATTTTCTCTCTAATGGTTTTATAATCAGAATCCAGCTTTAGATATTGCACTAACCCGTGGATTTAAGGTTACTTATCGGGCTAGGTTGGCACAGGCATGGCATGGCCCAGTACGCTTAAAGCGTGCCCATGCTCGGCACGGCCCCAAGCATTATTAGTGGGCTCTGTCGTGCTTGGGATACTGGGCCCTAGGCCCGTCAAGGCACGACCTGCTAGACATAATGGCCCCGCAAGTTGTGGCCCACGAAGCGGGCGGCATGGCATGCTTTAAGTTTGCCATACCGTGCCCCCCCCCCACGGGCCTGCATTAAAAAAAAACGGTTTTTTTACCTTTGTGGTCCCCACAAAGGGGTTTTTTTTTACAAATTTGGGGAAAATTGCATGTAAGAAATGTGTGTGAATGATAAATATATATTTTTTAGATTTTTTTTTGTGTTATTTATTTATTTATTTCCTTTTTTTTGAATTTTTCAATAAATTTGTTATGCGGGCCATTAGCCCGGTTGGCTCAGCACGGTACCACGAGCTAGGTCGTGCCTGGGGTAATGGGTATCGGGCATGGCCCGCTAGACACGGGCTAAACGTGCCCGTGCCCATGCTGGGCCTGCCTGATAAGCATCCCTATCTGGATTATACTAAATACACGGTTTGTACTTTGGATGCACTAATTTACACTAGCGGAGTGCACGTGCAGTACTGCACGTAGGTTATTTGGAAGTTGGTGAAATACATGTGTATAATTTTTCCCTTGGAAGAAGTTTATGATTGAGTTTATTTTAGAGATTGTATATAAAATTGATGTTGTATTTTTTATAGGAAATTTATCAAAAAAGAAAAGAGAAAGCAAGAAATAAAATAAGATAAGTAAAATAAAATCCCAACATTGTCTAGAAGCAATAACGCACAATGCCTTGGAAACTAAATTGGGCTACTTACAGAAAAAAATGAGCGAGACCACACTTGAATCCTATCACATGATAGCTCAATTTTTGAAAGTATATAATCAATCGAGTTGTTGAAAGGGCACCAGTAGAATGAGGTGTACCCATTTTTGGAAACATGTTTATAGTACAATACTTTAAAAAAAAGGAAAAGCAATGAATGTGGATACAAAGAATACTGCGTCGAGCTACAAAACATTTTTTTGTTGCAATTTCCATATATATCAAGTAAATTTTCATATGTGGTCTAACCCTTCTTAGCTGAAGCTCTCTTCATCAATTTTTTCAGCTGCTGCGCAGTAAAAAAAATCAAATAAACAAAACGTGATTTCAACCCTTTTAAACGCCACAACTGATTCTCATCAAATAGGGAAAAAAAAAGGGGATGAAAAGGTTGCTTAGCACTTAAGGAAACAGATATAGAGAAGAAACCTGGGAATGTCCATAGCACCATGTTACTAACGTAATTGTGTAAAAGAGATCATAAACTCAGCGTCCTTCATTAGTTGATAACTTGATATAGGAACATTAATAATGTCAATATATTGAGTAGGCAATCTCCTAGGCAAGGATGCCTACCGTGCAAAAGGGCATTCAATTTACTGCTAATGCCAACATATTGTTCTGGCATGTGGTTTATATGCATCTGAGAATGAGTAATTGGAGAAAACCAAGGAAAATAGAAATGTCTATAAGCATAAAATAATTCTGCTGAACATGAAAACCTAATTGACAAAGATCAATTTAATCCCGCTTGAAGTATGAGAAAGGAAATTACTCATTATAAACTCCTTGAGAAAAATTTAATCCCTCAGTATAAACTCCTTGAGAAAAATCTAATAAAATATAATTTTCAACATGGTAATAGTTACTTAAAAAAAATACCAACATGAAAAGGAGGAGATCTTGTTTACTTGGAACAGTTATTATCCATTTGAAAGATCGAAAGCCGCATCGTTCAGCATTGCAAAATCTCAACAACATTGCAGAAGTTCTATATATCAAAACTGTAAACTTGATCAAGTTAATTCGATGAGTAGTTGGACGAAATGGATTAATATATAAGAACGACAAAATACCCTCGACCTGGAGCACCTGCATATATTGCTTTTGGACACAACAGTCTGACCTCGATTCCGAACAGAGCAAAACCAAAATCAAAGAACAATTCCAAAAAATAACTACCACTGGAAAACTCAAATTTGACTGCATTGCCTTCATCACTAACAGGTATCTTGATAAGCCTTGGTACACGAACTCACAGAAACAAATAGTTGGAATATCACCGATATCTGAAAAATAGCAAATTGGACCACAGAAAAATGTGCAAAGTATGCAGAAAAAGAATAAGCTAACATACACTATACAATATTGCAAAGTTGATAGTAATTGTTAACGTTGTCTGTTATACCCAGCTTACTACATCTCCGCTACTTAAATGGTAGCTTCATAATTCCACTTATTGAATAGGCCATTTCCAAAAGGTGAAACAGGGTACTAAAACATCATGGTTTGTGAATAACCTGGAATTTAATAAACACCAATAGTCAGAGCTTCAAGGATATGTTACCATCATACAATCAAAATCTATTGTTAGTGCCAATTAAGCAATGGATATAGTTAAGACAGTTCAATATATCATCACAAACAAAACAACATGAAGTCAAAGAGTGATAGTTTCTGTGGTTGCTAATATGCCCTTATAATTTTGCTTCATCAAGTATGGAAGCATGAAATTTGTATCAGTCATAAATAAAGCAAGCAATGATACTTGATGATGCAAAATAGATTAGAAGAACAATGTACCTAGAGCACCTTACCAGTGACATTTATAATAATTTCTTATAAATCTGATTTTTTGGTTTCCTCATTTTACTGAGTAACTTGTACATGCTCATCAGACATGCTTTATGCATGTAACAATTAATGATATGAAGTGCTTCTTTGTGACAACATAACATTGTTAAGCTGTATGCAGCAATTCATAAAACTACAAAATGCATAATACTTATCAATGTACACATAATCTGCACAAACAAAATGTACAATCACCATATCAGTACATGCTGAATCTGGATAATATGATAATATAAGCCATGAATAATCCAAATTGTCCATCATAAGGAAATGATAAAGTTGGCAGAAGAAAATTATCTAGCAAATAGATAATAAAGAAGACAATAAAGAAGCTAAAATTTTCACCACATCCGTTTCATGGATAAAGAATTTGTTGATAAGAAGAAAAAATTACTCAATGCAATAGAAATGAAAAAAACATGTCATAAATATGAAGACTACGTAATTAAGATACCTGAATCTGTAAATATGGCCTTTGTGCTTGGTTACACTGGCAGGTATAAACTTTTTTAGCTAGAATGTTTTGGATTTTGAAGGAGCATCAGTAGCACACCATTGGATGTTGATATGACTGCCATGAGGGCGAACTGCTGATGTAACAAAATGCACTTGGACTGCAAATGGACTGACACTAATATATTACATTATTTACATCTTTACTTGATAGATAAAAGATAGGGGGAAAATTACGCAACAATATAATGAAGTACAAATTTTTTTTTGATGAAATGTAGTAAAACTATCATGAGAAATCATACCTACACAATGTATCATGTTATTCTCATGGCCAAGGACGCCAGGATCCCGTTTGTTGAGTACTTTCCTCTGTAGAACCATAGCGTAGTAATACCATATCTACAAATGTACACCACGGAGGAGTCACGCCCTGCAATATCACTTTTTTAGCTAGAATGTTTTGGATTTTGAAGGAGCATCAGTAGCACACCATTGGATGTTGATATGACTGCCATGAGGGCGAACTGCTGATGTAACAAAATGCACTTGGACTGCAAATGGACTGACACTAATATATTACATTATTTACATCTTTACTTGATAGATAAAAGATAGGGGGAAAATTACGCAACAATATAATGAAGTACAAATTTTTTTTTTGATGAAATGTAGTAAAACTATCATGAGAAATCATACCTACACAATGTATCATGTTATTCTCATGGCCAAGGACGCCAGGATCCCGTTTGTTGAGTACTTTCCTTTGTAGAACCATAGCGTAGTAATACCATATCTACAAATGTACACCACGGAGGAGTCACGCCCTGCAATATCTTTTTTGATGTTATACGCCACCACTCACTTGCGTCTCCCTGTAACATGATGCTTGCCAAAATAGTCTTGTAAACCTCCGAACATCTCATGCGCATCAAAATATGATCAAGAATCCGAATCCATTCATCAACAGTGAGCAAATTTCCTTTGCTCCACTAAAGGTTGGAGGCATTTTATCCAAAAATAGCCTCAACTGCTCGAACCCAGGGTGGGGGGGACGACGATGAGTCCTCGTGGCATAACTGGATGATGCTTTGCACTGTCCCTTTAGATCCTTATTAGTTGGCATTGTCCTAAATGGTCAAAGAACCAGGTAAGTAACTAAAAATACATTTCTAAAAATGAACTTAAAAAGTTTGTACATTTCAATTAATGTGCATTTACATTTGTAGTATTACACGTGCATTCTGCGTGCCGTAATTGATAAAAGTTGCATACCTTCAGTGACCTTCCATATGATTGAGTAGAACTTCTTTGTAGACAACATTCCTTGTGTAAGTTCCAATTTGTCGTTCTATTTTTCCTTGCTTAACCATGACTTTGGTACTATTCTTTGAAACTCCACGGGACAATGCAACATAAAGTTGTCCATGACTAAAAACATTAGCAGACAAATATACACCGACATGTGGTATGGTTTGTCCCTGGGCTTTATTAATTGTAAGTGCGAAGCTCAACCGAACAGGAAATTGCTTCCTTATTAAGGTGAAAGGCAACTGAATGTTCTCAGATGTTCTCAGAGGTATTCGTGGTAGGAAGACCCGTGTTCCAATAAAATGACCAGTAACAATTTCTGCATCAATTAGGTTTCGCTGGAATCCCCGGCATAGCATCCTTGCCCCATTGCAAAGGCCAATTTTCGGATCAATGTTTCTCAATAAAATGATTGGCGATCCCAGCTTCAACCGTAGTTTATGAGGAGGTAATCCACCTGGTGCGATTGAGTTAAGAAACTCTTGTTGATACAGGTTTTGAGTATCATCTTCAACTGTGTCGTATGAGTGGTACACGATTTCTTCTCCTGGAAATACAGAAATGACAGCTTCATTAAATCGCTCCACACATTCATTTGTTGGGGCTAATACAGCCCTTTCTGTCATGTACGCACGATCTTGTGCATTGATAGTCAAAGATGGGAAGATGGAAGCAATTAGAGCTGACATTTCCTCGTTATCGCTCCAAGGGATTACCATGTCTTCAGGAATTCTGACGAAGTTGTCATCCAAAGTTGGCTCGAGCCCCTCACCAATTCTCAATAAGAACTCTGAAAATTGAGGATCAGTTACGGCACGCATATTTTCGGTCAAGTGAATGATTTGTACATCTGCCCAAATTTGTGACCTAATAATGCATGCATTGACTGTTTCTGAACGTGTCCCACGCGGAACTACAGGAAGAACTTGTCTTAAATCTCCGCCCAGAATAACAATCTTACCTCCAAAAGGATGGTCAACACCAATGAGATCTCTAAGCGTCCTATCTAAAGCCTCAAATGCATGTCTATGTGTCATTGTAGCTTCATCCCAGATAATAGCAGATGCACGGCGCAACAATTCAGCCAATTCAGATTGTTTGCTTATCGTACAAAAAGAAGCACTGGTTAATCGAATTGGGATCTTAAATCTTGAATGCGCCGTACGACCTCCTGGAAGTATCATTGCAGCAATTCCTGATGTAGCAGTTGTGAGACATATTTTATGCTATTTTCTAATAGTTGCTAGTACTGCACGATATAAGAATGTTTTTCCTGTTCCACCAGGACCATCGATAAAGAATACCGAGGCATTGGCTTGGTGCACAGCGTAGATAATCTTATCAAATGCATATCTTTGTCCACGATTCAATGCAGACACAGCAGCCAAATCTTCTTCGGATACAGAGATTGCTTCTTCTTCATATATCATTCTCTGATTTGTCATTCCTTCTTGAACATCATCATGAAATGCAGGTAAGTCATATTCAAATACAGATTTTGCATACTGTCGCAACACATCATTAATTTCACTTAGAAGACGATTTGTAACAGACGTGGTGTTTCCACGGCTTGATGAACCGAAATCTTCGGTTAAGTAGGGATAAAACTCATCCCAAAGTTGACGCACACCTGTAGGCTCACAATAAACTAAGATTGTTGCAAACAGTCTACGCAGTGCCGTAGGCATATGTACACTCGAAGCCTCTTGCAAACAATCTCTGATGCTATGATCACTTTCTAGCAGTCCCATTTGCTCAGCCGCTTGCTTGAATGACGAACATATATTCCCATGAACAGTTAGGAGATCATCAAATGATGTTGGTCCTCTAACATGATTTAGAAGGATGCGTAAATAATATCGTTCACCTTCTACTGGAGAAACTGTATATATCCTTCCTACTACACGTTGTGTAGTACATCTTCTTCTCCAACATTTTTGTCCTTGCATCCATCGGTATTTTTCTGGAAATTCACGGTATAATGACGATCGAGCTTCTGAATCTGTTGAATTTGTATGGAAAAATTCAGTAAGCATCGTTCTTGATAAGTTCTCATCGGATAAAACAGCTTCAATAGGCTGATGACTATAATATGTCACTTGCTGCCTATTGGGAAGGTGAATCTGCATTGCGTAAACAGAAGGATATATCTTTGAGGTTGGGAACTTAAAAATCCTCCACATGGCCTCCTGTGGGCAAACCCAACGTGCATCAACGAACTGCATTATCTCATCATTATAAGAATTGATTCTAGGACGAACTGCTATTGTTACACGATCTGGACCCTTGTGAATGTACTTGTACAGATACTTAACTGATTTGATGCTCGAGCAAATTTCAACATTGAGGTGACAGTTGTACTTCTTCAAGAGCCAAGGATTATAAGGTACAACCCATCTGTTGTCAAGTTGATAGCTATTTCTTGTAACAAAAAATCCGTTATCACGTCTTCTGTAAATTGGATATGAGTCATTGCCTTGCATTGTTGAATGTGAAAATTGACGTGGATAACCTTTGCTACACTTGCCATCCCTCATACATGAGCACCTTGAATTAAGCTGTCCGCACGGGCCATGAATCATATGTCGTGAAACTGCAACATGTAAACTGGGTTCGATATTTGCATCAGGAATTTCAGCTCGTACAACACCATCGTAGAGATCAGGATTATTGAGTTTATCAGTCTCAGCCATAATGATCAGCATGTGTACGTGAGGAAGGCCTCGTTTTTGAAATTCAATGACGTGAACGTGTGCAATTACGACACCAAGTACCTTTCTGTCTAAAACGTCCTTCTTGAGTTCTTCACACTTTGCACGGAATATCCTTGTTGTTAAATCAGGACGATCCTGGGCTGTTTGGCCTGGAAGGAGATCTCTCGTTATTTCATCCCATGTTGGATTGCATGTCATTGTGATGAATAAGTCTGGCTTGCCGTATCTCTGGACTAAAGCCATTGCATCTTGATAACGATGGTACTTATCCCTTGGACTCCCAATGTAAGAAGAAGGAAGAATGATGCGTCGTCCAACATTGCCTAAGGGAAATTTAATTATTAAAGGCCTAAAATATCATGTAGTGTTTTGAAGGAAAATTTTCTGAATATACCTGCTATAGTTTCACCAGCTTGCAGTGAATCTTGTAAGCCTTGATACAATTCTGCACGTATGGTATTTTGATTGTCCCGAATATACCGCAGCTTCTGGGTTTCAATCTTAACCCAGTTGTCAACTACATATTGTTGCAGCAGACGTCCTCCTCGCAATAGTAATGACTCATATCCATTCCGTATCTAGGAAAATTTTTAATGCAATTAGTGGTATGGATGCAACAATATGTGTGAAACACAAATTTTAGCAAGTAGATGATAATGTACCTGAAGCTTATGAGCATAGAAAGCTCGACAGCTAATGTTTTGGCCACTGTATGTCGATGTGTTTACATCCCAACCATAACTTCCATAAGGTAATAGAAGTGGATACTGTAATGGATCATAATAGCCTGTGGTATCTGGTACATTTTCCAACATATCTCCGTGTGTTTGTACGATGATATCCCGTCGTGCGCATTCAGATAAATTATCGACTCCAATAATTATTGCTGCGACTTGCGAAGCATTCGGCATTGTGTATTGGTGTTGTGCAGGGCGCAGCTCCTTAATGAGAAGCCGACAATCTGGCAAATCTTGACGCATTCCCAATTGTCGGAAAATATGCACGAATGGGTTGTGCCGATTAAGGATGTGTTGGATCTTTTCGACCAACAATCTATCCACGGAGTTGTTTTCCAACATTCGATGATCCATTTCGTGCTCAGTGTCATAAATATAAAGTTGAAGATATCTAGGTCTACAACCTTGATGTGGTAATAAACTTCCAACTTTATGGTATATTGAACCATGAGCTCGAAACGTGTAAATACCATGTTGAGCGTTGGCCAGGTTCTCATCTATTTGAACTCCCATTGACGTGAATGCAAACAAATGGTTCAAGATACGAATGTATTTCCGAAAGTTTAAACCTTCGGGGCCTTGATCCGCATAGATATGTAATAATTCTGCCGGTACAGGAACATATGGCAATCTTATCTTTCCACTTGCACAACATAGCTCCATCTTTTCATACTTAAATAGCTTAGCGCCACAATATGCACAGACATTTCCTTCAGGTAACACATCAATGTGCAAAGTGTTGTTATCCATGAAGTCCCTTGCACAGTTTTGCACTGTTCGGCGGCGTCTACGTTGCAAAGGAACACCATTGGGGAGTGAAGTTTCTTGAATTGTGGAACCAGAAGCGCCTGTGTTGCATAATTTAAGTATTGTTAATGTGAGCGAGTAGATACTATGCGTTGAGGAAATATTTTTAACGTACCACTACGTATTTCAATAGGCAGACTGGGGCCACCTTCTGTTGACGTGTGAGATTCTTCCAAATTAAAATCTGGTTGTTGTGCAATTGAACGTGCCTGACGTCTTACATGGCTCAAGCGAAGGATACGTCCAGTATTGCTTGTCGTAGGTATTGATATAGAGTGACGGCTAGCTCGATTCACATTCGTAAATCTTCTGCTCGAAGGGTTAAAGGTGGTGGGGTTGATCGAGACAGCTGGAAGATGTTGGCTTCAAACCATTTCCTAACAAATGTGGTTTTCTATGTTAAAACATGAGTAAAGAGGACGGATTTTAAATGAGTAAACATAGATGGGGAGATGGATTTATGAAGTGACACCCCAAAAGCAATGTTCTTAACATGTTATATGGGGGAACTTCAGGAGATATAGTTGCATGGACAATGGATCGGAATAAATTCCGTACCAGTTGGTGGTATATGCATTAATTAATAATGCATGGTTTTATTTTGGTTGAAAAGAATTAAAATACCCAAAGCTTCATAGCAGGGCTAAGCTTTGGGGTATGTAATAGTATGAGAACTTCCGTTTTTCATGATTATGTAATATTTGTATATGGGCATATTTTAGGAAAGTGTAAATTAATATATGAATTGTATTGGTACTATATACAATTATGAGTGGCTTGATGATCAGATTCTATATGAGAAAAATAATGAACTTCTATCAGCGTTAATATCAAAAATATATAATATTGATATTAAGAAGCTGAAAATTATGCACAATATCTGTATGCAAAATACTAATGGCATAACAACACAGAATTTAACGTGTAAGAAATAAACATGAAATAATGACTATGCAATATCGACTTTGCCAGAAATGAGAAGTGTCAATATAGCTCATAAGAAAAGTGATAATGATATTAGTAATGCTAATTTCAGTATTTGTTTTTTTTTTTCCAATATTCAAGTGTTATTAGCAAGTGATCAATATTTGCATACGCATGTAACATACAATGCCGAATCCGAATTTTGTGGAACATGAAACCTCGAATATATTTCTTCCATGGAAGCATGCTTAAAAAGATATTTAAATATTTATTGATTTTAAAGGAAAGTTGCATGACGTATAGAACCAAACGATATTTAATTGAATACATGTAATAGACGCATGGAAATTGCATACCGGTTGTCACTTGTGTTTGATGTAATTCCTTAGTAGTCCCACGCTCACATATGATGCACTTCCTTTGAGCACGGCACCTTGGAATACCAAAAGATGAGCTGAAATTACAAAAAATAATGTGAATTCAATTTAAAGAGATACCTTCAACTACTAAGCAATAGTACATCACAAAGTGAAGAAGTTAATTGTATCTCGTTGAACTGAAAATAATGGGAACGAAATCTTGAATGAGAATGTGAAAATAAACAAAGACAATAAACATGATTAATAAGAACAACCCTATTGTTATGTAGTGAAAACTATTTAGAAATATTAAATTAGGAGTTTGAATAATATGGGCTCACTGAATTGTCTTCAAATTTTACATTGTAACCAAGATTTAGAGGAAGCTGGGCATATGCACATTAGTTAAGTATTTTCTAAAACAAAATCTCATGCCAACAAAAGTTATGAGATGTTTGGATACATAGCGTAATTCCATTACCTGTACAATGCATTTACTTGATGCAAATTGAGATATAAAAAGTATGGGAAACGAAGTGAAAATTTGAAAATCCATAATGCGTGAGAGCATATGGATATGCTTGTGTGCCTACATAAATAAAATTATTTACACACAAATGGTCGTGTACTATTAGAAAGAAAAAATAGTTCTATCAACCAATGGGGATTATTTATAAACTTATAATGCATAATCTGACATATTTCTCAATGGCCTCCATATACCCAAATTTAATGCATAAGCAAGAAAAAAAAAATCTGCTCGAAATGGGAAAGATGTAGATGTTTAAAAGAAATCGACGTATCTGATGATGGGAGGAGGAAAATGATGCTCAGTTTCCATAGTTCTCTACTCGCTGTTGTTATTAAGTTTTTTATGCCAAACCTCTTGCGACATCAGAAAATAAACAAAGAAGACCAAAGAGTGATTGGAAAGAATCTTAACATGTTATATGGGGGAACTTTAGGAGATATAGTTGCATGGACAATGGATCGGAATAAATTCTGTACCAGTTTGTGGTATATGCATTAATTAATAATGCATGGTTTTATTTGGTTGAAAAGAATTAAAATACCCAAAGCTTCATAGCAGGGCTAAGCTTTGGGGTATGTAATAGTATGAGAACTTCCGTGTTTCATGATTATGTAATATTTGTATATGGGCATATTTTAGGAAAGTGCAAATTAATATATGAACTGTATTGGTACTCTATACAATTATGAGGGGCTTGATGATCAGATTCTATGTGAGAAAAATAATGAACTTCTATCAGCGTTAATATCAAAAATATATAATATTGCTATTAAGAAGCTGAAAATTATGCACAATATCTGTATGCAAAATACGAATGGCATAACAACACAGAAGTTAACGTGTAAGAAATAAACATGAAATAATGACTGTGCAATATCGACTTTTCCAGAAATGAGAAGTGTCAATATAGCTCATAAGAAAAGTGACAATGATATTAGTAATGCTAATTTCAGTAGTTGTTTTTTTTTTCCAATATTCAAGTGTTATTAGCAATTGATCAATATTTGCATACGCATGTAACATACAATTCCGAATCCGAATTTTGTGGAACATGAAACCTTGAATATATTTCTTCCATGGAAGCATGCTTAAAAAGATATTTAAATATTTATTGATTTTAAAGGATTCCATAGTTCTCTACTCGCTGTTGTTATTAAGTTTTTTATGCCAAACCTCTTGCGACATCAGAAAATAAACAAAGAAGACCAAAGAGTGATTGGAAAGAATCTGAGCACCTGGTAAATGAAAGAGTGGTGGAAACACCGTGCTTAAATAATTTCAGGTGTGTAATCCATTGTGACCACCACACCGAGACTCAAAAATTTAAGTTTATAAACCAATTTGTGCAGTGTATTCGACAGATTTAAAAAGGGTGGTGATGGTAGAGTTGGGGGAGATCATTGAATGGCGATTGGTATGACGAAGTGAGGTAAATGGACTATGCGACCCAGACCCATGTGTAGAATTATAAAAAGTTTAAAAACCAGAAATTCTCCCTGTACTCTGTCAAACGAATGTGGCAGATATTTTAACATATGATATCTTAGGTATTTCAACAAACGGTAGGTAAACATATAATAAGGTAATCACGTTACACACCATTTTCATTCATCCAGTCCAACCAAGTTCTCAATAAATTTCCACACCATTTTCATTCATTATAATAGTTAATGTTCAAATTTGTTGCATTTGAAGTAAACGAAATGAGGGGTAGTCTACACCCAACCGAGATGTCTGGCCACTACTTGTTTAGTGAGAAAAAAATTAGCATATTAGATCTCATAATTCCTCTCTCAATGTCTCCCGAGAAACAATCATTAATGTTTTGAACTCTCATAATAAAACCTCGCTCTAACATAAAATTCACAATTAAATTTACATCTGCACTACCATGAGTTTTCAAGTCAAAACGAAATTAGGAAACTGGACTCTGCAATAAAATGTAAAAGCAATAAAAACTGGACTCTGCAATAAAAATTTGATTGCACTACCATGAGTTATCAAGTCAATATGGGGGACCTCCACATAAAAACTATAATTACTTATATACTGGCTGTATAAATGGCCCAAACCAATCAAGGTCTGAATAGAATACCCATCACACATCTCATCCCTAACTGCTCCACTTTTTGATAGGCTCCAACTATTTAGTATGGTTGTATGCATGTAGTATGGAGTTGCACCAACAGATGCATGGCAAATGGTTTTAGGAAGTCCTAGTTGCATGACCGTAACATGGTCCATCTTACAGAAGACAACAAATGTGTCTTATAGATGGGGTCATATTTCAGCCATGTGTTTAAGGAATTCAAAAAAATAACAGCAGATTTGCATATATCTTTCATTTTCCATGATGGTTATTTATATAAGGCAATCAATTGAGTGCCAGCAATCTCTATATGTAAACAAATTGAAGATGATACACAGAAGTAGTTTAGGTTGTCATTTTATGGTTGTCATAGGCGTAAGAGGAATGAGGATATTAATAATGCAAGAAAAATCAATTGACAAAGGGATAGTTTCATAATAAAAGGTTTATGTACTTGGGTATATAATCATACTTCATGATGAGTTCATCTTAGTATGGACTTTGTGCTGGGAATTCAAAGGACAGCTCATGGCTGCAACTCTATATTTGTGGTCATAGATACTGGATGCAACAATATGTGTGAAACACAAATTTTAGCAAGTAGATGATAATGTACCTGAAGCTTATGAGCATAGAAAGCTCGACAGCTAATGTTTTGGCCACTGTATGTCGATGTGTTTACATCCCAACCATAACTTCCATAAGGTAATAGAAGTGGATACTGTAATGGATCATAATAGCCTGTGGTATCTGGTACATTTTCCAACATATCTCCGTGTGTTTGTACGATGATATCCCGTCGTGCGCATTCAGATAAATTATCGACTCCAATAATTATTGCTGCGACTTGCGAAGCATTCGGCATTGTGTATTGGTGTTGTGCAGGGCGCAGCTCCTTAATGAGAAGCCGACAATCTGGCAAATCTTGACGCATTCCCAATTGTCGGAAAATATGCACGAATGGGTTGTGCCGATTAAGGATGTGTTGGATCTTTTCGACCAACAATCTATCCACGGAGTTGTTTTCCAACATTCGATGATCCATTTCGTGCTCAGTGTCATAAATATAAAGTTGAAGATATCTAGGTCTACAACCTTGATGTGGTAATAAACTTCCAACTTTATGGTATATTGAACCATGAGCTCGAAACGTGTAAATACCATGTTGAGCGTTGGCCAGGTTCTCATCTATTTGAACTCCCATTGACGTGAATGCAAACAAATGGTTCAAGATACGAATGTATTTCCGAAAGTTTAAACCTTCGGGGCCTTGATCCGCATAGATATGTAATAATTCTGCCGGTACAGGAACATATGGCAATCTTATCTTTCCACTTGCACAACATAGCTCCATCTTTTCATACTTAAATAGCTTAGCGCCACAATATGCACAGACATTTCCTTCAGGTAACACATCAATGTGCAAAGTGTTGTTATCCATGAAGTCCCTTGCACAGTTTTGCACTGTTCGGCGGCGTCTACGTTGCAAAGGAACACCATTGGGGAGTGAAGTTTCTTGAATTGTGGAACCAGAAGCGCCTGTGTTGCATAATTTAAGTATTGTTAATGTGAGCGAGTAGATACTATGCGTTGAGGAAATATTTTTAACGTACCACTACGTATTTCAATAGGCAGACTGGGGCCACCTTCTGTTGACGTGTGAGATTCTTCCAAATTAAAATCTGGTTGTTGTGCAATTGAACGTGCCTGACGTCTTACATGGCTCAAGCGAAGGATACGTCCAGTATTGCTTGTCGTAGGTATTGATATAGAGTGACGGCTAGCTCGATTCACATTCGTAAATCTTCTGCTCGAAGGGTTAAAGGTGGTGGGGTTGATCGAGACAGCTGGAAGATGTTGGCTTCAAACCATTTCCTAACAAATGTGGTTTTCTATGTTAAAACATGAGTAAAGAGGACGGATTTTAAATGAGTAAACATAGATGGGGAGATGGATTTATGAAGTGACACCCCAAAAGCAATGTTCTTAACATGTTATATGGGGGAACTTCAGGAGATATAGTTGCATGGACAATGGATCGGAATAAATTCCGTACCAGTTGGTGGTATATGCATTAATTAATAATGCATGGTTTTATTTTGGTTGAAAAGAATTAAAATACCCAAAGCTTCATAGCAGGGCTAAGCTTTGGGGTATGTAATAGTATGAGAACTTCCGTTTTTCATGATTATGTAATATTTGTATATGGGCATATTTTAGGAAAGTGTAAATTAATATATGAATTGTATTGGTACTATATACAATTATGAGTGGCTTGATGATCAGATTCTATATGAGAAAAATAATGAACTTCTATCAGCGTTAATATCAAAAATATATAATATTGATATTAAGAAGCTGAAAATTATGCACAATATCTGTATGCAAAATACTAATGGCATAACAACACAGAATTTAACGTGTAAGAAATAAACATGAAATAATGACTATGCAATATCGACTTTGCCAGAAATGAGAAGTGTCAATATAGCTCATAAGAAAAGTGATAATGATATTAGTAATGCTAATTTCAGTATTTGTTTTTTTTTTTCCAATATTCAAGTGTTATTAGCAAGTGATCAATATTTGCATACGCATGTAACATACAATGCCGAATCCGAATTTTGTGGAACATGAAACCTCGAATATATTTCTTCCATGGAAGCATGCTTAAAAAGATATTTAAATATTTATTGATTTTAAAGGAAAGTTGCATGACGTATAGAACCAAACGATATTTAATTGAATACATGTAATAGACGCATGGAAATTGCATACCGGTTGTCACTTGTGTTTGATGTAATTCCTTAGTAGTCCCACGCTCACATATGATGCACTTCCTTTGAGCACGGCACCTTGGAATACCAAAAGATGAGCTGAAATTACAAAAAATAATGTGAATTCAATTTAAAGAGATACCTTCAACTACTAAGCAATAGTACATCACAAAGTGAAGAAGTTAATTGTATCTCGTTGAACTGAAAATAATGGGAACGAAATCTTGAATGAGAATGTGAAAATAAACAAAGACAATAAACATGATTAATAAGAACAACCCTATTGTTATGTAGTGAAAACTATTTAGAAATATTAAATTAGGAGTTTGAATAATATGGGCTCACTGAATTGTCTTCAAATTTTACATTGTAACCAAGATTTAGAGGAAGCTGGGCATATGCACATTAGTTAAGTATTTTCTAAAACAAAATCTCATGCCAACAAAAGTTATGAGATGTTTGGATACATAGCGTAATTCCATTACCTGTACAATGCATTTACTTGATGCAAATTGAGATATAAAAAGTATGGGAAACGAAGTGAAAATTTGAAAATCCATAATGCGTGAGAGCATATGGATATGCTTGTGTGCCTACATAAATAAAATTATTTACACACAAATGGTCGTGTACTATTAGAAAGAAAAAATAGTTCTATCAACCAATGGGGATTATTTATAAACTTATAATGCATAATCTGACATATTTCTCAATGGCCTCCATATACCCAAATTTAATGCATAAGCAAGAAAAAAAAAATCTGCTCGAAATGGGAAAGATGTAGATGTTTAAAAGAAATCGACGTATCTGATGATGGGAGGAGGAAAATGATGCTCAGTTTCCATAGTTCTCTACTCGCTGTTGTTATTAAGTTTTTTATGCCAAACCTCTTGCGACATCAGAAAATAAACAAAGAAGACCAAAGAGTGATTGGAAAGAATCTTAACATGTTATATGGGGGAACTTTAGGAGATATAGTTGCATGGACAATGGATCGGAATAAATTCTGTACCAGTTTGTGGTATATGCATTAATTAATAATGCATGGTTTTATTTGGTTGAAAAGAATTAAAATACCCAAAGCTTCATAGCAGGGCTAAGCTTTGGGGTATGTAATAGTATGAGAACTTCCGTGTTTCATGATTATGTAATATTTGTATATGGGCATATTTTAGGAAAGTGCAAATTAATATATGAACTGTATTGGTACTCTATACAATTATGAGGGGCTTGATGATCAGATTCTATGTGAGAAAAATAATGAACTTCTATCAGCGTTAATATCAAAAATATATAATATTGCTATTAAGAAGCTGAAAATTATGCACAATATCTGTATGCAAAATACGAATGGCATAACAACACAGAAGTTAACGTGTAAGAAATAAACATGAAATAATGACTGTGCAATATCGACTTTTCCAGAAATGAGAAGTGTCAATATAGCTCATAAGAAAAGTGACAATGATATTAGTAATGCTAATTTCAGTAGTTGTTTTTTTTTTCCAATATTCAAGTGTTATTAGCAATTGATCAATATTTGCATACGCATGTAACATACAATTCCGAATCCGAATTTTGTGGAACATGAAACCTTGAATATATTTCTTCCATGGAAGCATGCTTAAAAAGATATTTAAATATTTATTGATTTTAAAGGATTCCATAGTTCTCTACTCGCTGTTGTTATTAAGTTTTTTATGCCAAACCTCTTGCGACATCAGAAAATAAACAAAGAAGACCAAAGAGTGATTGGAAAGAATCTGAGCACCTGGTAAATGAAAGAGTGGTGGAAACACCGTGCTTAAATAATTTCAGGTGTGTAATCCATTGTGACCACCACACCGAGACTCAAAAATTTAAGTTTATAAACCAATTTGTGCAGTGTATTCGACAGATTTAAAAAGGGTGGTGATGGTAGAGTTGGGGGAGATCATTGAATGGCGATTGGTATGACGAAGTGAGGTAAATGGACTATGCGACCCAGACCCATGTGTAGAATTATAAAAAGTTTAAAAACCAGAAATTCTCCCTGTACTCTGTCAAACGAATGTGGCAGATATTTTAACATATGATATCTTAGGTATTTCAACAAACGGTAGGTAAACATATAATAAGGTAATCACGTTACACACCATTTTCATTCATCCAGTCCAACCAAGTTCTCAATAAATTTCCACACCATTTTCATTCATTATAATAGTTAATGTTCAAATTTGTTGCATTTGAAGTAAACGAAATGAGGGGTAGTCTACACCCAACCGAGATGTCTGGCCACTACTTGTTTAGTGAGAAAAAAATTAGCATATTAGATCTCATAATTCCTCTCTCAATGTCTCCCGAGAAACAATCATTAATGTTTTGAACTCTCATAATAAAACCTCGCTCTAACATAAAATTCACAATTAAATTTACATCTGCACTACCATGAGTTTTCAAGTCAAAACGAAATTAGGAAACTGGACTCTGCAATAAAATGTAAAAGCAATAAAAACTGGACTCTGCAATAAAAATTTGATTGCACTACCATGAGTTATCAAGTCAATATGGGGGACCTCCACATAAAAACTATAATTACTTATATACTGGCTGTATAAATGGCCCAAACCAATCAAGGTCTGAATAGAATACCCATCACACATCTCATCCCTAACTGCTCCACTTTTTGATAGGCTCCAACTATTTAGTATGGTTGTATGCATGTAGTATGGAGTTGCACCAACAGATGCATGGCAAATGGTTTTAGGAAGTCCTAGTTGCATGACCGTAACATGGTCCATCTTACAGAAGACAACAAATGTGTCTTATAGATGGGGTCATATTTCAGCCATGTGTTTAAGGAATTCAAAAAAATAACAGCAGATTTGCATATATCTTTCATTTTCCATGATGGTTATTTATATAAGGCAATCAATTGAGTGCCAGCAATCTCTATATGTAAACAAATTGAAGATGATACACAGAAGTAGTTTAGGTTGTCATTTTATGGTTGTCATAGGCGTAAGAGGAATGAGGATATTAATAATGCAAGAAAAATCAATTGACAAAGGGATAGTTTCATAATAAAAGGTTTATGTACTTGGGTATATAATCATACTTCATGATGAGTTCATCTTAGTATGGACTTTGTGCTGGGAATTCAAAGGACAGCTCATGGCTGCAACTCTATATTTGTGGTCATAGATCATCATCGCAAGAAGATACACTTTAATCAAAGATTGAAAAATCCAGGGTTCTTATGCGTTAGAACAACTATTTATGAACATGGTTATAATTGTGATTGGTTCCAACTGTAAATGCTTATGATCAGCATGGATGTAAATTTTGATTTCAGAGAAAATAATTAGTAAATTTCAGGAGTACTCTTTTAGTCATTTGAACAAACAGTAGGTGAACAGAAGTTGTTTCGTTGGAAAGGCGACACTGATTAGAAAGAGAGGGAGAAAGAGTAAAAATTAAGCGAGAAGATCTCCAGTCCGTACAGAAAAGAAAAGACCAGAACAGAGAGAATGCGTTTATCAATAGGCTAATGAGGTAAACAAATTAGGGACAAAATCAACGTATTACCAACAAAGAAGAGAATTCGTTTGCAATGTGAAATCAACAGAGCTGTAAACACAAATCAGTGGCAAAACAAAACAATGGAAAAACCGTGAGCAATGCGTGACCATTTATTGCAATGTACAGAGATTACAGAACAAAATCGAGCATGAAAGTAAAACAACACGAAGAAAGCAAATAAGGAATCAAAGAAAATAATGGATTTTAAGAAGGAAGTCAAGTGGATCTAACCTCTTTAAAAAAGTGTCAAAATCTTCATCACGTGAGTAGTCTTCTCCATACCGGCGATTAAAAACTAAAGGTGTTGTTGAGGTACCTTGAAAACCTAAAACTGAAGGGTCAAGAGATTTATCTTCTACTAATCTTCTCTCTCGATAACGGCGATTAAAAACTAAAGGGGTTGTTGAGGTACCTTGAAATTTGATGATAAATGCAGTTTGGTGGGTCGCAAATGAGAATAAAGGGCTGAGTATGATGCGTCAGACGAACTTCCGGTGCCGGCTTCTATACTCCTCCAATGTAGATGTGTGGCTCTTGTGTGGGAATCGAATGTTGAGAAGTAGGGTTCTTCCGCGAATACGATAATGTGTAATGGAGGCTTCAGTGAAGGCTGTGTGTTATCCGGCAAGGTCGTCATCGCGAAGTTAAAAGTTAAACAGGATGGAGCAAAGACGTGGGTGGGCAGTTGCAGAACTAAATTGTAGGTTTTAGAGAGTGGATAAATTTTTTTGACAATTATATCCTTGCATTATTTGAGTGTGACGTTGATTTGTGTGTGCAAAATTGGGAAGAGGTTTTTTTATCTTGGCACACTTCCCAAAAAGGGCGCCTCGCTTTATGTATAGTAGAGATGTAGAAACTTATTTGTGTGCAGATGTACTAAAAACATCAACCGTCAGATTTACACGTGGCAGCATCTTAATATATAACAGCAAGAATTAGTAAAGAAGACATCACTCCCCGTCAAAGTATCCAAGGTCCCAATTTCTATTAACAACTCGCACGGACGAAAACACGAAGCTATTTGTTTTGAATTTTTGTTACCAAAAAAAAAAAAAAATGTTTTGAATTTCCCGCCTAAACGGAGAAGGTACTTTAGTTTAACGAGACGCATGAGAGTACTGGAGTGGTGGATCACATTTGAGGTTGCCCTTACATTCCAGACGACGCCAGGAATGACGACTTGGCAGATATTTGCGGACGCCGGGAATGACTTCAGGTGGGAACTTTCCGGCAGTAAGTCGGCGACCAGGTCAGAAAAACCCCAAGAAACCCTAATTATTCGAGACGGTACTGGTTCTCGTCTCCCATCCATGGCCGATCTCTTGTTACAAGGCAAGCCCATTTCGATCTAATAATTGCACCTCTTCCTGTGCTTATGTCGTTATCTATTGATGACAGCTGGAATCTGACATTGTTTCGCAGGATATTCAACGATTATAGAGGAAGGCGGTCATAGTAACGAGGGCTCTCCGATGTTCCAAACTGGATTGGGGAAATCAGTTTCAGTAAAACAGTCCTCGATTATCAGAGCATTATCCATTCTCGGCGAGGAAAATGCCCCTGATCAGGGTTATTCCTTTTTCCCCATCTATTTCCCATCAAATCTTTATCTAAAGATGATAACGATTAGTCCTGAAAAATTTCCAAAATGTATATGTAAATTCTGAAATGCCATTGGAAAGCTGTAAATTTCGGAAACAGTTGATAGATCTGAAACTGGAGAACATTAAATTTGTTGCCTTTAATTTGGATCCAAACTTTCTGTAGTGTTTTGTACCATTCCAGGTTTTGGTGCATTTTTTTTCCTGTTTCAGCGGCCCTCACAGTGCCCGTAGGTGGTTAGGGCAAAGAAACACACTGGAGGTGGTTAGGGCAAAGGATATACAACTGCTATATATTGAACAACTAGGCCAGTTGGAACCATCTTAGGTTTTAGTATTCAATTAACATGCGTTCATTGTAACCTTGGTTTATTGTTTGATCAATAGAGTTATGTGGTATATGTCAGCAATATTTCAGACAATTGTAACTTGAGAGCCGATTTTTGTAACATGTCTAAGTTCACCATCATTGTGTTCTTGTGTACCAACTCATCTTCCTATGCTGAATCTGTTATGCAGGCCAATTGCATGGGATAGATAATGGATGCAGTTTTTCTGATTCTCTTTTCCAGACAGGCTCAGGAAGAACGGTAAATATATCTTCTTCTGGTCTTACGAAAGCTAAAGCTTTGTTGGGGTTGCAGAAAAATTACAATCATTATGCCTCTCAGGGTCTGGAAGATAAGAAAAAACAGTATGCCCCCAGTGAACTGTATGGTTCGGAAAATTCATTGAATTTGAATAAGAAAGTGCTTGAGAATAATAATGCAACTGTGGATGTTATATCAGCTCCAAAGTCTCCAATTAATTACAAGACTGATCATTATTCATCAGGGGTTGAATCAAAGGAAGAGGTGATTCCAGATCTTATGCAATCTGATATCTGTAAATCTGCTGGCAAAATGCCTCCAATCAAGTTTCAAACTGCAGGGGGAAAATCCATTTCGGTTTCCAGTGATGCATTGCAGCGTGCAAGGAGCCTTCTTGGTGAGCCTGATTTGAGCACTTTTCCAAATAAAGGGAGTGCAGATGGTCTGTTTTGTTCATTTGCTAAAGAGAAAAAATTTGACAAGCCTTTGTTGAACAAAGAAAATGATCCTTACGGCCACCAAGATGCTGCAATGAGCAAACTTATGTCAAAAAGCTACCTATCTGTGGAAGGATCTTCTTCTTACCAAAAGCAGTCATCTGATTTGTCAGAGTTCGTCAATTCAGGGAGAAACTTACTTGAACGTGTTGATGCCGAAAACATTGTATACGATGCCAGTAACCAGCGAAACAGCAGTGTATCTCATACTCAGAAGCCTTTAAGAAATGGATTCTGTGCATTTATGGGAAAGGATTTTAGTTCAAAAGTTATTCCATTGAGAAGATTATCAAGTGTGCCACTGGCTGATATTTCAAACATTGGAGCAGTTTGCGAAAGTCAGAGGCTTATTAATGGTGAAAAGAGGAGACTTGGAAGGAAAAATTCCATCTCTCCATTCAAGAAACCACGAAGTTCTCGGTTTGTATCTCTTTATTTTAATATGATACATATATGTATAATATAGTTCTCATTTGTGGCTTTATTTCAGGTTCTCTACTCCATTCAACAACAGTGCTTTTGTGCCTAATGGTGAATCTTGGATTCTATTCTTGTTATATCACCATTATTTTCCAAATTCTTTCTCCTTATCAAGGCATCTGTTTCTTTAGGTTCACACACTTTGACTGTGTCTGAAAATTCAAGTTCCAAAACAAGGGTTTCCACTCGCTATCCATTTCAGGTTCAAAGATCAACTGTCAAAGAATTTTTTGGAGGGCCTCCCTGCCATCAAACCTTGGTATATAGGGATATAATTATTATTTTTATGTCTGTTCTTTGAGATTACTATAATTTGCTAGTAAACATCCAAAAATTTAGACAGAGCATTTGTCAAACCGGATAAAAAGGATGAAGGCAGATGATGCAGAAAAGTATACATTCCATGATGACTTGGGCTTGGATAGCATTGGAGTAGATGCCTTTTCCCATATGCTGGATCAGTCAGGAGCTTCCATGATAAATGCATCTAGAGGGTAAGTGTGATCACTAATTATTTTCCAGGACCTTTTTCGGTTCCATAACATGGTTTGGTATTATTTACTTCACAGTGTATATGAATAACTATTAAATTATTTTAGTTATTGAAACATGGTGATTGGATGTTGCATTCTCTCTATATCAATTTTGATTATTGAGGCCTATGGTTGGATTATTGTATATTTTGCACTATTTATGTCTTATGCTTGAATAATGCAAGGAGGATGGTGAGCATAACATGATTCAATGGATGAATGAGTGCTCCAGGGCATGAAGCACACATTATCTGATTGTCTTATGCTTTGTTGGTTCACAAATATGAAATACTTGAGCACAATCTTGTGAACTTTGGTGGTTCATGGTCATGAATTTGACAGATGATGAGGATTTCTTTTCTCGTAACTGTAAAGTCCTTGCATCAACTATGGTTGTGTAGATTGATCCCCTTTACTTGATCATTCATCACCTGGCTCATTAGATGGGTTGCAAATCACTACAAGTGGATAGTCTGGAAACTTGCTTGTTATGAAAGATGCTATCCAGCTAAAGCTTTTGGGAGGTATTTGACAGTGTCAAATGTGCTTGAGGAATTAAAATACCGGTAAGTTAATTTTGTCAACTAACATCTTTCTCAATGAGTTTCAATACCTTTACAAGAATTGCTTATGGTGTTCATGGATGGTAGATATGAGAGGGAAATAAATCTTGGGCATAGATCTTCACTTAAGAGAATTCTTGAAGGAGAAGCATCACCTGCTTCAATGATTGTTCTGTGCATTTCGGCAATTCGTTCTTTACCTGACACAAAGCTTGAGACTAGCTGTGATATGATTTCAAATGAAGATACTAAGAAGGTTATTGGATCAAATTGCTTGGACAATAGAATTGCTGCAAAAATAGAACTAACTGATGGGTGGTAAGCAAAACCTAATTCTTATGTTTGTTCAATACAGTGCTTGCAAAAGTTTTATATTAATATCTTTACCGTGTAGGTATTCACTGGATGCACTTTTGGATGCACCATTATCAAAGCATCTTGCTGCCGGAAAACTGTATGTGGGTCAGAAGCTTCGGGTATTGCACTTATTTGAAACTTTATGATATGTTCCACAATGCTAGTGACTTCTAGTCTGAATTTGACTTACTTACGGTCAGCATGTTCTCTGAAGATTTGGGGAGCAAGATTATGCGGGTGGGCTGGGCCGGTTTCACCTCTGGAGGTTCTTGCTTGCTCTGGCTCTTCTGTTTACAGTTCTTGATTAAAAAATTTCCGTTTTTGCATTCATAGATTTTCCACGCTCACACCATTAATTTTCAGGCATCAAAAACAGTTGACTTGCTGTTGCACATAAATGGGACATACAGAGCGCATTGGGCTGATCGTCTAGGATTCTGTATGTACTCTGCAGATTCAATATGAAACCTGCTGTAACTTTCTAGTATTCACTCAATAAATTACATTTTATATTTCCCGCTTAGTTTATCTGTAATTTAAAGTATTTATTCTTTAATTATATTTTTTTACCTGTTGTAGCCTCATTTATTTTCTCTCTTTATCAAATTTCCTCTAGGTAAGGGCCTTCGGGCTCCATTAGCCTTCAGATGTATCAAGGGTACTGGAGGTCTGGTACCCTGGACTACAGTTGGAGTCACTCGAATATATCCTATGCTGTATAAGGAGAGGTAATCTTGAACTGATACTTTGTAGTTTAATTTCTTTGATAAATAACTCATAGATGATGATATGTTTGTTCTTCACATTCAGGTTCACTACTGGAAGGTCTGTTGTGAGATCAGAAAGGCTGGAAACTAGGGTGTTGCAATTGTACAACCAAAGGTAAGGTCTCTCTGCCATTCTTCTGCTGTTGAATTGTTTACTGATGAATGTTCATTTGTAAATATCAGCATGAGTATCTTCCCGTTTAACCTCTATTTGGTTTCTTACTGTAATGGTCTTAATTCTTATTTGCACTCATATTGACCTTAAAGTGATGCCTTCTCCAAATGAATGGGAGTTGGCATCACTAATTCCTCATTCAGCCAATATAAAACCATATGTTTAGCAGGCTGTAACTGATAGCAATTGAAAAATGTGAATCATATCTATTGTGGGTTTAAGCGATGAAGCACCTAGGAAAGTAGGTCCAATGAATTTGGTATGAGTGAGAGGAAAAGGAATTGAGGACTCAAAAAAACTGTTTATGGGAAAGCCATTAGCATTGCTTCAAATATAAGTGAAACTTTTAAAATGATGAAATTGTCTTTAAAAATATAATTATATCCATCTAGCCTAAAACAAATGTATAGGAATATCCTTTCATATAATTTTTCCCACCAAATACAAGTTTTAGCCAATGATATTGTTTCAAAGCCTATTTTATGGAGCTCTTTGCATCGAAGCCCTTTCATTTGTAGGAAGCTACCAATCAATAATATCACTTACAATAAATATGATTAAAAATTGTGAGGCTTGTTCTATGAAGATGATGGATATGTAATTTGAAGTGGCAGGAAATGAAAATAAGCTTCTCCTGGCTCCTGACGTGGATGACTGTTTTCATGATTCAAATTCTGTATGAAAAATTCATTTGACATCGAATTCAGATATACCAGCTGTCTCACCTATTAAGTTATAAAACTGTAGGTGTTTTATTATGGAAGTTCTCATAAATCCTTTGTAATTTCAGACGCTCCAGTGTTGCAGAGGGTATTATGTCTGAGTTTCAGAAGGATATAAAGTGTTCTGGTAGTAAGAATGATGGTGACACTGAGGAAGGGGCAAAAATCTTAAAAATCCTTGAAACAGCTGCTGAACCAGAAGTTATAATGGCAGGAATGAGTTCAGAGCAATTAACTTTGTTTGCAGCTTATCAGGCAAAACAAGAGGTAGGTTTAACATACTTTGATCGACAGATTAATCTGAATCTATAAATAGATTGTTTATCATGTCCGACCTCAGGTGATCAGGCAGTCAGATGTGCAGAAAAAGATTAAGAAAGCTTTTGAAGATGCAGGCCTGGATGCAAGAGAAGTCTCCCCATTCATGAGAGTGAGGGTGGTTGGTTTGACTCTGAAGGCTTCCAAAAGAAATGCTCACCCTAGGGCAGGTCTGATAACTATTTGGAACCCAACTGAGAAGCAGGTGAGGTTTGATTAAGTTGCTCTGCATTGATCTCATCTCTCTTGCGCTTACTTCTGTAGACATTGTCTCTTCTCTCCTTTTCCTTTTTCTATGCCTCTCATCCCCATTTTCCTTTCTTGTCTCTTATTTAGTGTCTTTATTTCAACAGCAGCTTGAACTGGTGGAGGGGCAGGCATATGCCATAGCAGGGCTTACACCATTATACTCTGATTCTGATACCATTTACTTACAAGCAAGAGGCTCCACTTCTTCATGGCAACCATTATCTCCCTTATCAATTGATTCTTTTGAGTAAGGGTTCCATTCCAAATTTTCATACATCTTGATTAACTAAACTTGATTTCATCTCACACTTCTCTTTTGTAGACCATTTTTTGTACCTCGCAAATCAGTCTTAGTGTCAAATTTGGGCGAAGTTCCTCTTGGCAGGTGAAGTTTTTTGTACCTCTTATGCTTTTGATTTTCAGTTAGTGGGAATGCTTTCTATGCTGGCTTATATTGGTTCTTCTGGTTGAATTCAGTGAATTCGATATTGCTGCAGTAGTTGTGCATGTGGGGGAGATTTATACTTCTGGTCACCAGCAGAAGCAGTGGGTTTTTGTGACAGATGGTTCAGTAAAATCTGAGTTACAGTCAGTGGAATATTCAAATTGTTTGATTGCTATCAGCTTCTGCTCCCCAGTCACAGATAACGATTCATTTCCACCAGTCAACTATAACCTTGCAGGATCCACAGTGAGTACAAAATGGCTGCATAGTGGAACTTAAAACAGGAATTTTTTCCTTAGTTAACGAGAATTAAATTTCTCTCTGAGATTTTGAAAATAGCAGAAAATTTGAATCCAGGTTCTTTTTCTGCTTTTATTTTATATCCACTTAACTGCCTTTTAAGTATGCCTTAGATTTATAAAGGATAAAATAAAGACATTTAAGCTAGTAAAGACATTTATAAAGAATAAAATAATAAAAAAAGGAGGATTTTGGAATTATAAATAAAAAAAGACATGGTACTTATCAACTGATAGAAATGAACTGTAAAATGGAATTCAACAATTAAAAAAAAATTTAAATGCAGTCAGACATAAGGATTTTGTTGAATATGACAGACATACTGTCATGTCAGGTCTTGTAAGGTTTGTATGTATAGTCAAATAATAAATTATTTTACATCTTGGCAATAGAATGTTCCATATATATTAAAACAGATATAAATATTAAGGAAAGGAAAAAAATTTTGAGATCTTAATTTAATTTTTTGCCTCTAGTAGAAGTCTTGTTAGAAAAGTGAGCTCTTAATGATGTGAGCTTAGGGAAGATGATTTCATACTATCTGGACAGTATGTCTGAAATAAGTTCAAGCTTAATATTATCGCTTCATGGGGATGTTGGTATTAATGGTCATCTTAGTAATTAAATCATCTTGCAGAGGGTGCTGTTCTATGCTCAGTAGGATTCTTAAATTGTGAAGGAATTGTTTTGGCAAATGTGGATCCTGTTAATTAAAATAACCTTGCTTTGATTTTCAAATATGTGAATGAGTACTTTATATATTAAAAGAAAATCATTTTCTTGTACAAGTTATCCCTCATATTAAATACCAGTCTCACATATCTCCTTTTGTCTCATTATATCCAAACCTACTTATTTTAGAAGTTTAAATCCATCCACTTCTCTGTATATATCTTTTTCTCGGATTATGCTCTGAAAGATTAAATTAGCATCCTTCTTTCTTGCTCTTTCCCATGCTGGGAAACTTCTAAATATTAATGTTCCTCTTCTTGATTTGTGCTTTGATTGCTTATGGTTAGTCTTCATGGCACATTATAGTTATATGGTTCTTGAGACCAATTCTTAATTTTAGGCTATTGTACATGGCTAGGAAGCTGCCAATGATGCTATTTTTTTCAGAAACGTAAAGTTGTTTGTGAATACTACTGACATAGCTCCTCTATAGGTTGGTTTCTGTAATCTTGTTAAGCGAGCAAGGGACCAAATGAACCATCTCTGGGTGGCGGAGGCAACTGAGAATTCAACTTATTTCTTTTCTTATGAACATTGTTCTCACCTAAAGGAAGCTGCTGGTTCAGCTCACAAATGGGCAAAGATTTCTTCTTTGGTGTGCATCATTGAATTCTTGTCTGGTTTGAGTGCCAGGATTGTTGGTACTTCTCTTTACTAACCTTGGTTCTTGTTTCACTCTATACAGACCATTCAAAAGCTTAAGGAGAAAGTTTTACATATTGTCAGCTGTTCTTAAAGCTAGATTGTTGAAGGAGTTTACCTATTCAAATTGAGATGTAAGCTTCTCTACTTGCCTTTCCAATTCTTTTTTTTGTGTATCCTCTGATCTTGATGGGTTTGCCTGGGTTCATACCTTCTGTATCAAGTTTCAAGACTCTATTTGAGGCCATTATTTTGGATTGGTTCTTATTAAAAGGTGAAGTACTTATGTTAGACACATCAAATTTGACACGAGATTGTGGTGTGATATCTCAAGATCTCCTTTTTGTTCTATATTTTATTTCATTAAATAACATAAATCAACATCTAGTCTGATACCTGAAGGCAGACTATAAGCAAATGATCATTCATTCATCCAATTTGGTTTATGGGATAGGATTCATCTAAATGTCTGCATGTAGAAAGCAAATAATGCTTATTGTTGTTTGAATTAGCCAGTTCAACTTTATATATTCCTGAGCCCATACTTATCTAACAGATCCATACGAGTGTCAGATTATAAAAGGTGTTCGCGTGCCAACACATAATCTTTGTGCAACAACACCTGATTCAGCTTTCCCCTTTAAGGAAGGTAACTGATGGAATGGTGCTTAAAGAGAAGAATTTTATCTGTTTTTGTGCATGCTTTTCTGTCTTACCCTTGGCATGTAGATTAAAACCCATTTTCCTAGCAGGAAAATTTTAATTCCCAGCCCTGCGCCCCTCCCCTCATCTGGACTCCATTGTGTGTTTTCAGGAATCTTTTAGTTTTGAGTCGCTGGTGATGACTTCAATTAACTAGCAAATGGAAAGGAAAAGTTAATGATTTTTTGCTGTCTATTTTGAGTATATTTGAAGAATTTGCCTTTGTTATTGACACAGCCTTTTCAGTTTTCATTTGGCCTTTTGTTTTCATTGCTTGAGCTTGAAGATGAGCATTTTGTGTCTTCATGTTTCCATGCAAATCAATATGAAAGAAATGCTTTGTCATACCCGATCCTTCACATCCCACACCATAATCACCACACACAACCCACCTATATATGTATGATTCTTGGCATTTGTGAATTTTGAGAATATTTTTATTGAAGCTCATAATTATGTTTGTCACGGCCATAACATAATGATGAGTGGATGCTCCCATGATCTTGTATATTCAGTTGTTTGTTGACTGGTTCCTATAAAAAGTAGATTCCATACAAATTTGGTCGGTAGGTTGGAGACCCTCTATGATATGGAGGTAACGAAAACCTGCTTCCTATTTCAATTAGGTTATTGTATCTGTCATCTATGATATTCTAAGTTTGTAATTTTCTTGTCACTAGATTTTTCATGAGATAGTGCACATTGGCATTTCCAATTCATTGACTTCATTGAACAAATTCATTATCAGGTGCAGGTAGTTTGATCATCCCCTTTTGCTGCTGAGAAGCATCACATCTTAGGTAAAATTTTGTTTCTTCTGAACATCCTATATGTTGTTTTTGCTTTTCATTCTTCTATTATCATTCAATCGAATTAGCCTTCCAGTTATGAAAGAGAGGAAAGGCGGGCTTCAGGAAAGACAAACAGAAACTCTTTGCAAAGCATCTACCCTACAAAATCTGAGCAGGCATCAGTTGTAAGCCCTCGTCTTGATCTGTAGCTTGATTGGCCTTGTGTTGCTAATTTGGTGCTGTTTGCATAATGCCAGGCACTTTATTGCCATACAAAGTAGTGAGATTTGATTCTGGCGTCAAACTTGAAATAGAATTCAAGCGTCGTAAAAAAATGTAAATTTGCTTATTTTTATGAAGAGAAAGCTCCATGCAGCTGTGCTGTTAATAGGAGTGTCATTTTTTTTTGTAATTCAACTATTCTAATGTCAGGAAAAATTTTTAAACAGAAATAGAGAAAAAAGAAGGAAAAAAATCTTAAAATCCCCATATAAGATAGTTATCTGTTCCAAAAAAGCCCATAGATAAATTTGTGTCAGCTAAAATGATTTTTTAGTTTGTGTTTGCATGTGCACGTTTGCAAAATATTTGTTCCAATATTGCTATCTCGAACTTTTGAATGGAATTTTGAGATGTCTGTCGAGCTAAAATGACCTCTTAAGGATGAGGCTTTGAGGTACGAAAAATCTTATTTGCTTTTTATAAAATCTTGAAGATGGAACTGTAATCAAATGAGTTTCAAAGTTTATCAAGTTGAGGGGAATTTTTTTATTTTTTGGGTTTTGTTTATAGGTTTTTTATGACTCAATTAGTTCTATCGATAATAGAAATTGTGCATGGATATGTCCCGACAGGTAACCATGTTTGACGGGCTTTTTATGGGCCGGATAAAACTTACATGAAAATTGTTCATGGATATTTCCCGATAGTTTGATTTACTGCATGCTTTCTTGCCTGCTTTGGGATGGGCTTGACGGGCTTTTTATGGGCCGGATAAAGCTTACATCTATACGCAGTACATCTGAAACAGCGATGTCATTCAGCAAATAGAAGAAAAGAATAAAATCACAAACCTGTGCAGCTTTTGAAAACACGCCTCCTTAACCGGGACCCTATTCCATTTTTTCCAACACAAGAAAGAAAAAATCACACCAGTTCCGTATGGACAATTCTATACCTCCGTACAATTCAATTCCGATTTGCGAATCAACAAAGATATGAAGGCATTTTTAACTGACTCAATGCGAAACACATGGAGAAGCTTTGAAATCTCATTTCCCACTTTGCATGTATAAGTACAAAAGGGAACATTAGTGCTTCAACGAAGAGCAAGATTGTGAATGTGAAAACAGAGTGCATAGACGATGGGAAAGGAAGATAAGAGCAGGGGTTGCATTAAGACCACGAGAGGACCTTGGGTCGTTCAGAGAACCACTAAGAAAGGTGTTGTGACCAAGTTGCGTCAACCCACCGAGAGAGAGCGAAGAAACAACATGCAGAGAGAGCGCCAACGCAGAGCAGTAACTAGAAAGATCTTTGCTGGCCTTAGGTCTCATGGAAACTATCCACTGCCAAAGCATGCAGACAACAATGACGTGCTCAAAGCACTATGTCAAGAAGCGGGCTGGACTGTGGAAGATGATGGAACCACTTACAGAGTACATCTATCATCTTCTTTTTCAAAATATTTTGAATAAATTTTAAAAATAAAGGTAAACTCTATCCATAATACCATAATAGTTTAAATTATAATCCAAAACTTCTTTGACATCTAGTTTCCAACATTTCTAGGTTACTTCCTATAATAGTTTGTGTTTTAGACATAAATATATTCTGATTAATAGGTAGTTACAAATATTCAAGCCACATAATATATATTTTTTCAAACTTCAAACCTTAATAATCACACAAAAATAGACCAATTAAAATTTAAACTAGAACTTTGATGATTCTAGAATCCTTTCATAATAATACCCCTTTTAAAATTTCTAATTTTCTAATGCCTTCTTTTTTTGTATTTGAATTCTACAGAAATTGATGGAGCCAAGATCCAAAAGTTATGAAGTATCCACATCCTTTAATTTCTATGTCATTTTGGGAGATACTTCGCATCAAACTGAAGGTTGTTGCAAAAGTAATGGTGAAACTCAATCTGAAAATATGGAAGCTATTCAAACAAGAGAACAGTTAAACCTCACACTATCTCTTTCATCTAAATAAATCATAAGTGATTGATTATAGAGTTATGACAGTTACAGTTTGTACAAATCTCTTATATCATATACTATTTCAAATGTGCGAAAAAACTTGCCACTCCAAATGTTGCCCACCTCCTTTTAAAGGTAGATTTCACATCGCAAATCATATTCTTCCTAAACCTACTAAAATGAATCCAAAAGTTCATAACATCAATAAACATGAACAACAAGTCCTCTTACCCACCCCAAATTTTGTCCATTTTGATTGATATTTATTTAAAGACCTTCTTCTGAATCCCGGTATTGGTCTCCAAATTTTGTACCCGTACCCCAAGTTTTAGGAGTCAAGTGGATCTAATCTGGCAGCAGTAATGGCAATGGCAGTGGCAATGACCTGGTGGTAGTAATGGTGATGGCGATGGTAGCGGAAAAGGCATCTTCATGGTGGTAGTGAGAATGATGGTGTTAAGTGGAGGTATGACACCTGTCTCAATTTTGATTTTTCCAAAAACCTATATGCAAGATTTAGAATGATATCATTTGCTAGAAAATCGAATTGTTTTTTTGAATACGAAATAGGTTTGGATATAGTTTATATTAAAACTAAACAATCTAAAAATATTTTTTCCACAGAAGATATTTCTGCACTTATTTTACATGAAAACAAATGGAGCCTTCATCTATACAACTAACTTGAGCTTTTTTTTTTAACCCATTTGCTTCTTCCTAGAGAAAACTTGCCACTACTTTGTCAACTTCGACAAGTCGTAGAATAAAAAAGATGAATTGGAATATTAGCAGTAACTTAAAATTTGGTTTCCAATCCAAGTCAATCACTACTAAAGACCTTGCCTAACACCATCCCATTGAAGGTTTTTCATTAAGGAGAAAAAAGAAAGGAAAAAACAAACTCCCAAGAACATTCTCTAGTGGTGGATCTTATTATAAGTTAAATGACTAACAGAATCTAAGTAATTTTGCTCATTGATTCAGTGTACTTCCTCTAACGAGTAAATTGAATTTTGTATTTACATGACAGGGTGCCCCTCATACTCAAACCAATGTATGATCCACCTACAGCCTCAAGAATCCTCTGGATAGGAAGGAAATATGAATATAGTACTTATAACCCCAAGGTTAACACCAGAAGAGTGCAATCATGAAAATCTAAAACAATGGTGAAAGGCCTTACAAAGAATCATAAAAAATGGAAGAGTAATACATTCCATATATCAGGCACACCTGGCAAGCACCAATGTATACAGTCAGAGTAACTCACAGGATTTGCCAACTGTTGTGGGCTCAGTGTCTCCCAGAACTTGCGGTAGATTGAGGGATGACCATCCTTCCGATATTCAGAGAGTTGAGTGATGTTAAGAGTTGAAACCTTTGAACTCAGCTCAGTCACCACCTTCTCCACCATCTGCATCGTAGGTAAGTCAGATCCGCTTCCCCAATAACCCTCCATATCAATGGGGGTACTCTCATTGTAGCAATTTCCCTCACTACCTGGATCCCACTCTTTACTCCTGCACCAAGGAAAAAAAAATTCAGGATTATGTAGAAAGGAAACCATCTGTGTTGTACTTAAATAACAAGATTGCCCAATCTAGTATTACCACATTAATCTACTGGTGTTCTTCAACACTCAGATTTGAGAGGAGTTATACTTTAATAAAGTGTGAGACAACAAATTCATGAATAATTAATTATACATTAACAATATAAAAATAAAATAAAATTTTAAGTGAAGCAAGAAATTGTTCCAATTAAGCTGATTCTTTTTCATATACATATAGAACAATACAAACTCGCCATTAGTTCATATCCCAAATTTGAAATCAATCAATTTATAGTCAGGTGCCTCCTAGTTGATGTCACCAATACGAATCCTTTTTCCTCCATCCCAATCTGTTAAAAGCCATATCCCAAATTTAAAATCAATATCTTAATGTATGAAGTAAAAGCCTCAAACAAAATGCAACAATCAACGCTAGAGGCTTGAACTTTGTATGAGCCTCACATTTTAAGAATCTGAACTGCCCAAATTAATCCCTCACATTTTAATCTGTCTTGTGGAATCTGAATTGCCGAAATTAATCCTCAATAAGAATAAATCTAATGGCTCTTCCAAAAGACTGCTTCACCATAAATGCTGCTATTTGCCTCCTAACTCACCAGCTGTAGGGAGTACATGTTGATCCATATGGCTACCCCCTTCTCCAAATTTCAAAAGAGGACAAGATGTTCTAAATATTGAAGAAAATTGCACATACACAAAGTGATATGCAGAATAGATAAATATCTCTATGGATGAAAAAAATAAAATATCAAAGAAAAACAGCTTAGCACTCACCAGAGATGCGTAGGAGACATGGTGACAAAGAAGATCTGCTTCTTGACGGTATTGACCTTTGAAGCTACCCAGTCTGCCCAAGTCTCCATAGCTAACTCCATGCCCCGGAGCCCGTCTATCTCTTCACAAATCCCATTTTCTTCATTACTCCATCTGCAATGAAGAAACAATACAGAATTTCCCAAAACTTATTCTTCCCACAATCTTAAACTCATTTCTTCTGATCTGATGGGTAGAAGATAGTAGACCTTTACACTTACAACAATTTAACTGGGCCTTGCCTCCACCACAAGTATGTGTTGAAAACCAGTATATCTGCGTTCTCCCACTGGGATGCATGCTTAAGAACTGAATCTGGACGGATTATCCGATCATCCAATCTGTGGTTTACTGGGTCGTCGGAATTAGATTCGACAAGAAGAGGAGCCCAATAGAATTCAACGGTAGCATTGTATTCCTTGATAATATCCATGCATAGAGCAAAACATTGGTTGGTTATCATTGTCGAATTGTTGATAATAGATTTAAATATACTTCAAGATCACCTATATGAAATATACAAAACAAAATAGTCAGAAATTTTTTTTGTCTCTTGGACGTTCTTTTCTTTTGTACGGAATGCAATCTACCTCTGCTCTGAAAATGGTGAGAGGGGCATTTGGCGACATGGATCTCTTCTCTGCTGGGATCACTGACTGTAAAAAACACACCATAGATATCCATTGCCCTCTGTTCAGAGAATCCCCAACAAACATCAATCTCTTCCCTCTCAATTTCTCCCATATTTCTGCAGGATTCCACCTATATATCACCCGAAATAAAGGAAAGCCTAATTTAAAATGTAAAGTCCAAATCCCAATTCCTGAAAAACATTAATATCTTCCATATAAATTAGAGACACCAATCACGCCCACCACCTCCTAAGGTAAAAAGAAAAAAAATAACATCAAATAATTGAAAGAGACTTTCCAAGTCCAAAAATGGGGCAATTTTGAGTTTGAAAAACAAATTCAAATACCTCTTTAAGTTGCAGTTGTGGGGTTGCCATCTCCAGTTCTGGTACCCTAAATCAGATCTCCCGTGCTTCCGACATGCCAGTTGATCTGACATATATGGGCAATCCGACCCGTTATAGAGCGGATACGAAGTGTTGTCGAAGATCCATTTACCAGAAAACACATCGCAACTCTCCAGACTTCCTCTCTGTCGGTTGAATGCCGAAGTACGGTGAACCCGAGCTCTTTTCCGGTCCCTGTACTTCCTAGTGTAAGCACATGTAGTGAATCTATCCAAATTCGCTACAACACAAAAAAAAACCAAAGTAAAGTTCATCAGATCAAACCAAATATTCAAAAGAGGAAAGTTGAGCGAAAAATTCATCAAATCAAGTAAATCTAAGAGGATTAAACTAGAGATAGATATGATGGGAAAATGAAGCATAGGGTTTGATCCAGAAAACAACCTGGAGGCTTCTTGTGGGCATGTTTACTGGAGGTTTTACGAGGAACTGAAATGAGTAGCGATGCTTGTGCAATGGGAACTTGTTGTTGTTGTTGTTGTTGTTCTGTGTCTTCGTGGATTTGTTGAATGTTTCTCTCGCTGTAGAGAATCGTAGCTACTATGAGGACAGAGAACAGAAATGCCAGAAGAGGGAAATGGCTCTTCTTTCTGCTCCATCTCTGCATCGTGGAGAAGGATTTGAAAGCCAAATTCAAGCTCGAAGACGATAGATCATGAAACGATGACTAGGGTTTAGACTCCAGAGCTACCAGTATTTGGACTTCAGACAAGAATCCGAGTAGACGATTCAGTTAAATCTGATGTGGGACTTCAAATCGGCTGTTCGGTTCGGATCCCCGTGACGGGAGGCACGTGATCGGCACATGGAATATCGCCCTTTTTTAAACGGAGCACTTAGACCCGGACTGGGTTACTGAGGCAATAAGACGGTGTGTTTTCTGATTATTTTTAATAGTGCATTGACGAAACGCAATGACATATTGAGTGAAATGATATGTTTTTTTTTTTTTACATTTAAATAGACGAAATATTTGAAATTCGAAATTTCTCTAAAATTTTTTTGTGTTTTCTATGAGGTTTCGCTGTTGAAATTCTTGGCAGTTCAGCCATTATTGCGGAGGCTTTAGCAGCATTAGAAGGCATCAAACTTGCTGTTGCATACAGGTCGCCCCATATTATTCTCGAGGGAGATTCTTTCACTTTGATCCATCTCTTGCAATATCCTCATATTGTTCTTCCATGGAGTATCCTTAGAATTGTTTCACATATTAAGGCTGTATTTGGTAACGCTTTTTGGAAGTACTTTTTTGTTTTTGAAAGCAAAAAATTGCTTTTAAAAGCAAAAGTACCGTTTGGTTTCGCACACGAAAAACAATTTATTAAAAGCAAAGAAGTAATTTTATTACTTTTCACCGGAAAGCAACAAAACGTTGCTTCTCAATTTTTTAACAAAATTGATTTATTGCTTTCAAAATCCCTCGATACTATCGTGGTTTCTCTAACGGACTCCTCGGTATCTCTTGACCGTGCGGCTCATCTTCTTCGTAAAAGCATGTTGGCTTCCCTGGAGTGTGTGTCGTAGGTACCCCGTACCAGTAACACTGAACAAGCTGTTCTTTCTGTTTTTATATAGATTGGGTTTAGTATATGCGTGATTTCTTGCTCTTGTGTGTTTTGGTAGTGGGGTCCTAGAGTCTTAGAATCCTTGGTTCTTGTGCGCATATACCAACTAGGTTCAGTACATTATTGTTTGATTTCAGTTGTTTAGTTTTCTCTGGTTGCATCTTGTGATTTCCGTAGGAGTTTATTTTACAGGTTAAAGATTCCTTGGGACATCTAGTGGGTTCTGATGCTTAAATTTGTTTCATGGGGTTTATTTAATTTGTAATCTTCAAGTTGGCTCAGATGTTGATGCTGCAGTGGAGGATTCTTGTTTGTGTGGGATATGGAGCTGGGATCACTGCAAATTAACTCCCCTGTTCATCTTCTTTTTGCACAACCTGCTTAGGAAAATGCGGAAATGAAGGATTAATTCATCTAGTCAAAATTCTTGATTTCCCCTGTCTTTCTACTCAAAATCTTCGTGTGATTAATTCACCTGTTGGGAACTTCTGCGGATTTCCTCCAGTCCTCACTATACTAATTGATTCGGTACTGGTTGCAATAGCTATATAAGCATTTTTTTTCTCCAATTCTGGGCTGTCACATTTTGGTATTATTCATTTAGAACTATAAAAATTCTGTTTGCTGCAAAGGTCTGTTGCAAATTTGAAGACCAGTATAAACTGTTTGCCAGCAATTGAGGCCCATGCTTGTGTGATAGAATAGTGAATTTTCAGAATAATAGAATAGGTACCTTCATGTACTGTGGAGGTAACTTCACTTTGTCAGTGCATAATTTTGCCAGCAAAATAGAGAGATGCATAGGAATGTGAATAGATCAAATCATTTAATGAGTTGTATGATCACGTAGCATTCAGACACAAATGATAGTTTGGATGGAATACTGAACCTTCTCATCAATGTTCACTGATGCCCTCTCATATTTTGAGTCTATTTCAGCTCAATCTTTAATTGACATTGGCTCGTGGTTGTGTTTGTTAACATTGTTTACATCTTTAATACCATTTTGCATTACTGTTAAAAGGTTTGCATCACGGGCAAGAGCATTATTATCAATCTAATGTAATTTTAAATTATAATTTTTTAGGAGTCTACATAAACTTATGAATAAGAGTTCAACTTGGGTTGGTTTTACCCAAGAATCGGTTGATCCAAGCTGACCTCAGGTGAACTTAAATTGGGTTTTTAGTTTAGTTTTGGGTAAACTAAACCAAAATGAATCTAACCTCATATTACATTTGCACCTGTCTTAGCTGGTGATGGTTGGATTATGTGTTCTTGCTCTGAGGTTTGGTCTCAGATTAGTATGGATGTATGGGTAAACTGGGAACGGAAACAGAAAAATTACTTTGCAAATGTTCATGCAAATGGAGATACTACAGTTTTTTTTAATACAGTGAATGAGATCAACTACTTGATATCAGTCAGCATAAGACTAGTTCGTAATTTTTCCTAGGGAAAATTAGAGATCATTCAACAGATACTTTCTGTGATGTTGATGTGTTAAAACTTAATTCAAGAATTGAATGTAACACTTGAACACTGACGATTCAAGAAAGAACTAAGAACACAACATCAAGAAAGAACTAAGAACTGATGATCTCTATTTTCTCACTCAATAACTGATACAGGACTGGTAGTATTTATACATTCTCTGTTTCTAATGAGGTAATAAAACTAACTAATAACAGACACAAGTTGTCTTAACAGAATCTAACAAACACAAGTTGACTAACAAAATTAGTTAACAGAGGCTCAACAAACTAACTGCCCTTAGCACTAGACTTAGTCTAGTTGGCAGTCCACACGATGCTCAAGACTCCCCCTCAAGATGTTTGGGGTCTATCACAAACATCTTGGACTGAATTGCTTTCCAAGTAGAAATTGGAATCTCTTGTTTCTGGACCAATCTTAGCTTCAGGAAACATCTGAACAGGTAAAGGCGTATGACCACTAGAATGCTCATAAGAAATCTTCTTTGGCTGCTTAACATCTGGTGTATATGTGCCCATATTGATACTGAAATCACTCAAGACTCCCCCTGAAGTAGGAGTAGGATGGGCAAGGAGATGAAATTTTGACAAAAGAGCATGAAATTGATGTGCATTGATGGGTTTGGTCAACAAGTCAGCCAACTGATGATTAGTCCGAACATGAAGCAAATGAACTAAGCCAGATTTGACCTTCTCTCTGATCAAGTGGCAATCCAACTCAACATGCTTGGTGCGCTCGTGATAAACAGGATTAGCTGCGATGTGGAGAGCAGCTTGATTGTCACAGAAAACAAGAGCTGACTTAGAGTGAGAAATGTGAAGATCATGAAGGAGATATACCAACCACTGTAGTTCACAACAAGTAGCTGCCATGGCTCTATACTCAGCTTCTGCAGTGGAACGAGAAACAGTAGATTGTTTCTTAGACTTCCAGGATATTAAGGAATCACCAAGGAACACACAATACCCAGTAATAGAGCGCCTTGTATCAGAACAAGCAGCCCAATCAGAGTCAGTGAAGGCCTTAAGATGTAATTCTGACTTGGAAGAAAAAAATAATGCCTGCTCTGGAGAACCTTTCAAATATCGAAGAATTCTATGTGCTGCAGTCAAATGGGGTTCACAAGGATGAGCCATAAATTGACTAAGGAGATGGACTGCATAAGTGATATCTGGACGAGTAATGGTAAGGTATAATAATCTTCCAATGAGGCTCCTATACAATGTAGGATCAGCAAGCAAAGTACCAGAATCAGAAGACAACTTATGATGTTGCACCATAGGTGTAGAAACAGGTTTGCAACCCAAATAACCAGAATCTTTGAGAATATCCAAAGTGAATTTCCTTTGAGAAAGAGAGATGCCCTCAGAAGAACGAGTAACTTCAAGACCAAGGAAGAACTTAGCTGGTCCTAAGTCCTTAATTTTGAATTCAGCATCAACAAGTTGCTTTAGTGTACAAATGATGTCATAATTGTCACCAGTAATAAGAATGTCATCAACGTAGACCAACAAAGCAACAAAAGAACCATTGAAATCCTTGGTAAATAAGGAATAATCAGCCTTAGATTGAAGAAACCCTTGCTGCATGAGAAAGTCACTGAACTTGGCAAACCACTGCCTACTAGCCTGCTTAAGTCCATACAAGGACTTGTTCAATTTACAGACTTTATGACCATTCTTCCCTTGAAATTGAAATCCAGGAGGGATATCCATGTAAATGTCTTCCTCTAAATCACCATGGAGGAAAGCATTGTTGATGTCCAATTGTTCTAAGTGCCATCCTTTGATGGCTGCCACAGCAAGTAAGGTACGAACAGATGTAATCTTGGCAACTGGACTGTAAGTATCAAAATAATCAAACCCTTCCCGTTGAGTATAACCTTTTGCAACTAACCGAGCCTTCTTTCTTTCTTCAGTACCATCAGCCTTGTATTTGGTTCTGAAAACCCATTTACAACCAATAGCTTTATGCCCATGAGGTAAATCAGTAATAGTCCAAGTATTGTTCTGCTCAAGTGCTTGGATTTCTTTGTGCATAGCCTCACACCATTCAGGAGACTTAGAGGCTTGCGCATAGCTAACCGGTTCAGAAGGCTGTGAGATGGCAGACAAGGAAGAACTAGTAATATAGGTCTCAATGGGATAAGCCTTTCCTGCAGGAGGAATGCTAGTGACATTGCAGTGGTAATCTTGAAGATAAGAAGGGGTGTTTTGAATTCTGGTAGATCGTCTGGGTGAAATAGGAGAAGAAGTGAGAATAGGAGAGTGAGAAGCATCACATTCTGAGGGAGAAGGAACTTCCACTGAAGGAGGTTCAGTAGAGGAAGAATGAATGACAGGAACAGAGTAATCTGTCATAGGAATGGAAGAAGTAATACAAGGATCAGTAAATGTTTTAAATGGAAAAACATCCTCATGAAAAACAACATGTCTGGAGACAAAGAAAGTATGAGACTCAAGATTATAAAGTTTGTATCCCTTAATCCCCCGAGGATAACCAAGAAAGACACATTTGTGTGCTCTAGGATCAAACTTGGTTCTATTCCGAGAGAGAGAGGAAGCAAAGCAAAGACAACCAAAGGACTTGAGATGATCATAAGAAGGTTTCATCCCAAGAAGAACTTCAAAAGGACTTTTGTTTGAGAGGACAGGAGTAGGAAGTCTGTTAATCAAATAGGTGGCAGTAAGTAAACAATCCCCCCAGAAGGATAAGGGAACACCAGATTGGAATCTAAGTGCACGAGCAACATTGAGGAGATGTTGATGTTTCCTTTCAGCAACCCCGTTTTGCTGAGGGGTTTCAACACAAGACTTTTGATGAACAATTCCATGAGATTGAACAAAATCAGAGAGCATAAACTCAGTTCCATGATCGGTACGAATTTGCTTAATTTTGTGATTGTATTGTCTTTCAACCAAGGCAAAGAAATAAGGAAAAATATCCTTGGTTTGAGATTTGCAATTCATTAAAAATGTCCAAGTGCATCTACTAAAGTCATCAACAATAGTAAGAAAATACTTGTAACCTTCCTTAGTAGGCACAGAGAATGGGCCCCACAAATCACAGTGTATCAACTCAAAACAAGAGGTAGTTTTATTGATATGAATAGGAAAAGGCAGCTTATGTTGTTTTGCCAAAGGACAAACATCACATTGTGTTAGCTGTTGTACATCAATAGAAGAAATGTCTTTACTAAGAATTTGCATCCTTGAAAGAGATGGATGGCCTAGACGATTGTGCCATAGTTGAGAAGAACTACTGACAAGAGAATTTGCAAAGTGTTGCTTGGCCTTTTTGGAGAAATTTGGCAGAATATGATAAAGACCATCATGCTCCTTAGCAATCCCAATGGTCCTCCAACACAGGTCCTGTATAAAGCAATATCCATACAAGAGAATGAAACAACAATGTAGCTGTTTAATCAATGAGCTGACAGACACCAAGTTATAAGTAAAACCCGGCACACATAATACATTCCTCAGCTCTATGTCTTTAGTCAAACAAACAGACCCTTTATGAGTAACAGCAGCTAGGCTTCCATCAGGTAACTTGACATATGTCTCAACTACAGCATGCATTTCGTGGAAATATTTGGTAGAATTCACCATGTGGTCAGTAGCGCCAGTGTCCAAAATCCATTGGACTGGTGCTGTGATTAAGGAACCTGATTCTTCATTTAAGCAATAAGAAGAATGGTAACAAGTCTTACCAGAAAACATAGGCATGAGAGAAGTTTCAGTCTGCACTTCTTTACCCTTCTTGGACATTTGAGAAGCCATGTTAACCACTGAAGGACTTCCTTGAATCAAAGACAGTAACTGCTGACATTGTTCTTTAGTAAAAGGAAGTTGAGGTATCTCATTGATGAGTGGTTCAGCAACCATTCCTGTTTGGTTGGCAGAAGACTGACAAGCAGATGGTTGATTGTTCACAGTAGAACCCCTTCCTTTTGATTTAAAACCAGTTGGATACCCATGTAGCTTATAGCATTTATCAATAGTATGTCCTGTAAAACCACAATGAGCACACTGAGGTCTGTCCCCCTTCTTTTTATTGTACTGGTTACCACCTGGCTTGTTTCCAAATCGATTAAAACTTGATGAATTTGCAGCCAAAGCAACAGAGTCAATTGCTTGATTAAGGCTACTCACTTCACGTTGCTTCTCTTCTTGAAGAATCAGGGAAAAAATCTCATTAATTGAGGGCAAAGGATCCCTAAGCAATATCTGTCCTCTTATAGCTGTGTAAGAATCATTCAATCCCATAAGGAATCTCATGATATATTCCTCCTCATGGTAATTGATCAAGGTATTGAAAGCACCACAAGAACAAGAGCTCTCACAAACACATAGAGGTATAGGTCTGAAATTCATCAATTCATCCCAGGTTCCTTTTAATTCATTGAAGTAAGCACTAACAGAGGACTGACCTTGCTGTAGATTCGAGATCGAATGTCGAAGCTGAAAAATTCTTGGTCTATTCTTTTGTGAGAATCGATGCTTGAGATCATCCCACATTTCTTTTGCAGATTCCACAAATTGAATAGCATTCCTATACTCTGGTGAGACAGAGCTCACGATCCAACCAGCAACTATGTTGTTGCTCCTATTCCAATGAACGAAACTAGGATGTGAACGAGCAGGCTTAGAAATTGTGCCATCTACAAACCCTAGCTTGTTCTTGCATGAGAGTGCACGCTCCATGGCTCTACTCCAGGAAGGATAATTGTCAGAATCCAGTAGTTGAGGAACAAGAGATGTACCAGTATTATCACCAGGATGTACGTAAAAAGGACTGGACAAAGGGATTTCTTCAATCACCATCTTCACAGATCTTCACAGACAGAACTAGTGTTCTTCACAGATCGTTGATAGCTCTGATACCATGTTAAAACTTAATTCAAGAATTGAATGTAACACTTGAACACTGACGATTCAAGAAAGAACTAAGAACACAACATCAAGAAAGAACTAAGAACTGATGATCTCTATTTTCTCACTCAATAACTGATACAGGACTGGTAGTATTTATACATTCTCTGTTTCTAATGAGGTAATAAAACTAACTAATAACAGACACAAGTTGTCTTAACAGAATCTAACAAACACAAGTTGACTAACAAAATTAGTTAACAGAGGCTCAACAAACTAACTGCCCTTAGCACTAGACTTAGTCTAGTTGGCAGTCCACACGATGCTCAAGAATGCCTTGACTGAATTGTTTCCTATTCAAGCTTCTTTCATCTTCAAGTAGCATGACAAATCCATTTCTTTCTCGTTTATCGTGTGTGTGTGTAAATAGGTCTAAGTGAGTTGTTTCCTATTCAAGCATCTTTTATTTTGTTTCCTCTCCAGTAAAATTTACATTTAATGTAGATAATTTTTATATTTTAAATGTCAATCACCTCATGGCAATTGCTTGTGCTTCTGATATATTTTATTACTAATCTTTTTAATTGTTTGCATATATAAATTAGTGTTCTAATGATAGATATTTGTCAATTAGATGTCTTCCATTCCTACTACAAATATATCTTTTGAAGATGTTGAAGAGTCGGTGGCAAATTGGAACAGAGATCAAGAGGCAATATTCATAGAATTTGAAGATGAGGGAATGGTGGTCGAAGATGAGCTAACAGGTTCAAGTTCAGAACAACCCATAGAGATTGATGTGACGGCTAGATCTTGACGAGAGATGTCAGAATTAAGAGACTCAATTGCACGTAGACTAGCTAGTGCATATGGATTAGCACAATGGTGATATTAGATACTTGTTTAGCTTTTTGAATGTAATTAAATGACTATTTTATGAATCTTTTATAATATTGGACTTATATTTTTGGGTATATTTCTAAATACAATACATAAATTGTGTACAATACTTTTATGGAAACAAAAAGCAATTTCTATGTTACTGCAATTACCAAACATGTTTTTTTGCTTCTTAGAAGCAAAGCAAAAGTTTATCAAACGCATTTGCTTCAAGAAAAGATCTTTTGAAAAGCATAAAATTGCTTTTTTGCTTTCTTGCTTTTAAAAACAAAAAAGCAAAAGCGTTACCAAACGCAGCCTAAGGCTTTGTGTTCCTCCTTTGAATCTGCGATTTTTTCCCATGTATTTAAAGAAGGTAACTAAGCAGCTGATGTATTGGCTAACTTTGCTCTTGATATCTATTCGTATACCTGGTTGAGGAACCCTCCCCCATGTCTATCCAACTTTCTTTTGGATGATGCTAGGGGATGTGGTTTCATTCAAAGTTAATATAATAGATGGTCTGTTTCTCACCCAAAAAAAAAAAAAAAATCTCAATTATGTTTGAAAAAGCATCACTAATCTATAATTATCGAGAATTATACAACTGAATTTGAATTATATTAAAAAAAATATCAATTACCAATTTCCGCCCTTGAAAAATGAGTAGGCTGAATTGTACAACTGTATTCTTTTAGATCAGTTTGTGACCATTGAAGTATCGTTTCAATTAGCCTTTGCTTAATCCATCGTATCATTTGTTTTCCAGACTCAATTGTCTGGAACAGAACCATTTGGAAAAAGACATTATACCATTTTATAGAACAAGTAACACATTGAAACATTAATTAAGTGCAACCATTATCTGATACGACCACTGTTTTCGTCCACAAATTTTTTATGTTTTTGAATGTTCACATCGCCGATGAGACCCCAAAAAAAAGAAGCCAACATTCATGTGGTCCTCACTGAACTTGGGAGACCAAATGCCAGCTTAAATGTAGACGCTTGGATTTAAATATTAATAAAAAACTTAGAACGCATCTTACATCCTCATATAAAAATAAAAATTCACCAAAAAACGAGTGGTAAATGAGAGAGTTACGAGTCATAAAATAGTAACTTTGGGGTGAGAAGGTTATTAGAGAATTTTTGGGGATGGTGTGCGGCGCGGTCAATTCAACAGCAAAAGGGAAAGAAGAGACACATGATACAGAGAAGAAACGGGTGGCGGGAAAGCATTTAGGTACAGACAAGAAGAACCATGGGATCATTAAAAGCTGCCTTACCCACTTGCACACCAACTTGCAAGCCCATCTCGTTCAAGTCACAGCTTAGAATGGGGAAGAGAAAAGGAAAATAAAGAAGAAAATCCCCAACTTGCTTTTCTTTTTGGAACAAGTTGTATTTTATAACCCCCAAGTTGCTGAGCAACTCTTGATTCCCATCACAATATATTTATTATTTTAATGCAACATGCATGTCCTTCTTGATTGCTTTAATGGTAACAATTTCAATGTTCTCCAAGTGGAATAAAATTCATTAAAAACCTTTTTTTATTTTGCTGTTCAAAACTAAGCATAAATAAATAAATATATATATATATATATATATGTGTGTGTTTGTGCGCGCGCGCGTATTTTTGTGTTTGATTATATGTATCTCTACTATATATGAAAGGAAACGCCACCTTAGAGGATGCCGTAAATCATTTTTTGTTTTTCCCAAGACATCCTACTATTGCTGTTATAATCTATTATTATGCTGGGTAACATGTCTTTTGATCACTAAACATTTCAAGCTAGTAAACATTTCAAGTGGTTTAAATTGAGTTAGAAGTTACACATCCCATTTTCTATTTCTTCTTAAACTATCTAATAAAACTTGGAAATATAAACATTATTTCTAATACATCCATATTCACTCACAATCACTGTAAGTTAATTACAATTTTTTATTTTGCTAGTCCGATTCATGCGCCATTTTTATGAGCCTGAGAAAGCAACCATATTACTCATCATATATATAAAATATAAAGAAACAAGACAAATTGCTTAAGCACCAGCTCCTTAATCAGAGGTTTTTATATTCGATATCAAATACACAATATTTAGCAGATATCAAATACAGAACGAATTGAAATTTTATGTAATTAACAATGTTTTGGTGATTTTGAGATTCACCTTCAGTTGATTATCACCCTCAATATATAAATGATTAACCCATTCATTTTTTTTTAAAGTTTTCTTTTCTTTTTTCAAAAACTTTATATACGGAAAAGGAAAAAGAAAAGAATCCAGGAACAAACTAACAAATTAAAGAGAATATCCGCAATGGTACGCCATCGATCGTTTAACTCAAAAAATATTACAAACGGAACAAAAATGAAAAAGGAATGGTAACACTGTAAAAGATTTCAGAACCGGCGCGATCATCGGAGAGGATCGTCTCTGGAAACATGGTTTAACCTTGGACTGCATCCGAAAGACGACAATAACTTTCAGAAACGATGCGCAGTACGGATGAACAGACATATATAAATGGCGTGACCCAAATGCCGAAATCACAAAAACAAAAACGACCGGTAACGAAAGAGAAACGATTCATGAGGACGACCGGTTACGTCCGGCCAGGTTCTCGGCGGTGTGAGCCAGTGACTGTAAGTTGCAGCGGACGATGGTGTCAACAAAATTGCACGTATCTTCCTTGGTGTTGCCGGGTGGTATATCGACAACATAAGATTCAACGACGACGGTGCCGTGGCCGTTCGATGAAGGATGAAGAGTGGTCACGGACCGGTAGTTGGAAAGACGATGGTCCCCACCAACGACGCTGAAGCTGAGGACATGGCGTTCGTCGTCGAGGATCTCAAGGCGCTCAGTACTGTTGGCAGCGGGGAGTCCCGAGACGACGTGGACCTCTCGGAGGGTTCCGACATTGCCATCGCCGACGATGACGTGGCAGCTCTTGACGAAGTGCTTATACGCTTGCGGGTTGTCGAAGCGGCGGACGACGGACCAGACGGTGGCCACGGGCGCGGAAATCGATCGGACGGCGGCGGAGCAGCACTGGTGGGGCCCCACTGTATGGCTGTGATGACACGAGACGGCGTCGGGGACCGAGTTGGCGCAAGAAAGCGGAACTTGGATACGTTGGGCTTGTTTGTAGGAAATATTGTTAGCGGCGGCCGTGGCTGCGGTGGCGGTGGTGGTGGTTATTCTATGAGGCTGAAGCGATGATTTTGGAGGCGTTGTGGGCATCTTCTCCGATACCAGGCTTCCTCTTTTTCACTTTTTCTTTCTCTCTCTTCTAGGCTTTGGACTCAGGTTAATGAGGGTACCCCTATTGTGTGTGTATATATAGGACTCGGAGAGAGAGAGACCCGACCAGATAATGAAAGAGAGTGTTCGTGTGCGAGAGAAGGAAGGAAACAAGGGCTAGTTGGCATGTATACAGCTTGACCATCGAAAATTCCAGTAATTGGATTCGAAAGGTGGGCTCCATGCCTGTAAATCCAGCAAGTTAATCCTTTATGGTACCCCAACGGAGTACAGAAAAACATGCTTTCACGTTTAATTATATGCAGGTCGTAAAATAGAGCCCATTTGGCTGATAAGCTGAAATTACTAGCACGGCCTTTGGGTCCAGAAGTCGCGTCAAATTGACATATTTGTCCTTCTACCAGAAGAATTTCGGTTGAGGCAGCCGGCTTCACCTCATGAACGTGACCCAATTCCGAACAGATGTGAACTATTCTTGTAATTTATGAAAGATAAAAATCGCTTTTAACTAGTAGGATCCATTTGCAAGTTGCAAGTGATCGAGACAATTTCTGTTCGCCTGACAGAGAAATGATTCTTTTTTTAAATAGTATGGACCAATCACAGATGGTTGGTGTGCGATAAATTGGGTGCAGACGATTTATGTTCACCGAAGACGAGGTTTCTTAAATTCTTGTTTTCTCACGCCACATTTTTGTGGGATGAAATCGTCGGCCGCTTTTGTTTGTAGATAACCTAGTTGCTTCATTCAGATGTTGACATATGTAACATCTAATGGTTGCGTCTTTTTCTTTTTTCAAATAAAGACAAAAGGAACAAGAAAGGGGCAATAGACGATATCATCCCCGGTCGCTGCACGAATAGCAACAGTAAAGGGCAGTAGACTATATTATCCCCGTTTTTGTGCATGGAAACCGCCAAAATAGACGAGATTTTACCTATTCTTTATTACCTTTTCCTTTCTCAAACTTTTTAAACACGGGGACTGCATGAAGACATCTGGACTTTGATTTCTCTTTTGTCTTGCTATCCATCGCTTCCATCAACTTGTCATTTGAAAAATACAAGGAAAAAGGAAAAGAAAGCCCATCTTGATGATACTCAAAATCTTGTTTATACTTGGACCTGTTCCAGGCTCTTCCGACAACCACCTATATAAAGTAATTAACTATGCCTACTTGGCCGTCCCCGTCTCTGCAACTTGCTTGCTCAACCCAAGGATGTTTGAAAAAGCTCCTTTAAAGAAAAAGGGTTTCTAAGGATTTATCATGAACGCTAGAAAAACAAATTTTTTATTGAATTTTTTATAATCATTTTATTATTGGTGCAAAAACAAGTTGGTTGCACCAGATGTTTCATGTTACCTCGTGTACGTGAAACTTTCTCTATGATAGGACACAGATTTTGGGACTTCCGCTTGGGGAAAGATTTCATGAATCCAACCTTAAAAGAAGGGCAGAGGAAAAGGACGGTCGAAAAAGGAAAGAACAAGAATGATTATTTGAACATCAAATTTCATAGGGTCTTCAAAGAAAAAAAACATCAAATTTCATATAGACTTTGCTAATTTATTTCCACCAAGTTACTTTGCTTATAACAAATTAGGGGGTTGCACGCGTTATATGCGTAGAAACGTGGGCCCATTTAGATAAACAGTCTAAGGTAATTAGTTTAAAATAGTATGGGATTGTTTTGTTTGGAGAGACCAATGTTTGAAAAAAGAAAGGGAAGTCAGAATCTAAAGGGAATATTCCCCCTTCTTCTCTTTATTAATAGTATAGATAGATAGATTAATCACTTTTTGGTCTTACGTCATGGCTAGCGTAGATACATGCATGTGGTTATTATAATTCTTCGTTATTCCTTTATTCAAAAAGCCAGTGGATCAGTCCAATAAATTAATTAATCAAACTGATAGACATAATCTGTTACCAAGATATTAAGATCAACAACCCAGAAAAGAAAAGGCAAAAAAAAGCAATAAGGGTAGAGAAAACGGTTGTTAATGCCCAATTGCAACTCAATATGTCCATAAACAAAGATTCTAATGCATATGAAGATAAAATAACCAGTAAAATCACACTTTTTATAAGATTAATTTTCAGGATAATCCAATTTTTTCTCTTACAATATCATTCGGTGTCTCTGGCACAAAAAGCAGATATGTGCTAGAAATTAATGTACAAGTTGTTAAAAAATTATCAAAATAGGGTTGACCCTTCGGATCACTATGAAATTTTTTCTTGCTAAAAAATGAAATTGGAACATCCATTTCATTCCACTTGATCCGGTTGTTGAAAGGAAGCTTCTACCAAGAATATCTTTTCAAATATTTAATCTAAACGCGATTCCAAATGGTATTATTATATATATTGCTTTTGCTTTTAGAAAACGAATCTGAGTAATACTGATGTGGCCCTTTTTGTTTTCAACCCCTAACTCATCACGATTTTGAATATTACACAAGCTCTCACTCTTTCTCTCACTCAGTTTTAAGTTCTTTGCAAAGAATGAAAAGAGATTCTTTTCTTGCTTTTGTGGACAAGTGGTCAGGAAGTACCACTAAATCATCCTTACATTGTCACACATCAGAAACAGATTAAAGATCCAAATATGATTTAAGGGTCCACAACATTAGTTCATATTCGAAAATACTAGCGACATGTGCAATAGTACACACATAAGCAGAATATATACTGCAACTAGGCAAAACCAAACGGGTAATTGCTTGGAACGTAAGGAACTAAAAAAAAAAAAAAAGGAAAATTAACTTTTAGATACTTTTTAAAATAATTAAAATAACATTTATCAAAATAAATAAATTTTAGTGACATTTTATTGTACAAACCCAATTCTTCTAAAAATGTTCTTATATACAGTTGTACAAGTCAACCTATAGCTGTGCAAGTTAGCACATTGTGTTATGCAAGTAAGGTGACTTGTATAGTTATAGGGTGATTTGTATGTTTTATTAATTGACTTGCATAATAATACATAAGGACATTCTTAGAAGAATTGGGTTGGGTTCGTAACAGCAGATTATCACTAAAATTTAAGTATGTTGATAAAGGTTCCCTAAAAGTTTTAACCCAAAACAGTGTTGATTGAGTTTTAATTATTTACAAAAATATCACAACGATGGCGTTTGTATAATCGGCGGACTGTGCAGCTCCTATCTACAACTTTATTTGCAGTTCCCACAAAGATCCTGCCACATGCATGTTCAATTTAATGCACACGACATTTACATGATGTTAGTTTAAATATATATTAACCCCGAGTGATGATTAGGAAGTCATTGAATTGATTTTTCATATTTCACCGTAACTCTCTGCTTAGAGATGTATTCATTTGATGTCTTTCAATTGCCCTTGATTTGGATTTTGGACGAAAATAGCACAAGAGTCGCTTGAATCGGTCCATGACGCAGAACGCAGAAAAAGGTACATGTCCATCAAAGAAGGAAATGAAGGAAGTAGATAAAAGGTAACATGTCCCTCATATAATGTTACAAATACAAATCAAGAGATGCCAAGACACTTGATATGCCATTTACATTTTTTTTATAAGCCATTTACAAATGCTATCAAATGCAATACTGGAAATTAATTAAGACGGTCTAGAACTCTTATTTGCTAACACAAATGCAATTTTTCTAATGAAATGTTATCTCACAGAGCTTGCGAAACATGAACTGTTAATTTTGCATTAGTTTATTTTTTTTTCCCACAGAGAGAAAGAGAGCATAAATGTAGTAACATTGCGGATTCAGATCCTCTACAGGTGTGAAGGTGCTCGTTCATAGACTGCAATTGATTGCCACATCAGCAGCAACAGGCTAAAACTTAAAAAGAAAATCGTCTTTTTCAGATTTCAATGAGAAGAGAGAAAAGAAAAGGCAACAAGGGGTTGCTGACATGGCAACCCACAGTTGGCAACGGAGGAGCATGTTTTACAGGCTCGTCAGTAGAGGATTCGGTTCCAAGGCTTGGTAGTGACAAAGTGCAAAAGAATCAATCCAATCACTTCGATGGTTTGCTTTTATACTGAAACAAGATGTTTTTTCTATGGCATAGATCTTCTCTTTTGATGACTTTTGTTTTCTTTCCTTCCTTTCCCTACGGATACAATTGCTTAACGTTTAAGGAATCAAAGGTACTAAATGCTTGCTCATATGCTGTCAATCTCATGGTGAAAACTGAAAAGAGAAATGTGATACAAAGTTGAAAGGTGATGTGAGGTCATGATGATGATGCTATGAATAAAAAAGCTTAGTGTATAAGAGCTCATTCCAAGTGTATATCCTGAAGCCCAGGCAGACACGAATGTAAACAATCTGCATAGCTTACAGGGTTAGCCAATTGCTCTGGGCTCAATGGGTTCCACTGCTTCTCTTATATATTTGAAAGCATGCATTGCACTGGAGGACATGGAATCATCCGTTATGGTCTGAAATCAAGTTATGAGACTGAGACTTATTAATTGAGGTGTCCAAGCACCCACCTGCATGCCATACTGTACAACGCAGTTAGCAATGCTAACATTGGCAGCCTGAGGCTTTTTCCACCACACCGAGTGATGGTCACCAATTTAAATAAATACTTCCTTCAAGAGAGCCAAAAAGAAAAGAAAAAGAAAGCCCATCTTGATGCTACTCAATATCTAGCTTTGTTTATTCTTGGACCTGTTCCAAGCTCTTCCAAGAATCACTTATATATATATATAAAGTAATTAACTGCCTACTTGGCCGTCCCCGTCTCTGCAACTTGCTTGCTCAACCCAAAGATGTTTGAAAAAGCTCATTTAAAGAAAAAAGGGTTTCTAAGATTTAAATAGAAACAAGTCGGTTGCATCAGATGCTTCATGTTACCTCGTGTACGTGAAACTTTTTCTATGATAGCACACCGATTTTGGGACTTCCACTTGGGGAATGATTTCATGAATCCAGCCTAAAAAGGGCAGAGGAAAAGGACGGTCGAAACAAAGGAAAGAACAAGAATGATTATTTGAACATCAATTTGCATATAGACTTTGCTAATTTAATTCCACCAAGTTACTTTGCTTATACCAAATTAATCACTTTTTGGTCTTACATCATGGCTTGCGTAGAAACATGCATGTTGTTATTATAATTCTTCGTTTTTCCTTTATTCAATAAGCTAGTGGATCAGTCCGATAAATTAATTAAACTGATAGACATAATCTGTTACTAAAATATTAAGATCACCACCCCGGAAAAATTTGAAAAAAGATAAGAAAAGAAAGAAAGATAAAACAGTTGTTAATGCCCAATTGTAACTCAATATGTCCATAAACAGAGCTTCTAATGCATATAAAGGCAAGATAACAAGTAAAATCCCGGCGTTTTTATAAGATTAATTTTCAGGATAATCCAATTTTTTCTCTTACAAAATCATGCCTAGCACAACAAAACCATTCGGTGTCTCTGGCACAAAAAGCATATTGTTCCACATTTTTCAAAGGTTTAGCTTCAACCCGTTTGATGAAATAATCGGTGGCAACTATACTTAGTCAATGTTCTGCTAATCACCTAGCTTGACCAAAGATGGCTTCAGGACCGGCTGCTCGTAATCCTATAGCCATAATTGGAGTATAAGACTAAGAGTCAGGGGCGGCCTCAACCTCTTTGCCAGTGACAGGGCCTTTACTTCAATCGGAGTAAATACATATATACAGATTTGTTTTAGTTAAAAGAAATTGAGAGCAATATATAATATAATTAAGGTTTTGTGCAAGAAATTAATTAATGCACAAGTTGTTTAAATTAACATTATCAAAATGACGGTTGACCCTTCCGATCACTATCCTCAATGGACTTGTCAAGGCAGCTAATGAAGGAAGACCATGAAATTAGTGTATTATCTTATGTCCAATAAGATGGAAAGGAAACTATAAAACATGTTTTCTTGCTCAAAATGAAATCGGAACATCCTTTTCATTCCATCCCACTTGATATGGTTGTTGAAAGGAAGCTTCTACCAAGAAGATCTTTTCAAATATTTAGTCTAAACACGATTCCAAATGTGTTAGGGGCTATCACGTGAATCAAGTATTAGGATGTCTATTAGATAAGGCTAGAAGTAGTAGGATGTCTATTATCTCTTATCAAGATCTATTAGATAAGGCTAGATTTAAGTTTGTTTACTTTTGAATAAGGATCTATCTCTTCCGAGTTGTGCTAAGTTAATAGGTTAGGCATCATTTATGCTGCTGTTATTTTGGGCTTATCTTGTAAGCCTATTTGGCTATATATACTCCATGAGTTACTGAATAAATCATCAGAGAATATCTATCTCAACTTCATGTTGAGCCAAGGAAGTTTAAGATTCCTCGAAGTATCCTATATACTATTTTACCTTAAACTTCCAAAATAGGGAAGCTATGCAAGGTTGACCCAGGTGCTTTTCCTGTAAACAAACCAATTACGAGATCTATTTCTAAGCAACACAACAGTTACTTAAATCTAGCCTTATCTAATAGATCTTGATAAGAGATAAAAGACATCCTACTACTTCTAGCCTTATCTAATAGACATCCTACTACTCGTTCTCGTGGTAACCCCTAACAAAATGGTATTATTATATGTGCCTTGCCTTTAGAAAACGAATCTTGGTTAAAAATTTTGTTTTTTTCTTATATTTTTGGAAATCAGGGTATCCGTCCCGCTTACAATCAACTGACTAATCTCTAAGGACCATGCAAGATCTTACAACCCACATGGCCTGAGTAAGACTAAGGCCGTAGATCTTATATAGGTGCCCCCAAGAGATTGTGCATAAGTGAGTTCGAACCTGAGAGCTAAGAGGAAGCATACCTCTAGCCCCAAGTATTCACCAATAGACCGACCCGCTTGAGTAATATTGATGTGGCCTTTTTTGCTTGCAGGCCCCAAACTCATCATGATTTTTTATTATACAAGCTCTCACTCTATCTGTCTGAGTTTTAAGTTCTCTGCAAGAATGAAAAGAGATTCTTTCTTGCTTTTGTGGACAAGTGGTTAGGAAGTACCGCTATTTCATCCTTACATTGTCATACATCAGAAAGAGATTAAAGATCCAAATATGATTTAAGGGTCCACAACATTAGTTCATATTCCAAATACTAGTGACATGTGCAATACCATACACATAAGCGGAATATACACTGCAACTAGGCAAAACCAAACGAGTAATTGCTTGGAACGTAAAGGACTTAAAAAAAAGGGAGGAAATTAACTTCTAGATACTTTTTGAAATAATTAAAATAACTTTTATCAAAATAATTGAATTTTAGTGACATTTCATTTTACAAACTCAATTCTCCCAAAAATGTCCTTACGCACAATTGTACAAGTCACCTTATAGCTATTACAAGTTAGTACATTGTACTGTACAAATTATTTTATAAAGAGATACAAGTCACACTATAACTGTATAAGTTAGCATATTGTAATATACAAGTAGGGTGACTTGTATAGTTATATGGTGATTTGTACGTTCTATTAATTGACTTGTTGTATTGGGTTTGTTACATCAAAATATCACTAAAATTTTAATTATTTTGATAAAGGTTTCTTAAAAGTTACAACCTATAACAGAAAAACTGAATTTTAATTATTTATAGAAAGTATCACTAAAAATTAATTTTAATCATTTATAGAAGTATCACTAAAAATTAATTTTCAAGCCCCAAACAAGCTTATTTGGTTTGTATAATCGTATAGATTTTGAAAGCATCATGCAAAATTTGAATAATGAAGTAAGAATCTCCAATTTCCAAACTCATAAATCCCTGCTTAGAGTTGTATTCATTTGGTGTCTTTCAATTGCAATTGATTTGGATTTTAGAGGAAAATAGCACAATAATCGCTCAAGTCAGTTCATATAAAACATTGTTTCTACTAAAAGCTTAAGCTAATAGTAAGGGATGAACTTTATATATTTAATATATCCTTAACACCATCCCTTGCGTATGAGATATTCCTTAACACTCTCTCTCACGTGTGGGCTGGACTCAAACCCATTTTTTTAAGGGACCCATTTTTAGGGAGGCCCTACATGTGGAATATTTTTTTTTCTCAATAGGTGGAGTGGAGGTTTGAACCCAAGACCTTGGCATTTGCCTAAGGCTTTGATAGTAGAAGTAAACTTTATATATTTAATTATATTCCTTAACACTCCCCTAAAAGATGGGCCGGACTCAAACCTATTTTAGAGAGGCCCAACATGTAGAATATTTTTTTCTCAATAGTGGAGTGAAAGTTTGAACCCTAGGATCTGGCGTTAGCCTAAGGCTTTGATGCCATGTAGAATAACATTCTTACCAAAAGTTTAAACTTATAGTAGGGGCAAACTTTATATATTTAATATATTCTTTAACAGTCCGACCAAGAACGCAGAACAAGATATATGTCCACCAAATAAGGAAAAAGGTATATGTCCATCAAAGAATGAAATGAAGGAAGCAGATAAAAAGTAACATGTCCCTCAATTAATGTTACAAATACAAGTCAAGAGATGCCAAGACACCTCATACGTCGTTTTTCTAATGAAGCAGATAACACAAATGCAGTTTTTCTAATGAAATGTGATCTAACAGAGCTTGTGAAACATCAAGTGCTAATTTTGCATTAGTTTTTTTTTTTTTCCTTCTTTTTATTTGAAATGTGATCTAACAGAGCTTGTGAAACATCAAGAGCTAATTTTATATTAGTTTATTTTTTTTTTCCTTCTTTTTATTTTTTTCCCAGAAAGAGAAAGAGAGAGAGAGAGCATTAATGTAGTAACAAAAGGCTTGCAGATTTAGATGACTTGAAATCGGCTGGAACCCCTTGCTGGAATATCCGCTGGTCCAACGGTGAGTGGGGTGTACACGTCTATGAATGATGCTGACATCTACACCCGACTCACCGTTGGACCAATAGATCTTCCACCATAGGCTCCAGCTGATATGGCTTTAATTTGGATCCTCTACAGGTGTAAAAGCGCTCGTCCATAGCCAGCAGTTGATTGCCACAGCAGCAACCGGCTGCAATTAAAAAAGAAAATCTTCTTTTGCAGATTTCAATGAGAAGAAAGAAAAGAAAAAGCAACAGGGGTTGCTGACATGGCAACCCACAGTTGACTATGGAGGAGCATGTTTTACAGGCTCGTCGGTAGAGGATTCGGTTCCAAGGCTTGCTAGTGAAAGAATCAATCCAACTTCGATGGTTTGCTTTTATACTGCAACAAGATGTTTTTTCTATGGCATAGATCTTCTCTTTCGAGACTTTTGTTTTCATTCCTTCCCTTCCCTATGGATACAATTGCTTAACGTTTAAAGAATCAAAGATTAAATGCTTGCTCATATGTTGTCAATCTCATGGTGAAAAGAGAAACATGATACAAGGTGGAAAGGTGATGTAAGGTCATGATGCTATGAATAAAAAAGCTTAGTGTATAAGAGCTCATTCCAAGTATCCTGAAGCCCAGGTAGACACCAATGTACACAATCTGCATAGCTTACAGGGTTAGCCAATTGCTCTGGTGTCAATGGGTTCCACTGCTTCTTATATATTTGTGTGTGCGCATCTTTACGATATTCAGAGAGTTGAGTAATGTTGAGAAATGTAATGGGCACCTTCGATTTATTGAAGACCTCTCCAATCACCTGCATTATGCTTTTACGAGTATCAGCTCCCCAGTACGTGGGATCTTCAATTGGAGTTGTCTGATTGTAACAATTGCCATCCGGGTCACCTCCCCAATCCACGCTCCTGCCAAGCCTCTAAGATTAGCTATGGTTCTAAGTCTGTCGGTATTCAGATATGGTAAAAATGCATATTTGCAAGAATGGAAGGACAAGAAGAACCAGTATTCCTGCTTTTCTGCTATAAGACATGCATGGCAACTGAACAGCAAACCAAAACAAGCCTCGCTGAATGATCCTAAGCATCCCGTGCCAACCATTATGCTAAATGGATATAATACCAGACATGGCAAGCATGCATCGCATTGGAGGACACGAAATCATCCATTATGGTATGAAATCATGTCATGAGACTCAAACCGATTAACTGAGGTGTCCAAGCACCTACCTGTATGCCATTTTGTACAATGCTGGCTTCTCCACATCCACTCATCCTGATGCGATTTCACCATAACCTATTGTAGGTCCCATTAAAGCAGACTTGCAAAAGACCTAACCTTTAACATTTTCATGCAAAGCCGCATTCTAACGTTGGCAGTCTGAGGCTTTTTCCACCTCACTAGGTGATGGTCACCAATTTAAATAACTACTTCCATAAAGAGAGCAAAAAATAAGCTTAAGCTATTCCACTCACTTTCCATGAGAAGGTGACATGCTAGTAAAGAAGACTCTCGTCTTCTCAGGATTCGTATTTTTCTCCACCCATTTTACCATACTCTTCATTGCCAGGCGATATGCATCTTCTGTTTCCATTTCCACAATGTCTTTTGTCTCATCTTTGAAAGACCCTTGCCTGTTAAAAAGAAGACATTGGAATTTATGAATGAGATAAAAGGAAAATAACATGGGAAATGAAATGATGATGCATATTATAGAATAGGAAGTTACAGAATCTTCATCTTCATGCCAGTGATCCACCAAAGATAGGTATTAAAGACCAATATATCAACTCCTTTCCAGTATCTACCATGTTTGTTGATTGAACCTTTTCGCACAATCCTATCTGTCACCCTATGGATAACGGCATCATCAGAGTTGGACTCCAAAAGAAATGGTGCCCAGTAAAATTCAATAGTAGCATTGTACTCCTACAAGAATCAAATACAGGTAAAAAATAAGAAGATTATGCAATGTCAAAAGTAGAGGGTTAATTCAAAGGAATCAGGAAGATTCTGTGTCACCTTGGCCTTAAAGACTGTGAGGGAGCCAAATGTTTCCATGGATTTAGCATTCTCAGGGATGATTGAATGAAGGAGACAGATCATGGAGACATACTGACCACGATTCAAGGAATCACCAACATACATCATCCTCTTCCCTCGAAGCTTCTCAAGCATGAAAGTTGCATTAAAGCTGGCATATTTTGTGACAAACACATTGCGTTAGTAAAAGTGGAATGCTTGAAAATTTTAATCATGAACTCCATGAATTTGTGATTTATTGCGATCCAAGTGCCATAATACCAAATCAAATAAATTTCATAGGATCCAGATCCAGCACTATTGATATTGCAATCTGTGGTGCTCACATGATTATATCATGTGACCTTGTGCATTTTTGTTCCCCAGTTCAATGTCAAGACCTCAAGAGACATGTGAGTCTATTGATCAAGATTGGGTTTAGAAGAAATATAACAACCATAGTTGCCACAGAAAGAAACTATAAAACAGAAAATGATCCACAAAAATTTCACATAATGCTGAATATGGAAAACCACGAGAAATTCCAAAAGGACCTGGCTGAGCACACTGCTAAATGTGAATTCGGTAGAAAACATGTTTTCCCTGTTTCTCCCACATTTTCCCCAATTGACCTTCCCATGATGTGCCATAAAATTGTCAACTCGCAAGAGCATTTCCGAAAAAAATTCATGCAATCAGATGGATAAAAGTTATCTAATCCTGCTGGCTTTTTGACACGAAAATTCATTTGGGAAAGGGAAAATTATGGCCATATTACACGTATATATAAGATAACAGAATTAGCCTTAAATGTAGGTGCTTGAAATTTTATCCCCAAAATATCTGTCGAGACATTAAAAAGGAAAATCCTTCATAGACGCAACGGAAATTTAGGCGATTTTAAGGGAGTCTGCTTGAACCCTACCGACGGGAGAAATCATAATTCGTTAAAGCAGGGAAGAAGTAATGAAGTGTGATCAAATTAAAGCTCAAGAAAGGAAAGTGTGACTTCAATTAATGTGTTTATTGGGAGAAAAGAAAAGAACTGATTTTCCGGAATTGATTGCAAAACCCAGAGAAGCAATAGAAGACCGACCTGGGTAGTGAGCACCCATGAGGCTGCCATCTCCAGTTCTGATACCCTCTGTCAGGCCTTCCATGCTCTTGACATGTAAGCTGTGGCTGTATGTACGGGCACTCAGACTCCTCATAAAGCGGCCGATTCGCCTCGTCCCGTACCCATCTCCCACTAAACACGTCGCAATCTCCGTCAATCTCGCCAACTGCGAATGGCACCGGTATCCTGTTCTTCTCTAAGCCCAAAACCACACCCTCACTCAGGAAATAAATTCAAGTTCGGGAATTATCAGTAGACTTGATGATGAATTCCAGTCGGTTAAAGCAGTAGCTCACCTGTTCTCGATGTGGGTCGATCTGGTTTTTGCAGGTCGGGATCGGGTTCGTCACTGAAAGATTGTCCGAAGAGGCAACTGAAGTTCTCGCTGTAGAGAACGGCAATAAAGACGATGAAAGCTAATAAGGTGAAGAGATAGGGGGAGAGACGAGCCTTCCTCAAAGACGACGCGGATGATATGCGTGACTTCATCTGTTACTAAGTTCTAACCAAAAGCGGGACGATATGCAATAGATATATACAAATGGTAAAATGAATAAAGAGTAAGAGTATTTAGAGAGCAAAATGTTTAGGATTATCAACTATCAAAATTTTTTTAAAACTAGCAGGAAGAATATGTGATGATGATATGGTTGAGAGCTTATGATTTGAATGATGGTATGGTGGACAGCTCGTTACTTGAATTTTAAGCTAAGAAACACGGAAGATTGCATATCATTTTCTTCACTTACTCTCAGTATTGAAACAAATTAAGCAAGCTTTTGTTTTGGGATTTTGATAAGAGTCGGTATCTGGAGCAGTTTACCAAAACCAAAAACAAATAAATGGTATTTGGTGAATAATATAGGGGAAATTGGTTTTAATGATACTTTTTTAAATAATTAGGATTTAGTGTCATATTTTAATTCATTCGGGTAAAGATTTTCATCCGACTTTCATCCAATAATGCCCTCAAAAGACATTAAAAACTTTTCGCTCATTCAGGTGTACCTGAGGTTTGCAAGTCTTAAGAAATTTGTAATGAGAGTAAAATGACAATGAATTCTAATTTTTTGAAAAAAGTATCACTAATTCTTAATTTTTAAGAATTTACCGACTAGATCTGAATTATTTTAAAAAACTATCACTGAAATCCAAATCCGCTGGAACCACGGGAAGAGTTGGTGAAAGTCGCAATCAAATCTTCTGTGTTGTTTCCCTGAATTGGCCCCTGATGTGGAGCCCACGTGAAAAAATAGTGGCCGTGAGATGCTCCACATGGCAGCATCTCACGGCCAAAGCAGGGAACAATTCCGTTAAACATCACAGACGATTTCATTCCGTGAAAGTCTATGCTTTTCCAATCAAATTTCGGTGCCGTTATAGAGGCGAATGAAAACAACGACAGCTGGCTTTATCCAATTATTTTATGCCACGTGATAGGAAGTGGTTGTAGGGCATCCATTGACAGTGCAGTTCACCTAAACAGGTTTCTTTGGGTTTGGTTCAACCGAAGGGACGAAGCAGTAGTTTGCCAGGTCAGCCATGGCGCTACCTGGCAGGTTTCTTTGGGTTTGGTTTGAAATCTCCGTCATGGAAGCTTAGTAAATTCCGCCTCACTGAAACCTAAACAGAGAACCTGGCTGTACTATAAACTGCATGCGCTCCCTCTCCATCAGCCTCTTATCCTGCGCTCTCTACTCGTTCGCTTCGATCACCACGATGAGTTCTTCAGTATTACTCCCTTCGATTTCTCTTCGTAAGGTTACATTTAATGTATCAGATCCCTTGAAGAGCTGCAATTACGTGAATTTGACGGGTTTTAATAATGGAATCCGAAGTTTTAGCGCCAAGGATCTCAGTAAATCTAGGGTTTTCATGAGCGTCTCTGCTGAGTCTCCAGCTGCTGTTGATGACTCTTTGTTTTCCGATTACAAGCCAACTTGTGCGTTTTTGTTTCCCGGTCAGGTAAGCTAAATCCCTTTTTTTTTCTTTTCTCTAAGGAACTTTTCATTCGCTGTGATGATTTATACTTGTAGAACAAAAATAATAGAAACTCGATCCATAGTTTCGTGTAAAATGTATCTGTGAAGAAAATTTTCCATTGCAATTCTACTGATACTCGGTGATTCACTTAAATTCCCAAAACAAGGGAAAAAAGAACAGTGTATAATGATTTTCGTAAGTAGTTATCATCTTTCGTGTTTGATCTGGACATTTATTTTGAATTAATGCTCCTCAGAGGATTGGTAGATGACTATTGAGGCTATTAGACACGATTTCCAATCAAACACGTGTATTTAATGATTCAATTTGGAGTAGTTTTGCTGGATTACAGATATACTGTGTCCTTAAAATGTTTCCTTCCCCGGAAAGTTATCATTTGCAGGTGTAACTCTTTCTCTAGTTACGTTTTTACATTGCATCACTGATTACCTTCACATTTCCATACTGTATAACGTTTAATGAAAATTTTAAAATGACTATATCTTGAAAACAAATTTGAAAAAAAAAATGTTTTTTATAGGAGTGATAAACAGGAAGGAGGGGGAGATGAATGAAGAAAAGGGCATAAAAATTATAATTCCGAGAATGCTAACACTTTGTTGCTTCTAATCATATCATCCAGTTTCAAACTCATGTTGGCACTTTTTCATACTCCAGGGAGCACAAGCTGTTGGAATGGGTAGCGACGTTCAAAATGTCCCGGCTGCTGTTGACTTGTACAACAAAGCAAATGATATACTAGGGTATAGTTTTAGCTTTTGCGCTTCGAATATTTCTGCTATTTAAACTTAACATTATCTCGTGTGAATTCATCTCATTCATGCAGTTTTGATCTTCTGGACATTTGTACCAATGGACCAAAAGAGAAGCTAGATTCGACTGTTATAAGCCAGGTTGCATTCAGCATTAAAATATTATTGATATCTTTTATTTAGGCATGTTATAATTTGTCACAGTTAAATATCTTATGTTGATCATAACAATGGACCAGAAGAATATTTGGGCCTTATTGCATTATGCTAGGTTGCTTCCGACCTCACAAACTTAACTGTTTTTCTTTTCTCCATTTTTTTTCAAGGAGTTATCTTAGTAGTTATAGTTCCTTATCATGTACTCAGAAAAACTTGAAATTTTACTTACCTTTTCATTTATTTAAGGCTTTGATGTCTCAGTTTCAATTAATGAACCACTTGCTTTCAACCCAGGTACATGGCCCCATTACAAGATCTCCTGAATGCCCAGTGATATTGACATATGAACATTATCGTATATAACCAAACTGTTTTTTGGACATTTCAGAAAACTGTAGTTCATAAATGCCCTGCAAAAGATTAGTAATATTACTTATCAGCTTGACCTTTTGGATAGGTGCTTCTTAGGGAAGCTCACCAATTAGATGGTTGAGATCTTTTGTCAAACTTCAGGCAACTGGAGAATTAAAATGGACAAGTTTTCAAGCCTAGAAAATGATCACATGATTTTTTTGTGTTGTATATGCCATCAGATCTCCAAAATTGATGTAAATCTTTAAGATCCTTGATTTTGAGTAAATGTCTATTATTCCTGCCACTGACTAAGAGTTGACTGTTTTTAGCCAGCCATTTATGTCACAAGCCTTGCTGCTGTTGAGATACTCCGTGCACGTGATGGAGGTCAGCAGATAATTGATTCTGTAGATGTCAGCTGTGGTCTAAGCTTGGGAGAATATACTGCTCTAGCATTTGCTGGAGCTTTCAGGTAAGCCAAAAATTTAATGTGCATTTGTGCTGTTTAAGTTTCTCTTAGTCAAAGATTTGTTTTTGCTATCAGTCTTAATCGGTTTGTGGCTGAACATACTCCCCATGCCCATACCAAGGAGTCCGCCTACGCATTATGCATTATTAGTGTTCAACTCTTGACTTTGATATTTGAAGATCAGTTGATCACATATACTCTCAGCTATGGAACTCTGACTGGTTTGGATGCTATTTTTTCATAGGAGACAGAATTTTGTTGAAAATTAAATGGTTAACATCCCTTGATCTCGGATATTTTTTGGAACCTGTCCATTGCTAACGACATCAATTGGAGCATTCAGAGGCATTGGTTTTCCATTTATGGGATGTAGCACATATGGAGCATTATCTTCATTTATTGTCTAACACATTGTATAATGTCTCTTCTAATATAAAACACGGGAGATTATAATGAATAATCCCCATCCTTAATGGACTTGTTGTCTATTTCTCTGTTGCAATGACGATTTCTGGGAGTATTGCTACGTCTCATTTTGTGTTTAACTTTTTGTGTGGTTCCATTTCGAAGATTTGAGGATGGACTCAAGTTGGTCAAGCTACGAGGAGAAGCCATGCAGGTTGGGTCCAAAACAAATTTTATAAATACTTAGATACTGTGTCTCTAACAGGAACCGTTGAAGGTTTCTTAATGTCTTGTCTTTATATTTGGCAATCTCCAGGATGCCGCTGAGGCTTCTAAAGGTGCGATGATCAGCATCATAGGGCTGGATTCAGAGAAAGTTCAACTGTTATGTGATGCAGCCAATGAAGAAGTTGATGAAGCAGATAAAGTTCAGATTGCAAATTTCCTGTGTCCTGTAGGAAATTTTTTTTCTCTTCTTTGAATCAATTATTCTTCTTTAATATCTAGCTGTTTGTTAGTCTTGGATTTTGGCCTGCAATAAATTTGACAATGGTAGGGGAATTATGCTGTCTCTGGAGGGGTGAAAGGAGTAGAAGCCATAGAAGTCAAGGCAAAGTCATTCAAGGCTCGGATGACGGTATGTTCCTTTGTTACATCTTGGTTTCAGTTCTGTGCAGTATTCCCGTGTGTCAACACCTTAGTAAAAAGCTGCATAAATTTGTCTTGTGCTGCTAAGCAAATCTGTGGAAGTTTTGAATTATGTATGGATATGAGGGCTTAGCATGGAATCTTGTTTAATATAGATATCCTATTTAATGCCTGCCAAGGACAGTTGCTTGTCGACTTTTTACTATTCAACTGTCTGATTTCGTGTTGACAAGCAAGCTAGATGTCACATACATTTTTCTCAGGTTCGTCTTGCTGTTAGCGGTGCTTTCCACACCAGTTTCATGAATCCTGCTGTTTCGATATTGGAAGCTGCATTGGCAAATACTGTAATAAGAACTCCCAGAATACCTGTCATATCCAATGTTGATGCTCAACCACATGCAGACCCTGATACAATCAAAAAGATATTAGCACGTCAGGTGAGCCGATTAAAATTTTAAACATTTTCTTTTGTCCATTACATTGTAATTGTAAGCAACAGATATTGATTAGGTTACTGACCAATATCATAGGTCACCTCTCCTGTTCAATGGGAAACAACAGTGAGGACTCTTCTAACTAATGGCCTTAAGAAGAGCTATGAATTGGGACCTGGAAAGGTAAACTGTACTCTTGACATGTAAGACCTTTGGTTATTATATTCCTTGTCAAAAGCAGAACCAGATCTGCCTTCAAGTTCTGCACTCGAAAGCTCAATATCTGTTGGACCATTTGTCAGGTCATATCCGGCATTGTGAAGAGAATCGACAAAAGTGCTGATATTGAAAATATTGCCGCTTGAGGGACAGAAGCTGCCTCCGAAAGTCTCTGCCATTTCTCTTGAATCAACTTTTGTTATTAGAGCATCTGATGTGAAAGGTAGCCCCATTTTCTTGAATATTGTTTCGAGTTCGAAACCTTGCTAAGCTAGCCATATTTAAGGACTTAAACATGACGCTGGTGTGATAATTGGAGCTTGAATTTTGAAGTTGATCAGAGCAATCCAGGAAGTATGACAGGTAATGAAAGACTTGGTTAAGTTAGATGATATACATTGTATACTGGAACCGATATCTTTGATTACCATACGAGTGTCAAGTATCAACGTCTTCAGATTAGCTGTGTGGTGTAATAATTGACTATTCCATTCTACTACTTCAACTGGTACATGGTCAATGAATCAAAAATTTCACTGTTTTGACTGCTGTACTTGATGGTAATTTGATCAAAGCCTAAATTGGTTCTATTAAATAATCATGTCCATAGAATCGACCGTTACGGTCTTTTTTTAATCCTTTTTGGGATGAAATGGGATGCTCCGGCCCCGGGTAGGGCTTGGGTTTAGTCACAAGACTCAAGATCGTTATAAATGGTGTATCTAACCGGATTTATTCACCTGGTGAATATCTTAAAACGTGCAAACCATGTAATGGGTTAACCGTGCCATCTCGCACCTGGTTCAATCCAGATCAGTTAAATAGCATTGCTCTTAGTTTCTTACTGATAGAAAAGCCAAAGGGCCCCAGCAATCGAATCAATCAAACGTGCCTATCCGGTTCAGCCTATAAAACGGTGTCTGATTCTATCAGCTAGAACCAGACTTCAAGAACATTCCACTTCCACTGGCGCACACAGAAACAAAGAAAGAAAATTTCCCCGCCAAATCAAAGAACAACATTACTAGCCCAGATTAATTGGCAGTGAGTATATTGTAAAACGACAGCAAGTATAGGAGCTTGCAGATTGAAAACAAGTATACGGTCATTTCTCTGCAAATTCTCCAAATATTCTAGATTTGGTGAGAAACGATGGGCATGGAAGCAGATCCAATTTCGCTAAATGACCAAGCTAATAGTTGTCACAGGTTCTGGGTTCCATAGGTAGAGACATACTCCCATAAATTGGCTCCAATGCACCCACATGCAAATCAAATCAATTATCCAATATTAACAGCACTGTATCAGTCAAGGCAGAGACTGCCATTAATCTTCAGACAGCCACTTCACCTCCCATCATCTGCACCATAAATTTTGTGTTAAATTGACACTCCAATTCTGGGCAAAAATTATTGACTCCCAAGCAAGCTCACTTAAGTTTATGAACATATTTTAAACAGCTTGATGTCATTTCATAATTTTACAATGTTCTCACTTGTGGAAAAAATGACTGCTCACCTTGAAGAAATCGCCAAACATTCCTTGCATCAGGGGATTCTTACGCCGAACTCCATAAAATTTCTCTGCAATCTCATCTAGCAACTAAACCATTACTTTTAGGTTAGATTTGACAGAAACTTTTAAGGCCAGGATAAACTTGGGAGAGGGCAAACAACATGGTAACATCACATGTAGTAACAAAGGACAAATGCCAACCTCATCAAACATGCTTTCTCTTTTTATGCTTGAATTATATTTCTGTCTCAATGTCCTAAAAAGAGGTAATGCATCCCTCTCTAACCTGCACCAAAACAGAATGTTAAAACATACCGTCTTGTGATATTTAGTCAAATGTTCTACTCTTACCAGTCTACCTTCAAAAAATAAAATATCTGACAGAATAGCGAGTTTGGCACTAAACGTCCTAGTGAATACCTATATTTGTAGATTTGGCGAAAGCATCACTAACTTAGATAAAATTGGCGGTATTATTTGCAGACAAGAACAAACAAGTGATGGGAAATAATGGGAGTTGAACAGAAACCTATTTCAGAAGCTTATATGATGGACAAAAATTGAGGATCCACTCACCCTTACAATGAATTTTCCCCTAAACCCATTTATATTATTTTGTAAAAATTATTTGCAAAAAAGACATACTAGCCAGGCCAACTTCTGGAAAATGCTTGGTTGATCTCAAAGTCCTCCCTGATCTGTGACCAAGTCCTACCACGAAAACCCAGACCACAATGTAACTAGTATGCTTTTCTCACTTGTTCAAAAATAAATGTATCCAGTAAGTTGTGAATTTGAATCAATCTTGAATTGAAATCTAAATCAGCCCAAGCAATGATATGCTAATATGTCAGTTATTTGTGCATCTGTTTACACTGCCTATCCTTCGTTTTCATTTTTCCTTCTCAGCAGAGCCTGCTCCCCTAGCCAGATTCTTTTTCTTATGTTTCTCATTTTTATTCCAGCAAAATGATTACATATCCAAAACCCAGCAAGTGGGAAGGCGAAGCCTGCGGGTGTGGGTTGGAAGGGATAAAGTCTAATTTTTTATCCTCAATATATTGGTTCTTTTCACCTTTTCCTCACACTCCATTGCTAGCTTTCCCAGCAAGCCCCAAACGCATTGAGATTCTATCACATAGCAATTTGACTAAAATATCAAGTAATGACACATGACCCTTCTACATATATAAAAGTATTAAAAATTACAGAAATGCAAAGAAAAGAGAACAAAAAAGAAAGTAAAGAAAAAAAAAGTGGGAAAAAAGGTAGGGAGAGGCGGTGAAGTACTTACGTCTGCAAAAGATATATGATGAACTGGATCAAATCTGATTGCGGAAAGTCAATTTGCTGAGCATCTGCTTGTTTTCTTATCTCATCCATGAGATAGTTGGCATCTCTAAGATTGCCAAGTGATAAATACCTAACAAGAAAGGCAATTTTAGGTACATAACCTCGTTGGATCGGCGTGATAGAAATTGGAAGTGATAATTTATATGATTAATCCAGGAAGAAATTGAATGTAGTTTGACTGGACAGTGTATATAACACAAGCTGATATTTCCACACATTTCTTTCTTATTCAGTTGTCTCATTTTTAAAGTTGCCATATTTCCTTGTAGTGTACAAGGTTCCATGTAATGTCAGTTTCTGGCAGATAGCCTGTGGTTAAAGAAGATAGAGATCTGGTAGAGGTTACAGAAACACAAAGTATAATAGCACGACATGGAAGTACACAGCATTGAAGTGAACTTACATTAGAACTGCTCGTGCAATAGCCAGATCATCTTCACCTGGATAGCACTACAGAATTTAAAAAAAGACAATATTGCCATTACTCAAAACCCAAACAGTTAATAGAAGTTGATGTTCCTTAATTAAAATATGACAGGAACTAAAAATCGGATTACTTTTTGGAACTGCAAACACACTAGAACTACACCAGCCATTGTGCTTAATATTTTCCAAACGTAGTTGTTAAGTCTCAAAAGGGACAAATGGACACGCCAATAATATCAGGCATCTTCAGTAGTAAAATGTTTTTTCCTTTAATTAATTCAATAACTAGATGTCACGTTAGCGGGAAAGAGGGGAGAATCCCATGGACATAAAGTACATAATAAGCTCTCCAGAATCCAAGATATACAAAATACCAAAAAGCATCAATAATCTACTATTTCAAGAAACAAAACAAATGAAAGAAAAATATCTTTGAAAACATTAAAAACAGCCAACCAGGAATATAATGAATCCATCATTTTTCCTTTCATATTACTGTAAATTCTTCCTAACACAGTCACTTTAAAAATATTAAAACATAAACATTATATTTGTCTTTTAATCATTTTGAACCTGTAAGAACGGATTTAGGCTCCCAACAAGATCATAGGTAAGTTTTGAATGTCAAAAAGATAGTCCAACTTGTGAAGAAAATCAAACATATAACACATGACAATGAGATACATCTAACATAAATATCATTGATGGAGAAGTTGCAGTTGATAATACCATATAGAAGGTTCATGAACTGAACAGAGTGCCCTTACAGTGTCTTTAAAACTACAGAACAGAATTTAGAGTACAAAAAAAATACTAACCTTGCCCATAAAATTTAATACTGTAGAGGAAAACTTCTTTGGGTTCTTCCCACGAACATAATGAAATGATACTTTAGCCATATCCTGCAAATCAGGACAAAGTGACAATGTCAGTAGTTCACAACTGGCAACAAAATGTAAAAAATTGAGATAACAATAACTTCTAAACCTACTGCACAATACATCAGGCTTCGTGGCAATAAGCCAAGCAACAGAAAAAAATCTTTAAGTATTTGAAGCTGTTAACACATTCCTTCCATTTTTTAGAGATTGTGATATAAAAGTTTGGGGTAAAGGAGTTCAAGAACCTAGGACAAGTGCAACACCGGTAACAGACAGAACATTTTATCTTATTGCCATAACAACCAGATGCTAGAAGGATATAACCAACAAGACCTACCAAATCAGGAGATTCAGAATATATGTATTCAGCTAACATGTCATGCAGTTCAGGGGATCCATTCCTGGGGGCTCCAAAATCTGCCGACCATCTAAGGAAAGGTGAGGAAAAAGAACATGGTTAGGATGCAAAAGTAGTATTCCAGGGCATGTTAGGAATTAAAGGATGACAAGAATACCAAAACTAGCTCACATGTCATAAAATAGAAAAACCAATTTCAATAAATTAAAAAGATAACCAAGTAGAATGTTTAAGAAGATTTGAGGAAGCAAGGCAACACAGAAATAACCCTTCCTTCTTAATGCTACTATTTGAATCCATGATACTACATCCCTATCCACACCTCCTATTTTAAACACCCCAAGCCTCAAAAATCAAAATGGCATTATCAGGGAACCAAAATCCCAGCCATATGTACACGAATATTTTCCATGTCAACTAAATTCAGCCCTCCTTCCTATCCTAGGAAGATTCTTTATGGGCGTGACCAAAATTAATCATTCTAAGGTAATTATATAACATATACACGTCATTCAAAGAAATCAACTTCAATGAATTAAAAAGACACCAAGTAGAATGTTTAACAAGAATTGAGGAATACCATTTGAATCCATAATAATTCATCTCTATCCACACCCCCTATTTTAACACCTTCAAACCTCAAAAAATCAACATGGCATTATCAGGGAACCAACATTCTGCCCATATGCACACAAATATTTTCCATTTCAGACTAAATTCAGCCCTCCTTCCAATCCTAGGAAGATTCTTGATGTACATGACCAAAATTAGTCATTATAAGATAATTTTATAGCATTTTCTTTTTCCAAAAGGCAAAATTTTGCTCATACTATCCATGTTTATCAACCACTTTTGTGAGGGAGGAGTAGGCAAATTTGAAGCCTTGTGCCACTATTTACTGTAAAAATGGATATTAGGGAAGAAGTTTTCATTACTGCATATCAGTTGTTTACTAGAGAAAAAACCAAAAAAAAAAAACAGAGAGAAAAGAAAACTCCAACCTACAACAACAAGATTCCAGAATCTAAAGAAAAATTACTTAACACTAAATTTGAAAATTTTCCACTGCCAAGTAACCACTATAGAAAACCATGAAGTGATTTCAATTAAATAATAAGAAAGGAAAAAGGATGTCACCTAATTGCAGCTTTTAAGAATGTTGAACAACCCTCAACACGTGTTTTTGCAGCCCCTAAGGCCTCTGAAAGTTGTTGCATATCATCGTCATCCCCCAAATGTTGTGGCACAGAAATTTGTGGAAACTTCTTGTATATTTTCTTGACACGATCTAACATAAATATTTAGTCGTAGTCATAAAAATAAGACAATGTAAGTAGTTATGATCAAAAGGAAAAATTATCTGAAATGATAAATATGTGAAGGTATTATATAATTAAGCCCCCTTTAAATTTCAAAACTTAATACTGAGAGAGAGAGAGAGAGAGAGAGAGAGAGAGAGAGAGATAGCACAACTATAAAAAGGAACGTCTCTGACTGTTGATTCATATAAAAAGGTAATACCCTCGCGATATTGTAATTGTTTTATTATTTTTATATTATATGTAAACAATGAAGAAGCTCCGGCCAATGATAAGCAAAGACTAGCCAAAGCCCCAGCTTGTGCACGCTGCAGGTTTTAATGTACTCTCGTGGATCCTTGTTGGGATTGGGGAAGTATCCAGAGTTACAACAGGACTGTAATCATTTAGACTTATAATTGGATTAAGAGAGTTTTTAGAGGTCTATTAAAGAAAGCAGAGCCACCCCATTCCATGAATATTATCTTACAGCAAAATACAATGGATGGACAGACGGACACACCGAACACAAGTGATAGAAAGAGAGAGGTAGTGAGAACAATACAAATTATCTTAAAAGAGAAGAACCTGACCGAGAGTTTCATCGTCATAAGGGAATTTCCCTTTAACAAGCGTCTCCACAAACAGAACAGCAAGCTCAGCACCACAAGTGACCTGGAAAAAAAAATCAATTATGCATTTATACCAAAGACATATATATATATATATCTGAAAGCACATGGATTCAAAATCCAGGTAAAGGGAAGTGCCAAACATAAGGGACAAAATCAATCACGCCTCAGCTTTCAACCACAAGAAAAATTATCAAAAAAGGCATTGAATTGTATAATGTAATTTAAAAAAAAAAAAAATTCTAATGAAGGTAACCATTAGATCACATAAAAAATTGTTGTAAACCAACGGCCACTAAATCCTTTAATTCTTCTCTATGTAAAACTACTATATTCCTTTTCATGTTTAGTCAAAATGATATAAAGTTGGAATACAACCTAGGTCTGCCTTTAATTTTAAAAATAAAAGATAAAAACAAACAAAGTCTCACTTAGACTGAACAAGATATCAACAAGGACATTGATTATTTCCAATAAGGCAACCTCAAAAACCTTCGAGATACCTCCCAGCATGGACCTGTGAGAGTCTTTATCTTTAAGGACCAGCAATGCACAAACCATCACTGAGTAGAGCTTCCAAGCTAGGCCCTTAGGATTCAATTTGATTAAGGAAATCATAGTCTTGGATGGGTCTTAGACTGTAGTCTGAGCATTTTTCTCAATCATAGTTGCAGTATTTGTCAGAGCTGGAGTACGATTCATGTTCAGAGCCATGGATGAACCTCACAGATATAGGATAGCTTAAATTGGATGCAAATGCAAATGAAAGTGATTTATGTCTGGTTGGTGCAATCATATAACAAGTGAGGATCAACTGAGCTGTACAGATTGATTTTTGTTGGTTTTGCAGCCATCCAAAGTTCCTTTCATTGAAAAAAAATTCTTTTGTTTTTTTTTTCACGAGTTATTTGGGTCTTTGATTTATAAAAAATGTTTCATAAACTGTAGAAGCAAATTACATTTTGGAATATTTTGGGAGCACTTTAACATAAATCATATGAATATACTTTGTTCTTCCACAGAAGAACGATTTTTATTCATAAACAAATACACTTTAAAAGGAAGATTATGATAAATCTTTCACACATCAAATGTAAAGGAGAATAAAAAAACCTGTTGTTACCTTATTGGTTGAATTAATCCTTGTCAAAATCATCATCTCATGAATTTTTGTGGCATTCCATCAACTAAAAAAAAAAAAAGTAAATGTCTAATCTCTACTATTTGGGTCAGCAGCAAAATTCTATTCTATCATCCCAAAATATCAAGCCTCTTGCCTTATTTGATCCTCCTTCAATATGCCTATCCATGCCTTTTCAAAATTGCCTCTTTTAGTTTTTGCATTACACTTTCATACCTCCTTAACCTACTACCCTTAATTTTATATCCTATTTGAGCAATTCTTAGACACTCTCAGACATATTCAATTCTTGCCTCATGTTTTCTAGTTTTCCTACACACCCATATCATCATCCTCATCTCAACAATGCCTGTCCTTTCCATATGCTGCTTCTTTGTCACCTATAATTCTACACAACACATCACATTGAGCCTAATGGTCATCCTATAAAATTTGCCTTTCAGCTTGAATCGATCTCATCTATCATATAACACTTTAGAAGTTCCCACTTAAGATATTTAACTTCACTTTTATGGGCAAAATCCTCATAAATATCTACCTCTTTATGAATAACTAATCCAATATGAAATAATGAATAATTTTACGGATCTTTTTATACTCAATTCTTACACTTATTTAAACTATGATATAATTTGTGCTAGATTTGCATTTTTATGCTCGGTCTTAAATTGATTTATTTTGAAAGCTAATGATTCCAAGGTAAAAAGTTAATTGTATGGAAACAGAAACAGACAACTTCACTAGTAGGTATCATGGAAAATGACCTTTTCTTATTTCTTGAATGAGACAATGATGAACGTCATCCCTATCATGTGCTCTCGACGTTTCTAAGTAAAACATAGTCCTTCAAGGGCAAATACAGTATAACATCCAAAATAATGCCGTTATAACTCATTCACTAGATAAAACCTACAAGGAACATCAGCCAAACATCCTCTAAAACAAAGATTGTGGAATGAAGCGAACAAAGCATATAACGGACCTGTTATTGGCTCATTATATTTTAAATTTAAAAAAAAAAAACAAATTCAAAGGAACTTCCTATGGGAAGGTAAGGAGGGAGAAAATAAATATCACTTAGTGGCGTGGAACCAGATTTGTAGATCAAAGTTAGAAGGGGGGCTTGGACTAAGGCCATTATCGCTATTTAACAAAGCTCTTCTCCAAAAGTGGATATGGAGGTCTGGTAGCGAGAGCGGGAGTATGTGGAGAGACCTAATTCTTGCAAAATATGGATCCTCATCCAATGGCTGGTTCCCAAAACCCTCTAATCTCCCTTGTGGGACGAGCCTGTGGAGGCCTATAGCCAAGTTGACAAGTTCAGTGGAGAAGGAATGCAAATACTTAGGCCTCGTTTGGCTTTCATTTTAGGAATTCATTCCAAGCCTTGGAACTCATTCCAGGCCTTGGAATGAATTCTGACACCAAAAAGAGTGTTTGGTAATGCATGAAAAAACTCATTCTATAAGAATGAAAATGAAAAAACCCTTGATTTTCAGAAACGGCTTCAACCCCGTTTTTGGATTTGAGAATGGGTTTTGATTTTTATGCGGTGGCAAACTTGTAATTAATGTTAACTTTAAGTAATGGCATAAATTGTAAATATGCCGATTGAGCTTCTCTCCTTCTTCGATAAAAGCCATTCCAATCGTCAATGAACAATTCCTCTTTTTCTTCGTTGGTGCTTTGGTTATTGAAGGGGAAAATTATTTTCCAAACAAGCATTTGACGATTCCAAGGAAGGATTTTGCGTCGTGCCTAGAGGTGATTGTGAATGCTTTTATTTTTTTCATATTTATATTCTTCTTCGTTGCTAGATTCAGAAAACGGGATTTGTTTCCTTTTCGTTTCCTAAAATTTCTAGAGAAGCTAAGTTCTATGAAGGACAGGTAATGATTAAGAAACCGTTGGGGGCTTTCCAGAAGAAAGAGAAAGATTTGGGAGAGCGTTTTGACAATTTCACGAGAGAGAGATGGGTGCTGTGCGTTACAGTTTCGGGAGAAAGAAAAGAGAACAGGGAAACACAAAAGAAAGAAAGAGAGAGAGAGAAGAGAGATGTATGGGTTGTCATAGGAATTAGAGTGGGAAGAATTGCAAGATCTGATCGTTTCGGAAGAGAGAAGTTTGGGAAAAGAAACACCCCTAGAATACATTTCTTATAAAAAAGACATGATCTAGAATTTCTCTGTGGTTAAACCATGAACAGTGCAAGGTTATTCCAACCACAAGATATAGAGCCAATGGTGTGTTGCACATGACAAAGTTGAACCATGGTTTTGAATTTCAATGAAATTTGAAAATTTTAGTCAAAATTTCATTATTTTTCCTTTTGGAGATAAATCTCTAGAATATTTGCATTTTTCCCAGACACAACCGAGTTTCATCAAAATCAGCTGAAGGTTCAATTATTTTCGCTAGAGATATTTGTGCTCCTCTAGAAGTCAAATCAACCCCAATTAACTGCAATTGTTTTTTGATCATTTGAGATATTTGGATTTCTAACCAACCACATTTTAATACCTCAATTTGATGTATTTATAAAACAATAACCGAATAAATTTATTTAGACACAAGATGCATGTTTATGTATTTAATAGTTTGATTTTTTTGGACTTCCATACTCATTGCATACATTAATTCACCTCAATAGCATGTGTATTAGTTTCTTTAGGTTCTGATGTTATACATGGCTGCTTATTGTTATACTTTTTATTTTTGGGTCTTTACACATCTTTAGGTGATACTTGAAGCTACATTAAAAAATTTCATGTTTTGTATTAATATTTACCCGGTTGCTCTTTAAATATCTCTCTGATATCTTGAAATTTCGTTAAAAATATCAAAAGTTTTCTTTATTTTTCCTCAATTGCTCTTCATTTGGAGAAATATTCCACCAAAGTAAGAAAATCTTCCAAAATTTTGGCAAACTTCCCCGATCCTAGAGGCAAATGTTCAAAGAGGCAGCATTTCAAATACTACGTTGAACTGAAACTTTACCTTTTCCAAAACTAAAAATCCTGTGTGCTTTCCAAGGTTTAAAGTCCAAAAACTATCAATAAACCACTAAAGTGCTTTGTCAATTTCTCAATTCAAAATGTAATGCAAATGACATGGAGTTGTGAATAGAAACTTGCAGATGGTTGAGTTTAGTGAGATTATCAAGCTCCCTAACCAAGTCAAGTTAAAAAAATTTCATAGGTTCCTGTAATAGCACTCAGGACCTTTGCACATGTACTGTGTATAATGGGCATGAGAGTTCTAGGAAAACAAGAAGGCCAAACCCAACTTGTCAGGCTATACACAAATGCCATCCCAAGCAAGTATAAATTTTAAAAAGAAGAAAAAAAAACACCTTTGCATTTCAGGATAGATTACCAATATCTAAATAAAAAGGATAATGCTTTGGTTATTTCAAGCTTATCTATGATGTAATTGTCAAACTTCTCTTTAAGGATTTTGATTTTTGTATCTAACTCTCTGGAGACTAGAGTTAGTTGGGAGAATGTTTCCTCTCATGGCTACTGTAAGACTTCTTATGATCCCAAGAAAAATGAAATATAAACAAGTTAAATATTGAGTATGATTGTAAGATGGTCATCCATAAATGTTAACAGAATAAGATCTGGTACCATAGCTTCTGATCTTTCTCTTCTTGCTTACAATCCCTTTCTCTAGATAACTGTATCACCACATCAGCCATTTTTTCATCCCCCCAAGACCAAAATTTCCATAGAACTTGGCCCATTACTCCCATTGCTCATGATCAACACCATTTTTGCCACAGCTTAGAGCACAAACTTTATCCAGAGGTGCCAAAGGGTCGATCTTGGCAACACAGCCAACATGAACAACAGTGAATTCACTGAAGGTGGCGGTACCAACAAAGTGGTAGATAGGTTTTCCATTGATAGAAAATTACATGGTGATACTTACAATGCAAAAGGAAAATGAAAGTACAAACATTTGTGGTTGTGACACTATCGGAGTGTTGCTCATACCTATATTTGGGTCCTGAGATTTTTGAATCCTAGGCTCATTAATGTCCCCTCTCCTTCTGTTTTCTCTTTTTCCTTTTAATTTTCTTCTCTATCAATCCAAGTCTTATCAGGCTCAACAAAGTACATTGATCCAATTTTCCACCCCCACATGCATTGTTTCATCTTCTCTCCCTCTCTAGAATGTTTGAAGTTTCATATCAATATAATAGTAAGATTTCAAAAAGAGTCCATGTAATTACTCTAACTTAGCATCTCTTGTTATTACTTTTATGTTTCAGTGATTTATGGAAACTCAACAAGCATCAAAGGCTAAAAATAAAGCCTTTTGGTCGGATGATTTGAAAAAGATTTTTATCGACCTTGCATTAGAGCAGACGCTTGATGGCAATAGGCCAGGCTCAAGTTTCAACAAGTCTGGGTGGGCAACAATAAATAAGGAATTAAATTTGAAGACCCATCTACAATATGATAGAGCCCAATTGAAAAATCTTTATAGTTCACTGAGAAGAGCTTGGAGTGCATGGAAGAAGTTAATGGACAACAGTGGAATGGGTTGGGATGACGAGCTTGGAACATTTTCTACATCGGCTGAAAAGTGGAAAAAGTGGAACATTTTCTTATAATTATTCATGGAAAAAGAAAAAAAAAGGGAAAAACAAATTTCATGGAACTCATTTTATTACTTGTTAACCAAACAGTTTTCTAGGTGAAAATTCATTCTGCTACGTGCTAACCAAACGCAATTAGAAAGACTTCAAAATTGATTCGCAAAATGAGTTTTAAGAACTCATTCTCAGAATGAGTTCCTAATCCGGAATGAAAGCCAAACGAGGCCTTAGTGGGTAATGGTCTGAGAATCAATTTTTGGGAAGATATATGGTGTGGTGAGTCTAAACTGAAGGAGTCTTATCCCTTGATATACAACCTGTGCACTAATAAACAAGCTGTGGTAAATGAATATATGTCTATCTCGGAAGTCGGCATCGTGTGGAGCATTGATCAAAGAAGAAATCTGATGGATTGGGAGATTAAAAGCTTTGAGGCCTTATTAAGTGAACTGTATAACAAGGTAGTAGGGCATGAAGAAGACTCTAGGAAATGGATACACGGTAGATTTGGTTCCTATTCAGTCAAGGATGCTTTTGATCACCTCCAAAATTCAGGTTTGGAGCAAGCAGTTTTTAAGCATATATGGTCACACTTGTTTCCAAGCAAAGTAGCCTTTTTTATGTGGACAGCAGCCCTAGACAAGATAATAACAGTGGACCATTTGAAGAGTAGGGGATGGCAATTGGCAAATAGATGCAGCATACGCAAAGAAGAGGAAGAGAACGTAGTTCATCTGCTATCGCACTGTTCGGGCGCTACAAGGCTTTGGGGCTCTATTCTCCAAAGATTTAAGGTAGAATGGACCCATCCAAAAGAGCTTAAACAAGCTTTAGAAGCTTGGGGTGGAAGAAAGGGAAATCTCGTGGTGATATTTGTTGGAATGTGGCTCCTGCAACAATAGCACGGGTAATTTGGGGCGAAAGGAACAGGAGGATATTTAGGAACTTGGAGAGAAACGAACAATTGCTAGAGAGGGCTGTTTTGAGTCTGATGCACAGTTGGTTGACTGGGCAAGTAGTAGGAACTAATATATCTATCGAGGAATTTCTGTTATGTAACAACTTCTATGATCTGGGAGGGGGATGTCTGGGTCGATGTATGTAATCCTTGGGTTCTAGTCATTGAGTCTATGCATAGACTTAATTAGAACCTAGGCTTGGGTACACTCTTTGTGTACCATGTACGCTGTTCTCTACCTTATATATATCATATCCATCATTTACTGATAACAAAAAACATCCAATCAGAAGGCTGTTGAACATACAACAATTGTAGACAATTTCTATGCCAGAGAAAATACCAAACTAATTGGCACAGGTATTTGATTATTTACTCGGACTTCAAGGGAGGTTTCTGTATTTACCTAAGTTTCAAAATGCATTGCTTTCAATTCTAAACCTAGCATATCAGCAAGTCAGATTAGTTAAACATGTGGCCCAATAATTGTATTTCAGGGTTGGTTAGAATTTGATCACACACTCAAACCTTGAAAATGTTTATTGTATAAGCTAAAACACAATTTTAAGCAGTTTCGGGGGACTTTCGGGAGTTGGAACAAGTGTGTCTACTACACAAGCCAGAACAGGAGGAGCAAAACTAAACCTGCCCGTGTTTTAGCTGAATGCAGGCACCTGACTGAAGGATATCCAAGGCCTCGGCATACCTCTCAGCAGATACATACCTGTAATCAAACATGCATATTTTTGTCACAAAACAGACTTAAATTTTGTAATACACGAGTTTTTTCATCTAAACCTATGGATCTCTGAAAAGCAGAGATAATGAGTAATCTTCATATCTGATATCATGTAAAAGTTTCCCAAACCAACACATGTATCTATGTCCAAAATTTGTGGCATTGAAACATTTAAAATGGTCAGAATTTTGAACCACATTACTTGACAAGCGAGCATCTTTCAAAAAGGTGTCAATTTGCTCTGTTATCATTACCTAGACACAAAAGGTGAAAGTGCAAAGATAATGCCCATACCTTGCACTAATAGACTTGTACATCTGTTGAGCTCCGTAGTAATTACCATCATTTACAACCTTCTCTAGCTTCTCTATGTTCTGCATGTAAACAGTTGAAATAAGAAAGTGAGATTCGGTGCACCTTTCAAACCAGAAATTATTACATCTTTGCTCTCTAATATCTGTTATGCCCTAGTGGTGATAATCTAAACAGTAGAACTAAATAGCATCACTTGATATAAAAATAAGATTCGCGAAATTATCTTTGAATTGCCAAGAAAAATCAAACGTCATAAAAATTTTGCGATCTAAATAGTCAAAGAAATTCTCTAAATTGGATTCGTCTGCTTATGAATCTTCACTTCGCAATCTTCCGAAATAGGAAGATACCTGCAGATCCGTTGATGCAAACAAAACTCCAGTTTGTGGTTAGATAACTCCGGATATCATAAATCAAGCCTAGGGTATAAGGTCCGTTAATTAAGTATGGCTAATCGATCGAAATTAGTCAATAACAAAGTTCAATATTTAGTGACTGTTGAAACTCTCCCTCTTACCATCCTTTAAACCCATGACCGCGAGTCTGTGCTAAACCCTAATCCAATAGAGCCAATGAAGGAGTGGTGATGGTTAAAAGTCGACACTGCCTTTTCACGGAAGATTTTGAACAAAGGAACATTTGAATTTAAAGCCGATACTAATGAACCGAGATTAATGGATACTAATTTACCTCGTGAGCCGGAGGCAACGCTCCTCTTTTGGGTCTCTCCCTCGCCATGACCGCCTCTAACAGTATTCAGATCCTCGTCTTCGCTGCTTCGGTAAGGGTTTTGGCCGGTTAATCGTTGTGGTTGGGACGTCCAACGCTATTAGGAATGTTATTTGGGACGCAGCCCGGACGCCGGCGCTACTGTATTCTCGATTTATATATCTTTTTCTAAACCTTCTCAGTAATTAAAAAATAGAGATACTTTTACGAAATAATTAAGAATGAGTGTCATTTTAAACCAATTGTTTATAAGTCATTTATTAAGGTGCACGTGCGTAGAGAGAAAATAGGAAAAGGAGTAATGGGGAGCTGTTACAAACTCACTGGATTTTGAATGAAAGTGCTGAGTTTAGATGGGTAGAGCCTTATATTATTGAAACCTCAAGACTATGCAAGGCCTGGCATTTTTGGAAAGAAGTGAATTGTTTTAGGCATGCTTCCCAAGGGCCCTTCTCACGTTAAATATAATATAAATATATATATAGATATAAATATAGATATCTATACTATATATTAGGGCTGCAACTCTGTGCGGTTTGGTTTGGGTTGGCCTCAACTTAGGACCAAATCAAGGTTATTGATGGTCGGTCCAAAACCGAACCGAACCGACCTCAGAACTGAAATACCCAAACTGAAAATCGAACCAATTATTTAAAGAAAACCCGTAAGCCAACCCAAACCAAACCAAATTGCAAAATTCGATTCAGTTTGGGTCATTTTCCCATACTTAAAACCTTTTTTTTTTTTGTAACATCCCATACTTAAAACCTGTTATTAAGAGAGAGATTCCCACTTTTGTCAAAAAAAAATTTTTTTACAGAATGCACACAACAAACCACTCAACCAGCATGGCAATTCCCAAGAAGAAGGTGGCGGTGCTACTGATGAAGAAGATCTTAAAGATTCCTGGGTTGGGCAGATTGAAGTATGCCTTAATACAATCTATCCCTGATGACGATGTGACTGCAGCTGCTTTCGTGGTTGCACTGGCGTCATTCATATTTGGGAATGAAGATATGGAATGGAAGGTTTCGACATCAATAAGTGGATAAGAGAAAGTTTTCAATTGGCTTGAAAGGGAAAGATCAAGTATACATTCCTGTGGACTATCAGATTCTTTGCTAGTCCACAATCAAATTTCAAAACATTGTTTACTCACCTCAATAAAACGAACTGTTGTGGTAATCGATCATACAAAGCCATGTGGCAAAAAAGAAGAAGAAAAGAACAGGCTCACTTTGAACATTTGAAAATTGCGGAGCTTAATGTGGCTTGGCTCGGTTTGTTTTGGTTTTACACTTAGGAAATTCGATTTGGTTCAATTAACTCGAGCCTTCAACCCAAAACTGAATCAAACAAATTCGGTTCTCTATTTTTAGAACCAAAACCTACCCAAAGACTATATAACTCAAACCAAACCGACCCAAAGTTGGGTTGGATCGGTTTGGTTTCGGTTTTAACCGACCCAAGTTGCAGCCCTACTATATATAATGGGAAGATGCCCCTTGGCAATCATGCCAATCTTAACGTACACCTTTCCTAAAAATACCCTTACAAATCATTTTAAAAATTTTTTGATAAAGCGGTATAATAGTCATAACTGTCTAATTCCTTTAAAACTGAACTTGAGCGATTTTACAACTGCTCCCTCCCTTATTTTTCTAGGTACATGCAATATTGCACATGCAATTTGCTAGTAGATATAAATGTAAATTTGCAAGTAATTTTGAAAGAAATTCAAAATTTCGTTTAAAAATATTTTTTAAACCGATAACAAACCAATTGTTTATAACTCATTTGACATAGCAAAATGATGCTCATTCTCAATTAATTTATGAGAATGTTTCTATTTTTCAATTATCAGAACTAAGCGACTGAATCGGGATTACTTTTAAAATTATCACTAAGAAATTTTCCCCATATCAATGCTTATCAAGATACTAGCCAGCTGCCGGTATTAATATATCGGAGCACCCGATCCCATGCCCGAAGCCTGGTGGCTCGTCTTACTATTTCCTGGTTGTTTCTCACCCGCGTTTCGAAGAAAGCTAGAAACTCTCGAGTCAAAGAGGGCACAAACCCTCTCGGAAGACTTTCCGGTGGAGGGGGATTGGGATTCTGGATCTACAGAGAGATAGATTTATTACCATTCGGAATCGGAGGCGCTAATGGATCAGATCCTGAACAAGGTTGGATCGTATTGGGTTAGCAAGAGAGCCAACAAGGAGATCGACTCCGTTGGCGATGACATCAATGTATGTTTCTTTTCATATTCAACTTTCGAAAGATTTTATTTGATCTCATCATGTCGATAATATTTATTGATTTCCATATTTACACTCTTGATTGATTTGATTAGTTTATAATTGTCTAGGTTTCCTGGGAAACCTCGACTCAAGGAAGGGTTTCATTATTTGTTGACCTGGAGCTTTGAAATGGAATCACACATTCTCTGGTTGTTGAGTCTCTTTACTATTTTAGTATCTTTTGTAAACACGCTACGTTTACATTAATTTGTAATTGCACTTAACATATAACTACATGGATGAGTATAGGGGAAATAATATACCATTTTGAGAGTGTAAAAGAATGGATATTCAACAATAAATGAGTAATTACTGTCCTTTATTAGGGTTATAGATCATGTCAGTTCAAAATTATCCTGCGGAAGCATACTTTCAAAATTTCAGTGATAAATATCTATTTTTATTTTATTTTATAGCAACGATGTAATTAACAAATAACCAGCGATATATTAAACTGCAAAAACTCATGTCGAGTTTACAATACATGAAATTTGACTTTTGCAAAAACTCTCGTATAAAAGAACACAGTTGGGGATTTTTTTTCCTCTTTTCCTTTTTAGTAGAAGCTTTGTCATGCTTTCAGCTACATATATGTTATATATTGGACTTGCCCTATAAGGTTGATTCTCAAGCCAAGCAAAGATGAAATCAAGAAGCCAAGCAAAGTTGTATAAGCTCTGAGTTTATCATGACTGGGAGTTCTTCCATTGTGCAACATGGGTCTAAAATACATTGAATGCTGATCATGTGTTAAATTTTTGGCAGTATATCCATTAAAAAAAGGAGAAGTGTTTGTGATTATTCCAAAAGAAATGAAACAGAAGATACAGTAGAGCTAAGACTGTTATTGTATGAGGTCTACCCAATGGTAATTGCAGAGGCGTATGATAGATCGATGTGAACATCCCATAATGAAACCAGGTGTTTTTGATACCTTCTTCTTGATTCCTTCTTCTGTGACCCTTAGCTCAAGGAAAAAGGAGATAAGTGGGCCCTGTGGAAAATGTGGTAAGAAATCAATAATATAGTCTGATCAGAGTGACTGAATTGATTATTTTCATGCAAAAAGGATAATACATTACATAGTAGAAAAGATTTCAAAATCATCACAAACGTCCCTTTTCCTTTTCTGTTGCAATTTCTTGATCATATTGTGATGATATCTTAATTTCCCACATATTGAAAATGGTGTGGATCAGCAGTACTTCTAAATGAACTGTACTAAGTATCTAGATTATTGAGTTGATTTATGACTGAAGTTTGAAAAGCGTCAGAAAGCACATTGACTGGTCGTAGCTGAATCAATCAATAACTTTGGGCAGATTTGTGCTATGTGGTCAATTCTGTTAATCTTAATTCATCATCACTTGCATGGTTGTTAAGATCTTGTAACTTAATATATTAATGCTACAATTTGAATGAAATCTCGGAGCAAACAATCTAAATCCTAGTTTTAAATCCCTTTTGATATAAATCTTCTGATTTTCATTTGAATATCAAGATTTCATATCTGAACCTTAAATCCTTACTCTTTTTTTACTTAGGTTGATCTCAAGTATTGTTGTGTCAAACGAAGTTATGAACCCTGATGTAATAAAGATTCATGGCCTTCTTTTTCCATTTTTATATTTCTTTTATATTTTTGTCTGTCGGCAATAGCAGATATTCCATGAAGCATCCATACATATACGAATCTTCAGTTCAATCTACGTATTTGTTATTGCAGGCATTTCTAATGCTCTGGTCATGGAAGAATCACACAATTAAAAATGGTTACATTAATGTACTAATGGCATGAGATAGAACTGAAAAAAGATGTTGCAAAAATGAGTAATAAATACAAATTATAAATTGGTTTATGGAAGATGTAGAAGGATGAAGAGAAAGGAATTTGATTGGGCAACATGATGATGGCAGCAAAATTAATATGAAAATAATACTGTTAGATGATTTAGTTCAAAATCCATATTTCTTATTTTCAACCATCGGCAAAATTAATATGAAAATAATACTGTTAGATGATTTAGTTCAAAATCCATATTTCTTATTTTGAAGTTTGAAATGGAGTTTTTTATTAGAAGGTAGGTATTTACTTGCTAATGGGTATTTTCGTTCAAGTCTTCTTGGTCAATGGATTTGTCTCTTTAATTTTTTTTTTTCCTTTATTAGGAATTTGCTTAAAGGACATAGCTGGTTATAAGATGGATGGTTCCTTTCTTAAGCTTTTAATATCAATGCTATTTTTTCTTAAATTATACACACGTGTACACACACACACACACACACACACATATATATGCATATGCATGTATGGGATTTTCTGGATGCTGTCTTATTTGTATTATACTCTGTTTGTAGGTTTAACATTTTTTATTCAACAAATTTAGCTTCATCCTCTCAATACTGAAATATTATTTTTATCTAATTAGTCATTGTCAACTAGCATAGAAGGCGGAGCTAAATGGTTGGTGAATAAAATCAAAGGTATATAACTATGCATTACATCTCCCTTTTTCATTTCACTCGTACCTTTTACTATGTGGTCAGATATATTGAAGTCATAAATATTTTGTTTATATTTTTGGCTGTAACCTTAATTTGAGCCTGAGTGTGCAAAGTGGCATTTTTGTGATACACTTGCCTTTCGTGTTTTGCCTATTGGATTATTATAGTTCTTGATGTAACTAAGAATTTATGTAGCAATAAAAAGAATTTCATTGATTTTACCAGTTATAGCCGCACAGTTAAGTTCCATTTTGCCAATATATTCCTACTTTGCAGCAAACTTTGGCATTTGTTACCCAATTTTGGGAACTAAGGTTGTGCTCCGGAACTTACCTTCTTCTACCAAGGAGCTGAGCTTACTCAGAAAGCTTTTGATTCATTGGAGGCCTGAGAAAGTATGGATATATATGTATATGTATATATGTATAATTTTTTGTCTTATTTACTTGAGTTAATATTGACCTCCTGTGCGTTTATTGAATCTTGAGGCTGGATTATGTGGAAGGCATATGGTTCATGCCAGGGAATTTCCTGGAACAATGCAGTGGCACCTAATGGACCCAGCTTTCCTACTGAACTTTTCTGATCAATGGGCAACTTTATATCATTTTATTTGGGTGTTAGTGAAGGCTCTCCCCCAAACCCATCTTTTTCTTTTCTCTTGGAGGTCTGATTTATGCTGCTACACTGGTAATAATTATCTTGAGCTTGAAGCTAAATCACGTGAAGATGCATGCGGAATGGTTGCTTGTTCATAGTGGACACAAAATTCCTGAAGAGCTCTTCTCATATGGTTGACTACTTTTTGTCATTTTATACATGTTAGTGATGTCTCTTCCATACCCTTTGATTAATTTTTCCATTTGGAATATCTATACTTGAAATGTTTCTTCTATGATCTTTCCCCATCCACTTCAAATATTTTCTCAAGCCATCAATATGATATCTGACAAAAAAGCACTTCTACTTGGGGAGGATCCTGTGTTGGCTGATGTTCTATGAGTACACATCATGCATAACCTTTGCGACTTATATTATCAGATTGCTATAATTGAACATTCGTGACAGGTAAAATGCAGAAGCCATTGCCAGAGCTTTTAAAGGAATATGACATGGCAGTAGGTATCTTTCCTCGAGATGCCACCAACTATGAGTTCAACGAAGAAACAGGGAAGCTGATTGTGTTCATACCCTCTCTGTGCGAAGTCGGGTACAAAGACTCATCTGTATTGCGTTTTGCTACAACAGTAACTGGTTATCTGGAGAAAGGAAAGCTAGTTGATGTTGAGGGCATGAAGACGAAGTTCGTGATTTGGGCAAAAGTGACATCTATCGCTACCCAAGGGTCAAAGATTCATTTCACAGCAGGAATGAAGAAAACCAGATCTCGGGAGGCTTATGAGGTCCTTAGAGATGGGGTGAGCGTGGAAAGGTTCTAAAATGTGCTAGAATGCCTAATAGTTCTATCTGTATAAGCTATTGAGTGGACCGCCTCCAGTCCATACTTCATTCATGGTTACGGATGGCAGTTCAGGAAGTCTGCTGTGTATCTCTTCTATTACTGGCTATCGTTTGTGTCATATATGGGTTAAATAAAAAACCTCCTTTTATTCGTTTTTTCCTTTTTGTTTTTCATTCTTACTTTCTCATCCCTACCTCCTCCCTTAATGGTGGATGACAGTCCATGGGGTATGTAGTACAAGAGCTCTTAGGGCTTCAAATACCCCTTCCATCAATGGTTATTGTTTTGGTGTTTTGTAACAGGTGGATTACAGTCCTCTTTTGTGTTGAACGTTCTGTAATCTCAAATATTCTCAGGCCAGGAAGATCATGACAACAACTTCGAGAGAAGAGGACAAGAAGTATTATAAGCATCTCAAACTATTACAGGGTATCAGCAACCGCTACACGGGAGAGAATTTCACTGCTAATTGAGGGGTTGCAGCTGATATACACAGTCGCTGCACCATGGTTGCGCAGTCGGAAGCAATGATATAAATGGCTGCTCTGATACAAATGGCTGCTCAACTGTTGCGCAGTCGGAAGCAATGATACAAATGGCTGCTCAACTGTTGCGCAGTCGGAAGCAATGATATAAGCGGCTGGCCTTCTTTTACAAGGAACCTTTGAGCAGCAGCGCTGTATTTGGTTATTCTATTCCAAGTTTTATATTTCAGTTGGGAAGATGAGATTCAATAACCGGCTCGACGAAAGTAGGTTTGGCGTAATGCTCATAAACCATCATCCTTTTTCTGGATGAATCCAAGTCCAGATTTATAGGGAAGCAAACTTCGTAGCGGACAGGTTAGCAAACTTCGCTCTGGACGATTACTACTGCTTATAGAAATCGCAGGTTCCAGATTATATAAAAAGGCTGGTTCTGGATGATGTTTCGGGCAGGTCTGTTTGTAGGCTTGTTCCTGACTAATGTACCTTTCTCTCTCTTATGAATAAAATTTGTCTTTGTCCCATAAAAAGAAGGATGAATCCAAGTCAGTGAATCATGGGGCCGATCGCAATCATTCTACTATGACTAACATATATCATCAAACTGCAACGTAGCCTTTGGCTCTTCTGTCAAAGGTAAAAAAAAAAAAAGGGTGCAGTTGCTTTTGTTATATTTTTATCTCTTTGCAAGGCAAGATCTTATGTTATTAGGTGGTTTACAGAAATCAGAGTTGAAAATTGAATTGTCTAGTCAGATATATACAGAAGGAATATAATTTTTTCAAAAATTTTAAGGATAAAACTTGGTGCACCAGCCGGGAATCGAACCCGGGTCTGTACCGTGGCAGGGTACTATTCTACCACTAGACCACTGGTGCTTGGCTGCTAGGTGAGCTTCACTTTTTTAACTTTAGCTTAAATCTATCATGTGGAGAATTTCAGTTTTTAGAGGGGCTAAATAATACACTTTATTGATAATTTTGCGATAAAGGTTCAATTTAGTTTCACAACTTAAACAGCTCCGACGTGGCACGAAATCTCAACATTCCCTGCCGAGCACCTCCTCTTTATCTATCGTTTTATCAGTTATGTTTCAGTTTATGTTGCGGGGGGAGAGGGAATTCGAAGCTGGAAATGGCGATTTCCATGTTCAGGTCTTCGATACTTCGAGAGCACAGAGTGTTACTTCCTCTCTCCCAACTAACATTGAACTTTGAAACACTCCAGAAAAGGAGGTCGTGGCTTTTTTGCTCTCCGTCGGAATCAAATCCGGTTCGGTAAGTTATTCCTCCCCTCCTTTCTTAAAGTCTCTTGAATCTTTCCTACTTTTTTAAACCCTTTTTTACAAATTCTTTGTGTTTTATGGAGAACTCTCCTTGTTTTTGCATCTGAATTCAGTATTGAGAATCGTCCTTTGGTATTTATAGTGACGCAAGCGAGGGTTGAACTGCTATCTCTTTGGTGTTTATGTCGTTTTGGGGGAGGGGGTGGTGGGGTTGCACAAACTAGACTAGTTGATATTCACCCTACTCATACTAGGAGGAATCCAAAGAGCAAAAATGATCTCTTTAAAACCAAAAAAAAAAGAAAAAGATGATTTCCAATCTTAGCTTATTGAATCTCCTTGAGCTATGGGATTCTATTTAGAGGTATCAGACGAAGAGTAGAACCTGCGTTAGGAATTTTAGCTGTGAAGATTGTTGCAGAACAACAATAAAAGAAGGCAAAATAACAAAGAACAGAACAAAGAAACAAAACATAGAATACAAAGATTTGTGTGGTTTGGTCTTCAATGCCTACATCCACAGACGAAGATGATGAGAAGATTCTACTAAGATCAAAAGGAATTAAAAAAGGTTATTCTGTGGCATAGTGAATGTCCTAATAAACAATCCCCAAGAATTACAAAAGAAGTTTCCAATACTTTAACAAATCTCTCAATGTCTTGCACCACAAGAAACAACCATATTTCCACCTTACATAGTACTCCAAAAATGGGTTGGGGGCTCCACAACCGAACCCCTGATTTCGGCCCTCCACCACTTTTAGGAATGGCCAATGGATATTGGGTAAAGGTGAAATGCAAGACACCTATATACAAAATCATTTCTGGAAAACCATATTTCCCAATTGATGAACACCATTTTGGTGAGAGCCTTGATTCTTTGCTTCTCATTTTAAAGGAATGACTACATTTTTAACGCATTTTTTCACTGGAACGAGAATAGAATTTCTGTCATTGGGGAAATCAATTGATGCAAGCCATACGCTAGTTACAGCCGCTCAAACCACTTTTGTAACAATGGCCAATATTAATCAATATGGGATCAAGTTTTTCATTGGGAGACTCATACATGAAGACCCTAGGATGCTTATGCTCAACAATCTTATCAATTTTTACCATGAAGGTACTTGTGTCAGGAGGCGAGAAATCGTCTCAGTAATAAAAAATAAATTCTGATATGTATGTCGCACTATCATATGTGCAAAGAAGATTCAAAAAGCAGTTATTTCATCACCACATTGAATTTAGTCTCATAGAACAATGATGATTCTTTATCATAAAGTTTTTTTACATGGTACGCTGGAACATTCACTAATGACACCTAAAAAGAAACACTGAATCACTGTTAGCATATGTATAAGATACTATTATTGTGCATGCATTCATTTGTTCGTATATTACATCTTAAAGTAATCAAATATTTGAACTTAAAATAATTTCCCAAAAGATATATGTCAGGCTTCGTTGTTGTTAAATCACAACTTGCAATACATCCTTTTCGTTCATATGGACCTTAAAATTTTTCTAAATGATGGCAGAGGCAGTTTGATCTGATTTTATACTGGTAACAGGTTGGAGGTGTCTTTCTGTGTTGGAACTCACCTCATACCACACCCGGACAAGGTAGTGATAACCTTGTTAAAATCTAGTTATTTTCCTTTCAAAATTGAGAAAGAGAAGATATTTACCTTCTTATCACTTTTTTCTGATATAAATTAATTTTGATGTTAACTTGAATGCACCCAGTCAAGGAATTTGATTTTAAATTTTTATTCTTGCTGAAGATTGACAGAGGTGGGGAAGATGCACTATTTGTGAGCGGCTACAATGGAGGAGTTCTTGCAATTGCTGATGGTGTCTCTGGGTAAGAAGAATTCATGTGGAAAATCGAAAATACATCTTTTCGTGATTTACTTACAAATTTTCTATTACAAAGCTTCCTTATAATCTTTGTTTTTCCCTGTTTTCATGCCGGACAGGTGGGCCAAAGAGAATGTGGACCCAGCACAGTTCCCTCAGGAGCTGATGGCTAATGTTTCAAATATACTTGGAAATGAGGAGGTACTTATATCCTAGTACTTACAATATGTTGAAATTATCTCTGGATTATGCATTCTCTTTCCAAAGCAAGTTTACTTGGATTATGCTTAATGTCTGATTGTCTAAAGCTGTAAATGCACAATTTATAGTTGGCCTCATGCATGATTTGTTACTTTGCTAAAGCAGACGAGGCATGTTGTTTATGTGGTAGGTCAGCTATGATCCTCAGATCCTCCTAAAGAATGCACATGCTTCTACCTCCAGTACTGGTTCAGCTACGGTGTAGGTTTTTTTGTTCCAGGAATTCAACTTATCAAATTATATTTATACACTGGACATACCACTCTCTCTCTCTCTCTCACACACACACACACACACACACACACACACACATGATTCTATACATGCGTGTATGTGTGTGTTAATTGTACCCTAATTTGCCTAATTGTTCCATATGGCTGAATAGAATTGTTGCCATGCTGGAGAGGAATGGTATATTGAAGATAGCCAATGTTGGGGATTGTGGACTTCGGTTTATTAGAGAAGGTAATACCATAAGTTGTACCTTGTTACATTTTAGCCTTTTATGGATGTCTATCAAAAGTTCTATTAAAATCAGTTAGATAATCATTTGTTTTACAGGCCAAATTATTTATTCAACAACTCCACAAGAACATTATTTTGACTGTCCTTACCAGCTGAGCTCCGAGGTGATAGGCCAAACATACTTAGATGCTGCGGTAAGGTGGTTTACAATGCCTAGCATTTCTAGCCAGATGCTATAAAGTAACAAATGATAATTTCTGCTTTCCCAGATATCAAGTCCACCAGCTTTATTATCTTCAAATGTTTAATGTAACTCTCTCTTTTTTCTTTTCAAAATAAACTGCCAAGTGTGCTTGCTGCATAAAAAGAACAATAATTTTACTACAAAGAATTGAATGCATTTTCCAATTTCTAGGCACAATGCATGGAAAATTGATCCTAAGTTTCTACAGAAGAGAGAGTGTGCGTGAGGGAGGAAATTTGGCCTCCCATACCCAGAATTCTAAGGTCCTCCCAATGTCGTAATGTCTGAAGATGAAAGAAGTCATCAATGGAATTAGTGAGGGAAAAAACATTGAAAACCATGGTTTTACTGATGGCCATAGCTTTTATTATGTTGAAGGTGCTTGCGCAACTAGCATCAACTAGCCAAGGAGGATTTATTGTTAGTCGACTATGAAGACACTTCGAGAATGTGAGCACACTTGAAGTTGCAAACAATTTATTTGACACGTCAAGGAACAACATACCTAAATGTTTGAAAATTTTCTATTTTCTAAAATTTCAAAATGTCGGTTTCCCTGATCTTCCTCTTATCATCATGAATATTGGAGAAATTGCTTGGGGTACTATGTTCTAACAATGTTTTATGTCAAATCTTAACCAAAACAGGTTAAAAATCTGGAAGTAACAGAAGGAGACATCATAGTTATGGGATCTGATGGATTATTTGATAATGTTTTTGACCAAGAAATTGTTTCGACAATCACCAGTGTCACGGATGTTGAAGAGGCTGGTAGGTGTTTCCCTGCAGCCTTAAAAATCTTAGTCATTTTAGAAGCTTAGTCATATTAACTTCTCTCTTAACTTGAAGTTTGTTTTTTCCATGATAGCAAAGGCATTAGCCTCTCTGGCTAACAATCATTCTAGAGATTCCAATTTTGATTCACCTTACTCGCTGGAGGCTCGAAGTAGGGTAAGTCTTAACGCTCTTTTACTTCATTACATTCTCAGCAAACAAATCAAGCAATGATAGCATAACAATAATGTTGACGAGCGTTTCCTTGCAGGGGTATGATGTTCCATTTTGGAAAAAATTTCTTGGGATGAAACTGACAGGCATGATAAACTCTAAATTTTCCTGAGGTGGTTGTGCCTGATTTGTTTATATCAAGTCTAATTGGTGTTCTTAAGCAGGTGGGAAGCTGGATGACATTACTGTGATTGTGGGCCATGTTGTAAGGTCGTGAAGCAACTGGGTTATGAGTTGAAAGCTGTTAACACTGCATGATAGAAGGATACCTAGCGGAAGAGTTACAGGATGTTCCATTGATTCTTTGTTCCAGACACCATTTTCAAGCGTAGGAGCTTCTTGGGCAAGGGGAACAAATCCTCGTTCTATTTGTATTTCTCAGAAGAAATAACAAGAAATCATGGTGAAGTATACTAGCAACTGTAATATTGTATAGATGAAAGTGCCGCCTTTAGATGTATTTTGTGGATGTGAGCCTGGCATAATTCAAAAAACTCGAAACTCAATTCAACTCGACACTTTGTTGAATTGAGTTAACAGGATGACTCGACTTGACTTGAAAGTATCACATTAAGTTAAAACAATTGCCAAATCTATGCTATTTATACTATTATATAAAACAAAAATCCAAAGTACCCTCCAATTCTTTCCTAATTTACTTCAATACCAAGGTTTGTTACTGTGACATGTATGAATATTATAACCAATTGTCAACATAACATTTTACTCTCAGAAGGCCTTTCTTTGTTTTTAATTCTTTTGCTATGTTTATAGACTGCATGCATTCTCCTGGTATTTAATAAGAAAAATTGAGTTAGAGTTATAATCTATTATAACTCGGCTGAATTATGGGTCAACTCAAGGAGTTTCAAAAGAATGTGTTTGGTGAAACCTCTGAACTGAACAACTTTAAAGAAATCTCTTAGTAGTCTTATGATCTTCTCCACTGTGGCCTAAAAGTTGTAGGTTCGAGCTTCACGAAATAGTTTCTTTGCTTGTGGAGGTAAGGTTGTGTGCACTAGACCTCCCTAGACCCCCTGCAGTGATGGGAGCCTCGTGCAAACCGAGATTAGGGATTCTAATACGACATTTCCTTTTTGAATAAATACCATTTATCGTTTTGTAAAACATTGTTTGTCCCAAACTTTTACTAACCTTTAGTTGTTATGTAATCCAAATGAACGAAATTAATCGAATCTTTCTCAATATATTGTCAAAATAATTCACAGTTGCAGTCGTTATTCAACCCAGGTCAATTCATAAAACAAAATTGGGTTAAGTGCAGGTTGAGAAATCTCAAGTTGAGATTGGATTTAACTAGTAAGTCTGTACTCCCATTGTGAGAGGACAAGACCTGGGCCTGAGTTATCAACCCCTGGGCTTGGCCCGTCTTGCGCCAACGTGGCCTTGGTTGAATCCGAAACGCAAGACCAATGTTTTCATGTTTTCATACTTAATCCGTCACGCCTGTATCAGCCGGCGTCGAACTGTTCAACTTTCAAATTGGTGAGCTCTTTTCGTTTTTTTAGGGTTTTTTAATGTGATATCCTGATCTTACATCGGAAATGAATGAATATTCGGTATGGTATAAGAGACTGGAAGAATATTTAAATTAGCGAGGCGCTTTTTGAGGATAAAATCGTGCGGGTATAGGTCCAAAATGGACAATACCTCGCTGGGTTGGATAGTTACAAATGGTATCAGAGTTGGTTCGGGTTTAGTAGTTTGTGGCTAGTATGGGTTCTGATGTTGCCTGTAGGAGGTGGTTGGACCGATGAGGGGTTGACAGGCTTTTGGGTGGCCACTGCACGGGGATGTGCAGCTCTAAAGGGGGGAGATTGTGACATTCTGATCCCATATTAGAAACTAATGAATGCTCGGTATGGTATAAGAGACTGGGAGAACACTTAACTTAGTGAGACATTTTTTGAAGACAAAATCGTGTGGGTTTAAGCTCAAAACGGATAATTCCTAACTGGGTTGGGTTGTTTCGTTAAACTAACAACTGTCTTCGGTTTTCGTTGGTGTTACCTAACCGTGTTACGCGTAAAAACCAGACCTCATCCAACGGCCTTTCCGGTTCAATTTAATGATACGTGTTACCCAGAGGAAACTTTTAACTGGGCTGTTCGTGCTGTTTAAACGGAACTTACAGGAACTCACCCAAAATGGTCCAACGGAAAGTATACGGGGAAACCTTTTGAATCTTCCGTCCGAGTGTGTTTTTCTGATCCTTTTCTTAGTCCTCTCCGAAGCTTGCAATACAGGAGTGAAGGATGCCGAAAGAGGTTTGGTGGACCGATGAGGATGCTCTTTTTATCTAAGCTACTGCTTTCCACGAAAGGAGACTCGCTGCGAGATCTTTTTCTCGACTCATCTTCTGGTCAAATTCGGGGGACAGAAAGGGCGGAATTTCCTCTTTTCTTTGAAGGGCCTTTCGGTTGGATTTCATCAATGGGTCACGAACCCTTGTTTCGCAGTAAAGCAGCCCATTTCGTGTCCGATCTCACTACTGTCTTCCTCAATCCTATCTCTGATAAAACCTCAAAGATGCATGTCAGTTTCTCTCTCTCTCTCTCTCTCTCTCTCTCTCTCTCTCTCTCTCTCTTTCTATTTTTGTTTTTATTTCCCAAGTTGAGAGGTTGGATTGCTTCTGAGCTTAGTTTTCTGTTGAAATCGTAAAGAATATCTTCGTTTAGTTTCCACCTTATGATCATTTATTTTAGACCCACTTTGAAATTTTAAGGTCAACAATCGAACATGGATATTCGCTTCTATTATCTCTCTTTGGGTTTTCGAGGGTTTTGCTTTTAGGATTTGTACTTGTCTTTTTTTTTCTTTCTCTTTAATTTATTAATTGCAATTTTGTTTTTGTTTTTTTCCATTTGCTTAGTTAATTTGAAGAGAAATTGGTAGGCCTTTATTTGCAGGAGAGTTTAATGTTATTTAGAATAACTTGCCCCAAAAAATTTCAAAATTGGTATATTATAAATGTTATATTCTTGGCAGTTCTAGTTTGGGAAAGCAATAAAACAGTGTTTCCAAATCAAGAAACTGCAAGTGCATCAATGTTACTCATATAGCTTGTTGGGCTCCATGACTCTTTTCTTTAACATTTCCTGTTTTACTTTATTAGGATGATATGATGGAGCCACAAATAAGTCAAGAAGAACCAATTTCAGAAGGGGAAACTGGGAATGCAGTTGATGGTCCTGACACATCTTCCTTTACTGCATTTCTCTATTCTTTGTGGTCATCTTCAGAATCTGAGGGTCATTCCAACTTGGAGCAACAAAATGAATATAATGCTGATGCAGGCAAGAGGAAAACTGACCCAGAAATAAAGGAAAGCAGTGGAAAGAAATCCTTGTTTTCTAGGGGCAAAAGGACACTTGGCAAAGCTATTTACCAGGCGGCAAGGCTCTATGGGTACAGAAATCAAGCCTCAGATCACAGCAGTGATTGCAACATAAGTGATGGGAATAACCCCAAAACTGTTTGGCATGAATTGAAACCTGTACAAACTCCAAATGAGGCTGTGTCACAGCATAGTCTGCCAGAGATGTCTGAACCATCATTACTTATTTCAGAGAAAATGCGTGCTGCACTTTATGATTCACTTCCTGCACTTGCTCAAGGGAGGAAATGGGTGCTTCTTTACAGGTGCAAAACACAATTCTGTTGATAGTGATCTATCATAGAATGTGTACTTATTGGATCTCATGAGTTTGTTATCATTAGAATTTGTGGAACCCTCTATAAAATAGTTTTTGGTCTTACTGTAGTACCTGGAGGCATGGCATATCACTTTCTACCATGTACAGAAGAAGCATGATTTGTCCTGGTTTCAGTTTGCTGGTAAGGTCTTAATTATTCCTTCAAAAATCCATGAAAATTGAAGTCATATGAGCCCTGAGATACATAGGTGATCAATCTTACGTCTAGAAAATTTATCCAGAACTGCTTATATAAAGCAAATTTATGTTCTATTGAGGTGGGATCCTAAGAAAGAAGTGGGATTTTAATTTATTAGGGAGCATTGACTGATGAGATGCTTTGTAAGGTGAAAAAAGAAGAAGAAGAAGAAGAAATAAAGCACCTTGTTTACTTATAAACATAAGGTTGGCTTTAACTCCCTGAATCATGTATGGTATAAAGATCTATGTTCATAAAAACCCCATAAAGAACTTTGTTCAGAAAAACCTTTTTTTTTTCTAAATATGCAATTGGATTAATGATACAATTGCAAATTTTTTTTCTAATCATGTATGCAATTGTCAAATAATTTTAGTGGGAAACCATTTTCTCAATATGAATACAAAAACGAGGAGAAATAAGTTTCAGCTCATTGCCAAAACTAGGGAATCCAACTCTTTGTGGAATTGTATCTCTTCATTGGATAGGACCCAATTTATTCAATCAGATACAAACAAGAATCATAACAAATCCTGGTAATTAAGCTACCGTCCCGGTCAAAAATTCCTCTTAGTTAGTCTTTTAACAAGCCTGGCAAACAGAAACTATAGGTTCCATGATAGATCTCCTTCAACTCCTGGGGGACACCTTGCCAAAGACACATATACTTAGAGGGTATGGGGAGTGTTTGTCAGGAAGTTGTTTTGTGGTATAGCATGTTTATTCATCAGTGGTTGGGCTTGCTGTTGTCTCTTATTTGAGTTTCTTTACTATGAGTCCTTGTATTATTTTTCTCTTATTAATATCAATATATTCTACGTGATTTACATAAAAAAAAAAAAAAAGACACATATACTTCTTTGAGCTCTGTTGGCTTAAGCAAAGAAATACGTGTTGAGTTATCGTATTTGGGCCCTTTGATATACATTATTACACCTTCGCCTATCAGCTTAAGCTTTTAGGTCCAACGGTTGTTTAATAATTCGAAAAGGAGAAATGCTTAATTATACAGTGCACATGTAGATCTTGGCATCATACTCGTGATTCTCAGAAAAACCAAGTGGTTGGTTACTACATCCCTTGGATTATGATTATTATGATCTATCTCAAGACATGTCCAACGCTACTGTCAAAATAAATTCATTTACCTAGAACTGGGAGGAACCAGCTTTCTGTGATCATCCATTGTCATAATCCCCAGCATATCAAGTTATACATTGAACTGACAGAAATCTGCCCTGTTATCTAATGTCTTTCTTATAAACAACTCTAAACTAATATTAAAAACTTCTACAACTGCTATTGCACATGGAGAAATCCAATACATAATATTATTTATTATTGGGATATGTTGATATAATTGTTTTCTCCATGGCCTTTCCAAGAGTCCTTTTCAAGTGTCATGTTGTAAAAAACCTGTATGTTGGGGAAGAAAACTTTCTGTATTACAAAAATAACATGCATTCCAATCATATTTTTTCCACACTTATGCCTATGCTTTTTATTGGTTATAATTTTTGCTTACTTTTTTTTTATAGTTTGAATACTTATTTATGTTTATATTTATAATTTCATATGAGGAGGAAGTCCTTACTGTATCACTTTTTCAGGTTGTTGGGGACCGTAAAGGTGCTATATTTGGTGGTTTAGTTGAGGCACCATTAACTCCAACAAGTAACAGAAAATATCAGGTGCTACTGAAATACATTTTCTAGAGCTTGATAGCAATTGTGGTCTTTCATATTTCTTACTAGACATTTTGTGGATTATAAGCAGGGTACAAATAACACTTTTGTTTTCACAAACACACCCAGGCATCCAGTTGTATTTTATCCCACAGGTAACAATCATCTTTGCATCTGTATTTACATCCTAAAATCTCCCAAATTTCCATCTGTTTATGGAGGTTTCAAGTTTGGTTCTTGTTCTCATTAGATTCTTTATTATTATTATTTTTAAAAAGGAAAGTGACCTAAAAAATGAAAGAATGCTCCTTTCTGAATTTTCCATGGTGCTTGCTTTCTTTAAGTGTAGTTATGTAAGATTAATTGGTGAGCTTCTGTCACGGGGTATTATCTTTAGGGCAGTAATTTAATATGGATGTGTAGTTATGTAAGATTAATTGGTGAACTTCTGCCACGCGGTATTATCTTTAGGGCAGTAATTTAATATGGATGTTATTGGTTGGAAAGGCCGGGATTAATTTTACGAACTTAAGTAGATGAGAAAATGAAAAGCCTTTTTGTTATGGGGACTCCAATAAAGGTTTTTTAGTGGTTGGGAACAAATTGAGTTACCCTTCTGACTTATCAGGCACTTTTTTCTACCCTCTATATGTTTCAGATCTAGCACCTTTTGTAGATCACATGTCTACTGCCAAATGCCTCTGACCACAGGATCTTGTTTTCTGAACATATGTTCAACTCTCACACCCGGCCATGCTTGGGTTGATCCATCTGGATAATATGAGATTGCTAATTTTGAAGTATGTTTTCTTTGTGGGTTAGTGCCTAAACTTTCTTGTTCAGTCAAATAAGGTTTCTGTAAGGGAAGGGGCAAGAAGAGAAACAGGGTCACTAGATAAATAGGGAAAATGACAACAGGGAAAAGGGACAAAAGAAAAGCAAACCCATTCATAAGTTTGTCATTTAAGGTAAGTGTATGCATTCTTCCAAGTCAAGGATGCATCCTTCTGTTGGTCTTGGGAAATTAAATTATGAGATTCAAAATAAACTTGAAGTTGCAAATTCCCTCTCTGGCATAAGATAGCCTCCATTGATCTCTTCAAACATCTCATGTGACAGTTTCTAAAATCTCAGCCGTGCTGGACTGGATTCCTTATCATTGTGGTCTCTGAAGGCACAATAATACCTATGTTTCCTTGGTTACCAATATAGTAGCCATCAAAATTCAATTGTATATTACAAAATGGTTGATTTTTTTACGTGGCTGTCAACTGACAGGTTGGATAAGTATATGAATTATGTAAAGCTTGAATTATTTACTACTAAGTTACACATTCGTTAGCAGACATGAGCTACATAAAATAAAACAAAGATTGGAAGAAATAAATAATTGCCATGAGTTTATAATTGTTTCCTTCTAAATTAACATAATGGAAATTACAGCTATGGATTTTCAGGCCTGAATCGCTATTTCACTCTGTGCTCCACCGACTTTCTAGCAATGGGTGGGGGTGGTCACTTCGCGCTTTATTTAGATGGTGACCTGTGAGATTTCTGTGTCTTTCTTTTTATCTATTTTTTTTCTTTATTGCATTTTATTTATACTCTTATGCATCAGGCTGAAAGAAAATAAAGTCCTTTATTGATATTTTGATTTCTGTTTCTCTGTCAATCATTTTCAAGTTTGAGTGGGTCAAGTTCCGTTTCTGAAACGTATGGCAACCCCTGCCTTGCACATTCTGAGGACTTTTCTGTGAAAGAGGTTGAGGTACGTAGTGAGCTACAATTGTGCTTGTCCCCTGCTACTTGTGTTACGAGTCAAAGTGGTACAATCAGATATCTGAGAATGAAATTAGTTTCATTTGATGCAGTTGTGGGGTTTTGCATATGCTTCAAAGTACGAGGAAATTGTTGCTTTATGTAGGACAGAGGCACCTGGAATTTGCCGTTGGTGAATCTACCCCATTGACAAAATTGACTCATTTTTTCACTGTCAGAAATGCTACCTATATAAATCAGTATGTGAACCTGATAGCCTTAACAGTATTCAGGGTATTGAGATAGTTAATTTCTGAAAGTGGATAGAGCTTTGTATATATAAATATTTCTTTATCCAATGCATCATATTACTCTTGTACGTGTCTGGTCCACTGATTTTTCGTATATATGATTCGCGTAGGTTTTTTGTCTACCCTTTTCAGCAATAAGTTGAATCATGAGGCACAAGGCTGATATGTAATATTTTTCTTAGGAACTCATTAAGAGGCTCCCCTTTGTCGGTGGTGGCTGTGTCAACTCGGGATGGCAATATGTTATCGGCTTCATTTAACTCTTACGAACTCGATAAGATCAACTAAGTGTAGCTCTATCATTTTGGAAGTTGGCATTCTATACATCAGAAGCTGTGTTTTTGTTTCATTACAAGTCTGCATTATAAATGCTATAGATATTATGTTAATGCTGAGTTTTGGCCGTGCTTGGGCTTTAGGTAAGTACTTGTGGATAAGTAAATGGGATTACATACATATTACTGAAGTAGTTCTAGTTCTGAAAAGATGATTTCTGGAGGAATTGGAACACAAGGAATGCAACAAATTTTATTGCAGAGTCCAGGTTTGGGTACTCCTTACAACATAAGATCGTAAGGTTTCAAATTATAGAAGAATTCGTAACACCCTGAAAAAGTAAAATGATTAGAGAGCTAATTGAATACCATATTTATTGAAGATAAACCTTATACAGATCCTTGATGACAACTTGGGAAACAAAAGCACCTCCAACCTAAAGAAGAAATAAATCAATAAGTAAAATGAAACTACACTTCCACAGACCAAAACTTCAGATCCTGATTGGATCCCCCACCCTAAAAAAAAAAAAAGAGTAGAGAGTCCAGTACTTTGCTGGGAGTTAGCCAAATCAGCCCCAACTGAGTGTTGCATTACCGAAACAAAAAATCAATAACTTTGCATTAGCAAAACCACACAACAGATTGGTCTTAATTTTTATCTATTAAGATGCAAAGTGCTTGCATATACACAAACACACACAACAGATATGTGAATTCTGTAAATCTTCTTTACAGATATATGCACTAGTGTAGCTCTGTCATATTACAGTAACAAATAATAGACAACGTGGTTAAATATCTCCCTTTACAATCACAATGATGATTCTTAATATATCACAGTTACATAATTTAATATTAGGCCATCTGAAAAGAAGAACAAGTATCGCATTCAATATTAGTGGCTCAATAAAATAGAGGATGAAGACAATGAAAACAAAATTTTTTAACAAATGAAAATAAACCTATATGCTGAAACTTGCAAAAAACAACAAATTCCAAAGAGTGTCGTTAGCATAGAGGCAACAAGATGAAGGTGCTTCCAAATTGAAAGCTTATTTTCAAAGCCAGCAGCATGATTTCCTATCATAATGTTATGATTACAAAGATTAATAAATCATTGATAGGAAGCATACCAGGGAAACCTACCACAATCCCTCCAAAAAAAATGCTCAAAAAAAAAAAAAAAAATTTCAAGGCCCAACTGGCACTCAAATAGTTGTCAATATTTATTGATACTAATCAAACAGAGTCAAGCCTTTCTATAAGTCTTCAGTGACCATCTAACAATGAAGAAATTGATATTTATATAAATTTCTTGTATCAGAACTTCATCCATGAAGAACTTACTCCTCAGTACAAGAAATGCCTCTCTCGAACAAAATCCATAGATAGCAGCTGCAGAGGCTCGCATACTGATGAAGAAATAATTCTATCAGATTTAAATTTTGAACAAATGCTTCCACACAAGTAGTGGAAACTTAGTTAACAAGCTTCATATATGAAATGAGCCACAATTAAATGGAAAACCAAAAGATACAGTGACATACCATTAAAAATAAAAAAAAAGCAGAGAAGCTTCATAGAACAAATCTTTTGCATTTTTATGATGTCAAATCTTCAATAGCTCGATTACCTGCCAAGTACCCACCAAGCTTCACATAAATCATACAAATGCCTGAACCTGATGTTTCTGCTCTCCTATTTAGATATATTAAACCACTTATTCAGCATTTGATACAATTCTTCTACAGATATCCTGGTAAGTAATGCTGATCTAATTATTTTATCAAATTTCACAAAGATGACAAAACAGGGATCTAGCAGGCATCGTTAATGGAACATGAACCTTTGGATATAGAGATGAGATGTGTAAACAATTATTGAGTTAGCAACGTCCACAGTTATGCATCAGCAGATACTCTCTTCCAAAAGAGAATTAACCCTTTAATGAACCTTAAGATCAGACTAAACTAGACAAAATTAGACACTTTCTTCATTAAGAGGAATGCATTAGATTAGCAAAGCAAACTACAAAGATTTTAAAGTCTTTCTAGGATAAAATTGTACTTTCATAACAAGTGCTGATGGTGATGGACATTTTGTATGAATTGGAAGAGAGAAAAAAAAACATAATAAAAATGACCAAAATAATAAAGCATTACAAATAAAAATAATAAAATTAAGTATTAAAGTTATATCCATGAAAGAAAGAAAATGGGATCTGAAAGCAAAGCCCAACAAACAAGGATATGAGCCTATATAATAAGGTTGGAAAAAGGCATGGACAAAATGTCTATAATCTTAAAAGATTTAGGAAGAAGAAAACAAGAGATCTAAAAATCAAGTAAGATGAGTAAAATTCAAGATTTTACAGTCCTAGTAATGGACAAGGATATTTAAAAAAAAAAAGAATGGTGCAAAGAGCCTCCTCCGTAATTTTCCCAAAACAGCCACATTTTCAGTCAAAATCCATCAAAGTTTTTCCGATAAAAAAAAAGTCAAAAAGAAATGATAAGTAAGGTTGCTTATTGGGCCGTGCCGGCCGAGGAGATTTGTTTAAAACGACTTGCCGTTGAAGATAACATATATCATTTTCCGGAAAATAATTCACGCTTGATCCGAGGAGATTTGTTTAACTATTTTCTACAAGGAGAAGATAAGCAGTTGAACTTCCACGTCCTCGAGAAGGAACCCGCCTCGACACAGTGACCAGCAGCAGGATATTCTTGGGGAAACGATGCTGCTGCAACTGATTTGGGTTAGGGCTCGAGAAAGTATTCGATGGGACAAAAGAACGAGGATGGTTGTGGCGATGCAGATTTGAAAGTGGAGGGCAAACAAAGACCGATTCTAGGGGAAGACCACTTAATCTTCGTTACAGACCTTCGATCTCTTGATTATGTTCGCGTCTTTTCTGTGCGATGTGGGGATAGTATGGCTGTGATGAACAACCTGGTACGCTATACTTGGTTGATGTACGTGTAGTTGTTCGTTCCCTCTACAAACTCTTATCTTCGGAAGCACTAGCCTTCTTCAAATCCTTGATGTTATTCGAGTACATACCCTTATATGCAGCTGTTCAAATCTTAGAAGCCTCCTCCGCCATGACTTTAATTCCAAAGCAACGCTAACAGTCATAAAACCCTCAACATTCCATCAAATCCATGGCCACCCAAATGCACCAATTAGCTCACTTCCCCTCTACCATTGCCCGTTATCGAAAACACCTAAGCAGCTCGAGGGGAAACGAAAGTGATAGATCTTGAACAGCAATTGACAACAAAGATTCAAAGTGTTTCTTGAGAGTGTGCGTGTATGATTGTTGTATTGCTACTGTTCTTTAGGTTTAGAGTAATTTTACTCGATTATTTGCATTTGTTATAAACATAAGAAAATAAAAAATTCTCAAAGTCAATTCAAACAGTCTTGAAAATTTTAATTTTCTTGAAAACATTTTTTAATGTAAAATATTTTACATCAAAACAAACGGAGCTTAGTATTGAACCTAGTTACGTGCTGTTTTTTGACATTGATTTCAGGAACTCATCTCATGGCTTGGAAAAATTAGGCGTCATTTGCGTTCATTTTGAAAATTCATTTTGGAATGAGTTTCAATAGTAACACAGGTGTTCGGTTTTGTTTTGGGAATGAGTTTGTCCCAAGAGTTTTAAAAAGTACAAACACATAATGATTTTTGCACAAGTGCAAAGGCATACTTGTCATGTTTATAAATGCTAAAAGACATGCTTGAAACTTATTGTAAAGACTCATTTATATAATAAGGACAAACTTGTCATTTATGAAAAAAAATTTAAGTTAGAAATTCAGAATGAATGCAAGCAAGGCCTTAATTAGTACTTCTAGTGATATATAAGCATTTGGTTAGATGCAAGAAATTGACTTATCCTAGAGACGAAATGGAAAAAAAAATCATTATTATATGGTTGTGCTCTACTTGTTTTTAGTTTTCAAGAACGAATTTTTTAATTTTTTATAATAACAAAATTACAATAAATGTGACCTTTCATTTTTATTATGATAAACTTGTAATTATATGAATCTATTTGGGAAATTTGCAAGGACACCCCCTGAGGTTTATGACTAATACAGTCAGACCCCCTGAGGTTTGGAAGCGATCACTAACACCCCCTCACATTCGCACATTGTGCACATATACCCCCTGACGTCAATTTTGTGCTAACGGCGTCAAATGAGTTCCACGAACCTTATTGAACCATGGTCCCTAAACCCGGTTTTTATTTCTCCCACTTCTTTCTCCTTCCCACACCCTAAACCCCTTCTTTCGCCCCCTTCTTTCTTTCTCCTTCCAACGCCCCCTTCTTTTTCCTTCCAAAGGATTAGTAAGCTAAGGCAACCTTCTTTGAGATCTGTTAGCTCCCCCATTTTTCTCCTTTCAATGCAACTTGCAGATTAGTGGAAAGGGTCAGTGAACTCAAGCGAGCGATGAGCTTTATCCCCCTTTTTTCTCCGCAACAGCAATTGGTAAACTAGCGATTTCTGCCGGAGAGTGAAGTTTTCTTTAGGGAAGTGAAGTTTTCTTCAGTGATTTCTGCCGGAGATTTAGTTTCTACTTTGAGGAATTGTAAATAGCAATGTTTTACGAATTAATGTGGACCTTCACTTAAAGACATGTTCGCAACAGGTCACCAATATGTGAACTTTTTCACTACCAAGTGTTTGAAAGATTGTCGGACCTTTTTTTACATGTTGACCCATGTCCTTTATCAGGCTGTGATCCCCACAGCCTTAAAGATCATTTCTGTGTTTGAAGGAGTTGGTCCCACCCAAGTAAATGGGACTCAGAATCCTACATACCTTATCACAATTAAATAAATTACTAACATTTCATTTAATCTAAACAGTACATTACTAACCACGGCCTTCCTCGCACATGTATAAAATAACCTATTTGGATGACTAGATGTCTCATACACCTTTATTATACAATTTCGTCCACACCTGCATTAAATGGGCTACAATAGCTAGGCTATAATGCAGAGAGCATTCCAACATTTACGGGATAAGGAAGCCCCTTCACTCCTCAAGCCCTTAACAAGAGGTTTGGTATGACCCATCAAAAGGATGCTTACGAGAAACATGGTGCCTGATGTGAGAAGTGAAGATAATGCAAAAACCAAACATTATCAATTTTTAACTGAACGCATACATTGCAATAAATGTTTAGTGAGGCTCTTCTATGAGCAATTCAATATGCGTGAAAAAAAAAAAAAAAAAAAAATTAAGTATGCATGCAATTCCAATGACAATACACAGGCAGATGATTTAAAAAAATCCGGGTCTACTAAAATCAATAATGATGCAAGCAGAAACCATTTTTCAAAAACTAGATGTGGAACAATCCAAAGGTAGGGGAGTTATTGTTCTCTGCCAATTGTAATAATCACAATAACAGCTAGAATGCATATTTGAAAACATGTAAAATTGTACATGACAGCAAGCTGATATGATTGAGAACATACCCGGAAAACTAATGGGAATATGACCTGTAAGTAAGGCACAAATTCTTCAGATATCCTGAAATTCCACGAGGATTACAACCTGTAAAGTTGTTTTCATTTGCCCCAAATGGTGACAGCATCTCAATGGTGGAAAGGCTATTGGGTACCACTTATTCTATTGGAATATAGAATGAGTATAACCAACTTTGATAGCTCTTCTACTTTGCTAAGAACAGACCCAGAAAGCGCTGATTCTTACTGAGATGTTGTGACATCCCGATCCCGTATTGGAAACGGATGAATGCCCGGTATGGTATAAGAGACTAGGAGAACACTTAAAAGTTTTCTCGTGTTATCTCTTGAAACAAATTCGTGAAGTCCCATTGGGCCAAGAGCAGACAATATCTTGCTGGGTATGGGTCTGAAAAGTTACAAATGGTATTAGAGCATGCCCCGACCGGAAGTGTGGGGGTTTGGTCCAACGCGAGGACGCGTTGTCCCATGGAGGGGAGTCTGTGACATCTTAGCTATTTGAGTAGGTGCTGTGACGTGGACGGGGTGAGAGACCTGGGCGAGTTACCACAGTGACGAGCTATCAGGCGAGGATGTGCATATGATTGGGATCCCACATCGCTCGGGGATGCTATAAGTAGTTTTGTGATCCCTTACAAAGTAAGAGGCCTTTTAAGACATAACACGAGACTAAATCCCCTTGGAACCCTCAAGTTAAGTGTACTTGGGTGAGAGTAGTGCTAGGATGGGTGACCATTGGGAAGTTTTCTCGTGTTATCCCCTGAGAACAAATCCGTGAAGGCCCAATGCGAACAACATCTTGTTGGGTATGGGTCCGAAACGTTACATTGTCACGCCCTAAATCCTCACTTCACGACTTACATTGCGTGAGTAGGACCGAGCATGACCTTGCTCGTAAGCGAATATCAAAGCACATTTATGAGACAATAAATATCTCCAATTCACATTGATAATCATCAGAGTTCAGCGGAAAACAATAGAAGGCGATAGCACATGATTGTTGGAAATGTTAACCTCACTAAGGCTCGAAGATCTTCGAAGGCGCGATCGTTTCACCGACATTGTTGTGGTTAGGGCTTTGAAGAAGATTCACAATGAAAAAGGTGAGTTCTAGGGTTTGAAAGAGGAAATAGAGTGAACAGAGTGGAAAGAAAATTAGGGTTTCGATTTAGAGGGGAGGGAGGGGGAGAGAGAGGGAGAACTCCTGTAGGGGAGGAGAACGAATTCTTGCGAATATATGATTACGTCGGGCGTTCATTTTTCTTTGAAGTGCAGGGACTGAATCGGCAGTGTAGCTTTCCCTCTGTCGGATGAAACTTGAAGAGATGAAAATTTTCCTTTTTGACATTCAAATTTCAAATTCAAAATTTCTTGTAGGTCTTTGAAGACAGTAAGGCAGATGTTTAACGTTAACATTAACGTTGTTAGCAAATTTTCAGTTATGTGGACACGTGATAAGCTTGTGCATTTAAGTGGAAACGTAACAGGATCCAACTAAAAGTTCAGGAGTTCCACGGTCCGGCTTTCGCATGACCCATTTGGCCCGGACGATTCGCTCCCAATTCCCAAATCCTGCACCTTGTCCTCTCCCTCTTCTTTCGCTCTTTTAGACGTCCAGTGGTCTCGTCCCAAAGGAATCCCATTCTTCCATGGCGGGTTGTTCTGCTGGAAACATTGTTGAGCGCGCAAGACACGTTGTTGAACGTCAACTCCACGCAAAGCCTCCAATCAAGTTTGCAAGACTAAAACAAAAGACTTTTCAACTTGTGGCAGAGTAATAAGTAAATAATTTAGTCCTAGTCGTCGACGTTATACGGAGATTCCACGGGCTGTCGGATGTGTATTCTTGCATCGAAAGGACCTTGCTACGGAAGGGGGACAGAGGATGCTACAACGACGGATCCAAATCACACTATGGGGCTTAGCTTGATGTTGACCATCGCCATTAATGGTGTTGTTGCTTATCCGCTCCTTTATAAAGCGGGAAACCCTAGTTTCTGCAAGGAAACTCATCCGGGCGATTAAGAGCTACTTCCTAATGGATCGTCGTGAAGAAGCAGAGCAGTTGACTTTATCGATCGACCCTCCCCCTTTTGATCCTCTCAAACCCTCCCTACCAGTCTCTTTTCCCATTAAAAAGCTCGAAGACCTCGAGTCGAGATCGTATTTCAAGTCGTTCCACTTCCCTTTCAACAAAGCATCCGTTCCTCTTCAATCTGGCTCTTCTTTGCCAGCTCGTCCGCGGACTCTCGTCTGCCACGACATGGCGGGCGGATACATCGACGATAAGTGGATTCAGGGAGGTACTAATGCTGACGCCTATGCGATCTGGCATTGGTACTTGATCGACGTCTTTGTTTATTTCTCGCACTCGCTTGTTACCCTCCCGCCCCCGTGTTGGACAAATGCTGCTCATACGCACGGTGTAAAGGTATGTTCATTTCCGCTCATTTGATTTTGCTTTTCAGATAGATGTGATCGAGTAACTCAATTAGGTTAGAAAAAGCTGGGTTAAGCGGGAAATATCCGCTAATGAGTTTAATGTTGACGAAATATGATGATAAGATTGTCTCAGTCCGAACAATTCTTGCTTGTACAGATTGAGTTTGGGGTCGGAAAGATATGGGAGCTGCTATTGAAAATTAAAAGGTTATGGCATCAAAGGATTTAGATGATTCTTTGGTGTCGACAAACATGTATGACTAACTAAAATGTTGAAAGAAGCTATCCTCTTTGTTATAGTTAGCTCCAAGTGTAAATTGGAGGGGATAAAGGGTTGCGGGATTGGTCCATGCTGTAATTATTGGGAAATATCAGCCTGTTGTGCTTGTTGCAATGTAAATTTCATCACGGGTCCAGTAGTCCAAAAATCAGAAACCCAACTTTTGAAGAAATCAGTTATTGCTGTATAGTGTTAAGTCCAGTTGAGTCAAAGATGATGCGTCTGAGCTGTCTGCCTGTAATTACCTTGAATATAAGCACATGAATTTCAACTGGGGACTTTCATTAAGCATCACATCCTGCAAAGGTAGACTCCCTGATATATATATATATTTTGATTGGTGAAAAAAAATTTTATTAAGATGATAAGGAGAGTTATGAGATAAGAATATACGAAACCGAGGAGGCTTGTTTGACATAAGTCATTTCCCTCCTCTAGACTCCCTGATTTTGGATGTAACTAAAAATCATAGGACTTTCCAAAACAATTGAAGTTGAGTCAAAGAATGTAATAGTAATTGCTGAGAAGTATTTATCAACACGAATGCTCCTTGTGATCAAAATTTTTTTGGTAATTTCCTTTGAAAATCAAATGATTTGTTCATTGGGATTTCGGCAATTATTTTAAATTATATTTTTCTTATTTTATATTCTAGTTTAGAATAGCGACTTTTTTGCTACCTCTTCGTTCGTTTTCTTCAAATGCATTTGCAAATGATAAAACTTTGTGGTTTATGGCTTTCTTATTATCCCCCTTTGATGCATGTATGGTTTTAGATGTATGGCTGAAGGTTCTCTCTGTTTTGACTGGGTCTCTGGAATTTCAGGTATTGGGTACTTTCATTACGGAATGGGATGAAGGAAGAGTTATTAGCAGTAAAATTCTCTCGACGAAGGAGACTGCACAGATGTATGCTGAGCGATTGACTGAGCTGGCGGTCACTTTGGGCTTTGATGGGTGGCTGGTAATTTTAATAATTAGGAATTCCATACAATATTCCCCTATTATTTTCAGCTTAAGTCTTTGAAAAGTTATTTTGTATTCTTGATAACATGCACTGTTAGTTTCTGTTCATACAATAAAGAATTTTATTATTTTACTATATTTTATTTTGTTTGTGTGACTTTATATGAGATCATACCTGTCTGTGTTTTCTTTCGTTATGAGAACTTTTTATCTTCATATATTGCAAACCAGTTAATTGAAAAGTGATACAAACGGTCAAATTAGTAAAGTAAAAAAGTAAAATTCCATAGATAAGCAATATAAATAATCCTGAAACAAAGGGATCCCTACATGATCCTCTAAAAATATTTAACATAAAATCCACAAAACAAGGGAAATGAAATTTTATCTGGAATTTACTATGCGAGAGGGAGGGAGGGAGGGAGGGAGGATAGATAAATTATAATGTTTAAACTATATTTTGCATTTATTTTCTTCTCAAAGTGCCAATAGCAGTGAAGTTATGGATAAATTATATATGTTATGTTTAAATAATAATATGAAGTTAGATTTAGGATACTTATCAACTAAACCAAGTTTAGATTGACGGTAAAGAGAAATTTGTTGCTGTTTAATATTTATTAAAACATTTGAGCAGAAAAACAGTAGCACAACATCCCATCTAGTTGGAGTTGTCAACACAAATATGATTCTGCCAGTGTTATATTATGTTAGACTATGTGCCTGCAAGATCATAGTTAAAGAACATCAGACATTAATTACACTCTTAAGAAAACCCACACCATTTATGTTTTCATTAGTGTATTTTTAGGAGATCTTCTTTCTATATTCTCCTTAGTTGATTTAGAACTGTTTGCAGATTAATATGGAGGTTAACCTGGACTTGGGGCAAATCCCTAACTTAAAAGAATTTGTGAGTCATTTGACTAAGACAATGCACTCTGCTCTGCCTGGATCTTTGGTTATCTGGTAACTCATAGGATATCTGTTTCATTATTAGGCACATAATTTATTTGATTTGATGACAGTGAGAATCTTTTCAACTTAATTCCTCATCATTCATTATTGGAGATACAGGTATGATAGTGTTACCAAAGATGGTGATCTCACCTGGCAGAATCAACTGAATGAGAACAATAAGCCTTTCTTTGATCTTTGTGATGGCATATTTGTAAATTATTCATGGCAGGTATTCCTTCTCCTTCATATTTGGAACTTCTGCTTTTGTTATTTAATTTTTCTCTTGCATTTAAATATTCCACCACAAGTGCAGGTAAATTATCCGAAGCTTTCGGCCGCTGTTGCTGGTGAGCGGAAGTTTGATGTGTACATGGGTATTGATGTTTTTGGGCGGGGTACATATGGTGGTGGACAGTGGAATGTATGTAAATATATGAACCAGTCTCATATGCAATTTCTTTGTTTTATCCTCTTCAAATCATTTTTGAATGCTTGAAAGCATATTTTTATTCATAAATGCTTGAAATTACAAGTTTAATTTATTATTTAATATATCAAATCCTAGCATTTTAACAAGAAAATAAATGATATCACATAGGAAATGGCACCAATATACCATCCGATATCATGCATATAGGATGTGGGGCAAATTTATGGGCCCTACATGAGATAACCCCCATTAAAATAATTTAAATTAAGACCCCTTAACAGGTCTGAAAATCTCTATTTTTTTGCATTTCTTATGTGATAGATAACCTGGACTGCCATTGATTGACTGATACGGGAGTCTAGTGAAGAGTGTGACCTCTGGGTCTTCGAAGATAAATCTTCATATGCATAAAAGAAATGGATAAAGCACACAAAGTAAAGAGGTACAAGGAGTAGGGATTGTCTTGTACAACACATTGTAGCTTATGTACAAAAGGGAGACACAATTGTTCTTAGCTTTTTCCCCTCTTCCACTTTCTTATATGGGTGCACGTTATGACCCGGATGTAATCGATTTATGTTACCGTATATATAATTTGAAGGATGTCATATTATATTTCTTTCAAATGTAGAAATGTGAAGAACTTTAAAACTCCATGTAATTAATGCTTATCTTTGCATATCAGACAAATGTTGCACTTGATGTTCTTAAAAAGGATGATGTGTCAGCTGCTATATTTGCTCCTGGATGGGTTTACGAAACTAAGCAACCACCTGACTTTCAGACTGCCCAAAATCGGTAATGTAGTTTTGTCTTGTGAGATTTAAAAATGGGCTTCAGTCCCACTATGTATTTGGCTATATTGATACCTGCTTGAACGTGCAGTTTCTGATTTTATCTTTTCAAGTCATTCCAATTATACATTTCAACCTTCTCAACTTCACTACTGATCCTATTTTATTTCTAAATTGCTTATCATCTCTTTTCCTACAAGCTATATCTAGGAATGCATTGTTCGTATAGCCAACTTTAGTCGATGAGTAATGTCCTGACTAATATCTTCCAAATTATGAGGTTTTGAAATCTGTGTTTAATAAGTAGTAGTTTTTGGAAACAATTGTTAAGGCATTATATTTTGTTGTGTTTTTATTATTGTAGAACATTTGTTTTCGTGTACCCTTTCCAGTTTTACCAATGAAAACAACACTGATTGCAATTTGCATAGTGTTAGAAACCTCATCATGACCATGAGCCCTTAAAAATGGTATTTACCATCAAGTATTGGGTGAAACTTAGAAAAAATCAGCCAAAAAGTGCAAAAAGGACATGTTATGACTTATGAGTACATAACCAAAAAAAAAAAAAAAATGGAAGTACTGCAGATAGTGTGCGCTCTTAGATGAGCTGCTTTCTTAGTCTTGCATATGCAGCTGTGTTGGTCATTATTCAACCACATCCAATATTTTCATGTCCCCAATTGTCTTTTCCGTAGTACTTATAAATTTTTAAACATGTATACCAGTTTATCATAGGCACATTCTTATGTTTTGTATATGCTCCTTGGTTTACAGACTTTTTTTATTCTTATGTTTTGTATATGCTCCTTGGTTTACAGACTTTTTTTTATTCATAACTCAATCAATATATTTATTTTGTTTTATATTCTTTGTAAATATCCTTTTTTTACTCTTCTGTTACAATTCCCAATTTCACTTCATATCTCTGTGGTGTGTACTTCTTGATCATATTCATCTCCTTACCACTGTATTTAAAAGCATCTTTATTTTTTCCCCTTTCTGTTTCACCCTTAAATTAGTATGGATTTTAAACCTGATTTTTCTATAGAATCACACTCTTTTTACTGATCATTTTAAATCTCACAAAAGGTTTGATTTATTTTAATTTTGCTTACATCATCTGAATTTCACAGTTGGTGGGGCCTTGTTGAGAAATCTTGGGGACTTGTTCAAAACTATCCCAAGGGGCTACCATTCTACTCCAACTTTGACCAGGTTGCAACATTGTAAATTTCTGTTTTTTTTTTCCCCTTTCCTTGAGTTGTTTTAAAATTTAGAGTGCATTAATTCTCTAGCTTTTCTAGCTCAAAAAACTTGTATTAACTTTCCACTTCCCTAGCAATGAATTGGTAAGACAAACTTAATTCTGATGTCTAGGATAGGGAAGAAGAAGCAATCCTTAAATAGTGTAATTATGTAGCCATTAGGAGACCAACTGGGTCACAAAATCTGGCCCAAGAAATGGGGTCACGAATCATCATTTGGTCCAAGACCGTGGGAAATTTCAAGCCCTATGATATGAATCGACCTCTAATTAGACTTAAACCAGAACGCACCCGATGAAATTAGACATTCAAGTATTATGTAACTTTAAAATGCCAAAAATTTAAATATCTCAAATATTCAGTACAACTGATTCCAGGCTGGTAATTTCTATTTCCATTAATATGTTCGCCTTGGAATTTATTCAGGGACGTGGTTATCATTTCTCTGTTGATGGAGAGCAAGTATCCAGTGATCCTTGGTGTAACATTTCTTGCCAAAGTTTTCAGGTTTATATCCAAGCCTGTTGTTTCGTTTTACCCATCTTTTTCTCACTTGTTTTGTGGTCATTTGATGCAACTGTCAGAGTTTGATTGTGTGCTGGTTAAATTTCTGAAGGTTATTTATTTCTTCAATGTAAGTTATGGTGCCATGATTTTGTAGTTAACCTCCTAAATACTTTTTGAGTTGAGTTGAATTGCTTGGGATACCTCCAGTACTGTCAATTGTTGGAAGAGAACATGATTAAATCCTTAAGGATCAATAATCATAAAACGGAAGATAAGTTTGGATCTGACAAATGAAGTTTCTGTTTTCCAATCAACGACCATAAGAAAACTGGTAACATTGGTAATGAAAAATGTTTTACTGGGGAAATGATACCTGTTGGTACAGGATTTGAGGATAAATCCTGCATTTAAGGTGAGGCAATAGAATTCTTTTGGAACCAAAAACAAGAATCTTCTTCCAGGGTGAATTGAGTCTTTCTTTTTTTTCAATGTTTAGAAATGAGTGATATCTTATTCCATCATAGAATAAGCTAGAAAGTAAAGTCAGTTGAAAATGTCATCTGATAATTCAATTATATAGTGTGACTAGAATGGTATCAATGAAGACTCTAAAAGAGTGAAAAGAAGGTTGAAAGGGAAATGAAGTTGCTGATTGAGGACCTGAAAAGACATACTTGAACTGAAGTTACAGCTTCTGATTGGCCAAGTTTTGGTGCCATATTCATGCTGAACTAGCCAATAAGTTCAAAAAGGGAAATCCCAATAATTGTGGCTTCGTAAAAGTGCTTGATCATGTACCATATTCCAGTTTCATATTTCATATTCTTCTCTTGTTAGCGTTTTCCTTATCTGTTTACGACACATGATCCAGAGAGGTGTAAATGATGTGCAGCTTATCTTTTGTATGCTCTTTTCTGATATAAGCTATGGTTTTTATTTATTTAATATTTACTTGTTTAAAGATGTGAATCCTTGGTTTGTGAGCCTGTGTTTTCACCACTATTTAAAACTTTCTTTGAGCAAACTTAAAATCTCTGAAAACCTTTATTGGTGAATAAATTTTGTTGCATTATTTAAACCTCTCTCTCTCTGCTCTCTCTACATGGTTTCTAATTTTTATTTTTATATATTGATTTGTGACAGCCTGCCCTTGAGATTTCTGGGGATCCTAGCCCAAATGCAGTTCAAGTTCTTGTTGAGTAAGTTCCTTGCCCATATTTTTCTTTTTATGTGTTTCCATTTTGTGCTGAAGTGTTGCACTTTTATTCAGAACTATGAACTCAAATGCAAGAGAAATTCTGCTTCTAACATGTTTGGATTATATTGAAGCTTGATCAGTTGAACAAGTTTTAGGCTGTGTTTAGTTTTCATTGAATGTATTTGGCCAATTCTTAGCCTTGGAATTCATTCCCAGGCTAGTAAAGCGTGTCGCCAGGAAGGGACATAATTCCTCTGTGGGGAATGAGAATGAGATAATCGCATTCCTATTAAAACACCCTTGCAGTTTTTCCAAACTTGAAAACTTGTTCCTCATTTCTGTGTGCAGTACTTGTAACATTTTCAATTTTCAAAGTCTAGCTGAAAGCCTGAAACCATCCAAGGAGTTCCATCTTTAATGCAGAGAAACTTGTGAATAGACATTTTTTTTATTTCGAATTTTACATTCCAAATTCAGTTATATGCATTGCCAAACTCCTCTGCAGTTTATTAATGGGAATTGGGAACTGTTTCATGCAGTTATCCCTGACCTGAGTTAAAGCCAAAAAAGCCCTTAACCTGAGCGTGCACAGGGTCATCCTGAGATCATGAAGGCCATGTTCTCAAAACAGCATATAGCGGATCAACCATTACATCTACTAAGATGGTTGAATCAATCAGATATCACTTGTAGAGGCTTCCATTTTAGATACATCTTTCTGTCATTACCTTTCCTTAAGCTTCCCAATCTCCTAAGTAGGCTTCATCTGTGGTCCTTGTACGGCTCAAGTTACACAAACAGGTTTGCAACTGTGGAAGTATTTTATAGGATGCGCCTTACATAATATGTGGTTTCAATGCACATGATACCTTAATGCTATTTTCACATTGTACCAAGTGACGTTTTGTGATTCCTTCATATATATGCTGTGTGTGCATTTTAATCCTTTAATTTTTTAAACACTTGTGACATGGGATTTTTAGATGTGTGTGTTAGGTCTTAGCATTTTGGATTCCTATCACTTCTAGTTCAGTTGCATTTCTGCACTGCAATTGAGTTGGAATAAAATGTGGATGCAGTTCTGCCTCTGGGCCGCCATACAGACAAGCACGTGGAAAATTTCTGTTTATCAGTACTTTCTTTTTTTAATTATATTCACTCTTTATCTTTCTCATAGGATACCTTCTTGATGCTTGGGATAAAGAAACAGTTTACTTCCACTTGATTTTAAGGTTGTCAGATCCAGGCTTAAGGATGAGCCGAAATGGGTTGTGCTTCATTCTATTCAATGTAACATGTAACAGTTGTTGCCTTGCTGTTTTTGGTCCAATAATTCATTTCTCTAATTTGGTTTGAATCTTGGCATGTTGAACAGTGATTTTTTTTTTGTCCCTTGCATTTTCCAATAGTTTGTTGCCTTCTTCTCCTTTACAACTTGCTTTCTACTCTACTTGATTTAGGCTGTGTTTGGAACCTTGGATTTGGGAAGAAAAGAAAATAAAATGTTAAAATTTTCTTTTCTCTTGTTTGGTTTCAATGAAGGAAAATGAGATTTTCTCTGCAAATTCTCTCCCTCTTCCTCTCCAATGTAAAAAATTCTCTCCAAAAAGGTCAGAATTTTGAAAGAAAAGAAAATTCACTATCGCTTGTACTATTCACACCACCCACCCAACCCACCATTAGCACCATCCACCACAACCATAACCCACCACCACTGCCCGCCACCGCCCGCCACCACCGTCAACCACCACCACTAACCACTACCGCCGCCCACCACCGCCAACCACCACCACCAACCACCACCCATAACCACAACCAACCGCCACCACAACCACCCACTGCCGCCCGCCACCACCACTAACACCAGCTGCTGCCTACCACCGCCCACCACCACCATCATCGCCGCCGCCATCGCTGCCACCCCACCAACCCTAACAGTATCCGTCCATTCTCACTCGCCACTACCCCAATCCATCATCTTACTAAAATATATTTTTCTTTTTGTCTCATTTCTCATCTCATCCAAACATTGGAAAAGAAAAGAAAATCAGTATTTTTCTTTTCCTTTATCTTCTTTTCTTTTCCTTTTTAGCTTTCTTTCCTTTTCTCCCCAAATCCAAGGATCCAAACACAGCCTTAGGAATCATGAAAATGCAACAGTTAGGCACATAATCATTGGAATCTTAGAATGCTTTCAACTGTGAGGTTCTGTAATGTATGAAGCTGATGTAACCCTCCTGTCCTACCATTTGATACCCTATTTGTTTCTGGGATTGTGTATAAACTAGGAGATAATAATATAATTTAGTTGATCTTCTAATTTTTGGTGATCACAAGACTTTATCATTGTTTTTGACTATATTATGCCCTAACACCCTCCTAATTTCATACCATTTACTGTTAAATTATGATTGTGTGGAATTGTTATTGTGATGGAAGTGATAAATAGCATAATTTTTGTTCAAATTGATAAAATTTTTATTGTGATGTGCAGTATCCAGAGTTAATTTTACTTTAAATTCGTTGCTTTTTGTTCAATTGGCATTTATGATTTATTATATTCTTTTGTTTGAAGAAAGGGCTTGCTTATTATAACTCCAAGGACCAGAAAGTTCCTCCCCCCCTTCTTTCCTTGTTGCATTTTTTGATAACATGATCTATGTGTTGAAGAAGTGTTCAAAAAGGAAGAAATAAAAAAAAACTTATTTATCACTGCCATTGTTCTCCAGTTTGATTTGCTATTTGATATCAAAGAATTTAAAGTTATGTTCCTGAATACAATATTATTTTTTCAAATGGTAGTTTTAAGGGTGCATCTTATGGTGGAGGAGGGAACGTCACATTTAAAGGAACTCTTGAAGATAATGCTCATGTCATGACACGGCTCTTTCCAGCAGAGTTACTTTGTGGTGAACTGCCCATCCATATTACCTATTCTGTAAGCAACCCAATTTTTGGATAATGCTTTCTCACATAACAGCACCTATGAACAATCTTCAGATTACATTTGAATCTTAATTGTGAAAGAGCATATCAAGCAGTTGCCGTTATGTTTTTATTACCAAATACAACACTCATTAACAGGAAGCTAGCCTGTCATTGGACTCTTTGGTTGGCAACTACTTTCTACAGATTGAATATTAGAACCTGCACTTCAAATGTTGGGAAGTTGAGGTAACACTCAATGGGATCCTCAGAAGATAATTGATAGGTTAAAAGCAAACTCATTTGATGATTGTAAAAATTCAATAAATCACTTTTATTTCAGTAGTTATAATAGGTTGTTGCATTTATTTTATATATGTTTTATTATTCCATCTGGTTGATTTTGACCTAGTGACGTGGTGGTACATCCTACTTGCATTTGTGTCATATCGTCTTATAATTAACAAATTTAAATTTTGTCATGGTAGTTAAGACTATTTTCCTTTTTAGTACTTCTAGTTGCCATAGCACTTGAAATCAGCCTGAGGCATTTTAATTGCAGCTCCAGTGGAAGTTCCATATATTCCTATCAAGGTTTGCTACCTTCTACCAGACTACCGCTCTATGAGGGCTACTCCCCCTAGTTGATCGAGTGTTCACGGCACAATATTAATAGATTAATGATGTAGACAACATCAATGATGATCAAGCTTGAGTATTTGAATTTATCTCCCTTCATCTAGTTCTGCCATTTACTCATTACGTTTATGATTTCTGCAGGTGAGATCAGATGGGAGCTCTCTGTTGGGCTTGGGCCTTCAGTTTTCTTCAACTACAAATGACAAAACATCAGTCCTCCTTGCTTCCTGGGGAAGGACCCTACCCACCATGAACCAGTTTTCTAGCAAATTCAGTAGAGTTATTACGCCAAATCAAGTTAGAAAGTTGGAGAGAGATGGTCCAACCACACCAACATGGACATTACTAGAGTGCAGTATGAAAATGAGTGGTTACACACTAACAGAAATTCAAGCTGTTTGCTACAAGTCAAGGTCTGAAAACAAAAGGAGACAAGAGCAGACCCCCAGTTCAGGAAACCAAGCAGCTACATCAGCATACAGTCTATCGGAATATTTTGCAGTACTCGGTCATATCACAGTTAAAACTTCTGATGAAAATTCAGATTTCCCGCCCTCTTCATCATGGGTGGTTGAGGGTCAATACATCACCTGGACTTCAGGTGCTCAGGGGGCGAAGATCTTGAATGTCAAACTTGTTTGGAAGTTGAAAGACGGAGATGACTCTCTGTTTTCAAAGTATATTATATACGTTGAAAAACAACCAGAAGCAGGAGATCATAGCGAGTATCTTGGGGTGGCACGAGTGGAAGCATTCTATGTGTCCAATCTCACAGTTCCTTCAGGCACTTCCAGCCTCAAATTTACCATTCAGGTGTGTGGTGCCGACGGAACTTGCCAGAAGCTGGCTGATTCTCCAACGTTTCAATTGACTGTTGAAGGTTCGTAAATCCATTGCTCGATGCCATTACTCTCTTATTTTCTTCTCTTTCTTTTCAGCCTTCTGTCATATCCTCAAATAATATTCGCTTGATGACGATTAAATGGCTTATAAGAAAGTAACCTTATTACTGATATGGTTTTATGCATCAAGTCACCCATCATTTAACCGCTTACAAGTAGCATGCGGCCAAATTCGAGGTTGGTGGTCCTCAGAAGCACTTTTAAAAATGATTTTAACTAATAATATACCACGAGACAAAACAGTATGGCAACGGTTTGGAATATTTTTTGCTCATGAACCTCTAGTGTCAGGAAATCAGGACGAACGTGTACAGATTCTACAGAACTCTTCAGAATCAGATTCTGGGTAAAGCAGAGATATGGAGCCTATCCACCCACTTATAAGCTGATATATGGATCGTATATTCATTGTAACCAAACACACGCATACTCATTTGCAATCTTGATATTTGGTTCCTACAGAATGCAGTCCTGTCTATACCCCCACTTACATGGGATGAGATAGACGTTTAGAGAACCACAAAGTGACACGTGGACCAATTCAGGTTATCCATGTCTTCCATTTATGGTGGAGCCAGGTAGGTGAAGTGTGACGCTTAGATACGTGTTACAGGTGAACAGATTTTCCTTCGACGTGAGAGTTCGGATGACGGTCTCGTTATGCACATTTGTGTCGCAAGAATCAAGCTCTTTGATGGTCATTGATTGATTGCGTGGCTGTTTTATCTAATCGGGTGGGTTGATTCCTTTACAATTGAAATCTTGTGGATCCTCTATCTAGAGGATCCTCCATAAGATTGTGCCATATGCTCCTTGAATGGTGTAAATGTAATTTTTTTAAATGCTTCAAGGGACACATGACACAATCTTATGAATGATTTACATAAGGAGTCTAGATAAAAAATCCACAGGATTTCAATTCATTGCCTTAAAATGACGAGATCCAAACTTTGTAGTAGTTGTTGGTCGGTCGTCATGAGATTGCCCTGATCTTACGTCTCTCTATTATTTTCTCGGACCACCTAAAATAGGCACATGAAAGTGTAGAGGAAAAGGTTAAAGGCCTCCCAAAATATCTCCATTTATATCCTTCTTTAGGATGCTAGCATGTGACAGCGATGTTGCTCCTAAAGCTAATCAAGACCATCAAGTTATTACAAATAGTATTTGTATTCGTCGCAGACGTATATATCTCAAAAAAAAAAAAAAAATCGAAACTAGAAAGGGGATAATTGAAACCAAAATTTCATTTCTTGTGTACGAAAGAAAAAGGGTAAACTAAAGGGAGAATGTTAAATTGTTGGGTGACAACATGTTGGGTCAAAATTTACCCTTTTGATACTGACAAGAGACCAAAAAGTCCCAATAAAGGAAGGTGAAAACAAAAGTAGACATGACGACAGGGGATGAACTTTGGGACCTCATGACCCTCAAATGGTAAAAAGTGAGAGGCCTCCTGCAAAAGTAGGGGTTAGTCTGATGTGGGGCCAGTTGAAGGTAGAAAAAGTCCTCCCTTGTGAAAGAAGTGCCCAAAAGCCGAAAAAGTGAGAAAGAGGAGATATTTTCCATTGAGAGACAATTCAAAGCATAAGCTGAAGCATAAGGAACAGAAAAGAAAATTCCACTAACGACGATATGTCGAGATATTTTCATGCCCATTGAAGTATTTGTCAGGAACTCTCTTTACAAACCGACCCTGCAACCAAACACAGTATGGGAGTTCTGATCAGAACCGCAAACAGTTAGATAGATGGCTAGCTAATTTGATTGATATAAAAAGATGTATTAGATCAGAAGTGGTAAGTGAACCTTGAGTCTGGGTCTTTTATCTGCATTGAGCTTCCGGACTTGGTATCTTATCTTCTTAGAGAACAATCTGTTCTGACGCTTCTCCTTGTATCTGAGAACACTAGCTTCCCTTCTTGTTCTCTCTTCTTCCATCACAGGCACCTCTCCCATCTGTTTTTTTTTCCAAATGTACACAATGGCAATATTATGAAAGAGATAACAGAACCCATGTAATCATAAGTAGAATTACAAATTCAATCTTAATTTCCAATACCCATGTCACCAATTGTGATGTAAAGGTTACAATCCTTTTCTACAGTAACAGATATGGTGATTACTTTTTTTTTTTTAATTATTATTATTATCTCTCCTTTCACTTCCTGTTCAAAGGAAATTAAGAATAAGCAAAATTAAAGGACAACAGGTTCAATTGTACGTACAATGCATTTGTTTGCCATGGAAAGTGAATGGTCATTGGCCCAAAGCGACCCACGGTCCGACCATGCGTCCAGAACATCTTGATAATTCAAACTCAAGTTCAAAGATATGCTTTTCGCTTCCTCCTCCTCCTCAAGCCCAGAAATATCCTTCTTGACAGCCTTACTGTAATGATGCATTTCCTCTAAGCATTTGATTGTGTTGTCATCCTCGCCGGATTCATCGTCTTCTTCTTTAATAAATTCCTCCTTGAACAGGCCATCTTCTTCTATGGGGAATTTCTCCCGGTCCTTGAAGTTCCATTCATGGTAACCACGCATGTTCTCTCCAGCTGCTAACATCTCTTCAACATCAATGCTTAAAATGCCCTCCAATTCCTCCATAATATCAATCTCCTTGTCGACATTCATTTTCAAGAAAGCATCTTTGAATTCGGACGATTCAGACGATTCAGTGATATCGGAGTCAGGCACCTGCTGTTCCTTCTTTGGACTTCTTAAGAAAAAATTGCACCTCCCCATCTATCTTTCTCTCTCTATCAAATAGATGGAGAGAGAAAGAAAGAAAGAGAGCCCTTATAGCAATGTCATCACTTCTTCTATTTTCACTTTTTATCCTACATGTCACCTTATCCTCAGGCTATTGGTTGGTTCATGTCCTACTTTCTACTGATAGGCTGAAAATTTCCAGCTCCAAAGGAGGGATTAAGACCTTATACCTTTTATAGTGCCAAGAATTAAAGACTAAATAAATTCAATTCCTAGAATATTCGAAGAGCACGTGATCTCAAAGTGTATGCGACTAAAAGGAAGAACCGTATGATATCATGTGAGAGAGAGTATTTATGTTCGGATTTGAATCATCTACGGTTGAGCCTATAAATTGGCTCAATCGTACCCAATTGTTGTTTGTCAAGTAGGCAAGCGACACTTCCTCTACTTTCTCTCTCATGAGTGGGAAAACAAAAAATTGATTTTCACTTTTTCAAGGAGTGTTGCTTGCCCTACTTGGCAAGTAACAATTAGATACGGTTGAGCCAATTTACAAGCTCAACCATGGATGATCTGAATCTGTTACATTCTGGTGATGGTGGTAAATAGTAGTACATGGTTACTATAGTGTTGTGTATGTGCCTTGCATTCAGCCAATATGCAAGTTATTTCTATATGCTCAGTCCCAACATTGCAAATGGGGTATTTTTGTAATTTGGATATTTACCTATATTTATATCTATACTATATATAACGAGAATAGGACCTTTGGAAAGCATGCCAACAACTATGCGTTACTTCTCCAAAAAGCATTTACCTTTTGTTGTTAAAGCATCATTAATATAGGGTTGAAAACAGTCAAAACTCTATCTATTTGTTTAAAATCTGGACAGTTACAAAACTGTTCCCTTGCTCTAAGTGCAGTACTACAAGTGCACTGATGCAGGGAGATCTGAGATAGATGATGCGGAGCTGTCAGATTGCATATTGATGACGCTGGAATACCATGAGTTGGCAAAGCATCGCAAAGGCAAAAAGTGATGGTGATATCTTTCTAATTAGGGAAGTTTTGAATGCGTTTTAGTGTTTTGGCCATAACTTTGGCTATGGTTATCGGAATCGCACATATGACCCAAATTCGGAAAATATTTCCGGCGCGCATGCCGTGGTACATGACTGAAGTCGATGTGTACCTTTCTCGACCTCAAATTCCGCTGTTTTCCCCTCCGAATTGCTATTCTTAGTTATTTGTTGCTATTTTTGGTAATACTTCATTTGTCAATTAGGAAGTGATTTTAAACCCGATTTGGGTTAGATTTTTCACAAGTTGCTTATTTTATTCTATATTTCATTTAGGCATGCTTTAGGGGCTTTTGCCGTTTTTAGTAACTTTCCATTATAGACGATTTTTGGCTATAAAGTCCGGCTGGTGGACTGATTTTGGTATTACTTGATTAATTGATATTGAATTGAACCTCAGAGAAGTTTTTCTCTGTGTTTTGGGCAAGCTGCTTGTGTTCTTCCCTGTTTATCATCTGTTTGAACTAGCCTACAGAATAATCTCTATTTTGTTTGGTGTCATGCACCCTACTAGTTAATATATACTGGAATTAGGTATGGAACAATTAATACAGCTTCGACAAGAGGGAGTTTTGTACTCTATAACCCTATATTTACATATCTTAGTGAAGGAACTCCCATCATTCATAAATTTAATCTTTTTACCAAATCACGTAAACTGTATATCTTTCTACTTTAATTTTCTCAAATTATTTAATCCAACATGAGTTACAAGGAAGAAGTAGAAGGAACGTGGAATGACATTTTGAACGAAGAAACCTCCTTCCTTTGGAAGCATTATCCTCGAGCCCTCAAAAGAGAAAATGGGTTCCTCATATTTGCCTCGTCTCGAGAGATCGCAGAGATCGAGAATGATTGAAACATGTAGAAATAGAGAAAGGAAGACAACCCTTTTGTCTTCTTTTGTGATCATATTATATATTCCTGTTGTTAGTCACTTTTCAAATCATTTTGACTAACACCAAGCTTTATTTCCCATCAGTCCCGCATGGAGGGATCATTGAACAGAATCCCAACTTAGTTCTGTTCTAGCCACGTTAATCAGAACCCTACATTATTTGCCCTTCGCTTAATTTCAACAATTTCTCAAAAATGCCTTAAGAGATCAGTACTCAAGCAAAGTTAGTATAATGTACGTGCAATGAATTGCACTATGCTTGTCTACATAATCATAATTAAATATTTTGTCATAGTTCTCAATATTCATAAAATTGATAGTATTCAATTATAACTAATGAGACCCCATTAAGAAAATAGTAAAAAGACGTGATCCATCTAAATAAAAAGGTGGGTTGAGAGAGATCGAGTAACTGAAAATATGATTTTTGAAAGAACGGGATTAAGATAATTAAGATTTGTATTGCCGATGCCACTTTGATGGGAACTGAATTTTGATTATGATGATGATTGGGATAAAGAGTAGCTTGAGTAGCAGTACTGACAAAGTAACTAATCATAATAAGCATCTTTTCATTAGCTAAATTTGGCATTTAATTAGTTCACTTCATCCCAAAAACACAGCAATATATAAACAAACGGAGGTGGATGTGATAAGGAGAGTAGGAAAGCCTCCAAGTTTTGACTTAGGAAATGCTTCCACAATAAACAATGAAATGAGGAATCTTTTAAGTCAGGTGGTGGCTTTGTTTTATTAGATCAAAAACACTACATGGATTCGACATAGAAATGGATTATTCTAAATGATATGACCACTGATGTTAGCTAGTAATACTAAAATGAAAAATGAAGTTTCCTGCACTTCCCCCCACGTGAACGTAACCCAAGTTACCTACCCTAACGTAGCAGAAATAGTAGTAATCAGATTTCTTACACCCTTGACTGGAAGGGCACCGACCCCACCACTCGTTAGTCGTCTGAAGAAAAGTTTTTGTGTTTGTTTTTCAAGTTACTCACAAAACCCTAATTTACTCAACCATTTCACATGCTAGGGTTGACCCCATCAGTCTTCATCACTGTTTTTTATTTTATTTTCTAACACAACCTGGATCCCTCTCTATTACTTGAGTTTTACTACAAAGGAAAAAAAATATTTCCAGAACAACTATTTGCCTCAAGTGAAAGAGTGTGAAAGCAAAAACGACAAGGCAAAGGGTGTAGAGAACAGTTCACCACTTCATTAGAACCAAGAAAAAACAAATTCATGTCCAGAGAGACTCTCTCTTTAGAGGGTCTTGAATTACAGTGCTAGATGAGGCAAAGTTAAAGTACTGCGGAATGTTACTGAGGTCATTGTGAAGAATTGTCCTTTCATCTGATTCAATATTTTGGGTCGGTAACACTGGGTCTTGCTGCATCTGGACACAAAGGATCTCTGCTTGAGCCACAGCTAGTTGCATTTGTAATTGGGAGACTTGGTTCTGTAAGTAGGAGATAGCTCCAACACATCCATAAACCGGGTCTCGAACTCTTGCGTTCGCTTCGTAAACCAGGCTGCTCACGGCATCTGCTCTTTGATGAACAGGAAGCTCCTGCAAGACAAATAATCACACATGTTAATGACCCATCAAGACCCCCATTACAGGCAATATAATGAACATATATCAAATGAGAAAGACTGATTTTATTGGAAAGAGACAAGAGAGTTTGGAAGAGAGAGAGAGAGACCTGAAGCATTTTACTGACATTGCTAGCCCCGAAAACTTTGTGAACAATGGCAAACTTGTGGGGATCATCAGCAGGGAAGTAAGGGGCAAAGATGCAATCCTTGGCACAGCGACGCCTCAACAACTTGCAGGAAGCACATGGAGAATTTCCTCCCCCCATTTGGATTCCCAGAGATCAGATAAGAAGAAGAAAGAGAGCTCTGTGTGTATGATGTAAAGAGGGAGGAAGGCGCGTGAAGGGAGAAGAAGAATATGGGGTGGCGTGTTGTCTATCTATGCAAAGGAAGACGAAGACCAAAACAAACACGAGCTTAGACTTGAAGCCAAATGAGATTGGAGTTCGCCTTTATATATAATTCGCAAGGGCGAGTGAACCTCAGTCAATCTAAACACTCTATCACCGCAGCTACTTTAAAAAACTTGTTACTAACGTGCAACCTCGATCTTCAACGAGACTCTACAAAAACCGGGTCCCTTCCTACATAGAATAAACGGTGTAGCACAGAATAATTTGCTTTAAAATAAATAGATCATTAATGGTCTTTTGGGTTTATTAGGCTATACATGGTTTTACTATTTTACCCTGACAGCCTAAAAATTTTAGTTATGGAATGGGAAGGAGATTGTGATCATTTGGTGGGAGGGAAATAATATTATAGCCCGGCACGTCGTCGTAAGGAGGCGGGGGCGAGGGTTGACCGTCGGCGAGGCGTGTAATAATAGTATAATAGGTTGGCAAGCCATGCAGTTGTTTGGCCTACATGTTGCATTTTGACTCTTATTTAAGGGTAATGATATGAAGAGAGAGAAATTGGGTGCATGTGTGTCTGTGAGAGAGAGTAATTAGGGTCGGGGTCAAGAGACAAGTTTGGAAACGATGCATGACCCTAACCCGGACCGAGAGAGAAGGGTTCGACGTGAATGTCTGTTGACAGTCATTAATTCAAGTGAACAAACACACACATACACGCCCCTCCTCTCTCTCTCTCTCTCTCTCTCTCTCTCTCTCTAATATATAATTATATATATATACGCATTCATGGTGATCAACGATCAAGTGAGTGTTCTTCACCAACCGAGAATTTTAATTAGTGGCAACGCTTTTATGGTGTTTTCTTTGTTTTCCTCTGATCGATTGTGATCAGATGGTTGAGCGGTCAAGTGTAAGTTTCTAATGATGCCGCAGCTTATAAGTAAGTTTTAAGTTAGAACTGGAACTGTGCTTTCTTCAAATTAAAACTGTTGCATTCATGAAACTAATTTGGATATTTTCTTCTAATTCTTGTTTATCGAAGGCTGGGAAGCTGAAATTAAGATCCTCTATTTCAAGGAATACTTAAAGATCAGTAGCAGCTTCAGAAATTGGACGCAGAATTCAGAAACCTAACTGCTACTATTTATGTATCAACAGGAAGGAAGCAGAATTCAGAACTTAAATCCTCACTTAAACACGTTGCACGATCCTTGACATTGATCTCCATCTGGATCAGCGAAGTCTCAAATCCTCATACAAACTCGATTTGATTGAACAGAGAGAAACGACGATGTAGGATACCATCCAAGCTAATCCCACCATGATTTGAATAACAATAAGCTTAGAAACCACCCCACCAAGCAATTAATGAGAAACACTTAATGAGATCCGACATCAAACTATGGTCTAAGAATTGTTAAAACGAAACCCACTTCGAGGGAGATTGAAATTGAAATTGAAATTGAAAATTGTAGTTGTAGGGGTTGTAGAACCGAAGTCCTAATTATCTCCCACTCTCTTGCATTTAATGCCTCTCACAGGGTTCCAAGTCTTGTCATCACCCCTTTCCCAGGAACACAGCTCTCTTTCCCTAGTTGTTGTGGTCTTCTTAATATAAATACATGTCTTACGAACCAAGCTGCGGTTTCTCTAAGCTTGACTCTTATTATAAAAATGGGTCTCTCGTCACTCTCTCCCTATTCAATCTTTATTTGTATATATTACTTCACCAAACGGGTAGCTTTGAGTTTCAGTTCAGTTCAAGTTTCAACCCCAAGCCCTAAGCTAGCTCTGGGAAGAAGAGACCATGTAATTAAAAGGGTGATCGAGAACCTTGTCATGTGTGTGTGGGTTTGTGTTTGTGTGTGTTTATTACTGAGTTATTACATTAAAGAATGAGGAAAAACAGACATCTTTCACCACCTTAGAAGGAAAAACATGCGGCCTTCAATGCAAACATTGAATGCGCTTTGTGGCAAGGGAGATTCGTTTTTGAGATTCACTCAAAGCCTGTTGTTTGTTGAAATTGGCAACAATGAATCTCACAACTTGCTACTGTGTCTAAAACACCGTTCTACTAAACATTCAAACTGATAGTAAGGGGTGAATTTTATATATTTAATATATTTTTTAATACTCCCTCAAGTAAGGGGTGAATTTTATATATTTAATATATTTCTTAACACTCCCCCTTGGGTCGGACTCAAACCCATGTAGAACACTGTACCTACTACAAGTTAAAAATTGATAGCAAGGGGTGAATTTTATATATTTAATATATTTCTTAACACTCCCCCTCACGTGTGGGCCGGACTCAAACCCATGTAAAACACCGTATTTACTACAAGCTCAAACTTATCTACTACAAGCTCAAACTTACAGTAAGGGGTGAACTTTATATATTTTATTATATTCATAACATAGTACAAGCAACTGAATTGTCAAACTCATCAAAGGCCTCCTTGCAGCAGCATGAGGAGTCCTAGCACAAGTCTATGCTAATAGCAGAGGGCAGAGGGGAATCTTTCCTTAGATTCTGGTCACCTTTTTCTTTTCTTTTTTTGAACTATTATCCTCCCCAATTAAAACAATCCAAAACTATAACCATCCTACCATTCTTTCCAATATGCACATGCCGCCACCACTAGTTTAGTGTTGATGAATAATAATACATCCCGCCGACAAGATAATCTAGTCATGGACCGTGTGGGGGGAATATGCAACGCGGTGTTCAGCAACCTAAGGAATAATGATAAGTGCATATTGCATCCCAACAACCTGGATCGGTTGGATGTTAGTCCATGTAAATTTAGTAATGATCAAGGTCCCAAAAAGAAGGGACCTTGGTTCAGGGATTCAAACCCCCTATAGCTAGAGACCCGAGAATTCGGTGGCAATTATATATGCGTCAGCCTTATACAATGTTATCTGAAGTGGGGACATTAAAACGACGATCTGAACCTTGAATTTGCAATCGATATGATGTAAATTTCTCTCACCATATTGACTAAGCCCATTGCAGGGTATGACTTAGTCTCAACACCGACATGATCAGGCCAAGTTCTCAACGCGTCCGAGGAACTGGGACCGACTCCTTCTGCAGGTGCAACTTGGTTGGGTTAGAACCGAGAACCGACTGAAGCTACTTGCACCCAAGTGACGGTCCCATCCAGATAGCCTACATTCATTCCAAAAGTCAAAATGGGCCTGACCACATCTGCCAGACAAATTCTGCAAGAAACAACACAAAATGCTAGAAAATTGCTAAAAACGCCGAAAGGCCAAATAGGAATGCTGGAACCCTAATGTGTTCGGAAGCTGAGTTTTCTTGGTGCGTGTCTAGGATTCCACAGAGAGTGTCCATGGCATATGGAGGTCGCACACCTTATCAAGGTGTTGACCGTAAACACAGAATTACTCGGATTTAGTTGTTCGCTGATATGGGCCGGGCATTGTTTGGACCATGTTGGGAGATTATGTCTAGGGATTTTCAACATTCTTAATCTACTGGTGACGTCCTTAAGTCCATTTAGTGAAGTCTTGGGTCTAATTAGGCTAAGTTAGGGTTTTATACTAAAACCGGAGCTCCAACGTAGCTGCAAATAAGCAGTTTTATTCTAGCATTTATACCACCAGTTATGTTGGCTGACTTGTCATGCTAATGTGACACTCCCTTCCATGTCATCCATGTGGGTAATATAGCTGTTAGGGAATGAAATTGTCTGTGGCCTTTCCCTAAAACGGTCCCTGATGCTGCCGTGAAATGCTGCCATGTGGAGCATCTCATGGCTAATGTGTTTTTCACTGTTTTAAATGTTTTCAAGTGGAACCCACATGACAAAACACTGGTCGTGAGATGCTCCACATGACAACATCTCACAATCGCATCAAGGACTGTTTCAGGTAAAGGCCACAGATGATTTCTAGTGATTACATTAGAAGTAACAAGTGAAAGTGATAGTTGAAGACTAAGCCCAATATAAGAAACTTTATACTCCCAATATAAGAAGACTAAATGTCAAGGCAAACTTACCCTAAGAATTGAACACAAGACTTTGCACCTTAATACCATAAAAAACAATATGAAAAAGTGTTTGGCTTTCATGGACCTGAACATACACTTGAGGTGTCCTTAAATAGGAATACAAGTAACAAACTTTACGCTTACACAATTTGACTTATTTTGAATTGTTCATACATGATGAGTTGTATAGAGAGTTCGTAGAACATGACCTTCTAACTTCTGAGGATTGAATATTTTCCGTAACAGCTCCACAATACTCGGATGACACCGACTGTCATCCTCAATACCCGATTTTCTTGACACCCCAAAAAGGTAGAACGCTGTTAATGACCAAAACTTTGAAGTTAAGTCACACTACGAGCAAGAAAGCCACTTATGAGAGGCGGGGGTGGATGAGCAAATGTATGAGATCAAGGACCTTTTAACAGAACATTTTGATTTTTTGAATAGCCACATCCAAGAGTTAGACAGATCAAAAACTTCAAAGGAAGAACAAAAAAAAGAACAAAGAAAAATACACAAAGATAACACCAATTACTTAATAAACTGTCACGGACACCTTTGGGAGCGGATTTAGCAAGTTGAAAGGCGTCTCGCTGGTTCCTCCATCTTTATGCAAGTGGTCCACTGCCGACAATATTTAGAAGCCCAGTTGACAGCCTCGAGAATTCGTTCACGGCGCTAGATCGTCACTCTTCAAGATGAAGGGAAATTTGGGAATTGTAAAAAAAAAGGCACAGCCAACCAACCAATGATATCCAAAGATTTCCAATTGAGCCACTAAAAGCCAACCCCAACGGTGCAAATCAAATCACTACACTTCTCTAGGTAGACCGCAACAGATCGTTAATACCAAAGAAAAATGTTCATTTGGTCGACAATGGAGAGCTACACCGTCTAACCTAGTGGGACTTGCAAAGTAAGCTTTGATCATCTCTGAAATGCCTGTTAAGGAACTATGAAGTTCTGTGTTCCATTTTTAGTATCATAAGGTGCAATCGGACAACTCCCCGCAATTGAGTGGCAAATTTGCGCAAATTCATTTAGGCCTACAACCGATAATTAACAAGGGGGAAAGACAACCGAAAATTCCTGAAATGCATTGGACAAAGCATCCAGAAAAACAAAAAACATGCAAAGTCTCTAGCGAATAACAAAAACATAAACATGCAAGCACATTCATCAAGAAATGCACTGACCCTAGTTTGAATTTCATGCAAAACAACAGAATTTTGTAAGGTGTAACTCACCTGAAAATCTCAACCTACCTTAGCAGCAATTTGGAGATTATCCACTTGCCTCTATAAAAACATTCACATGGTTCAAATTAATCCCAAGCTTAAGACACAAAAATTCTTCCAACTAGTAGAAACATATTAAAAAAAGGCGAAAATATGTTTTATGCAGGGAAAACAGACAACCTACCTTTAAGTCTTCTGTTTGAGAACAATCCCGACAATGGGAAGACTTAGAATTCCCTCAGAAACAATTCTTAGTACATAAAATGGCCAGCGCCAACATCATAGCATCAGTACGGACGAGAACGGCTCCCACCTTGATAATGTCTATCCGGCCCAGAGCCTCCATCTCTGTAACTGTCCCTGCGTCTGTCTCCACCACCACCATAGCCACCTCTACCACCACCACCACTGTTCAATTAAAAAAATAAAAGAACAGTGAGCACCAATTTTTTATGCTGTAACTTAGGAACCACCATATTTCTTCCCTAAAGCAACTACAGGACAATTTTACAACTTGACAGACTCAAAGAAGCCTCTCAAAACTTCATAATTATATCACATGCATCTGTTCATGGCATCGAATATCAAGTATGCCGATGAACGTAAGGAGGGCTTTACCTTATTTGTTCCAACCTGATAGAGTCATCCAGATAGCGACTAATGTTTAAGATACAAGAAGTCCAAACATAAAAATCAGGAAAACTTCAAAGCAATCACACTTCATGTAGAAGTACATTATTAAGATCCACCTGCCTTCCTAAGTCACCACAATCAGTTCATCCGAGGGATGTTCTTTAAATAAATGTGTTAAGATAAAAGGTTAATACACCCAATGCCAACAAGTGTACTGGGTACAATGACAGAAAAATCTGAGAAAATAGGAAGATCGTTTGCAGTATAGATTCATTACTCTATCAAGCATTTGTTGTCTTCCTTCTCTAATATGAATAAAAAATGGCCTCTCTCATCAGCCTTTGCCTTGGGCTCCATCTACTTTAGCTAACCATACCGCAGGTTTAATCACTTTAATGATTTCACTAAAGAATAAAACTACTTTCCAAAAAAGTAAATATCACAAAGTGAGATCTACATGCAAATAGATATACATTTATAATGAATCTGAAGCACATGTTATTACTACACGGACAATACAAACAACACAGCAATGGCTTTTAGACTTGGAAATAATAGTAATGATTTTCACACCATACAGGCCATTCCTATTATATGAAGACAAAAAGCATCAGTCCTGCAAAAATGGAACCAAAACCGATAAATCCACTTACCAAAGGTATTTTAACTAATAACTTAACTAATATTTTTTTTTGGCAATCAAGACTTGGAACATGAATACTTCAAAATCTAACAATAACCCCACAACAAAATCAAAGTAAACTACTTACACCATTAGGAGGGTTCAGATAACCTTTGGCCACCACCATTCACTGGCCAAAGTTTATCCATACTTTACCGGGTCCTATCAAGTATCAACTCAAACCAAAACTCTGATCCATATGATTTCTATAGAAGAAGAATGATTCCTTGATAAATGGAGTTTTTTCTTTTTTTTTTAATCATAGGAAGGCCTTTATTACAATGCTTCCTTGATCACTAGGTAACTCCGCTATCACATTTGTTGCCACACCAGTGAGACATCTCTCTGCTGCCAACCAACCACCAATACTAAGTCGTCTGCTCTGAGCAATGTTTGCCACTCTATTGCACTCGATTATTAGCCTTTTGTTACTGGCCTCTCATTTTTCTTCAAAGCTGCATTAAATCCAATCCACCCACAATTGCAACCATGTCACCATAGCAAATGGAACTTGTTCCATCGCCCAAATCAACATTTATTTTCTGTGCTACACCCAATGGACCTGATCATATTACCCAAATCAACTTTTCTTTAAATTGCATCCACCCACAATTACAACCATGACATCACCGCCAATGGATCTTGTTCCATCACCCAAATCAACTTTTATTTTCTGTTATATCCAATGGACCTGGTCATATTACCCAAATCAACTTCTGTTTTTCTGTGTTATTTTGAGTAATTATGTTAATTCTCATTATTCGGTCAAGATTTTGACATTTAATATGAATCTTCGACTAATTTTCTTCTACAGCTAAAATTTACATAGTTTTATTTGGTACAGCCTGACAAAGTAAGCCTTCCAGAATAGTTTAACCCATTACAAATGCAGAACTCCAAAATTCCTTATTTCGCTAAACATTGTATATTTGGGTGGCCAAAAAATACAACTAATTACTCAAAACTCAACAACTTCAAGCTGGGGTTCAGAAACCTCTCTAACTCTAAACTCTGGCAAAGTTCTGACGTGCAGTTCACGAGCCAATCAAACATCCAAGACCTAGTCACCCTCAAAAGAGAGGAAAATAACAGAGACAAACAGATTCAATATCATATCCTTCCTCAAAATATGGGACAGAATCATTTAGCTTTAATTCCATAAGCTCCCAAACAAATTAAATCTTCACCATAAATGAATGCTACAAATTTCCAAGAGATGTGAAAAATAAACTAAAAGAGAAGAATGTGGCAACAAATGTTGTTAAAAGGCAGCTGTCTAAGTGCCTAGGCAATTACTGATGCAACTAGGAATGTTCGAAGGCATAGGCTATGCCCACCTACGCATAGTTTTTGAGTCATGAAATCGTCTAGCTTAAATAATTACAAAGTTACTTGATCTTTGCATAAGACTTGTTACTTATGATATAAATTATTAGCATATTAAGCCATTAATAAGAAGTCCTTACTTAACTATATACTCAAATTCTAATAATCAACTCTCTCTAGTCCAAATTTCAATCACCATTGTCTAGAGTTCTTAACAATTTTTTACATTTTTTTTCACAAATCACTCACCTAACTCCTCTGTCCCCTTCCCCACCCACAACCCCAACAGTCAAACCATATGAATTGAATCTTCTTTCCTTTTGTTCTTATAAGTATGGCCTAGCTTAATTTTACTCTCTTTTGTCTACTCTCTACAATCTATTTTCTTTTTACTTTTTTTTCTAAATTTTTGTATCAATACATAAAACTCATAGCTTCCTTCCATTAATTTCGCAATCTATTATTATACTTACAATGACAATAGATTTCATTTGCATTTTTTATTTTATTATTTAATTGGTTCTGTTAACGCTTCTTCTTAATATTATTCATCATTACACTGTTATTAAATAAAATGTTCCCCTGCCTTGTAAACTCATAGCTTCCTTCCATTAATTTCGCAATCTATTATTATAGTTACAATGACAATAGATTTCATTTGCATTTTTTATTTTATTATTTAATTGGTTCTGTTAACGCTTCTTCTTAATATTATTCATCATTACACTGTTATTAAATAAAATGTTCCCCTGCCTTGTAAGCAGTATAATTGCATGTGTTCTCATAAATGTATGCAACAAATTCTTACTTGCTGGCTGCTACATAATTTATTCATAAAATCAGACTCATAATTTCTTGTCCTGATTTTTTACTGGAATTCATCTCATTTGAAGTTCTTCATGATTACTACAACAGGCTAAGTTTTTAGGAAAGATATCACATAGATCATGTTTTTTCAAAAAGAGAGAAAAAAAATCGTTATATATATATTGTTTAATTATAGTAATTATAAATCATGTAAAACAAATTGATAAAAAACTTGTCACCCAGCAGCCACGTAATTAGCTAAGCCATAAGCAAGCTTATCACCTAGCTTCACCTACATGTTTTTCAACCTTCATACAAGATTTGTCAATATATTATATTGTAATAAATAAGATATTTTCCAGAGAATGAATTTCCTGCATCATATTATCCCTATTCCAAATGAATAACAAAACAGAAGTGTTAATAGAAAACAGCCTCGCATGTCCAAACAAAACCTATCACCATCATGACCAAGGTTTCAGTCAAAACGGCCTAACAACAAATTCAATAAGTATTCCATGCATTATTCTCCAATTGAAAAAAACACAAAATAATTAAAAGCATAATTTTTAAAGTAAAAATAAGATTAACAATCCACACACTGGACTGAGGGACCATAACATAAAGATCTAATATTCAGTAGATATTCCAAGATTATTCTCCCGTTAAAGAACCTCAAAATAAAAGAAAAGGTATCAGTAATGATTGAATATTACATAATACAAATTCAAGCATACAGACAATAGAAAATAACATCAAACTTATGTTACATGGACACTTTAAACAACCCGGAGTACCCGTGTCGGACACGACACGACACGACATGGGTATGGGATATGAGTCGGATCCTTCGCATGTTCTCTTGAACATGGCAACCCAAGATCAATCATAAAATAATTATCAAATAATCAACTTGCAAGTAATGAATCAAAAAATATAATAGTTTTTGCCAAGAGGGAATGTATATTATCAAACTCAAAAATTGAAAGCATTGATTCAAAAATAAAAATATAGGGAAAAAATGGGAAAACAGAAATATGAAAGCTAGGCTTCTAATTGGCATTATTAACATTTACTTGAATATTTTTCAATCGAATCCCAGTATCCTTATCCAAATTTTGGACACTTCTTAACCGAGCCCATGTATCCTAAGTTTTGAAGGTCAAGTGAATCCGACTCCTAGACACATACCAACACCCAACACTCGTACCTGAGTCCATGTAACATAGCATTAAAAACCCATTTGCTCAAGTATAGAAATCAACTAAAAGTAAATCTGGTAAAAGTAAAGGGATTATGATGGTCCACCAGCACATAATCGGGGACAATATTTATAAAAGCAAAGGCACCCCCGAGGCGCAATCCTATATAACCCAAAGTAGATGCACCAAACAAGTCACTCACTTGCTCGTTTTTTTTACCATGTGTCTCATTGGAGGCACTAAACATAAGGAGAGCACAAAACCAAGAGCATCTCATTAAAAGAACAACACCATAGTTGAGCTAATAAGTTTAGGTGGCTTCTTTTTCAGAACTGAATGTTACCTAGAGAAGTGTTTTGAGACATGTGGATATAGCCTTCCAACTATACAAAATTCCAGTAAAACAAAAACAATAAACATCTATGAATTGAAATATTGTCATCAATGAATAGTAGGCCTTACTCACTGGGGGTTTTTGGGGTGGGGGTGTGTGGGAGTGTTTATAAACCCAAAATCACTAAAATCAACAATCCAGATCTTTTTATAACTAAAATAAATGGTGGAGCCTTCTTTTTTTCCCCCTCTTTTGAGGCAATGAATGAGGTGTCTGGAGTTGTTTTTTTGTAGTTATTACCCCGTAATGCTTTGTTTGCAATACACTCTGAATATGAAATGAGTTCCATGAATTCATTCCCTGGTAATGGATCTGAACGATTTAAAGAGAAGGTGAGTTTAAAGTTTGGTAACCAACAATTCATTCTCTTAGAGGTTGTAAATATTGCAATTTCCAAATGTTAAAACTTAAAAGAAGTTTTCATAAATGGCAAGTCCATCCTTGTCATGTAAAGGAATCTTTAAACCAACTTTCAAGTACATCCTTCAGAATTTATAAATATTACAAGCATACCACCAAAATTTGCAAAATAAGTTTTGAAATTCTAAAATAGGTCTAGGGATGATTCCTCTTTGCATTGTATTTTTTTGCAACATGTTTGGGGAAAACTCATTCCCAAAATGGAACCAAACACCTGTTTTGCTACTAAAATTCATTCCAAGCCTTGCACCTTAAATTTTGGTGCTTACAAGTTACAACCAAGAAAAATTCCTGAACCCAACTAGTTGGTATCAAAAATACAAATCCTTTTCCTAAGTCCAATAACTCTTATCTTTTAAATCCACCAATTTAGTTTTGTATTTCTGTAACTTTTAGGCCTTCTGGATCCCAAGCCCATATAAAGGAAGAGTGGTTTATCAAGTAGGAAGCTACCCCAAAATAGTTGGTAAATCTCTTACAACATGAATAGATAGAAGATAAAAATTAAAATAAAAAAACATATATCTACTTCAGGAATTGCATGGAACTCAGAAATATAAAGTGCAGACACAAACTAGGAAGACCTTATGGAGAGGCACCAATGTGAATAGATGAAAGATCTAACAAATAGAAAGATTGATTTCAATGGTAGATTAACAACACAACACTGACAGCCCAGTTCTCAAATGAACAGCAACAAAAACATGTGAACAATTATCAGCTCCACAAGTAAAAGTCAATTACACAATAAATATAACTTGATTAATAATATTAACATATTGCATCATTCCAGCAATCATTTAATATTTTATGAATAGATCTAAATTCCAATACGCAAAGCCCAATCATCAATTACAGTGACATATAAAAAAGACTTGCAATCCAATTAAGAGAAATGTAGGGAGAGAGTGAGGGGGAGAGAGATACCCATGACCATAGGCTGGTGGAGGAGCTCTAGGGGCGGACTTCTCTGCCATTGCAACATTTATTTTATAACCTCTCAAATCGTAATCTGATAAATATAAACAAAATCAATATCTAGTAAAAACTCAAATAGAACTTCAACTAAATTTGAAGAAGTTGCCATCTGAAACTTACTATTGTAGAAACCCCCAGCACAATGAGCAGCAGAGGGATCTTCATAAGACAGAACAGCATCTCCTTTGCTGTTTCCAAGTTCATCTGTATATATCTTTATATTCCAGGGCCATTGATCCTTGTAACCTCGCTTCTGCTTAATTCTTCCGACCTATAGAAACAATCATCATATTAACAATAAAATTGCAAATGCAAGACATCTTAAATGGACAAAAGGGTGTAATAACCTGTATATTAATAACAAAACAGAAATACTGCTAAAGAGCAGGTACCGTCAAACAGGATGCACCAGATAACAATCTTTTTCATTTTAGAAATATCAAAATTACATTAGAATAAATAAAAGGTCAACAAAAGATATATCTTCTGCGTTAAGAACCATTGAGGTCTCCAGAAAAATTTTGTTATCAATGCTTTACCCCAACTGTTATAATCCCCCCCAAATAAGGAGGACAACATTAATTAAAATAAAGAGGTACTTCCATACACACAAACAAGAAAACAAAACTGTTTGAATGAAATAAAGCTCTCTGATAATGATCCAAACCACTGAAAACGTTGACTTCCAATTCCCGTCCTCGCAAATAATAAGCTTACATTCATTAATTATAAAAGTCTGAAGAAGGAACCTTAAAATTACCTGACCAATGCCACCAAAAAGGTCTCTCAGCTCATCTGATGTCACATCCGGTGGTAAATTTGATATGTAAATTCTTGAATTATCACAAGATTCCCCACAATTTTCATCACACTGCTTCACTTTAGCTGGAGATTCGGTTGGAGCACCAGCTGCACCACCATAACCACCTCCAGGCTGTCGAGGATGACCACCATCATATCCAATGGGCGGTCCACCCCGACCGCCACCTCGCACATCACCTGGTCCATCACCACCATAACTGCTGGGAGGGGCACCGTAGGAAGGGGGATACGAATTGGGTCCACCAACGAAGCTGCTGGAAGGAGGAACCGCTTCTGTACCATAATTACTGTTCCCACCGTACGAACTTGGAGGGGGGTAATTTCCACCAGCACCACCACCAAAAGACGCCGATGCCAGTGGAGGAACCTGACCATAACCGCCATCTTCTCTTCCTTGATGACCGCCATAAGAGCCATCCCTCCCACCAGCACCGCCGTAATTACCACTTCTACCACCACGACTGCCACCTCCTCCTCTATTGTAGCCACCGCCGCCGCCACTCCCATTATTATCACCTGCGCCTCCCGGAGAGGGAGCGCCACATTTGTTACACTCAACTCTTCTTGCAAAGTTCAGATTTCCACAGCTGGTAGCCAAAATAACCATTTTCAAGAACATAACTTTACATTTCACACGAACAACAGTCAAAAGAGAACCCTTGTAGTTAGCAGAAATCAATATTACAAAGAACGCACCTTGGGTTAGGGCAAAGCCAATCGCCTTCTCTGCCGCTGCCTCCGCGACCACCACCTCTGCCACCACCACCCCCACCACCTCTTCCACCCCGATCTCCTCCTTGATATCCGCCGCCACCTCCTGCGAAACAGAAGAAAACAAGATTCGACGTATAAGAAAGAAAGCCCTGAAAACAATCCCCATGTTAATCAGATATAAAAAGTAGACAAAGAAAGAGATTTACATACCTCGATTTTGAGAATTTCCACCATAACCCCCTCCTCTACCCCCTCCACCACTACTTCCTCCATAACCTCCGCTGCCACCATGGCCTCTCACACCTCCACCACCTCCGTACGCTCCACCGCCGCCACTCCCTGCATAACCACCCCCACCTCCACCACTGCCACCATAACCCCTTCCACCACCGCCACTCCTACCTCCATATCCGCCGCCACTGCCTCCATAACCTCCTCCATCGCTACCACCATAACCACCTCCACCACCGGTTCCTCCATAGCCGCCTCCGCTCGGTAGAGGAGCGGAATCCTCACCTCCTGAACCATACACCCCAGACATGATTTAGGGCTTCTCCAGGACTCCTACCTTCTCTCGTCGAATCTCTTCTTGCCGGGAGATAGATCTAAATAACGAACGAAAGTAAGAAGCGCTTAGGGCGTTTTTTTATGCCCCAAAACCGCCAGCTGGACAAACAGTGTTACTCCTTTCCAATTTAGCCAAAAGCCAAAAGTCTCGTCCATGGGACTGTTCAAAAAAGGAAAATTAATTTTTTAAATGGTATTTTTTCAAAATAATTTGAAAATGCCCTTCAAAGACTTGCGGATAATTTGTTAAAACTTGCAAATAACAAAAGGTTTTCAAGCCAAAGTTTTTTAAAGAGAAAATTATGAAAAGGTCATTTTTAGTCAATAATTAAAAAAACAACCCATCATAATTGGAAATTACAAAAAAATCATATTTCATTAATAATTATAAACACAATCCATCATAATTAAATGAAAAGATAATTTTTAAAAAATAATTAAATTTAAAGATCACCTTACTTAAACGACAAACTTCTTTATATGAGATACCGCGTATCTTACCAGAGACACAAACGCATTTTACGTGGAAAACGAACCCATCATACATACAAGCCTATTTTAACTATAATAAAATGATACTATTTTTAATTTTTTAAAAAGTGATCTTTCGGTTCAATTAAGTTTAAAAAGTGACCTGTTTTTATAAAATGAGATCTTTATAGATTGTTTTTATAAATACAAGTCAAAAAGTGACATTTTTTAATTTTTTCGTCCTGAACGACTCAATCTAAATTATTCCCGCAAAGATGAAAAAACATTCCCCAAGCTTGAATCCGGCCACCCCCAACGTAATAAATCTATTCGGATTCGGGCTTAATTTATAGCCTCTTCCTTTAGCCCATTATTCAATTTGGGTTGGGTTCGGATTCAAACTTGAGCCCTGTTAAATATCCCATTTTATTTATGTAAATATTAAACAATACAATTCCTAAAGATGTATGATTCTTTATCTGGTCTAAATAAACTTTACCGTCGTCTCAGTTCAAACAGCATAAATTTTCGTTTATATTTTCTATCAAACTCTAATGAAAATGTCTTTCACTTGGGCCAGCCGGAACTCAACAAATTGAGTTTAGATTTGGTTTGAGCTCACTAGTTTGGGTTTATAGCTGGCCCATAGTGTATAAAGGCCGACTAATTTTAGTTTGGATCGAGTCTAAACTCATATTTTAAACAGTCCCCCCATAATTTTAACCAATCCTAACATATCACAAAATCTTAAAAGATAATGGTTTTTGCGACATCACACAATCTTAAAAGATATTAAGATTGGATCTCCTTTGCTACATGAAAACAAGGTTTTGAATTTCGGTGCACCTGGGCGTGCCGCCCAGGGCACCGAACGGCATTTCGTCGGCGTGCGATTCGTCGGAAAATGATTTTTTCCGTGGTTTCTGGCGAATTGGTCAAAATTTCGACAGAAACATATCAATTTGCTTTTTTTCCCAAAAAAATAAACAATTTTACAACAACTCAATAAGCATAAGTTATATACTTCAAAACTGCACTTAAATTACCATAAGCATCAATACTATATCTCAGAAATCATGAAAACACAATGTTGCATGTAAATGTAATGATCGGGCCTATCGGGGTGATGCCTGTGTTAGCTGTGTTTAAACTTTAAACTTTAAATAAAAAATAACAAAGAGGATCCAAATTTTAAATTAAACTAAAACAACAATATATAAAGTAAAAAACATATAATCATACCATCAAATCACACATGAAATGAATGACGTGGTGGCTCAAACCCTGATCTCTCGCTAATAAAATGACAGTAGCGCTTCCATCCCATCCGAAATCTGTATTCTCTCTTATATGCACGGACATGTTGCTCATACTCCTCCTGTGTCATATGAGCCATGATACCAACTCGAGGGAAATCATCATAATAGTAGCACGTCTCTTGCTCTGGTGGTGACGGAAGAGGCAGCGCAGGATAACCGGGATGCTCGTATGAAGGGGCTACTGCTGCAACTCCAATACCAATAGGCACAACAGGCATAGGATAATAGCCGTGCGGATATGGATTCACTGGAAATATCCCAAATGGATCAGATGTCTGCATGTGTGCTCCAGGATATCCGTATGATGTACTGTAACTACTACTATCTGATGAATTTGCTGGCCCAAGCTGCTGAGGATAGTAGGCTGGATAGTGTCCCTGGGTCAGCTGTGGTGGATAGTGAGGATATTGCTCTCTATAAGAACTCGATGATCCTCCAACATCTAAAGATCCAAAACTCTGTGCCACGGAGGACGAGTCATCGTGCATCCCTATATGATGTCTCTCCTTGCCTTTCTTCCTCTGAAAGGAATATCCCCCACTCTCATCACGATCTCTATCTCCGTGGTCAGTATCCTGTGTAGTATGATGGAAAGCCACCTCTCCAGTAAATGGGCTCAACCCCGGGCCACTGGTGCCAACACCACCATAATCACCATAACCACCATAACCACCACTAGCACCACAATCTCCATCATCATCATCTGAAGATCCGGACTCATCCCCATCATTTGTCTCCTCCTCATCTGTCTCCTCCTCCTCCTCCTCTGACAATGAAACATGCCTACGGGCTGGGACTGGGGCTGGTGTTGTCGCAGTAGCAAAGGAAGGAACAACTCTGATGAGGTTATCCAATGAGTCTCCGCGAACCTCCCCCCTCTCCTCCTCCATAGCTGCGTTTACATCGATGCCCAACTCTGCTGCAGCCTGTGATATGACTGGGCTAGGACTATGATCAGGCTGATCCATCTCAACACATCTAACCCACTCTGCAAATGGATCCTCGTCATCGACTTCATTACTGAATAACACATCTAAAGGATCCTGCACAGTCGCGGCGGCGGTGCCGCGCACTATCTCTAACTGCTTCGTCCTCAACCTCATGTTATAATGGCAGAAGACCAACTTCTGTAACCTCTGATAAGCTAGCCGGTTCCTCTGCTTTGTGTGTATGAATGCGAACGTACTCCAATTGCGCTCACAAGCAGAAGAGGATGCTGTCTGAGCCAATATTCGACACGCTAACTTCCTCAGTGTAGGGGCACTTGTGCCATGCATCGCCCACCATTCACCTGGATTTACAAATAGAAAATATTAAGAATTATTTAGAAATTAGAAATTTAAAATATTAATATTCATAATCCCTTGTCACTTACACGACATCATCTTGTTCCTCGACGCAATCGTCGTAGTCAACCCGAATGAGCCCAGCGCATCTCTAAATTGTATCAATTGGTAGTGGAATAATTTGAAAAGGTCAATACTTAATAATTAATATAACTATTAAGAAGAAGTGATATCCATAACATAAGTGAAGTTAAATGCTACGGCCCCTACCTCGTTTCCAAAATCCCCAACTGATTCTGAATGGGGGTCCAACTTCATGAAAACCTCGTGGGCACGAGCGCAGAGATCATGCTGTGCACCAAGATTATCCTTATAATGATATTTGGGATTCAAATAATACGCTACATTGACGATTACAAGAAAAAACATCAGTACAATAATTAAAATATAATTATAAACATGATTCAACATAAAATGATTCAAATAAAATTGTAATTATACCTGCTACATGCAAAGGATGACCTAGCGACTTGTACCATCTGTCTTTAACAATCTTCAGTATCCACTTATGTGATTTGGGTGCTGCGGCTTTAATCTGAGCTTTCATCACCGCCATACACTTAAAAATGGATCCTACGGTAGGATAGGAATCTGTGTCAAGCAGCCGCAGTATACGATATATGGGGTGCAGTATAGCAATCAACTCTCGCACATGCTCCCAAAAAGTATTGGACAAAACAATCTCTTCTACTCTCCTCCCGGTCTCTTTGCGACTCTGAGCACAACTCGTCCAATCGTCACTAGTAAATAGAGATCTCAATCCCTGCTTGTGGCTCAGAATACTATCCAATGCAATATAGTTCGTACAGAATCTGGTAATCCCCAGCCGAACTATATCCCCACCACATCTCTTTCTCATCTTCGCTAGTATGAAATTATGGTTGTACACAAATGTAGTGAGTACTCATGCATCCTTCAATGTCGTCAGCACATTGCTTCTCTTGCCAATCTCCTCTAGTATCAAGTCAATGGCATGTGCAGCACAGGGCGCCCAATACAGGTTATACTGCCGCTGTAATGTCTCGCCGGCTTTCTTGAACGCACTAGCACTGTCTGTCACAATCTGAACGATGTTCTGAGGGCCAACCTCCTGTACGACGCTCTCTAATAACCTGGCAATATAGGGCGCATCCTTGATATTGTGTGATACGTCAACCGATCTCAAGAACACTGCCCTGCCTCTACAATACACCATGAAATTTATGATGGACAGTTTAGTAGGACCTGTCCATCCATCACACATGATCGTAACTCCAAACTGCTCCCAGTGGGGTCGTAGCGATGTAATAAACTCTCTCATCTCTGCCTCCTCCTGATCCAAGTATGTACCCATAATCTCCCGTGGCGTAGGAGGCAAGACTCCCTGACCCGACTCCTGGATAACATCGACCATGTTCTTGAAATGGGGGCTCGCTGCTGCATTCACTAGAATGTGATTGAAGATAAAAAAAATTTGATATAAACTTCCCCATTTTCTCCCTGACAGTGCCCTTGCTCCACACATCCTTCAATTTCTTCTGCTTGGCACTAGATGAACGCCACATACTCGGCTCCATAGGATAATCGAGCATCCTGGTGCTAGGTCCAGTCCCAGCCCCAAGTCTAGAACTAGGAGTAGGAGAATCAACATCAGCTGCACTTGCATCTCCTCTAGAAGTACCACCCCTGTGAAATCCATGCTTCGCAGCCTCTACCCTCTCAAACTCAGACTGCAAAGATGCTTGCATTGAGGCTCTGAATGCTGCCCTCTCTCCCTCTGTCACATACTCGGGTGGGTACATCATATCATCGTCGTCATCAATATCAGGAGCCACAGAGGGTCCGACAGGCTCTACCAATCTACGTCTAACCTCCTCCCGTGCATGCTTCTTCCCCTCCCTAGCTGCACTCCCTGATGTCAAGTGCTGTTGCATCAGCTTCTTAACCTCTGGAGGGACTTGACGATAGTTGGCCACGTTACTGTAGCCGTGTGCCAAATGCTGCTTCAACCATGATACTCCACCACCCTTTATGACTTGGTGGCAATAGTTGCAGACCATCTTATTTCTGTCTCCCTCGTATCTCGTGTAATGGCCCCAACCAATATCCTGCCTCCTACCACCATCTCTGCTCTCTCCACTACCACTGCCAGATGTCATACTGTATATCCGTCTGACTGTCTCTAACAGACTAACCAAAAAGTACTACACTGGAATCCGAACACCTGCACAAACGCACAGTAAGTCAATAACAGAGCACAATAACAAATTATAAATATTAATCCACATTAGACAATACTAACATTACCAACTAATTATAATTTCTTATTTATAATTTATAAACTATATTATTAGTTATGAATTTTATGAATAATTTGGGATTAATTAATTCGAAAAATCATAATTATATAAAAAAATTATAAACACTCTGATTCTTCAAAATAAATTGTTCTATAAAGACTATAATAAACAAATTATCTTTAGGAATTTAATTTGCGTACTTATATTTTTTTATTAATTTTATGAATAATTAACTAATTTTCAGATTAATTAATTCAAAAAAATCACAAATACATAAAAAAAATTATATAAATTCTGATTTCTTAATATAAATAATTCTACAATAAATAAATCAATTTTATGAATTTAATTTGAGTATTTATCTTTTTTTATTAATTTTATTAATAACTAATTAATTTTCGGATTAATTAATTCCAAAAAATCAAAAATATATAAAAAAATTATATAAACTCCAATTATTTAACATAAATCATTCTACAATAACTAAATCAATTTAATGAATTTAATTTGAGTATTTATCTTTTTTTATTAATAACTAATTAATTTTCAGATTAATTAATTCCAAAAAATAAAAATTATATAAAAAATTATATAAACTCCAATTATTTAACATAAATCATTCTACAATAACTAAATCAATTTTATGAATTTAATTTGAGTATTTATCTTTTTTTACTAATTTTATTAATAATTAATTAATTTTCGGATTAATTAATTCAAAAAAAATCAAAAATACATAAAAATTATATAAACTCAAATTTCTTAACATAAATAATTCTATAATAAATAAATCAATTTTATGTATTAAATTTGGCAACTTATCTATTTTTCTTCATTTTATAAATTATATATCAATTTTCGGATTTAAAAATTAAAATAAAAATTAATTTTCTAAAAAATTAATCCGGGGGCACCCATTTGTAGATCGGGTGTCCCCATATAACATATATAATTATCAAAGTCAACAACATTATTTATCTAATTTAAATGAATAAAAAAGAAATTATATGCATTTTCAACACAAATAATTGCAAAAAATAAAACGCCGACACCGATCTGTAGATCGGGTGTCGGGCTTCAACATATAATAAAATCAGCACATTCCACAAGCTTTACATCAAAATTTTTTGAAAAAAACGATCTTACCCCAACGTGTGCAATGAACGTTGCTTGATTCTCCACAAAATCCTCTCTCAAAGCAGTGTAATCTTGCTAGATTATGAAAAACGAGCATAACCGTGCCTAATCCACTCAAAAATCGAGCCAAAATACCCCCCCAAAGCATACGGCAAAACCCCATTCTTGTCCCCTGTTCTTTGATGTGGCGCGTCGTTAAAAAACCACGCGCACGTGTTGGCATTTCGAAATATATCGCTCGGGGCACAACCCCGCGATTTCCCCCGGTGAAACGCATCGCCGGGGGTGTCCTAACGTAAACCTTGAATGAAAAGGGAAAAGAATCTAAGAGGGCGTTTGGAGACATGGTTTTTTCCAATAGAAATGCCGAAATTCGTTGATTTTTTTTAAGGCTTTCTTTACCACCGTCGCAATCATCATTCCTATTATCACCACCATAACAATCACGGGCCAATGGGCCATCCCCACTAGCTACCATCATTACAAATTCTTGGATCATAATCTTTCAACTTAGCAAAGATTTTCTTAAATCATAACTTATTTTGACTAATTGTTTCCAAAGGGATTTAATTTTTGCTTGTTAGTTTGGAATCCTAGTCCACAAAAGAAAAGAAACTTAAAAAAGGAAAGAAAAGAAGAGAAAATGATGATTTTCTTTTCTTTTCTAATATTTGGATGAGAAACACATTTTAATAAGATAATAGGTTAGGTGTGACACTAGTGGTGTGGAATGGTGGTGGGGTGGTTTGGTAGTAATGGTGATGATGGGCAGTGGGTTGTGTCAGATGGTGATGGTGGGTGTGCTGGTGGGGTGATGGGCGGGGGTGGGAATGGGGGTGGGCAATGGGTGGTGATAGTGGTGGTGGTGGTGTTGAGATGGTGGGTGGTGGCAGGTGGGGTGGTGGTGATGGTTATCGTGGGTGTGGTGGTGGGGTGATGAGCAGGGGTGGGGATGGGGTTGGGCAATGGACGGTGGGGTGGTGTTGAGATGGTGGGTAGTGGCAGGTGGGGTGGTGGAGTGGTGGTGGTGATGGTTATGGTGCGTGTGGTGGTGGGGTGATGGGCGGGGGTGGGAATGGGGGTGGGCAATGGGTTGTGATAGTGGTGGTGGAGGGGTTGAGATGGTGGGTAGTGGCAGATGGGGTGGTGGAGTGGTAAGAGTGGTGGTGGTGATGGTTATCGTGGGTGCGGTGGTGGGGTGATGAGCGGGGGTGGGGATGGGGTTGCGCAATGGATGGTGGGGTGGTGTTGAGATGGTGGGTAGTGGTGGTGGTGATGGTTATGGTGGGTGTGGTGGTCGGGTGATGGGTGGGGGTGGGGATGGGGTTCGGCAATGGGTGGTGGGGTGGTGGTGGTGTTGAGATGGTGGGTGGTGGCAGATGGGGTGGTGGAGTGATGGTGGTGGTGATGGTGTGTGGTGGTGGTGGTGGACCTCGTTTTGGGGTACCTTTGGTAGCACCCAATGGGTTTTGACCAATTTACTTGGTAACGGATTTAATTTCTTGTGGCGAAGACGTTAGCAAAATTATTTAGCTCTTTTCTCGATTCATATGTAGCGGGAAATATTTGCAGAGCTAGCATAATAATGATCAAATCTTTATTTGGAAAAGCAGATAAAATTATGAACGGATAAAATTGTTGTATTTTTAAAAACTTAGGATTAGGATTAGGATAAATCAATAGTTAATCACCCCTCTATATATCTGAATACCTTGATTTACAAGTGTACCCCCTCTTTTGGCGTGTTTCAGCCCCTAATAAACTTTTTGGCATTTCATTGGATTGTATTTCACAATGATGTTAATACTCTCAACCTGAAGGAAATTTTTAGCTATTTCTCCCAACATTTATAATTTATGCCTCTTAGATCATATTTTCATCCAAAGTTGACTGAATTCCTTTAGTCATAATTTTTTTGGATTATTAGAACTAAGTTGGGTTCATCCTATGGCTCTACTTGATCTTAAATTTCTTTTTTTTTTTTTAATTTCATTTAGTGATATTTCATGATATTGTTCTACAATTATTTTTTGGAACCAGTTATATGATGTTTTTCACAATTTAGTGGGTTTTATATAAGTATGGATGGCAATAGGGTGGCTTCAAACAAACCCGAACCCACCCTATTAGGGTTTAGGCCACTCCTAACCTAATCTGGTTGGTAATAGGGTATGTTAGGTTGACCTCAATAGTTCTATAAAATTTTAAACATAATTGTTTTTAAATAAAATATATAAATTGCTAATATCTTTATTTATAAAATATTTTTTTATGCGTGATAATATTTAATGCATAAAGAAAATATTTAATATATTAAGGTTGGGTTTGAGGTTGGTCGGACTAAACTCTAATCCGATCTATGCCTTTACGGCTCCTAAACAATATCGGGTTGGTTAAACTAATTGTAGATGACCATTTTTATATACGACAAGTCACCCATATAATGATTTTGTCATGGATTATCTGTCACTTGACAAAGATAGTAATTAAGTGTGGTATGGTTTTTTTAATATTAAATGTGACATTTATTTGGCATAGTGGAGTGGAGATCTTCATCTTGGATGAATGTCCATTTAGGGGGTTTCTTGCAATCCTTAAGGCATGGCAGAGAAGGGCGTAAGAATCATCATTAACTAGTAACAAGTCTTGGTATATCGACCTAGAATGACGTAAATGTTAGCTAATCAGCCTAATCTACAATACCGCATGTTAACATGTGGGACCAAATGTGTGCCAATTAGAGAACTCTATCACTTATCATGTTAATATTTGAAAGCCTTATCTTTTGTTTGATTTTTATCTTGAATCTAGGCATTTATGAGATCAAATTCAAGATAAACATGAGAAAAACAATTTAGCCATTACCTATCTGTCACTCCTTATCAACTCCAACCTTAATTTTTTCTGTTCAGTAATGGCATGGGAACGGCTACTGAGTCGGCGGTTTATGCTAACGTCGGACGTACCTTTCTTACTCAGAATCAAGATTTAAAGACAAGTCATGGGCATTTTAACACCATGGATACAACATTATACACGCGGACATTGATTGAAAAAAGGCACCTCCACCAATCAGTCGAATAGTCCGCATCTGTTGTGTTCATTGTACATCTCCTACTTTTGTACTTCTTTAACTTTTTTCAAGTACATAATAATGTAATCCATTATTAACCATTAGAAAAAAGGTCGAGATTCGCGACTTTATAAGATATATGTATGGTGGCATTAGTTGTGTGGATTATCACTTAAATTAATCATGATCTACCCGAAGCATGTTCTTTACCAGATGGACCTCTCCATTACAAGTGTTATATACAATACAAATTGAGGAACCGGTTTTATTTTTCAAAGAAAATCAAAATCAACTAACCAATGCAAATCCATCTCTCCAACATCTTTATAAACTTTTTTACATTTCAAGCACGGAGCTAAGATAGGTTTCACAAACTCTAATCTACCGTAAATGTGTCCATTCTATATAGAACCTGCACATAATTCGGAAGATTTGTTTTGAGAACATGAATAATATAAATTCTAGAGAAAATATGCATTTATGTCTCTTTATTTATGCATGAATGTATGTATTCTTACGTAGAACATATAAAAATAACCGGTCAAGTTAAGCCAAACTCAAAACCTAATATTGTGTTTGGTCATCGATCGGAATGTTTTTCCACGATTTTGAAGGAAAATTTTAATTGACAAAAAAACCAAAAAAAAAAAAAAAAAAAGAAAATGAAAAAGAAGAAAATTTTTAGAGTTGCAAAAACGATGCTTTTTTATTTAAAAAGTATCTTTTAAGTGATCGACCAACATTACAAATGTTTCAAGTCAATAAATATGGTTCAATTTATTGCTCAAAATGGATAAATTGAACCAAACCAAATTTATTAGGGTTGGTTTTCGGTTTGTGCTAATTTATTTTGATTCTATTTTTGTTTATAAAAAAAAATTGATTTATTTTTTATTCGATTTTGATTTCTACGAGGGTGTCATTTGGGCTGGTTCTAAGGTCTTATGCTTGTCAAAGCCAAAACATGGGTTCCACTCCCGCACTCATCAAAAGGAAATAACGTTCGACAGCTTCACCTTTAGTTGAAGACACAAATCGTTGTTCGAGTAACTGCAACTGCTTGCAGCTTGCGGTCCCTCTGATGCCACACTTTTAGGCAAGTAGATGGAATAATATACGGTTACCGACTATGTTCCGGGCAGGTAATTGCCTAAACCTGATTTACCTAAAAAGAAAACAAAACATTTCAAATTTCTGAAACCCAAACCAAAATTGAAACCCAAAAAGAAAACTTTTTTTTTTTTTTTATTGACGTGTGGGACGGGTCAGCCGGTTATACAACTCGTTCCGTGCCCGTGGTCATCCTAATCCTGTCACGGTGTCACCAACTTTCTTCCTTTTTTTTGAAACTTTCTTTTCTTTCTGTTTGTCGTCTTGTGTTAAATTTTCTTAATCCCTTATTATTAGTTTTTTTGGCTGGGAAGGCCCCAGCTTTTTCCTCTTTTGGCCTTTTCGCTCTTGTCTCAGAACCTGGACCAGATATTATTTCGGATTCCACACGACCGACAGAGCATCTGCAGATAAACCACGAGGCCACCACGCGCTCCTTCCCATCAAGCAATCCTGGCCGTCCACATGTATTCCCATCCAATGGTGGGAAATGCAGCCCTAGCCACCCAAGCAGGCTATATCTTCGTCTCTTCCCCACAACCCTCCCTCCATCATTCCCCTCTTTCGCTCCCTGTTCTTGCTCTCTTTCTTCGTCTCAGGTTCTGTTTCGATCTCTCTCGTTTCATTTACAGAGAAGAAACGATGCTTCTCAGAGCTGCCTCTGCTGCCTTCTCGTTCCCCATCGCACAGGGGGAAATTCCTAGTCCCTTCTTATCGTCTCATCCGTGTTCCTCTTGGCGGTTGAGCTCCTCCCCTTCTCCTATTTTGAGGTACTCCCGTAAAGAGGGAGGAAATGGGTTTGTAGTTTCTGCTACGAAGGATACGAAAACTCGTTCTATTACGGGGGTTCTTTTCGAGCCTTTTGAAGAGGTGAAGAAGGAGCTTCAACTCGTTCCGAACGCTCCCGACGTCTCGCTTGCTCGTCAGAGGTATCCCGATGAGTGTGAAGCAGCCGTCAACGAACAGATCAAGTGCGTTCTATATCATTTTTTTCCTCTCGGATTTGTGTTTTTTTCTCTTCTTCCATGTCGGATCTGTAGTTATTTACTATTCTGTAACTCGTTTTGTTAAAGTGTCTATTTCGTGGATTTGGTCTTCATTCTTTCGTGTTTTCTACTTTCTGATTTCCGTTTTATTATCATCCCATCGTGTCTCCGTCGTACCCGGTCGATTTCTGTTTCTCTTTCTTACTGTTACGTTCATGGTTTGCCTTTCATTGCTATCTTTACATATGCTCTTTCACGATTTTTTTTGTCTTACGTTTTTTCTGGTTCTTGTCATTTAAACATTTCTTCGATTTCTGGGAAAATGGTTGTTGTGATTATTCTTTTTTATCTGCTTATGTTTATCACTAATATTGTATTTCCTCTGTTTCTGGAAGTACAGTGTTGAATACAATGTCTCGTATGTGTACCATGCACTGTTCGCCTATTTTGACAGGGACAACGTTGCTCTCAGGGGCCTTGCAAAGTAACTCAGAAACCTTGACTTATCCTCTTAATTTCTTGCTTGGTTTCCTTCTGATCGATTTATGGTGTTTGTGCTTATAGGTTTTTCAGGGAATCCAGTGATGAAGAAAGAGGTCATGCAGAGAAACTGATGAAATACCAGGTTTTTGCTAAATTCGATCTAATTTCATACCGGTTATATCTACTTTCCTTTGTTTTTGATATCTTTTAATATTTCTCTTCTGATAATTTTCAGAACAAACGAGGAGGAAAGGTGAAGCTGCAATCCATACTGATGACCCTGTCCGAATTTGATAACTCTGAGAAGGGAGATGCTTTGTATGGTTAGTTTTATTGACCTGTTTCCTCTTCCTTCTTTCCCATTTACGTTTACATGCCTATATATGTCAGCTCAGTATTGATAACCCAGATGTGTATGTATTGCTTATAAGGTTTATTCATTTTTGTTTTTATTGTAAAAGCAAATGGCAATTTTGCATCTTGAGATGATTTATGGTAAATATATATGAATCGCATCACGTATTTTCTTTGTAAATGGTAATCATGCATGCTTAATTTTACGCGTTCACAACAACCATCTGTTGTGTTACTGTGTTTTTTTTCCTCATTTGTATACATGAAGATAAATATGTTGCGTAAAGTAGATTGTTTTGAATGCAAAGTTTTTGTCTTTTATTTTCTTTGAATGTGAAGTTTTGTCTTTTATTTTCATATCATACTTGAGTTGGTTTTATAAAATATCAACAGTAGGAGAATTAAAATGCCTTGTACCAACTGGATTGAACAGCATCTTGGATAAATAGGTCGATTTATCTGTTTGCCAAATGCATTTTATCATTGAGTTCATCTGATGCTTTTACTTCTATGTATGTATGTTTGTGTGTGTGTGTGCGTTTGTATACGTACCTGGCTCCTTTACGTGTTAGTATGTGCTCATGAATGTTTTGAAATTCCCATGCGTGTTAGATTTTTTTTGAATTGTATATAGGAGTCTCTTCTATCTTCTGCCCATTTTCCATGTGTCTGCAATCTCTAATCCTCTCATTGGTGTGTTGTTGTTTATTAATTTGATCAATCTCTTATCCTTTGATTGGCACTGAGTTTTCGTGATCTTGTGATTCAGCTATGGAGCTTGCGCTATCACTGGAGAAGCTAACAAATGAGAAATTGCTGAGCTTGCACAATGTAAAACACATTTACATCCTTTTATTTTGTGAACTTCATGTTTTAATTTTGAGTTGCCATTCTGTGCTGGTATTTTATTTAGTCATTGCTTTCCTGTATTGGGAAGCCTATTAGGCATCTGAGAGTTCTAATGCCAGGTTCTTCTAACTAATGGTTCTGAAACTATTATTCGTTGCAAAAATGTAGTTTTCCAGCAATATTTGGCTTCTTTTAAGCTGTTTGTTCTTTTCTCAATGGATGACAATAGGTGGCCTCTCGAAACAATGATGTCCAGTTGACGGATTTTGTTGAGAGCGAATTTCTTCATGAACAGGTTTGCTTACATTGTGCATGTTGATTTGAGAGTTTTTATGTAATTTTGTTCGCTTCTGTGATTATTCGTTCTTTCTGTTTAGGTGGAAGCTATTAAGAAGATCTCAGAATATGTTGCCCAACTGAGAAGGGTCGGCAAAGGACATGGTAATATTTTTGTTACAAAATTCAATTATCTCAGATGTGACCGCTTGTCCTGTTCTTTTTCACTTTTCAAGATCAATCCTTCATTATCCATTGCTAGGGTTGTTATTTGTGCTTAAGGCAGTGTCTCTGGCTGTTTTGCAGGAGTATGGCACTTTGATCAGATGCTCCTCCGCGAGGAAGAGGAAGAGGCTGCTGTTTGATGGAGAAATAAAATGTTCCTTCTCTTGTTGGTCGCAGTTTAAGGAGTCTGTGTGTTCTGCTAGTCTTTTGCTATTTTAAGGTCAGATAAGTTGGTTTGAGAAGCCTTTGTTTGTGTAGATGCTTATGTAGACGAAGAATTGTATGGGGTCGATGAGTAGTAAGTGGTGTAGGAGGGATCATATGTGTGGCTGTCCTGAATTCATATCTTCAGGGTTATTGTAAGGCTGTATCATCTATCTTCTATAATCAATGATCCTAAACTACATTTATCATTGATTTCTAGCACTAAAAAATACCATTGATGATTGTTACTATGCAAGTAACTGTGGCACGATGCGGTAGAAGGGAATGTGGAAAGAAATGGGGTCCATTGTTCTAATTTGATGAACTTGACATACCCCTTTACGATGGTCTGTGCCCCGGACAGAATATAACCTGCGGGATTCCTTGTTTTAAGATAGAAGGAATGCATTCAAAAGTCATACCCAATGAAGGATCGAGTTTAAACAAGAGAGAACAATTTTTTGGATCAGATGATCCCTTTTTCTTGGAGTCCTTACCACTGAATAAACCGGATTTGGTTTACAAAACATGCTTTGTCACCAAGAGGGTGCAGAACGGTGATATATTTTTGCCCTTCTAAACAAGGATCGTGTAAGTTTCGAAGATAAGGAAAGTAAAAGTTTGATACTTTAGAGAGCCAATTGGATGCCCCCAAGTTTGGACCTTCTGCGTCTTAACGTGAAACCAATTCAAAGCTCCGCCACATCATTGACAGAGGATCCAAATCCTCAAGGGGTTGCAGGTCAAAATTTGCTTTGAATTAATCCAATCACAACTGAACAAACCCTGACTTCTTGGTTGGTTACGTTTTCGTTTTGTATACTCCGAGCTTAGCATGGAAGATTCCAGCCAATACAAGATTATCCAGAGAGATTGAGACCCTTGGGAAAGCGGCAGAAGACTTATATTCTTCAACGGGCCGCACCAGTCTAACCATGCATGGCACGACAGAAGACTTCTTTTCTTTCTTTCTTTCTTTATTTTTTTTGGGTGCTGAATATTTTTGCATAAATCGAAATTAATTATTATGTTGATTTCTTAAAATAGATCAAAGTTCCTTCTTTGAAGCTGCAACAATCAAATCTGGGGTTTAATTATTAGCTACCTTTTTTTTTTAAGGTATTTTGGTTCTTGATTGAGAAAGGTCATTTTGAAAAAATCTCACAAAAATGCTTCCAAGTCCATCTAGGTTCACTTTGTGTTGAACTTAAAGGCATCTACACTTTTTGCAAATTGTAAAGATGAATGATTTGGATCAAAGGGCTGAAACCATTCCTTGGTTGCATCTCTCTTACTGATCTTTCAACAAGGAAAAGGCCTAAGGGGCTTGGCTCAATAGTCTCTATCTCCTCCTGATCTATTTACTCTTGTATTATCTGGGTTGCATCTCTCTTACTGATCTTTCAACAAGGAAAAGGCCTAAGGGGCTTGGCTCAATAGTCTCTCTCTCCTCCTGATCTATCTACTCTTGTATTCTGCTGCTCATAGTCACAGCTACACAAGAAAAAAAAATAAAACAAAGAAGGGTTCCACTTTGCTCTCAAACGGAAACTAAAACAGAAGCAAATTTGAGGTGGAAAAAAAGGTTACAGAGACTTCACACACACCCGTCTAAATATCCTCAATCGAGAAGAGGGAAAACACAACCTCAACAGGGCCTAAAACAGAACATCCGGTGAGGACCTCTTCTTCTGCTGCTGTTATTAATACTGTTGTGGGTCTTGGGAGATGAAGAGGAATGAAGCATCTCCCACATCACTTGTATGTCAGCATATCCACCACAAGACTCCATATCCTTGTATAGATTCACCAGCCCATGTCTTGTCCCTGCCATTCCCATAACTCTTGCATATGAGAAAGTTACAGATAGAGAGAGAGAGAGAATTAATTTGGAGTATAATCTTACCTTCGGTCTTGTGCGTGAGGCGTGAAGTAATGTTGAGAAGCATGTGCTTTGCTGGGAAGAGAGAGGAATTCTTCAAGCACCACCAGCTCCTCCGCTTCTTCATCCCTTTTAGGCCTCTCACATTCCTCACACATCTTCCCTCCCTTCTTATTCTCTTCCAATCCCAACTGAACACAAATAAACTAATGCTGGAGTGCATAAAAGTTCAATGACTACAGGACGTGAGACAGAATTCACAGAACCATCCATCAGGACAGGAGCCTCTGGGTATCCAACTAAGCTTTGTCGAAACTTACCCTTCCTTCTATTGAATGACATTTGTGTCCCCTTATTATCAGAAATTTTGGAGAAGCAATGTAAAGTCATTTCAGTCATCTTAGGGGTATTTGTGACTCTTCCTTTTTGACGATGGAGGGATGTTAAAAATAGTAACATAAGCGTCCTCGGAGGAATTGGCAACTTCCCTTGGATTTTGCTTTCTCTCTTATCCTTCCCACCAAAGATTCTCAATAACTAATGTATTCAGGGAGGGTGTTGGTGGGGCCTTTGGTCAACCGGTTTGTTTGTTTTACTTTATATCTTTTGTGAACACAAACGCACGCTCTCTGTGTTGAGTGACGTAATGAGACTAAATGCCCCAATAAGCAAAGAGTTCACTAATAAAACTCATTTGGACGACTCAAGATATTTGTTTTAATTAAAGAAAGAAAGCTATTACTATCAGCTTAGTTACATTGGATTCTCTTCCTTTCGCTTCCCAAGTCTGCTGAATTCCAGTGAACTAACACTGTTGGGAAGCTTGGAGTGTACGTATTACATTCATTTAGGCCAATTCAGTGGGGCTCTGCATATTTTCCACAGCATTTTCTCCATTTTCTAGTTTTGCCGATGCAGATGAAATCGTACGTTGCCTTTTCCTGAATTGGTTCATGATGAGACCGTGAGATGCCTTTCCCTGAATTGGTCCCTGATGCGACCGTAAGATGTTGCCATGTGAAGCATCTTGTTTTGTCACGTGGACCCCACTTAAAAACATTTAAAAAAATGAAAAACACTGTGGAGCATCTCATGTTTTCGTTTCCACCACAAAAAAAAAAAAAAAAAATCTCATGTTTTCGTATTTCTGTGCTACAAAGGATCAAGCCTTTGACCGTGTCAGGTGCTACACGTAACTTATACCCTCAGGCTATAAATGAAGTTCAACAATCCACGTCTGGAAGAGTCCCTGATATAATTCCTGATCGTTAAAGAGTCGATCCTTCTCGTAAGACAAGTTGCAAGCAAATTCAGATAAAAGTGTAGTGGCCGAAGCAAGCCCACGTCCTGCCCTTGACACACCATAATGCCTCGTGAAATTCAAGGTAGAACTAGAATATTCCAAACGGTCACTAGTTTCAAGTGTTTGCATTTCAATACGCAGGGAAGTTTCCTTACAAATTCTGTGCTTAACCCAAACCCAACATCAAGTTCCACTCATGCATATTTGCCTGGGAAATGCAAAAATAAAAGCCTACACAGCAATCAGAGAAGGAACTTTAAGACTGCAAAATGAAGGTAGCTATTCAAAATTACCGATCCATCAGCATTTTCAACCTAAAATTCAAAATTTTGGTAATACAAAAATCCAATCAAAATAATACTTAAAAGTCTTGAAAGCAAAAAGTCCGGACTCGTAGGCCTCATGATCTCGAACTAGTACCAAACTGCAATATATAAGACCCACCCAACTGTAAGACATAACTAGATGGTGTCATCGATATCATAATACGATTAAGCAGTTGAAGCTGCTTGAGCTGCAAGCCTTTTCCTAGCCTCTTCAATGATGGACAACTTGATGCCCTTGCCTTTGGGCAGAGACACCCATGGTTTTGTGCCCTTGCCAATTGTAAAGACATTGCCCAGACGAGTTGCAAACTCATGGCCTGTGGCATCCTGAACGTGAATGGTTTCAAAGCTGCCCTTGTGCTTCTCCCTGTTCTTGATAACTCCAACACGTCCCCTGTTCCTCCCACCAGTTACCATGACAACATTCCCAACATCAAACTTGATGAAGTCGATGATCTTGTTGCTGTCCAAATCAAGCTTGATGGTATCATTAGCCTTGATAAGTGGGTCTGGGTAGCGGATAGTTCGCCCATCATAAGTGTTCAGATACGGGATGCCTTTCAGCCCAAACCGAATAGACCGGACTTTACAGAGTTTAAACTGCATTGTAGAAAATTCCAACACATCAAAACCACCAGTTTAATAGATTGATAACCAGGAAAAAAAAAGTTAATTAAAAATTCCAAACACTGCTATAAATTACAATGGTTTGCTTGGACCTGAACCCAAGGGAGAAAAATATCCCAATCAGAGCATTGTCTTTACTGATGGAAACCGCTAATCTATTTTAAATTTTCATTTTGCTCTCCAGAATGGAACCCAAAAAAAAAAAAAAAAAAAAACAAATAAATCCGATGGTTGCAGTCATCTAAAATCAGTTCCACTTACCTAGCCAATCAATGGATAACCTATTAGACACAGAGGTCCTGAGCTTACATGTCCAGATGTTACATTTCAAAATGGCCATGTTGCATCATCACTAAAAAAAATTTCAATTTATTTGAGATCAGTTTCTCAATAATTACAATGCTCAAATCCTTTCATTTTATGCCAATTTAAGATTATACGAAAAATGAGCATTTTCCTAGACATTTCATTCAGGGAGCCTTGAAAGGAATTTTTCTTTTCCTCCTTGTTTTGAGGTTGGAGGAGTTTCTTTAAATAGAAAATCTGTAGCCTGATACGACGTGTAGGTCATGCATGTGGAGGGCTACATACAAAAAAAAAAAAAAAAAAGATAGTGATGATGATGGTTGAGTTCAGATCTCATGCAGTGACAGTCAGGCTCAGGGTGGTGGCAGGGGCAACAAAAATTACAATGAAATTAGAGATGGTGGTGCTGAAGGTGATTTTGGAGGATGTCAGTTTGTGCCCAGATTTTAGCTGGGAGGAAGAATCTGGCATTATTAGAGGATCTGGGGTGGCTCCACTTCGTATTGCAGATAACATAATCTTATTGCTAGAGGCCTATTAAGGATCAGTCATTTTGGGCCAAGTGTATTCCGACGGTTTTAAAATACCGTCGGGTCTTAAGCCTCATATGGAGAAGAGAATCTCAATGGGGATTACTTTGGATGGGACTTGAGAGGGATGCTAGGATATTAGTAAACCTTTTAGAGTGCATGTGTGGGTGTTAGGAGTGGCCAATGAAATATTTTGGGTTGTCTTGGTGAGAATCCTCAGAAGCTAAGTTTTATGGATGGTAGTGGTAGGAATAGAGGCAAAAGACTGACCAGTACATTAGGAGGATTTTTTTCAGAAAAGAAACTGGAGGTGAGCTAATTTAGGTAACATTTCAGAAAGAAGCTCAGCATTCCTTGTAAAATGGTTATAGATTCAATAATGAGAAAGAAAGTTCATGGCATAAGTGATAGCTAACAATTATGAGATTTATAAGAATTAACGGGACATCAACCCTCAGTTAAGATCTATGGAACTAGCCTACAGAAAGAAATCTTTTCTTTCTCTAATTTATTCTTTCCTTTGACTGGTGTTGGTGGGGCTTGGTCTGATTTATGGTCGGGACTTGCTTCTGGGCAAGCAAATTCCTTGGCTGTCCCATCCTGATCTTGTGAAATATCATCTGGTCTGACGTGGTGGAGAGAGGTGCCACTAGAAAGCAGATTATGTCAACTGCTCCATTCTATTACTGTGATAGTAGGGCAGGACCTTGAAGTCTAATCTTGGCCTTCTAGTGGTTTAGTCTAAAATTTACCATTCAAAAATGATCTATGCCGGCAGCTCTGATTGGAGTTTCTGAGTTGCAAAACTTTCTAGGTGACATCTTTATTGTTGAGCATAGTGTAGATATGTGGATTCAGATACTGGATCATAGAGTTCATTTACATAAAAGTCATTTACTGTTCTTCATAAAAGACAGTCCACTTTCTCCTAGCCTAATTCCTGTCAATGATCAATCATAACCTGTAGCAACACAGAAGGGTAAAAGCTTTTCATAGATGAACTCTACTATAGAAAATCAATACATCTAGCACATTGAAAAACATAAGGAAACACCTAGAGATATCATATTGTGGCTGTTTTACTTGAATGAACCATGGGAAATTGGGAAGACAGTAAATCACTTGTTCTTACAATGTACAGTGAATCACTATATTTGGGGTTCCCTTTCACAACTGATAGGTGTTGTAAGCATTTTACCAAACTCTACTGGAAAATCGTTTACCAAATGGAATTTCAAAGGTCTGTCCAAAATTGATGGTCAGTTTATTGCAGATTATTTGGGAGAAGAGTAATTGAAGCATTTTCAGGGTTAGGAGATCAGTCTCAGCACTCATGAACTAAGTGTTGGCTTCATCAAAGAACTGGTAGTCTCCCCGTTTTCAGAGAAATATCAGCACAGGATACATTAAGTTCATGGAGTACAGGTGCATTTTCTCAACCACAAGTGACAAACATAACTAGCTTTTAGGGAAACCAGACGTATAAACCATTAAGCTTAACTTTGATGGGATACATACTAAGGAAAGAAGGCCCTTCTTATATTGGGGGAGTTTTCAAAGATCATATGGGAATATTGTTATGCATTTTTTCAGCTGCATAAAAGTTCTCCAATAGCTGTCCATTAATGTCTCTAGAACTAAACCGAGGTTTAGTTACTATTGTATACTTTTGTTGCTTCCTAGTTTAGTCAAGGACTAGCTTATTTATATCAGATTTTAACTAAGAGTTGTTGCTTGATTCTCTTCCTACACTTCATTGAATAGAGTTTGTCATACAGAGGTGATGCCATCATAAAAATTGGTTCCTATGCAGAATGCAGTACCTACCTTCGGTAGTACTGGCTTAGATATAAAGATATATTAAAAAAGATGAAGGCTTTACCAGTGTTAATTTACTCAATCATAATGTTTTCTCCAAAAGGTATATGGAACTCAGAAAGAAATTTTAAAAGATATGGACTTATATTTAAGAATCGATCAAGATACTTTTTTTTAAACACCTACATCATTTTATACATTAATAATGTTTCTGAAAGTCTTTTTACATTGACATAAACAAAGATTCTGAAATTCATTTTACATTGACATAAACAGAGACCAAGTGCATTAAAATATAAGAAAAAGACCAACCTTTGCCTCTTCATCCTTGATTGAATGGAGACGGAATCGACCCTTTGTGTCATACAGGAGACGGAAGTTCTCGTTTGTTTTCGGAATTGATACAACATCTAAAAAGGAAAGCACAAACTAAGCATAACATTATAATTGCAACAAAACAATAGGGTAAAATTTTAATATTTAGAAATGAAACATGCCACTTAGCCTGGAAAGAACCCTAAGAAACTTTCACTTGATATGGGTCCCAATAACGAATTCGACTAGGTTAATGTATCATAAATGCTGGAATTAAGCAAAATTAACATTCCCATCAAATATGCAACACTTACATCTACTTTACTAATGGTCCTATTTCAAACAAATAGCATAAAACGAATTATTTCATAAATGGGAAGCATTACGCGAAAAGGACCTCTTAGCTAGTGTATGCCAAATCATAATATACACATTCCATAGGCACAACGTAAACATAGCATCTATCTATAAAAGATAGCATTACACTGTATATGATCTAGTTTGCAAGAGATACACAAAGTAGTAAGAGGCATACCCATGAAGCCTGAAGGGTACGTCTTATCTGTCCTAACCTTTCCATCAACCAAGATATGTCGTTGCATCAAAATGGAAATGACCTCACGGTAGGTGAGAGCATATTTCAATCTGTTTCGGATGATAAGAATCAATGGCAAGCATTCCCTTGATTTGTGTGGTCCGGATGATGGCTTGGGGGCCTGTACAAAACAAAAAGAAAATTAGATAACACATCTGAAGCAAGTCAATTGGAAAGCAACAAGCAACTAATAAACATAAGGTTTGTAGAAGTCACTTACAAATGCACCTCCAAGTTTGTCAAGCATCCAGTGTTTTGGGGCATTAAGCCTCTTCAAATGCTTCTTCAACCCCCTGGCCTGTCATGAACCAGAAAGGTGCAGATTCAGCACCCAAATAAAGCTAGTAATGAGTTGAATAAAAGCTTATATTTGTGAACTTCATTATGCCCGTAAAGCAAATCAAGAACAACAAAGAAAAAAAATTAATATTTACCTTCTACAATATTCATTATATATGTTTTTATGGAAAAAGATTTACATATGTGTGTTCTTGTAGAGAGAGAGGAGGGGTGTACAAAGAAAACTACATCCGCTGGAAGTCAGCAACAAAAATGAACAAACAAATAAAACAGTTACATCAAGGAATATACTCAGGCTCCATCAGATACTCATCTGACCCCAACTGGCATCCGGTCTACAAATGGGAAAAATCTTGTCTCTCCACACCAGCCAGTCTGGCAGTACAATTAGCCATAGGTGATATAGGGGACAATGAGATGTTCAACCCATCTGTTATTGTGTTCACCAATGACACATTCATTATATTATCACCCAGTCCGTGAACTCCTCGCCTCTATAACGATGTTGAAGCCATCTGGCAACTATATTCACCGATGTTCCATTCATTATGCAACACATATGCAACTACATTCACTTATAACCCATTCATTACATTTCAGACCAATCAAAATTCAACCAATCTAGATAAAAGTATCATACACTTGCACGAAATTCACAGCTTTCTCTTTGTGAAAGCTAATACCAAGTTCAATGAAAAAATTGCGTTCTGCTTTCTATACTGCATACAATATGCTGCCCAAGTACACTGGCCTTCTGCAAATTTACTCTCTTTCTAAATGGTCGCATGTTCTATTTGACAGAAATTAATCAGAGACTATATAATAAGCAAGTTGGCAACAGGAATATTTCATAGTTTTTATCTATACTGGTGAATAACTGTCATGGTAACGCAATCCACCACACTTCCAAGTGCGTGAGAATAAGGATACGCAACTCGGTGACACATCAATTGACGCTGCGAACCAAGTCATAGACATCATCTCTCGGTCTAATAGCTAAACCCTATATAACTCCAACATCTCCCATTCGGATACATGTGGAAAAGCATAGATCTGAATTGTGACCACTGTCTAGATAAAATACCAGAAGCAATAAAATATTTTGCGACATGATGCAAAATCCCGTCTTCTAAAACGGATAACGGATAACGAACAACTATGGACTAGAATGAACATTCTATCGACGCCAACCTTTTCATCGGAAAATAAATAATAAAGAAGATATCGGGTAATAAAGAAGATATCGGGTTGAACAAATCCAGTGAAAATAAAAAGGGAAACACGTGAAGAACGCATCAAACGGTTCTCATAAGGAGCATAAGCTGAGAACTAAAACGCCATTGTAGAATCAGAAAATATGACCGCACCATTTTGATGATCTTCGCCTCTTCTCCGTCGCTGCTCCTCGAAACTGGTAGACGGGACTGTGCCTCCGCTCTGTTTCCTGTGTGGAATGCGCGAGAACAAACCCTAGATGCTAATGTATGCTATATATATCGCGAGGAGCGATTGGAAGGGTGCCCAAAAAAAAAGGGTAAATTGGATTTCAGTGACACTTTTAAAAATAATCCAGCTTCAGTCATAAAATAATTAATTAATAATCAGTGTCATTTTACTGTTTACCAAAAATACCCTTAAAAGACACGTTATCCTCATTAAGATGAGATAAAAACAAATTATTTAGGGTAAATTACACTTACCTCCCTTAAGGTTTCTGAAATAACACTTTCTCCCCTAAAATTTGTGTATGTGTCAAAATAATACTCTTTCATTGAAATTTCCATCAAAACAGTAATGATAGTTAATAAAATAATTTGAATTGGACAAGATTATTTCTTCGTAAAGATGAGAACAAAAATTTTAATGGCCTAAGGCATAACTATCATTTAACTTAAATGGGGGTAATCTTGTTCAGTTCAAATTATTTTACTAACTATCACTACTGTTTTGACGGAAACTTTAATGAAGAGTGTTATTTTGACCCATACACAAATCTCAATGGGGGAAAATGTTATTTCAAAAACCTCAAGGGAGGTAAGTGTAATTATAACATACCTCAAGAGATGTAAGTGTAATTTACCCAATTATTTACATATGTTTTATGGGTATTTCTGAAAAACATTATTTGCAAACAGAAAAATGACATTAATTCTAAATTTTATTTTAAAAAGAATATAACTATTTTATAATTATCTAGAATTAGGTTACTGAATCCGGATTATCTTTAAAAGATATCACTGAAATCCAATTTCCCATTTTTCTTTTGTTTTTTAATTATATAAAAAAAAGAACAGGAAAAATAGAGATGTAGCGGTCATTAGGTATTTAAACGGAACCCCAGTTTCTCTTCGTTTCCTATCGGAGCGCTAGAGCGACGAGATTAACCATGATTGCGGTTCTGCTGTTCGTGTCGTTCCTCGTTATACCTTCCTACGCAGACGAAGCCTTTGATGTGCGACGACATCTCTCAACTGTGACCAGGTCTCTCTTTCTGTTTCAAACTCAGCCTATACTGGATACCTCAAGAGGCGTGTATTTGATTTTCAATGGCTTTTGTTTCAACCAAATCTGATACTCCACGCGAGTTCAAGCCCTAGGCCGAGCAATCATGTCTTCTAAGATAATATATAAGTCAATGTAAACCTTATATTTATCTGCGCTAATGGTTCCTGTTCCGGTGTTGCATTGCATCGATGTGAATGCGTGTCGATATGGTGACTATTTGATCTGCAAAGCTAATATGTTGATGATATGGTCGTTATGAGATTATATATTTTCCGTTGGTCTATATTTCGTTTATGCACAGAATTTTGATTTGATAGTAAGAGTGTGGTGTTAATTCAGAAGCGTATAAACATCTATATTCTCTGAATTGCTGCTGTTAATTCGTGGGAATTGAAAGGCGTCATATTGAAATTTCAGTTCTGACTTGCAGATACGGTGTTGTGAGGGAAATTGCAGATAATTCTTTTGTAGCTTCAGCTGTTCCGGATGGATGTTCACCTATTCATTTAAATCTCGTGGTAATTTGATCATATGCTTTATGATTACAAATGGAGACATTGATTCGTTGCTTGCAGTTTATATCCGAACTTGCATATTCTCTTTTATAAGAAAAAGCTGTTTGATTTTGCTCAAGAACATATAGTTTTCTCAGAGCATCAAAGGATACACCAGTTTGTCTTCTCAAAATGATGCAATATGCTGGTGGTGTGTGTTTAGAACACTCAAAGTATTCTTCGAGCACAACCTGTTGGCACCATAAAAAATATGATGGGAAAAGGATACTGATTCTAGCCATGTGTAGTTTGTTTCCTTTATTCTGTTGCTTGCACTTGTTCAGTATTATGTTTTTTGAAGAAAAACAATAGAAATTTCTTGCTTGATTCAAGACTCTCAAATTACTTCCTAGATTTTTCATATGGTTACATCCTTTGATGAATATGTTCAATGAGTAACAGTTGCGAGATTAATGTGATTATGTGGTAATTGAAAAGTTCAGTAAATCTTTAGGATTCCTGAAAGAGCTTGAGTCTCTACGTTGTTATGAATCTCAATTTGTATATCAACTGACTAGGCTACTCTCCTATGATAATTTATGTAGAAGCCACAGATTCTAATGCATTATGATAATTTATGTGCAAGCCACAGATACTAATGCAGCCTGGCTTATCATCAAGTAGCCTTGAAATTTTGGCTTGGGAATACAGTGAAAAAACATTTCCAATTGTTCTCTTTGGAAGTTATAATTTGAATGGTAAGCTATGGTCTGATCATAGACTGTTAATGTACAGAGACCTCCATCCACAGTGAAGAGGCGCTGTTAGATTTTGTGGTTCTCACTTTATTAACGATAATCAGTTTTGTTGAATCCTTAAGGATTTTTTTTGATAAGAATATGACTCATGCCTCAAGACTATGATCAAAAGATTGTCAACATGGGAAACAATAGTTAAGATTTTAAATTAATGTTAGGGCTTAATAAAGGAGGTGGCTACCTCTCGAGTGAATTCACAATGGAAGAAGATGTGATTGGCTGTACAATTAGTCACATTTCCCAACAGTCACGCATCGGCATATTGGTTCTTTTCTTTCTTTATGATTTGTATCTGTTCTCCAATTCTCAAACAATCAATATATCACATTTCCTTTTTCTACAGATGATTTCAACAGCATAAATCCTGTTAAAAAACTTGATCTTTGAGCGTCTGTCATAATTTGACAATGATTGGCCATACAAATTCGTTTTGTGATGGAAATGAAAATTTGTATGAAAAGATCATCTGATAAATCACAATTGAAAGACGTGTGTAGAGAAAAAGATATAATACACATACTTATTTTAGAAATGATTTAATGACATGTTCCATGATATTACTATAATAATATGGTCTGAGAAGAGATATGAATATCTACCCAGACACTTTAGAGGAATTATGTTTAATGAATGGCGAACAATGAGCAACTTTATTATGTGCATTTTATTCTATATCTACTTATGAGAGGTCAAGCTGGTGCTATAGTTATCAAATTGCAAAGGGATTTTCTTGTGGAAATAGAACTTTTCAGCTTTAATCTTCAGTTTTTTCTACGGGAAAAGGAAAGTGTTAGTAGTTGGAGTATATCTAGTAATATAATTAGAAGTTTTATGGGTAAAATTAATTTACGTTTATGCTAATAATATTTTTTTTTTTCAAAATTTCCTTTTGAAGGTATTAGATTTCCCATGAAGTTGAAACTAAAATTATTTTTATTTTGTATTTAAGCATATATTTTTGGCAAGCGTCAACATTTGATAATAAATATGGCATTTTGATGAGGATTCATAAATCCATGTTACTCATATCTTATAGTTGACCAATTTAAGAGAAATTGTTGGTTGTCTAGATAATTATACCACTTGCTTCTCATTTCTTCTTTTTCTGCTGGTAGGCTTCTTGTCAGACTAAGTCTTGTTTTCCTGAAATAATTTACAGTTGAACCTAGTTTTCTTCAGAGTACTTTCGCTTCAGTCTGCTCTACTCCTTCTCTCTTCCTCCCTCCCGACCTTTCTCAGTCTTTTTTTCTTTGACTGCTTGTCATCTAGCTCAAGTGGAGCTCATGTCCCCAATTTTATACATACGCTGATAATCAATTGCTAGAGAGGGCTGTTTTGAGTTTGATGCACAGCTGGTTGAATGGGCAAGTAGGAGGAACTAATATATCTATTGAGGAATTTCTGTTATGGAACAACTTCTATGATCTGGGAGGGGGATGTTTGGGCTGATGTGTGTAGTCCTTGGGTTCTAGTCATTGAGACTATGTATAGAATTATGTAGAACCTAGGCTTGGGTACACTTTTTGTGTACCGTGTTCGCTGTTTTCTTCATATATATCATTTCCATCTTTTACTGATAAAAAAAAAATTTTAAATTAGCATGTATATGATTGCTGAAACCGATAAATTTTTTTCCCAATGTTGTTATTTTGCTTTGGTAACTACCGAATGAGAAGTTCTACACGCTTATACAGAATTACAGATACATATGTATTTATGGGTGTTTGTACTGTGCTCTCGAAAATCCTTTATTTATGCTTTTTTTGAGTGTATGCTGTTTTGGTCCCATATGCAAGAATTATGATACAGATTCTTACTTTGACCTTGCAGGCAAGGCATGGAACCCGCGCTCCTACCAAGAAACGTATTCAGGAGATAAACCACTTGGCCAATCGTTTGGAAGTTCTTCTAAGAGATGTGAAAAATGAGGCTCAAGAAAGCAACGCTTATTTGCAGAAAATCCCAGCATGGTTATGGGGATGGCAGTCTCCTTGGAAAGGAAAGCTAAAGGGTGGGGAATTGATTAGCAAAGGAGAGGATGAACTGTATGATCTTGGAATCAGAACTAGAGAGAGATTCCCTGATTTGTTTGAGGATGAGTACAACCCAGACATATTTGCCATAAAAGCAACTCAGGTTAGGCCTACTTTACTTTTTTTCTTTTTTTGAATTTTATTGACAGCCTTCTGCTAGATCAAGTCTGTGCATTCATTCTTACAAATGATAATTACCGCAGAAATCGGTGACCTGGAGAATTTTATTTATTCTGACTCTGGCTCCTGGCCTTTTTTTATAGCTCAGAAAAATATTCAGGTTTATTTGCACACCATAGAATTATGTTCCATACTTTATTAATATCTGGGTTTGTTATGCTGCATCAGAATACGCAATGCAGTATTTAGTGCAGAGAACGATATTTGAGATTCTTCAATATGATACTGATAAGTGATAACAGAGACTTATCGAACATTTACCAAGCTGATAATGCATTTTTGTCTTCTTAATTCCCCACAGTGTTGGGTTTGGATCTTGGAATCAGTTGAAGTTTGTGGGGGTTCATTTGACTTCTGTAGAAGTTAAACTAAGAGTGCTTCATTTATTGCTCTTTAAGAGTTGTAGAGTTATAGGAAGATAAATTGCATATAGGCGATACCATCTACTTTTTCTACTATCTTAACTGCTACATCCTTTGTTTGTTAATACTTGACGGCATATTGCGGTCTCATTTTTTGTATGTTTCGTCTGGTGGAGTTGGTTAATTTATTGCATTTTTAGTCCTCAGTGTTCAAAACAATCTATTTTGCTACAATTGGCTATGGGTTTTAGCGGGACTGTGTTTTCGTTAGAATGTGCAGATGACTTCAATCAAATTTGATGTTGGTGTTAAATTGTTAGTGCATAAAAACTGCAGAAGGTAGTCGTACTAGAACTGGCATGTGAATGCATCTGCTAACACATGAGCATAAATGATAACTTAGTGAACCAAACTATATTGGGAACTCAAATCATATAAAAGTTACACAAAATTATCAGAAAACGAGGCAAGATATATATATATATTTTTTGGGGCAAAATTTTTCCTAATAGCTTGGTTGAGAATGACTAGATCTTGATATTTAAAGTTGCAATGATATGGTTGTCCTCCTATCTCATCCGGCTTTGAAAAGTTTTTAAACATTTGCTTCATTAGTATGTCTTTTGCATTTCTATTCCTGAAGCAGCAGCTCAAATTTGCTGAGATAAATATTGGAAAAAGTCGCTTGTGGACCAAGGATTGAAACCATATTGGCTTTTAGGCGGTTGATATTTTTTAATAGCATTGGCTGATACATGATCCATACTGTTTGATATATATAGACTCATGCCTGATTTGGAGAGGGCAATTCCCTAACCAGAATTAATACTTTAGTTCTTGTTGCGGAGTCTGCTGCTAGCCAGTTGTAATGCATTGACACAAATCCGATTTCCTAGTGGCTAAGTAGCTATGTATTTATGTTGGATTGTGCTATTACGTACTTTCAACTTGCCACAAGAGTTTCTAGGATTTATTTTTCCTTTCTGAGGAAAATATTCCTTATTCTTTTTTAATGCATAAATCTTATGCATCTTGCTTGTGACAGGTTCCACGAGCATCTGCTAGTGCTGTGGCATTTGGCATTGGGCTATTTAGTGGAAGAGGCACTCTTGGACCAGGGAAGCATCGTGCTTTTGCTGTAACCAGTGAGAGCCGTGCAAGTGATATATTGCTGAGGTTTTATGATTGTTGTGAAAGTTACAAGGTATATATCAGTTCTGTCAGTTCATCAGATTTTTCAAGGGCCATATGTATTAAAGATAGTCCATATATCAAACATTCAACATAGTCGAGGTCCTTTTTTTTAACTGCTAATTACAGTTATTGTACAAGGAATAAAGAATGTCTTACAGAATGAGAGATAGCATGCAGCCTGCAATTCTTTATGACATAAATTATGCGCCAATCTCCATGACACACATGATCAGTATCTGAAATAAATTTATATATTATGGTCCCTTTCCCCTTTTGTTGATAAAATTTCAGAACAAAAAAATAGCTTCTTTATTAGTAGCAATTGATACAGCATTGAATTCATTGTTCTCACCTATCAGTGATCCGGTGTATATAAAAGTTGAATCATGCCTTCCAGTCTGCAGGCACTGCCCATTTCTGAATAAACACTGATATGTCATCAATAAATACTGATTCATAACAGGAATTGGCCACATTTTTTCTGTAGAATGTTACTACCCAGAGAGTTTAACAAGTTTCATGCTGTTGGGTTGACCAACAAATAATGCCTAGATAAAGGTCTGCATGATAATTTTTCTGCATGCAGTCTTTGTAATCCTATGGAAGGAATGCAGCAGTCTCAAAATCAAATAAGTGTGTCAAAATTTTCAAATATAAAATATTACTGAATGGGCTCCTAACTTGAGGAGTTTCAAGGTAATATATACGATAGCCATCACTGGATAGCACAGTCTATATTTGGGCGTGCAGTTTACAAAAAATATCTACCATAGTTGGAATTATTTGTAAAGGTTCATTACCATGAACTTGAATTATGTCCATATCCTGCAGCATGAAATACAGTATAGAATTGGTTTGGAATTTTTAAAATTTTAAAATATGTAATAAGTCTGAATCCAGTTATTCAGGAAGTTTCTTTTGGTTAAGCCTTGCTCTCTGATTTTCATCAATGTGTACTGGTTTGATTAATGTATCTGTTTACTTGCAGGATTACAGACAAAGTCATGAACCTTCTGTCAATAAGCTAAAGGAACCAATTTTGGATGAAATTACCTTATCATTAAGGAGGCGCTACGAGTTGAATTTTACCAGACAGGATATTTCTTCTCTCTGGTTTTTGTGCAAGCAGGTGGGTTTCCATCTATTTCCAAACTCTTCTTATTAGGGAATGAGTCCTGATCTAAAATATCTTCATTTGGTTTCAATTTGGCAGGAAGCTTCCTTGCTTGATTTAACCAATCAAGCTTGTGGTCTTTTCAAGCCTTCGGAGGTACATTTATTAGATATTATATGTTGGATGATTTAATATGGATATTTCTTCCTCATTGTGCTTTTGTTGACCTTTCTGTCTAGGATGAATGTTTTAAGTGGCATGTGTTTCTTGGCTGCTCATGTTTTGTTCAGTCATGTTCAATTTGAGGAATTGTAACAGTTCAAGTAGTTTGTTCTTAGAAGGACGCTCTGATGAACAACATAATCCTCTGATTTTTGTTTCACCTGCTGTTATCAAATATAGAATGAGTAGTAATGGCTTCCTCATCGTAATTATTTTTTCTTTCTACATTATTTATGCTTATTAGCTACAGTTTTGATTTAAATATTTCTGATTCCTTTTGATAATGCTGGTCAAAGAGTCATTTCCTATTTATTTTCATGTTTATGCTTTTAAATTTCTATTAACTTGACGTAATAACTCTACATGTTTAGGTTGCTTTACTGGAGTGGACTGATGATTTGGAGGTATTTATACTAAAGGGTTATGGAAACTCATTAAATTATCGAATGGGAGTACCATTGCTTCAAGACGTTTTTCTCTCCATGGAGCAAGCTATAAAGGCAAGAGAAGGTAACATATGTTATCTTAGTATCCATTAATGGTTTTTAGAGAATACAATAAGGTGATTTTGCTATTTTGGAATTCAAATTCTAGCATTTTACATCCTTCTTGCCAAATCACACTAGTGCAAGACAGTTTTAAATGGAAGACTTTTGTTGGGTACTGCAGAAAAATGGTTTTATTAGTGGTTATCATTTAAAAAACCAAGATTTTCTTCCACTGCCTCTTGTGAAGCACAAATTTCTAAATACCAAAGATGGATTTCTCTCAATTATGGAAATTTTTTCTCCCAAGCAATCATAGCTTGTCTTTTAAATGATTCACGGAATTTCATGGTTAACCAGTAATGAGAATATTGACTTTCAAGTTTCAAATGAATTTCACATGATAGATAGTGATTCTCTGTCTTAACTTCATTTTGGTTGGGGCTCATAATTCTTTTCCCTTTTTTTTTTCTAAATAATCTTTCTAGAAAATTATCCTCCGGGGAGTTATGAAAAGGCAAGACTTCGATTTGCACATGCTGAGACTGTGGTTCCATTCTCATGCTTGCTTGGACTCTTCCTTGAAGGATCTGGTGAGTATTCTTTTTGTCCTCTCAACTGCCCTAAGACATGATCTGCACATGTATTGAACGTATTTACATATATGAGTTGTAACATTGAGAAAAAATATTGCCTTTTTTTCATTTTATGGCTTCTGCTTTGGATGATTATCTGCCTAACATGTGATATGGCTGAATGTTTCAGAATTTAAACAGACACAAGAGGAAAAACCTCTGCAACTCCCTCCAAAGCCACCCCAGAAGAGAAATTGGAAGGGTAGCATGTTAGCTCCTTTTGCTGGAAACAATATGTTGGTTCTATACAGTTGCTCTGACAAATATTACGTGCAAGTGCTTCACAATGAAGTTCCAGTTCCCATTCCAGTAAGCTTTATGTCAGACAATAACCAAAAAAATTGGGGGCTTTATATCAGATATTTTCTCATGTTTTCATTGCTTACTTTATTTTATTTTTTCTTCTACTATTGCCTTCACTGTTGCATTTTTTAATTGAATTTTTTTAGATATATATTTCCTTATAATTCTAGTCCAGGGTTAAATAATGTTCAGTAGTGTTCTACAGCACTGATCATTAATTATATGGGCTTATGCTGATGAATTTGAATCTCAGAAGCAGAAAATTTTACAGATATAGCAAAGAGATGTTCTTGGTCAATTTTATAAAAAATTCTCCCTGTCTTCTGCTTTTGGTTCTTGACTTTTTACCATATATGTATATGCATATATGTGTATGTGTATGTGCATGCATAGACATACATCTTTTCATACTGGCAAAAAAGGTTTGTAATGGACAAAATAATGTTTAATTTGCATGTAATAAGAATATTTACAGAGGAAAAGAATTGGAAATAGGTCTAAAGAAAAGCAAGAAAAAATAAATAAATAAAGAAAAAAATTAGTATAAGCTTAACTTCTGCTTGATTCACATAATCTTTTATTGTTGGCAACGTATAATGTTATAAATTATTATTTTATAGGTGGTGGTTAGGAATGGTTGAAATAATGGATGGTTTCCTAGTACTTTGAATTCAGAAAAAGAAGTCCTGAACAATTTTATAGTATATAAAACAATACAAGGCTTAAAGGAAAAAAAGTAATAAAAACCAGAAGAAGGCATTCTGGACGTGGGTAAAAATAGTATGATATTCCTTCGTGATATAATACCCTAGAAATGGCCTTAGGGAAGTTTGAAGTGACTTTGAGCATTTCCAAGTACAGAACTCTCAACATTAGTAAAATTATATTAATTTTATCTTTAAGATTGAGCATTCTAGTTAGATTCTCAAGTATTAAAAAACCTTTTGTAATGGGGATTTCAATTGTGGCACATGAATTCACATACTGCACTTTTCTTTCACTTTGCAACCTTTGGCCATAGATTTCTAGCCCCAAAACTTTTTCAACATTGCAAAAAAGCACCCATAAATTGAAATCATTTTTAATAAAGATTTCAAAAGAAATTTAAAAAATTCACTGAATTCCATTACTCATGAAAAATCCAATAAATATGACTAATTTGGTGTAAATGGTTAAGAGTAATTCTTTTTGTGGACTATCCAAAGAGTTCTGTAACATGTGAAGAATCTTCGCTGGCCACATTATGACTCCATGTGACAAAATGTCACCATATGGCTAAATCTTGTAAAATAAATCTATATCTGCTTTTCCTTTGTCTTCTTCCAGAAAAATGACGATCATAACAAAACCAACCACACATTAGAGCTTTCATGGGCTTGTTTTTGTCCAGTTAGCATTAGACTAATAGGTTATTGCTTAATCAAAAACCCATACAATAATTGGGTTGAGATTATAAGTATGAACGTAACCCGGATAACTCATTTGAATAGTATGCTAAAGATTGGACTGTGCATTGAACTGATAAATGAGGCTGGTTTGATTAAAATCTGGTTGAATTAGCAGTTCAAAACAAGTGAAACAGAAGACATCATAAACATACATAATTAAAAAAATTCTTAAAAAAATCCAAAATTTCTAGTTCACACTGATTTTCATTGATTCAACAACTGTAATCTTGTTTACAACACTTCCTTAATCAAAATGTATGTAGGTTTGGAGCAGATCATCGAGATTTCAGGTTGGTGGTTCCACCAGTTGGTTTGGTCGGATTTTAGAACATTGCAATTAAGTCCCTTTAATATAATCGATGTATGAAAAACAACATAGATAACATACAAATTTAAATTTTTATATACGAGTGTTATATGAAAAAATGCATATATATATATATATATATATATATATATATTGATAAATAATGTGTAATATCCCACTGGTCAAGCCCAATTTGAACAACTGTTGGTATGGTTGTTCCAACAGTCATTGAAATCTATGCTGATAGAAGTTTCGATTTAGAAAGAGAATAATTATGGTGCTAAATTTTGCAAAAGCTGAAAAAAGGGAAAAGGAAAAAAAAATTTAAATCAGCAATATCAACAAATCAATATAACACAGAACAAATTTAAAGAACAGAAAAAAAAAAAACTACTGCAATGCCAATTGGCTTATTTTCAACTATAGGAAATAGAGAGGTCTTTAAGAATGCATGAAAACATGAAAGGGGTTTTTTGGCATAGGTTGACTTCCCTTGTGAGTTGTGATTCATATGTATATCTGGGAAATTGTTGATGGAGGGAGAAAGGGGGAGAGGGAGGGAGGGAGGGAGGGCGAGAGAGAGCTTGGGTTTCAGCATTTCAAGATGGCTCTATGTATGCCTCCGCCTGATCCAAACTACCAAGGTGTATATCATATCGCTTACACACATTAAAACTCAAATGGTAACCAAATACCCTATCAAGGTTATATCTATGTTGCTTGTCCAAATTTATAGAACACACATCAAAACTCTAAATGGTGCCAAATACCCTACCAAGGTGTATATCTATCTTGCTTGTCCTTACAGTATAGACATGAAAACTCAAACAGGTATCAAACACCCTATTACGTGAAGGTATAAATCAAGTCTGTCTCAGTTCAACATAAAGCTAGCATTAATAAGAACATATGGTAACAGTTACTAAAGTTTAAATTCGTTAGTTTTTCAAATAGACCTGAACTGGAAAAACAAATGACAAACAACTGAAACAGAGGCTAAAAAAATGAATAAATAAATACAACCGCATCATTTAATAAGTTTTCTCAAATTTTATTAATGAAATCCGTTTAGTTGCATCATATTGAAGCATTGCATGTGTTTAATCTAGTTTATGTTTGATTTATAGGTAAGAGTAAAATTCAAACAAAAAGTTGTGTACACCACTCAACCAAAAATTTATTTATGGTGGTGAAATCTTCTGAAAAATTGAATCTTTTTCTCAAATGAAGTAGTGTGCTCTGATAAATAAGAAGAAAATGAGATAAATTCCTGGTAAAATTTCCCTTTTTGTCAGAATGTTCAATGAAATTTAGATAATCTCAAGAAAAACACTAAATTTAGTATTTTAAAGAACAAAATTTTCCAGCAAGACTTTTAAAATGGTAAAATATTAAGCAAATAACTAAAAAAAAACTTGGTGGTATTTATTCTAGCATGCATAAACAAAAAGTATGGGGATACTTTAGCCTTTTTTTTTTCTTTTTCTTTTTGGTTGCAAAAATCCTATCAAGTTAGCAAAGAGTAGAGTTTATGGGGATTTATAGTGAATTGAGACAGCTTTCCTTTATGATCTCTGCTTCTAATATTTCCTTCTTATCTTCAACAGAATCATTTTATATTTTGTAAATCTTCTATTTCATTCTCTTATTATCAAGACAGATCTTGAATGTTTATACCTTTGTGACCAGGGCTGCAATAATACCAATTTCTGTCCATTTGATGTTTTCAAGGTAAGAGACATTTCTTCATTACCAAATTTTTTATCTGGATTTGATGATTGCTTACTGGCCAAAAACTGCCTCCCATTTTGCAGGAAAGAATAGTAGAACCTCATTTGAAGCATGATTACAATTCAGTCTGCAGCATGAAGCTAGAACAACCAGAGTCCAAGCCTGTTACCAGTAAGTTCTGGCAATCCTTCAATTGGCTGTTCTTGAAGAAGCAGAACAAGGACACAGGGTCGCACAAACACGGAGTTGAATTGTAGTGTTTTCTTAAGTGAAGGAATATATTTCTTAGCATTCCTTTCTGATGACATGCCTCCACTCACATCTTTAATTTCAGCGAATATCAGGTCTTCCTTCTAACAAGCTCCACTTGACGTTGAGCTTATAGCTTACATGGAAGATGCATTGTGTTCCAAAATTTTGAGGTTGCGGGACAAATTACAGGTTACCTTATCAACAACGTTTGACAGCTTTGAGGGTTTATGAATATTCCCGGTGCCATCAAATGGATCCTCTTCTTATAATTGTATTGGTCCTTATTGGTCCTTATTTTCTTGTGTGAGCTTGTATTGCCATCCATGTATTGTTCGGTAGGCACGTCTTTTGAGGAGGTTGAAACCACCAAAATTGTAACCAACAACACTTCAAGCATCGTCCTAGAGGATTTCATCACTGTATTTGATGACAAATAGCTCATGTACACAGGTTGGCTGGTAAGGGTTCTTACCAAGTAAAAATTTAATTATATCAGTTTAGTTTAACATTTTAGGGAGTTCACTTTATTTTTTTAATAAAGCAAACAAGAGTAAGAATTATTTTAAGTTTTTATATATATATATATATATTCCTATAAGGCTATAGTAAATAAGATGGATTTTTTAATCTTTCATTTTATTTAGGATTTTAAAGAAAATCATATTTTAAACCCAATTGCTTATCCTATTTAGATCTATAATTCAATAGAATATGTAATGAAGAGGAGAGAAATTGCAAATCCACTAATAATTGCGTACAAATTTACATAAATAACTCTAATCATAAAACTTCATGATTGCAATAAACTTTGTGATATTTTAAAAATAATCCAAAAATCAAAATATATTTCAAGTCTTATAATGAATATTAATATATTTTCGACGGGCAAGTGGTAATGGGGAACGCATTTCCGGTGCCATGAAACCACCGAATGGGATGTCTTTTGGGATGTGGCCCCTCTATTAAAAGGGCCATCCATCCGGGCTTGTAAATGTTTAAAGAAACCGTAGAAATTTCGAGCCATGAGGATCTGCTGGTCGGACCTCTCACAAGATGGTCTAACTCACGGACCATTGAACCTTGAACCGATACCTTCGGTTCCATTTAGCACGAGTTTTGTTTCCGTGTAATCCCTAGTAGGTCTTTCAGGGCAGGGCGGAGTAGCGGGCAAAGTTGCAGAAAACCACTTCATCGGCGGCACATTGTACCGAATTGCTTTTGCGTAGTTATAGCTTTACCCTGTTAACTTCCTCTTTGGAGGGGGTTTTCCTGCTTCACTGACGCCATCTTCTCGAGTTCGAGCTACAATGGTCGTCAATTCAGAAGCTGAAGCTTCCACCTCTTCTTCTAGCTCGAATGAAACAGAGGAGCGTCAGATAGAACCTCTGCGGTTGCCTACGGTGGAGGAAATCCGCGGCCAGGACATATGGAACAATTGCGCCATGCGCAGTGTCGTTAGCGGAATTATGGGTAAGAAATAATATTCTCTGATCAAAGTTCCGCTTTGTACGTTGTTTTGGGGTCTGCCATTTAGTTTCTTTCTTGCAAGATTCTCAATCTTTAATCTTGGCTTATTAGTTGGCATTGCTTCTCTATTCATGCTCCTTATGCTCTCTCTATCACTATCTCCACCCCCACCCAAAAAAAAAAAAACAAATTTTATTGTTTTTTCTTTGCCAGTTTATGTTTCAATTCGTCTCTGATATGGGATTTACTAGTTCTTGGGATTTGTTGATTTACGCATTTTAATGGGTTTGCTTTTGCACTGGAAATTTGTAGGAGGTGGACTTGGGTTTTTCATGGGTCTGTTTTTTGCTTCTATGGACAGACCTTTAATGCAAGAGGAAATGTCTGCTAAGCAGCAATTTATTTTTACTGCCAAGCAGATGGGGCAGAGGAGTTTTAGTTCCGCAAAGACGTTCGCAGTTATGGGTTTGATTTTCTCAGCTGCTGAATGTGTTGTTGAGAAGGTATCCGAGATACAAACAAAAACATAAAATTATTCGGTTTGATTTTTCTGCCGTGGGAGCTAATTTGGGATTGTTTTGTGTTTAGGCACGGGCGAAGCATGATACAACGAACACAGCTGTTGCAGGATGTGTAACTGGAGGTGCAATATCGGCAAAAGGTAACTTTAATCTCTATATATTTATATCTAAAATATGTAGATATATGCTACTTCCAAACATAATTGAAAGTTTCATTGTTGATCTGCAAAAAATCACATCTCATTATCATTTAGTAGCTTGGGCTAGCTTTTATGTGTTTTGCAACAATTATGCGGTCCCAAGCACCGAAGACCTATCAGTTGTATGGCTTCTGAGCTTCAGGTCGTAGGTTTTTTGATCGGTAATCAAGGAGATATATATATATATATTAATGTCATAGAAGATAGAAAGATTGTCTTGATGGTACATAAATTATGTACCTAAGACTACAAAAGAACGAGGAAAACAAGTATTCCTCGAAAGGAGCAAAAATTAAATCCAACCAACCCTCTAGTCTGGAAACGACTCCCCTAAACAAAACTCATGGAAAGGAACATTAGGCAAAAAATTCTCTGATAATGCCCAATCATTCATCATAAGCAGAATTTATTTCTTGATTTATGAGCTTCAGGTCGTAGTTCCAAATGAAATTTTGGTTTAAATAAGAGGAATCAACCCTACCTACCGCGATATTGAAGAAACTCCAGTTTACACCTAGGTCACTCTTGCAGCAATATCTATGAATCTATATCTACTATTTATTTCCATCTAAGTAAATGAATAGAGTTTCTGACCAAATAAATTTATCTTCTATGAAATAACAGAGTCCACTATATTCAATTTGGTGTAAGTGGTGGAGCAGATAGGCGGTCTAAAATTTTTTTTTCTCTTCCTTCTTCCTTCTTTTTGTATTACTTTTTAAATACAGATTGGTAGTTTGGAGGTTGGAATGAAGATGTGAAGCTTCTCATCCCTGCCCTATTAGAGTAGATTTTTTCCACATAATTCCTTGTCCAATATTCTATTTGAATAAAATTATTGTACAAAGAGGAATATTCATGTGGGAAGAATATATAGATGATGATGAACACCTTGGGATTGAATTGTCCTGTGAAAGATGCTTGTCTGTATTTGTTATTATAGCAGATTGAACCCTTATGGTTTTCAATTTCGTAATATTGAATCTTTAAGTACCTCAAGTGTACAGCGGGCCGCCAGTCAATGTCATATTATTGAGCTGAATTAGTTACTGATTGACCTGGAGGAGTTGAAAAGATTAAATGGAGAAAGTGAACTCAAAATATGATTAACAAGATAGAATCTTGGAGGGTTGAGAGGAAAAGGGGATTGGAGCTCTTATATTCATTGTTACAGAAGGGAGAGAGTAAAATAGTACCAGAGTGAACAAATAAGCATGAGTGTTATATCAAAATAGAAGACGATTAAGAAGGGAGAGAGTAACACACTAACAGAGTGAACGAATAAGCATTTGTGTTATATCAAAATAGAAGATGATTAAGCAAGGATTGTTCTTAACTCTGCACTGGGAGTTTTATCCTTTTAGTTGGCTATCAGTCTGCCAAGTGGGTTTTCAAAGAGTTCACAAGTTGTTCACAACTTTTTGGTAATACTAGTTAGTTGGTCATCATGAATTTATGATATAATATTAGGCTTAAAATATTTATCAGCATCTTCGTGCCTCTCAGAATATGCTTATGATGTGGAATGCGAAAAGTTGGTTTCCTCTTCGGGGGAAAAAAACAAAGAGGAAAGAAAGAAAGAAAAGTTGGAGTCCTGACATCTCTTTTTTTTTAACTTAGTTGATATTGCATTGAGAGGGTAAGAAATAGTTTTTCTGTTAAAAAAAAGGAAAAAGGGAAAATAAAGGAAGGGAGAAAGTGGATAAAAAAGAGTGGTTTTAACTGCATTAGGAGTTTTACCATCTAGTAGCCTATGAAGGTGCAGTGAGATGTTGTAGACAATTGTCATTGACATCAGTGAGATGGTTGTAATGAATTCAGGATTATGATTAGGCTTCAAGTATTTGTTGTTCGTCCTTCTCATGTCTGAGAATATGGCTATACTGTGGAATGCGACAAATTGGTGTGACTTTTTTGATATTGCATCGAGGGGATTCTTTTTTATAACTAGCAGCTTTCATCAGTAAGACACTTTTTCTTCATTGTGTTTTTGGTGCTCCTATGGTATAAATAGTAGTCCTGTGCTTCAGACAGATTTGACAGGTGAACTTTTTAAACCTTTCAATATATGTATGCTTGTTAGGGGTTTGCGAAAACGGTTAACATCTTTCTTGTAGAACTATTTGTGTAAGCTTTTGAATAGCATTTCGTAGCATCCTTTTTTGAACCAGTATGGGGGAATTTATTTCAAAAACACAACCTTACCTTTTTGAAATTAATTCCAGCAAGATTTTGGCTCGAATCTGTTGCTAAATTAGTTTGTCTTTTTTACTGCAATCTTTTGTGCACGGATTAGCTTACCAACTTTGAGATTATGTTGAAGAGTGTTACTCTGGTAGCTTGGTGGAACATTTTGCCTTTCTTAATGCATCCTTGTGAGCACGGATTTGCTTATCCACTGTGAGATTATGTTGCAGAGTTTGGTTCAGGTGGCTTGGTTGAACATACCATAGCTTGCACATGAGTTTTGGTTGAACTAGCTTGCACAGGAATTGCCCTTCTTACTGTGAAAATTATGTAGAGCCTATGAATAAATTGGTGAGTTAGTTACTCTGTGTGAAAAAATGGACCAACATCACTAGCATAAAAATGTGGATTTGAGTTTTAGTGCAGTCCCTTTGCACAAAGGATCAAAATGGGGTTTTGATTGTCTACTCTCTTTTTTTTTGTTGTGGAAAGCAAAAGTTTTCCTAATATCCCATTCCTTGCTTTAAGAATTTTAGTGTTACTGGTTATCATTTGGAATAGTTCCAAATTGAGTTATGCTATTTGGTTAAAAGTAACCAGAAGAATTTCTGCTGTTCATTTGTGCTGTAATAAAGAATAATGGCAGAAGGGTTCTAACTTTTTCCTTGGGTCAGAAATCATACTGGTAGTTGGTAAAAGTACTTTAGGAACTTAAAAGTCATATTTTACCAAGAAACAGTGAAACTTAGTTGAAGAAATGCAATTTATATAAAAGTTTTGCCTTTGAATGTTGTGGATTCCCCGAATTAGGTATTGGATCCTGAGCAATGATTGTATTTATATCCTCATGTTTTCTGATCTTGAACTGTTACGGCAGTGTTAGGGATCAGCTAGTTATTGGGTTTCTCTGCCTATGATACTTGGTTTAAATTTCTATTTCGTTCGTATTTGAATTTTGGGAGTGGTTTTCAGCATTGTTAGTTGCTTTCCTGTATTTGAATTCATTGTATTCAAACTTCATATTTAAAAGGGGAAGTTGATCAATAAAGGGGAAGAGTATTGCAGAAACACATTATTCCCCTTGAGAGTGAAGACACTTTCAGCACTTCTGGCATGTTGAGATCTTGACGTTTTACATGTTAAATGAATGTTCTCCGTGTCCTTTCCTGCCAAGAATCCATGCTTACACCTGCTCTTATGTGTTTCTAGGTGGTCCAAAGGCAGCATTCGCTGGTTGTGCAGGCTTTGCGACATTTTCAGTCCTGATAGAGAAGTTTTTGGAAAGGCATGATTGATTAAAAATGGCTAATCAAAATCCACTTTCACCACAAATTTTTTGCCCCTTAGTTTATATGATCTGGTGGAGAAGCGACATGTTTATGTCTGGATCTCCATTGATTATCCGCATTTCTTATCCCCATCTTATTCATCCAGTTCACTTTTTTTGATGGGATGTAACATCAAAAATTTGATTCTTAGGTTTTCTTTTCTTTTCCCGTGCTGCCCTGGTGATGCATTTGGCATCACTACGGCATCACTCAATAGGCCTCATGTTTCATAAGGATGAGCATATCATGTTTCATAGGAACGAGTGTATCATGTTTCCTGAGTTAGTTACAAGTTTTGATTTTTGGGTATGAAGTCTTTCACTCGCTTGATCATAAACTAGTATATGTGAGGTTTCTCTGTATTTACTGTCGTTTCTTCAACTTTTACTGGAGAATTGCTTGGTCACTTGGATGATAAACGATGGAAAAGTAACTAAAAGAGGACTCAATTTTCTTTTCTTCTGTTATTCTTTTCATTCGCAGAGAAAAACCTTTTGAGGGACTTTGGAAAAATTATTTCCATGTGGTGGAAAAGTAATTTCCAGCGAGCCTATGTTTTCTTGAATTTTATTGGAAAGTTTATTTTTCTTTATTTTCTTATGGATTTCGGCTAACCAAATTCCAGTGCAACCTTAACAAAAAGTTTTAAAAATGGGTCTTACTTAAAAACATTTAAAACAAAGAAAAAATTCTGGCCGTGAGATGCTCCACATGTGGGTCTCACTTAAAAACATTTAAAATAATAAAAAAATTTTGGCCGTGAGACCGTGAGATGCTCCTCATGGTAGCATCTCACGGTCGCATAAGGAAACGTTTCAGGAACGGACGATTTCTTGCCTCAGTTCACCATCAAATTGGATGCTTTTGCCAGCATACTTGCTTTGATTGGACGGTCATACGGTTGCAATGTTTCAATGGGTTCAGCACGAACGATATTTGTTATGCCTCAGATGAGACTATAGATCGCGTGGCAACAGAGACCATAAACATTCCAGTGAGAGCAGAGTGAGATCAGAGTCACAGAATCGGAGACGATGTCGGAGAAGAGAGGAGAGGTAGTTTGCATCACAGGTGGGAGTGGCTTTATCGGTTCGTGGCTCGTTAGTCTCCTGCTCGACCGTGGTTATACAGTTCACGCTACTGTCAAAGATCTCAGTAATCTCCTTTCTTTTCTCTTTTGCCTCTCTTGTTTATTCTCTTTTATCTTCTTTCGTCTTGACTCCCTTCTTCTCCACAAAGATATGAAATGCACTCCATTTTGTAATATTCACAGAACGGCCATTTCACTTCACCAGCTATTTTACTTTTGCCAATCGCGATCTGTTTTGGTTACGGTATTTCAACTCGATGCTGTTTTCGTGTTCTCGAGCAATTCCAGTGTCATTTAACGAGTTCTTTTTTTTTTTTTTCGTTTTTATCAGAGGATGAGAAAGAAACTAAGCATCTCGAAGCCCTAGAAGGAGCAGAATCGCATCTCCGTCTATTCCAGATCGATCTCCTTGATTACGGCTCTATCGTTGCTGCGATCAAGGGAACCGTCGGTTTGTTCCACCTTGCTTCCCCTTGTATCGTCGACCGAGTCCATGATCCTGAGGTCGGTGCTCGAATCCAACGGCCGTTGATTTTTAATAGTAACTAATACTGGTAACGATTACTGTTTCATTTTATGTGTATAATTATTTTGATTTTGTGAATTGATTAATGCTAGAAAGAGCTCCTAGATCCGGCGATTAAAGGGACGATTAATGTGTTAACTGCGGCCAAGGAATGCGGTGTGAGACGAGTGGTAGTGACGTCGTCAATCTCTGCTATCACGCCAAGCCCTAAGTGGCCTGCGGATGTTGTCAAGGGAGAGGATTGCTGGACAGACATCGATTACTGCAAGCAGAATGGGGTGAGTTTCCTGACGATTGTAAAACATTGACTGGTCTCAACTTGAAAATGCTAATGGACCTCAGCTGTGTTTGATTGTAAAACGGGCTTGGGTGACATGCTATGCGTTATAAACATTATCAACCTAAATCGTTTAATATTGCGTGTCATTTAATATGAATTTTGTAAGCTATTTTTGACCTTTTAATGTATACATGTTAATTGGACAGATGGAAAGCACATCTATTAATGGGCAATGTGAAATGAGTTTCACAAAGTTAAAATGCTATTTTATCCTGAAATGTTGTAAGAGTACTTTTCAAGAAGTTGAAAAGTAAATTTTATTTTCTTTTCTTGAAATCTTCAGTCTTTCCTCCTTGGGGTGTAAGTCGGTTGGTTTAGTTTTATTTTTTGGTCAAACCAGGATCAAACCAAAATATGTCGAAAACTGAACCAAAGTGAAACAGACACCAATTTGTTAAACTTAACACCAAAACAAAAATAAATGGTTTAAAGTTGAACAAACCGAGAACTGAATCTATAACTTTGTTGTGGTTTGGTTGATTTTTATTTTGGTTTAATGCATGACATAATATAGTTTAATACCTGTGCAATAGAATGGATTTTTATTACTTGAAAAATACATGGATTAAACTGATTGACGTTTTTCTAAAAAGGTGAGCTCCCAACCGAAACAGAGAGAGCTTAATAAGTGATTTTCTTTTATTTTTTGAATTTTGTTTGTTTGATTAATATATTACACCCTTTTTTGGCAATATTATGATGATTATATAGGTATGGTATCCATTATCAAAAACTTTGGCAGAGAAAGCTGCATGGGAGTTTGCCAAGGAGAAAGACTTGGCCATGGTTGTGGTGAATCCTGGTACGGTGATGGGACCTGTTCTTCCCCCAACCCTTAATGCAAGCATGTTAATGCTTCTTCACCTTCTCGAGGGTAATATTCTGGACATAAGTTCAACCATCCTTTTATACTAGCTTAGCTTTTTACCTTTGACAGCTCTCCATCAATGCTTCATTTTTTTGTTTTGTTTTTTTAACCAAACACTGAAGCAATCATGTAAAGATCAGTCCAAGCAATTAATATGTTTATCTATAGCATAAAAATTTCATTAATTAGAGCTTGCAAACATAGTTTAAAAGTATTGCTTAATTCCAGTTAGTATCAGTCATGCTGACTAGTAAAACTTGGTACTGTTATTCAAAACCTGGCTTGAAAATTTTAATAGCTTTACTTTTTAATTATTTGGTACGCAAATTATCATCTCTTAAACACTATTTTTTGTAGAATCAGTTGAACTTTTTCAAATTCATCTCTTGGGGCCTGAGAATTGGTTAATTGTTCAGTCCTTTTTCTATTTTTTTTCCTAAAACTTGATTATAGTTTAGTCACAAATTGATTGTCTGCGAAAAATAATGTGTCATGGACCATAAAGACTTTTTGTAGAATCAGTTAAGACTTTTTTGAATTTTTCTCTTGGGGCCTGATCATTGGTTAATTATTTGTTCTTTTTTCTATTCTTTTTTGTGTACTTGATTACTGTTAGTCACAAAAATTGATAAGTCTGCTAAAATGGGCACGTCATGGAACCATAAGGAGTTTGCTCCTGGACCTTGTGGGGTTGTTAACATTGATGTTCTGTGAGCAGGCTGCACGGATGTGTATGAGAACTATTTTATGGGATCTGTTCATGTTAAAGATGTTGCCTTAGCACATATTTTGGTGTACGAGAACCCATCTGCATCAGGAAGGCACCTCTGCGTCGAAGCTATATCTCATTATGGTGACTTTGCAGCCAAAGTAGCGGAACTTTACCCGGAATACAACATCCCTAGGTAATCAACTTGATTCCTTTGCTTCTGTGAAAAATTGTTTTAAGCTGTAGTGATAACTTTTAAGGCTTACTAATGAGATTCTAAGCACAACTGAAATTATATTGTTTTTTATAGATTACCAAAGGATACGCACCCTGGCTTATTGAGGTGCAAGAATGCATCTAAGAAGCTTATTGACTTGGGTCTCCAGTTCATCTCTATGGAGCAAATTATCAAGGATTCTGTGGAGAGCCTAAGGAGCAAAGGCTTCATTTCATGAAGGATTTATGCAGTCGCAAAAATACTACAGGTTTCCATGTCAGCTCTTTGCCAAATATTATAGATTGTATGTATTTCTAGTATGAATGATTTCAGCTTACCGACAGTAGTTTCTGAAACAGTCGTTATCCTATGTTAGAATCATATGGGATTAATTATACTTGCATGTAGCAAACCTTGGATGCTTTGTGAGGTTTGAAAAGAACTTTTACAATATTTGTAGAAACTATTTTTAATAGGCAGAATGTCGTTTTGTGGCTGAAATGAAATTTTATTGTTCTGCAAAATGTCTAGAAAATTGATAAGCAGTGAATTTTCTGCAAATTTTCGTAGTAGCTGAAATTGTATTCGTTTATTTGAGTCAATCAAAACAATGTACTCTACTTGTTCTTCATAACCTTGATACTATGAGCAATGACATTGTCTGCGTTGGCCTATTGAACCTCACAGTTTTTGTTTTTGGTTTGGTTTTACACCAAAAGCTCTGATAATTGAGAAAGTTACAAGCCTAAGACCTTTATTTTCTCCTCATCGAACAATACGAGATTCTAGAATCTCACAATCCACCCTCACCCCTTGCACAAGGCAACATTAAGATTTCACAATTTTACAATTTAACATTAAAGATTTCACAATTTTCGGTCAGGGGAAATTCTGTAACACCCCAGTCCCATCAACAGCAATATTGTTGTCTATAGTTTTAGGGAGTCACAAGCCTACGTGTGTGCATATGTATGGACACGTGGCATTCAGGATTGCTCTTGAATCCATACAAAACATAAAGGGATACAACTAAACCCCTATACAAACAAACGGTAACACCATGTTAATTCACCACCAGCCTTCTTCTGTTCTCCTTTTCCATCGCTTTTCCCTCTTTTAGGATTGTTTGCTGAAGAATGAAGTCGGCTTGCAGATGGCATGAAGGGATAGTAGGAGTGAAGTTTTCCCTCTTCACGTACGTACACAACTAAACCCTTATACAAACAGTAACACCATGTTGCTCCCACAAAACGCACAGAAAGTGAAGTTTTCAGCGTTCTAACCGTCTGTTAAGGGGATTAAATCATCTCTCTAAGGCCCTTGCCAACACAATAACCCTTGGATATAAACCCCACCCAAACAAAAATATGTTAGTAAAAAAAACCCATATATAATCTCACCTCAATTAAAGAAAACAATTGATTGGGCAAAGGATGACAGCAAATGAAAAGAAGGATAGAAATATAAATGCAGTGCTTAATATACACCCTACAAAAATATGGTTTTGTTGCATCATTTCTCGTCATCCTGAACCCGGCCAAGGAGTGCTATCTCTTTCTCTGCCTTCTTCTGTGCAATCCTCCTCTGCATCCGTCGGGCAGTCCTTGCATCAGCGTCTGCCTGGACTTTCTCCGTTATAGCCTTAAAGCCTGGGATTGTCCGCTCCAATTTGTTGTACACTCGAATGCTCAGGCCATAGAAGATTCTAAACATCCTCTGCACAAAAAGTATGGAAATGTTTCAAGTGAAACCAATCCATCTGACCAACACATTAACAGGCCTAAAAAAACATACAAGCAGTCTCATGACAGGCTTAGAATCTTACTATCAGCATAAATTACACACACACAGAAAACAATCCGAGAAGAATTCAGTTCATCTGAATTTAGAGGTCCAAATTCACTGCACGAGCATCCTGTTAAGGAAAAACTGTTGAACGACAAACTATCTTACAAGGTGGTTGTATTAATTGTTCCAATAAATTTTAAAATAGGAGCGGGTCGAAAATTAGGCTTGACATGCTTCTTGAAGCAGGTCTTGCCCATTATAAATGGTATGTTCTGTATCTCAAGCAACTTATATGAATATCATATCACATAAAATAGTGAAATCGGCAAAATTTAATCAATTTTTTTTTAATGTTATGGAGAAACAACATATTTCCACCCATATGAGCCATATTTCAGTGATGGTAGCAATACTTTAACCATGCACATACCACTTCAATGCCACCATAGAATTTCATAGCAAGGAAGTTAATAAGCAGGTGAGAGAAGGCATGAGTGCACCTTAACATCTTTGTTCCAATGCCTGATGTATGTAGGACCAGTTGTGTATGAACCAAGGGGTTCGCGATACCACTCGCCACCATATGTTATCTGATCCATTGCTTGCTCTATGCTCAGAACCTCCCATGGTCTTAAACCAGGGATAATTTTGGCTAACTGGATCCTGCAATACATAAGAAATAAAAAACCTTTATTTAGTTATCATGCCTAGGTCTCACCAATGCAAACAGTTTAAAAAAGATTGTACCAATAACATTATAAGACAACAGAGTTGAATTCATGAACCGTAGCTAACTTGTAGTCAGCAGTATTATTATAAACAAAAAGCAATAGCAATCACTAGAATTAAAGACATTATTATAATCAACACAGACATACACTTATATGTCATCAAGTTTTTCTCCTCAGATTGTTTATTTTGTAATCTGAAACACTGACAAGCATCATCTTCTCAATGTTTCAATATCTGTCAGACCACACTTGTTTACCCTTAATGAAGGGAAAAGAAATATCGGTCAAGAAAAAGCAAAGACAACTCCAAGATATAATTTCCATACAGATGCCTCTTGCAGCCTCTTAAAAATTGTAGTATTCCCACCTTTTAAATAAAATACTAACATTTTCCAGATCCCACTAAAGCAGAGTCTTGGGAGGTGTCGACTGGCAACAAACCTAATCTTTTGCATTTTTATACAATGTAGCTATGCTCAAGGTTCAAACCTGCACTGGCAGCTTGAGGATTTTGCCAACATACAGAGTGACAGTCCATATTTCCACCACTAAAGAAAAAAAAAGAAATGTAGGGGCAAAGACTAACTTTTGAATTATAACTTCGAACTGTAAAGTGGATGATACACTGATACAACACTGATGGCAATTCATAACAAATACTAGAAGAAGATAAACCCAAACAAATGTGTGTTTTGTTGCTCGAGACTAGAGTATCCAATTGCCCAGTGTCCTTGTAATAGCATCAATATCATTCTGCTAACAAGCTGAGAAAAACTATGTAAATCTGACGGAACCTGCTGGGTGAAATTTTCCATCATTCTGATATTGTATTAAATATTCATGTTAGCATTTTAAAAATTATAGGAAATTCATAACTGTATTATGAGGCAGCATATGTGATTGACCACTTTATCATTAATTTTGGCAAGCAAAAATTAATTGAAGATAGTAGGTAACAATATCGGTTAAAGTATCATCCGGTCAACTTAGGATGGATTCCCTTTGAGGCATGATACATATACTTGGTCAAACTCAGTAAACTAGTTCCAAATTTTTTACATAGTCCAGTTTAACTGAACCGAGATAAGTAATTTATTTGCTTTTTACTATTTAACTCCTTAGTTGGACTGACTACAGATCATCAAATCCTGATAAAGATTGCTGATCCTACTCAGGATCCTGATCCAATCCCTGAGTTTGAACACTGGATCGATGGTGTATTGTGACGTCAAAAACATGACAGGTGAAGTTAAAGACAGGACAGCATGTATTGAATGCTATGTATTTTTTTCTAGAAATGAAACTGTTAGCACATAAAAATGATAGAAGTTGAAGATAACAGGTACACAAACTGATAGAAATGAAACCTGTTCTCTTCTTTATCATATATAAATACACTTGCTTACTGATAAATAAATTAAAAACGATAGAAATTGAAGAATCACATTCAGTAGTAACAGAAAAGTTGTAGATTCAATGCCCTACCACATGACAAATAACTACTTTGGCTCCAGAAGTAGATTTTAGATATTTTAGACTCCTGACAATAAGCGGTTAATGCAGAAACTTCAAAGTAAAATAACACTTAATTGAGACAGTGCAAAATTTAAAGCCACTAACATTTGCCTTAAGGTTAGTATCCTCAAAATAAAAGGCAGATTAACACATTAAGGCCAGTCAAGAAACATGTAAGACAAGAACAACAGAGCAAATAAAGACTGAAGAGTCATGTGATACCTCAGATCTTTGGGGATGTATTTGTTTGGCATATGATCTGCTTCTAGAATCGAGGTAAGTTCAGAGCCACTAGCCCAAAGAAATAGGGCATGACTAGGAATTTTAACTCCCGGCCAAATGCCATCATTTGCTTCTAGAACCGCTAAATCACGTCTCTTGCTCTCAAGGGCCTCTTCTTGAACCTGCTTATAGGTTTTATTCTCATGACCCTTGAGAGGAACCCAAGGCGGTATACCTTTCATTAGTTTGTGAATGAAAGCTGTAGCTGCAGCGCCTAGTCTAACTGAAAATTACCACATAACAATTCATTAAATTTTTGTAAACATGCATTGGATCTCACATATAGGTCAATAATTAGAATGTGAAGCATGCAATATGGTTTTCTATTCAGTAGAACCCTGAGATGAGAACATATCATAAAAGTACATTAAAAAAGATTCAATTATGCCATCAAGGTTACCAGCTGGGTAGACAATGGAAGCAGATAATAGTACAGCTGTATATGTGATGCACATGAAGAAATTCCAGCTCACTCTTCAAAGCATCAACTTGAAGAGGATCACTCTGAAGAAAGCATGACCTGATTAAATGACTCTAACCACTCAATCTACCAATTCATTTCCTCAAACATTCACTCATTCTTACAGCATACAGGAAACCACTAGAAAAGTAGATGGGATCATGTAATCAGATCTATTAGAGACTGAAGATATATTTCAGGTCGGAAAACATCATGACTCGCAAGGTACGCACCCTAAACATGCTACAGATGTATATTGAAGTCCATTGATTATTCCAACACTCCAACAGATGAGTACCTTTAATTTCCCATTGCTGGAAAGCAGAAAAAGAGATGAAGTAAAATATAGTAATGACAGCTTAGCAAGGGTTTAGTGTGTAAAGGCACAGGAGAAGAAAACATTTAACAGACCTTCCCAAGTCGCAATTGCACGTTCCAACCCATAAACCATGCCAATTGGTGCCCATTCATCCATGTCTTCACCCCAGATGAAAGTGTGCTTATCAATTATTCCCCCAGCCCAGGCAGTCTTGAGTGTTATTAGCTCCAATGGTCCCCTTGTACGACCCAAGCGATCCTTATAATACCAACCACCACTCCTCATGATAACTATAACATAGAATCGAAGTTTTAAACAGGTATCTCAGGAAAAAGTATTTAGGAAAAAGAAAAATAAAAAAGTTAAGCTAAGCATTTCTCTAACTTATTAATGATGTATTCAAGTATATGGTATAAATAAGCAGTGGAAACGAGGATAATGTGAAAGAACATTATGTAATGAGTTTCAGGATGGAAAATCAACTGTCAGAAGACTGGTATACTACAGTATTTAGTGTGGCCATTATGTGCCAGGAACATTTTCGGCTTTTCCTTCAATGACAAAAAATATAAAATATTGATATTACATTAATTCTGAAAGTTACTTTACAAAAACTTCAGAATAAGCAGAAGTTTAAAAAAGATTGAAGAATATTGCAATCATGTAACTAATTACACTCTTCTGGTAATATACTCATGAACCAAAATGTTGAATAGATTTGACAGTATTAAACACTCAATCAGATACCTACACATTGGTGAATTCCTTTCTAATCACGAAATAGAAACCAAACTTATGATCTGGAAATAATGAAATTCATCAAACCTGACCTGACCTGACCTGAATCCTCAACTGAACTATAACTTTCATGAAATAAACTTACAGTCATAGTACCGCTTCTCAAGTCGCTTGTACCCAATAGCCTGTGCAACATCAATTGGCCGGCCAGGTGGATAAGGTCTTTGTCTGAATCCCCAAAGCCCGAGAAAGAACTGCCTAGCAAAATCCCAGAACTTATCGTCGGATTCCTTATGAGTCTTAATGGCTTTCCTGGGCATTGGCCGCCCGTCCAACCCCGGCACATGCGGCAAGGCCTTCCAAAGCTTTTCATCCTCTTTCCGATATGGAACTTCATTCTCCTTGAGCTCCATCTCATTAAGCTTATCGGCAATATGCTCTGCTCGTCTCAAGAACTGAACAACAGGATTTCTACGGAACTCCTCCCACCACTGAGCATTTTCTTTGAGCTCTTCCTCAGTTGGATTCTCCTTTTTCTCAAACAGAGGATCGTCATTGAGAATTTTCTCAACTTCCGGAGTATGCCGATAATCGGGGAGAGTTTCGCATTCCCAGAAGAACTGATCAAGCATCTGCTTGTACTTACCGGGTTCTCCAGAGGGTTTCTTGGGCTTTTTCGATTTGCCGAATAGATTCGAGCCGCTAATGGAAGCGAAATTTGGGGAGTTTGAGGGTTTTATATGTAGGGTTTCGTTGAACGATAGGAGATTGATGGGAGGAAATGGATTCGGGGGTTTCTGAAACCATTTCTCGCCAAACCAACCGAAGTTGATTGACGCCATTGATGACTGTTAAGAGCTTTCCTGTAAGGGAATTCGGAGCTGGAAAACAAACGGAAGTCCGAAGATCAGATTGTTTATCGAAAGAAACAAACACTAAAAGAGAGTGGTAGAATATGGAGGTACTGCTGAATTCAAGACTGAAATGAGAAGTAGATAGACCTTAGTTTCGGGGGAACTTTCGGAGAATTCAAGTTCCGCACCGTCACTGCTCTTGACGCACCAGGCGCATTTGATGACCGAAGGTAGCGGTTTGGCTGTCCCGTTTGTTTTTGCTCCCCAAAAGTGATTTTCCAAAACCTATTTGCCTAAAACCGGCCGTACTACGCACTTGGAGATACCAAAAAAATAGGGAAAAAAAAAAAAAAACAAAAGAAGGAATCTCAAATAAGAGGAGATACTTAACAGTCGAGATTTTGTGGGGCTTCAAATCTCCACTTTGATATGAAGCATCAACAAGAGTATATTTATATCTATATCTATACTATATATAATTAGAAGATGCCACTTGGGAAGCATGCTTAACAAAATACTTGGCTTTCCAAAATAGACCTTGCACGCTATTAAAAAAACTTATTAATAAAAGGATAGATCAATCAAAATTGCTTTAACTTTTTCAAAAACTAACAATCAGTTTTACAAGTATTCCTTCCAACATTGTTTTCCTCTATCCCTTCTTACACATATACATTATTGCATGTGCACCCCTTCTAATTATAAAGAAACCAAAGAAGTGAGCCTTGAATGGTTTAACCCTAAAATTTTAAAATATTTCTACGGTTCTTACTTGCCGTTTTTGTTGACAAGAAAATATCCTTGCAAACCTAAACAACCATTCACTCATGACTATATAATTTAAATGTGTACGTATAGTCCTGTATGTGTCAAACCTATTATAGTTACCAGTGAGGTACACGTTGGATATTTCATATAAGTAGATAAAAAATGATTAGGACATGTAATAGATATTTGCAGGGAATATATTTGGAAAATATACCTGTTTAAGAAAATAGCTTCCTTAGCACACTGAACATGATTTATCTTTATATTCTCAAAGCGTTTTATTCCTAACTTGTGAAGGTGTCCATCCATCATGGAAATGCCATCTTAGAAGCAGTTTCTACTGCCTATATTCGTCTTCTTCAATTAGCTCTATGGACTTCAAAAGGGCAAAGGAAATTTTAGTGAGAAATGAAGGACATTTCCGTCACATTGATAAATTTCAGAGCAAACCAAAAGCGAATGTTAGTGAGAGTTACACGTGGACGGGATAGAGAGGAAGCAGTGAATCCTTCTTAGCTCTGCCCTCACTCAAACTCGAAAAGAGCAGGGATGGCGGCCGAAGCTCCTTTATTCTGTGGAAAAATATCTCAAAAACCCTAATTTCTAGCTCTCGGATTGCCTCATCCATTGGGGAGATTCTCGAGAGCTTGGCGTCATGACTTCTCGGCGTTTCGCGTCTCTCTTTTTTATATCGCTGCTGTTCTTGCTCAATTGCTTCTCTTATCCGTCTTCAGCTGTGAGCGTTTCTCACTCTGATCCTAAAAAAGTCTCGCTGGATCTTTACTACGAATCTCTATGCCCTTCTTGCTCAAATTTTATCGTCAATTACCTGGCTGATGTCTTCGAGAACGGACTCATCACCATCATTGATCTCAAGCTCGTCCCCTACGGAAATGCCAGGGTCAGATCTAACGGCACCATCATTTGTCAGGTACACTCCAATCTCTTGTGTATTTTCCCAATTTCTACTCCTTCTTTTTCTAATTTTTTTATATCACGCACTTATGTGACCTTTCACACCAAAATCCTTCTCTGATCCCATAACCCTGTACTGTAATCGGTCCATTCTCTCTTAATCTTAACGGCTAAAATCGGTATAAAAGGATCATCAATTTGTGTTATAAGTATATTTCTTTCAGATATGGTACCTTTTCTTGTACCGTGGTAAAACTCATTTTAGCTCTTAGCCTTCTTGTTTGGAGTTTATTAGAGTTTATTAGAGTTGACTTGCAAATGAAAATTTGCTTTTCTGATGGATTTGACGTTTTGATTGTTTGATTATCACAGCATGGCCCATACGAGTGTTTTCTGAATACTGTGGAAGCTTGTGCAATTAACGTCTGGCCTGATCTGGTAAGAGCCGTTATCCATGTTATTTGTAAATCTGAGTAATTGATCGTCTTAAGATTAACGATATATCTCAAGTTCTTATTTGGTTTGTGAAGATTGTTGTTTGGCCTCTCTGAAATAATATTGGAATGAGTTACCCATTAATATTATAATTGTTCAATCGATCCATTTCATTGTGAGCAGTATATGACATTCTGAATCTCGAGTGCAGAATAAGCACTTCTCTTTCATTTACTGCGTTGAGGGTTTAGTCTTAAAAAAGAAGTACATGGAGTGGGAGTCATGCTTTAAGAAATTGGGGTTTGATCGAAAACCGATTGCAGATTGCTACAATGGTGGTTATGGCAGGAAGGTTAGTTCACTCTGCTTTTTAAACTCCATTCTCATTGACTTATATAAATTTCTGAATGTTGATCCTTGCTCCCTGTCAATATATATTAGCTTTGTGACGTCGAATTTGTTTTTTAGTTTCATCTGATGGATTGGCTATATTCTTATTGTCCAGCAAATGGTTGAAGCATATCAACATGATGAAAACTTTTTGCAGCTGTTTGATAAATATGGTCAGATTGTTAGCAACTAGGACACTGGTTGCATCCCTGGCTAGTGTTTCATGAGATTCAACCAGTGAGAAATTGAGTCGCCCTTTAATTGATTTGGATCTCTTGACAACAGATTATTATTCCCAATAGAGTCTAGTAAATTTATTGAACAGGCAATGTTCATGACATTTGTTAGCAGCTTTAACTTGTCAAGGACTCATAATCCATCACCTCCATGTGAAGGTAGCACCTGTTGTCAAATGTTCATTGTCGTCAGGTTCTTGAGGTTGAGTGCTAATATATTTCTCTATTAGCAGGATTTGATCTGCCTGAATTAATATTACCTGTGAAGAAAACATTTTATATCAAGAAGAATTTGTAATAGCATTATTCGACACTATTTGTGAAGTATACATCATGAGAGAAAAAGGCAGCCAGAGTTAAGGAAGCTTTTATTAATTCAGAGTCATGATCGGGAAACATTATTTACCTATTGGTTGCGCTTGACTCTTTCCTTGGTATTGGAAGAAAGAGGAGGGTAGAGTGGATATGGGAAGAGCAAAAAATGGAAAGAGAAAATGGTAAAAAACACTTGCAAATCTGTGTTACTAAATGGAGGGGTCAGTATGCCCTCTTTACATAATTACCTGACCAAAATGATTTGCTAAATATTGTTTTGTATTTCCTAAATGTTTCTCTTATCTCAACTCTAAAAAAATGCGGCAAGCAGATCTAATATCATCTAATCCAGATCAACTAGCAACCAGATCAAAAATGAAGTATAAATGTATCCTTTTCAAAAAACGGATCCCCTACATGGTTTGGTAATACTTTATTCATCATCGATGATTTAAGTGAATCCCTAAACCTTAAATTTAGAGTCCCTTTACTTGGAGCAGATATGGGAGTTGGGAGTAAAAATTCCTCAATTTGACAAGGAATTAATTAAAAATAATATGAGTTGAAACTTTTGATGTCTGAATGATCATATAATACTTGGTTGTTCTAGTTTTCTTTTACCTTGTCCTCTTCCTCCTTCCTTATTGTGTTGTATACAAATTTTATTTCTTTACTATTTTCCTTGCATGTTTTGACATTGGATGGTGCAGATTGAGCTTCAATATGCAGAGGAAACAGATGACCTAAAGCCTCCTCATAAATATGTGCCATGGGTGGTTGTGGATGGGAAGCCACTCTATGAGGTTAGTTTCTTAATTACGAGTTCCACCTTTGAAATTTATGTTGCATTAGAAACTTGTTTTTTCATGTCAGTAAGTCATTATGAAAATTGTCAAGAGTTGCTCCAGTAGGTGGAAATAACTAATCTTCATCGCCTTTGAGAAATGACGTATCCTTCTTTTTGTAGGACTATGTGAACTATATAACCTACGTCTGCAAGGCTTATAAAGGTGATAGCGTGCCGAATGCTTGCAAGGAATCACCACTTAAGTTCTCGAAGGAGGAAGAAAACCGGATCAATCAGGTTTGCCATATGAATAAGGAAACATCATCACCAACAACAAAAATAAGATCAGTTGCAACTTCACTGGGGAACAAGATGAAAGAGACGGTTTCAATATGAAGGAGATGATTCAGAAGCATGCTTGGTGGGTTCATCCCTCACCCTCACTATTATAATCGTAGGGAGCTTTGTAAATTTTGGTCAAATAAGCCTCCTAAGTTAAATATAAGAACTCTTAATGTATCAAAACTGAAATGCTCTTATCAATTTTCTCTTACCAAGCGTTGGATTCGGTTGGGTATATTTGACTGGGCTTCTTATTGGTTTTTTTTTTCGTTTTCCTAAATAATCGATGGGCAGTTACTACATTAAGGAAGAAAAAAACCCAAAAACAAAAAGCCTTATGATTCATAAAACCTGAAGATTGACCTTTGATTTCCATAGAATATCTGCTTCCCTTTCCTCAAGAAACCTAATTGCAATCTGTCTCTAGCAATCAAAGCTTTTTGCCATCCCATTTGAATTGCAAGGTTGATAGCTTCTGGCAAGGCGCATATCTCTGAGCTGTCCGGCCTATCAAAATATGTGATACTTCAGGAACTGTACAAACAGAATCCGTGGAAGTAAATCAGATGGATCCGTAGGATCCACTTTCTAAACAAGACGTTGCCCTATATGTATATGTAATGACATTAAGGAGTACACCATTTTGACTCAGTTTTTAAATCGGTCTGTACGTTCCCCTATATGTATATCTAATGGTGACGTCAATGGCATGCCTAAGGTCCAGTAACGGGAAAGGTAAACCTGTAAAAGTTTTTATCTTTTATCAGAAATAATTTGAGTTAACAAATCATGCAAGACCCAATAGCATTGCCCGTCTAGCTCAGTTGGTAGAGCGCAAGGCTCTTAACCTTGTGGTCGTGGGTTCGAGCCCCACGGTGGGCGTTTTTCTCTACTTTTGGGAGTCGTTTCATTTTCTCTCAAAAATGAAAAAAAAAGAAAAAGAAATGGGTTAAAACAAACATACAAAAAATAAAGGAGAAAATTATGGAAAAAGGCCACTTTTTATCAATATTTATAAAAATGTACGTCGAAATTAAATTATAGGATAATTTTTCAAAAACAATTAAATTTAAAAATCATTTTCTTGGGAAACAAACTCATTATATATAGGAATCAAGCTTATTACATGGAACACAAACTCATCTTACATAAAACACAAGCATATGGGATACAAGCACATCATACGCGAACTCGAACGCGGTTTATCTATAATAAAATGACACTATTTCTTAATTATTTTTAAAAAGTGACCCTTCAAATTAATTAGCAACAAAAAGTGGTCCTTTTTTGCAATTCGACATCTTAATGGCATGTTTTTATAAATATCGGCCAAAAGTGACCCTTTTCCATAATTTCCCCAAAATAAAATTGAAAAAGGAAAGACTTATCGTTATGTCTGTATATCATGCTTTAGAACTTATCAAAAATACACACACGTATATATATATACTTTGCATCATACATGCAGTCCTACTGTCTTTTACAGACTTATCGAGTTATCATTCTCCAGAGGCTGTTGCATATCTCATAGGTGGATGCCTTTGCTGGTTCAAATTCAAATTTCTCAACCTTCCTCCGATCCCTTTCCACAATATCTGTAATGGGTTTTAAGGAGAACCTTTTTACTGAACTTAAAAAAATTGTCATAATAATAAGTATCCCCATATGTCTGAATTTGGTTTGAATGACAGCACTAATAGCTCAAAAGAAAGGATACGGCCACAAATTTTTGACAGGTCATCCAAGTGTGGGACAATATTGGTAACTGAAGCATACATCGAAACCTTTTTCCTGCAAGAATAAACAAAACAAATTTAAATTTCTAAAGTATCCGTCAGAACTGTCATAGCCAATATGTCTGCCTAAATTTCAACCATTCACAACTTAAGGCAAATGCAGTACTTTGAAAAAGGCGGAAAAAGGATGGCCTGAAATGTTGCAAATTTGTTTGAAGACAGTAATAAATTAAATGCAACATTATCCAGATTTCATCAAGACCTGTTCTATTGGATAACTTTTGTTGCCAAAAATTTAATTTATTAGGTTAGGTATGATTCAACTGTTACATGAACGGTGAAGGCAAAGAAATTTCAGTCTGCCCTTCCCACTTTTTCCGAGAAAACATGGTTGATGACTGAAGAGCATATGAACCAAGATGGTCAAGTAATCCAATGACCTTAATTGTATGGTATAGATTGTGCAGGCACGTAGAAATCATGTTATATATATCATATTGAGCATTAAAGATTAGGATTGCACTTCAATCTAATACTAAGATAAAGATAATAACAGCAAAGTAAAACGACGCGCCATGTTCAGACCAGTTATGGTTGGAAGTCATGAATTTCATTCCCCATCCCAGCCTATCAAAAAAAAAACCTTTAGTCAGATTATTCGAGTAATGAATCATTTGAATCTAGCCTATGTATTAGGGTAGGAGTGGTAATGTACATTTGATTTTGAAACAAAGATCAACTGTACGAATCAACTGAGCATGCAATCATGAAATGGTAATGTACATTTGATCAAGACATAGCATCAAATAAACCCACTAGGGTTGCAAAATTGGTGAAGGGGGGAGCTTAGGATGAATTGTAAACCTGGATGTCCTAGGTTCAAACCTCCTCCCGGTGTTGCACTCTAACTTATCTTATACATGGGCCTAGCAAGTGGGTTCATGTATGTTTACTCCCCAAGGGTCGGTCCAAAGGGCCCTGCATAGGGTAGGTTTCATGTTACAAAAAAGAAACAAAAAACATAGCATCAATATACAGCAATCAAAAGGCCAAGCCAGTAATTTCGAGAAGTTGTGTAAACATATGCTTGTGTGCTGACAAGATAAATAGACCTTACATGAAAGACAGGAGCATTAATCAAGGCATGAGCATCAACAAAACATAAATACATGTTTAAGAGGGTTAAGCCAAAAGCAATTGTAATTATCTCATCATTGTGTTTACAAGGAGATATATAATTTTGTATAATGTGTCATAAGCAAGTGGCATGTGTGATGCATGTGCTTGACCATACTGGAAAGGAATGTGAAAAGAGAGTTTAGTTGAAAACTTATAGGAGAAGTGATTGATTAAAAATCGCATACCAGAAACAGTTGTCAGTTAAGAGCTTGAAAAGAATAAGTAAACCTCTCAAATGTTCAAAGTTTTATTATATTTCAAGTCAATACCGAAAATAAAAATAAATTTTTGTGTGCTTCCCAGGACAGCTTTTGCCTAAGATGAGAAATTATCATCATATTGAAATATAACATTTGACGCAAAAAAAATCATCTTCAAAAACTGCCATGAGCTCCTGTTCATATACTTACTGGGCCTTCAATTTGTCTTTCTCCAGTTTCTTTAGGATTTGCTTTTGTTCTTCAATAGACACCATTTGATATTCTAGATCACTAATATCATTGCTGACAACTGTGCAGAGATGAAATGGTCATTCAATAATTAATTCCATTGCTATTGCTAATGAATGTTTCTTGGAAATGTAATATGATATTGACCATGTACTTATCTGAGCTCCTCCTGAAGTAAACGCTCATGTTCCAATTCCTGTTCCAGCTGTTTTTGAAGGAGGTCTAAATCTGGATCTTCTACAAGTACAGATTTTGCACCATCGATCTTTTGTTTGCATCCATCTATCTTTTCCTGATACTCTGCAACACAAAAGAAGTGGTGAAGAAACAGAATACAACGCCAACATAATATTTTGTGACATACTATTTCAGTAACATCTACAGGCATACTTGCCAAAATCAAGCACAGTTTAGCCTGGAAAAGAGAGTTGGTCCCTGGAAGACTATATTATCACCTTCATACATTCTTCCTTTCTTTCTAATATTTTCTAGAGTTAAAAAAATTTGAGAGAAGAATCAAAGGCGAAAAGTAACCCAACTGAACTGATGTCTGTAATGCCCTGTGCTTCATAGTGAGAGTTAAGTCAAAGCAGAGATTTTTTTTTCTCCCAAACATTATACATGAGCTCCTTTTCATTGCGATATCTTAGAACTTAGTGGCATATTAATGTACAGAGTTTCTTCCATGTGGGGTTAGGAAAATGGCTTAGTGGCATATTAATGTATAGAGTTTCTTACATGTGGGGTTAGGAAAATGGCAAACCAGAAAATAAAAATATGAACTAAATAATGTTGCAAAGCATCACAGAAAGGTAAGTGTGTAGCAACCACTTTATCCTGAATCTTCTTTCAGCAGGATGTTGGAACTTGGCAAGGTCCTCTTTGTGATATTTCTATTATAGCCCTTCATTGTTAAAAAGTTTGGCAGGTATAATTGTTAACCACTTAGAAAAAAGGGAATAGCAAAAGAAAGAAATCACATAACACAATTCCATTTCAGCTTTAAATGGTGATTTTGAAACTTGTACTCCGAAAATGGCTTATGGCAGTAACATTTTATAATGCAGATATTAAAGTGTTGGAGTGTGGCTCATTATTTTTTTTGGGTCCTGAAGTTTATTTCATGTCTTCCTGTTTGAACCAAAAGGAATCACCCAAAAGTCAATTGTAGATTGGCATTCAACAGGATTTGAGTGTATTAAAATGAAATTTGATAGGAGCTCTTTTGAAAATCTTGGACCTGCTGATATTGAGGGTACGTTTCGAGGATCACATAGGTAAGATTATACATATGTTTTCAGGCTTGGTTGGAGAGGCTAATACCTTGTTTGCTGAAGCAGCTGCTTTCGCTAACTGAGTAACCGGGGTCCAAGAGGCCATCACATTGGGGATTACAAAGCTAGTGATTGAGGGTGATTCAAGCACAATTGTAAGCTAGCTGTCCATCTTCAGAATCATCCTCATTGGAGCTTGGCTCATATTATAAGGCATATACGGTACTTCTTGTTGGGAAAAAACTTTGTTGTGCATCTTGACCCATGGTCAGCAAACTCACCAGCAGATGAGTTAGCGTACAAATTCAGGGGTAGCTTGTTCACAGGAATTTTGAGTGTGTAACTGGCAGTTCTTAGATTTGGGTATTCTGGGTTGCTGTGTATTTTTGTCCTTTTTGTAGTTGTGTTGCTGTCTATTCTCCTCATCTCGTGGAGGAATGACATCTACGGTATATTCTTGCTTTCTTTAATCCAATCCTTTCATTTTTCATCCAAAATAAAAAATAAAAAATGGCTGGGGGACTACAATGAGGGTATATTAGTAACTTTCTTTCATACACCAGGGCTAGGTTTGTAACTGGGGTCTGGCTGTAAGCCTACTGTTGTAGGCTCTTCCTGAAAAGTGGATTCTTTTCTCTCCCTTGGAATAGGCACAACGCTGAACCATGTAAATTTTTGTGCACAGTTTTCTTGATCTTTCTTTATCATCACAATGGTTTAAATAATCAACAGTCATGTTGATGAGCAAAGAATTCATGCATGATTGTAAAACTTTTATTCAATGCATAGATTTATTAATGATCTCACGGCTAATATTCAACCAAAGTGACATAATATAAGTGAGCTTTAATGATAAGAAGGATCTGCTTTTAATTGATATGTCTTAATTTAAGTTTTCATCAAATTGATTTACAATTAAACATATCAACCACAAGGAGCAATGACATGGTAACCTGAAACGCTGGAAATCAAAGCAAACTTCAAGAAACAGGCACAAGCAAAAAATAATATTAAGAAGATAAGTCTTAAACTAAGATATTTCCTTTTTGGAAGGTATAATTAGTCAAGTTAGTTTCAGACAAGGAGCAATTGCAAGTTGAAATTCAATAACATTCTTTAAATTGAACGAGGTTCTCATCACAACTTATAAGAATTCGATTCAGTCACTTAATAAATACCATTTCAAAGAACGACATTCAAAAAGTGAGTGAAATAATCACAGCTTATAAGAATTCGATTCCATCACTTAAATAAATACCAGATCAAATACCGAAATAGGGCAAACGAACCTTGAAGTAGATTCTGAACCTCAACAAAATCGGAATTACAAGATGATTGAAGTATCTTGGACCCTTCCATGCACTGGTTCAAGTTGTTGATGTCCTTTCCGTTCTTGAAGACTTCAACAAGATCGTCGCTGTACGAAATTAGCTTCCCAGTATCAATCCTTTTAACGGAAGCGGCCATTGGAATCACCAGACTCGGAAATACGCTTGATCCTCAGATCGCCATCGTCCTTAACAAAAACCGAAAGAGAGAGTGAATGGGGGGGAGAGAGAGAGACCCACGAGCGATACTATTATGCAAGCGCATCAGTTGCTACTTGTTACAATCTAAAATGCCCGGACGGAGGGAAAGAAGAGTTTTGAGTTTCGAACAATTCGAAAGCAGAATGAATGATTGAAAAGATAAAGAGCGTGGTGGAAAACGTTTTGGTGTATCGCAAACCTAAGCTCCTTCCTAGATTTGTCTTTTTCATTCTTGCCACCTGGCTATTTTTGCCAAGGAAGAGACAGAAAATGAAACGCCTAAATCTGTCCATGAGTACAAGGTTTTTACAAAAAATGTCTATATGCTTTACATATTAACATTTATCTCTGTTTCACAAAATTTTTTTTACTAAAACAACCTTATAATGTAAATAACTTGGTCTATTTCGTTTTATTGAATAGCAAAAAATAGTCCTTAATAAATTTTAATCCTTTCGATGTACTAAACAATTACTTGTATGCCCTTTTAGATCATTGGATTTATAAAATAATTTTCTTTTTTCGAACTGCTTTAAGGATAACTTCTATTATCTCTTAGTAACTATCACAGCTTACCATGCGCATGCAATATGCAAATAAGCATGAATAACTACTCAGTAACGTGGGAGCTTTTGGGGTGGTAGGTTTTTATGGGATATAAAAGATTTTCAAAATTTTTAATGATAAAAAAATTGGATTTTATTTTATTACATGTAATCAGATATCGACCGATTAAAATTCAAATTCAATTAATATTGCATACATGATTGTGATTTTTAAACAGGCTGAAAGATGGTTAAGTCATTGGATTCAAATAGAGATTTCATAAATATTCAGATTTGGATTTAATAACTTATATGAAGTGTATGATATTTAGTTACAGCCCTGTTAAAGAGTAAGAATATGATCAGTTTCATAGGACTAGCTTAAAAAGTGATCACCTGTAGAGCATGGTTATATTCATTGTATCAAAATGGACAAATCATAAATGTCAAATTTTTTAAACTGTAATGGGAGCTTACAGGTTTGGATACTGAAAAATGACATGATTGGTGATTTAGAATCAATGGTGCTATATAAATACTGTTATACAAGGTGCTCAACAATGGTGGTCAGAATTATCAGGACTTCGACAATTTCTATTAACCCTCTCACTCTGTGGACCCAGGTTTTCTGGTGGTGATTTGTACTGTACAAATTACAAAACCTCAAGAGTTCAAAAAGCTCCTGCTTCTTTAACCCAGCAATGTTGGCGCCAATTAGTTTATTGAGATTGTCTCTCATAGACAATGGATTCATTATCCAAAATTATGATGATGATAATCAGTTCTTTGCTTTCTGCAGGAATTCACAGGCGTAACCGACGAAGCTGGTGGGTATGCTGCGGACACAATTCACCTCTTGCACAATGCTTCCTGTCGGATGGAAAATAAACTAAACGATGAGATAAAAAACAATACGCATACTTAACGAAATACCCAGCAGAAGAATAGAAAACAAAAAGCATACTTTTTTCAGGTTCTTTACTACAGCAGGTATGAATTTGACCTTCTTAATGGTAAAGCTATACCCACATCCATGACTATCATGCACGAATTAGAGGTACTCTTCCATATATGACTGGCTGTATCAGCTAGCAAGATAAAACATAGTGTATAATTCGACACAAAAGGATGCCACATAGAGAACTTTACTTCAGTGCATAACAAATTTAATGTACAATATTCTTAGCAATTGCAAAGAAGTACGAATTTCTACGTCTTTAAGATTCTAAATTATAACAAATTTTAAGACAGTATTGACATGACATGACCAGGAAAACAAACTCCGTTCCCATGACAATGCCTGATATCATCATCATGGGACCAAAATATTTGGTAACAATTAACAGTCATAATTCAGAAAAGATAACTAACATTTTGATCAACAAGGGCTGTTCATGAGCGCTTGCTTAGACCGTGAAAGAACCGGTGTTTTCTCCCCCGGGAGTGCCTCCGAGACTCTCTTGACATTACACAGGGAACAAAATGCACCTGCAAAAAGAAGATGCACATGCCGCCATACAAACATGCACAAATTTATTACTTAAAGAACACGCATAAAACATTTAATGCAAACCATCCATAAAAATTTCCTATTCAAAATAAATAAAAAACACAAAGCTGCTGAAGTACCTGAGAATTGTTCCGAATGCCAAAATCCTGAAGTGCAGCACTGTCATCAATGAGTTTTTCATTATGATGAGAAAGGCAAAAATTTGCCCAGACATGTCTCCTGAGAAGCACAAGGAGCAATTTTAATTTAGAACCGAAATAAGCCACTTAATGTAACACATTTCATGAAGTAATGCAGCTACGAAGGAGATACATGTATTCTGTTGCTTGTGAGATTCTAAAGTACTTGATAACTAACCAAGTAAGAAGAAAAGCCACAATCTACAATAACTTAAATGCTCTGTGGCCTGCATGAATTCACTTTCTTAACATACAGATAATGGAGTATATTTTCATACACATAATGCATGCAATTACACTTGTTTGAACTCCAAATTAGACTGAAGCACTCAACTTATCTTGTAGGCATAGACAAGTTGTTTTCTTTAACCTCAGGCTTATGGAAAGCTCTTCAAGCATAATTAAACCGAGTAGGGTTGCTTTCTTTTGTGTGAATGTTAGATTGGATCACTTTGTAGCCATCCTCTTTTCTTTCTGATTTATTGTACTTATGCCATTACTCTTATTTATATAATAGCAACTTTCATTAATCATAATAATAATAATAATTAACCAGATATGGTGAATTTGAGTCATAAGATGAATACTAGATACCATAGCTCCCAGAATAGTTACAGAATCTCTAGGAAAATGGAATCAGCATCAAAGCTCGATTTCCAGGACATAGAAAAGAATCCTTCACATAAATCATCATTCAGAAAGAAGGAAAAATCGATGGTTGAAAGTTCTTCCTTAAAGCAATATGAACCAAGGTTGACAATTAATAACTCTTCATAATTTGAATTAAGGATTCTCTCTTATTTCTAGCTACCCTAATTGAATAGTATATGGATCCAAAAACCATCACAAATGTCAATATCCCCATTTGCAGATACATATTAACACTTGATCATCAACAATCACTGACAGCCAACAAGAAATTTTTTTCTTGATTATTTGAAATTCGGTATATTGAATTTAATCAGTTTACTTCCAGTTCTACCTAAGCCATAAACATCTATAAGGGAAATAAGAAATTCAGGTAGGACTTTGAACCAACAACAGGATATTGTTTTAATGCTCTGATCCCACCAGCAACGATATTGTTTGCTTTGGCCCATTGGGCCTCATGGTTTTGTTCCTAGATTTTATCTCAAAAGCTCATTGCTTGAGGGAGTCACAAGCCTACATATATGGACCTTCAGTTTCTCATACTGAGCAATGTGAGATTCTGGCATCTCACAATCCACCCCTCTTAAGGGCAGCACATCCTCGTGCAGCCTGCCAGCTCCGATAGCTGGCCAACCCACTAACTTGAGCCCACCTACATGCACTAGGCAATGCCAGAGTTCCACAATTACTAATCGGAGTCCCACATACCATTCTGTAATACTCCAATCCCACCAACAACAATATTGTCCACGTTGACCCATTGATCCTCACAATTTTGTTCCTGGGTTTTAACCCAAAAGGCCTCGTTGTTCGAGAGAGTCACAAGCCTACATATGGACCTTCACTTTTTCCTCTCCAAGCAATGTGAGATTCTGAGATCTCACAACAATAATCTTCAAATTTGCCTCACAATAATCGGAAGGTTACAAGCAACATTATATTATAAAATTATCATTCAAGAATGCTAAACTGCAAACAATATCACACAAGCCAGATGTTGTAAACCAGTATAACCTAATGGGCTTAAGTAAATCCAGTGTGCCTCATTAAGATCTAAGAGGTTGTGGACAGAACACTTACCATGAAATGTGGCGATGCCCCATCTCTGATTGCTCCGTATCGTTTATCTTCCTCTTAACTGCTAACTTCAAATCCTTAACACTGGCGGAGTTCGACACTGCAACATCTTAACCAGCCCAAAAAAAAATGTAAAACCAAACAAGTTAGATACAAATTTTCAGGTTATTCACTTTGTTGTGAAAGAAAGAGCCTCCTCAGATGCCTATTTATGTAATCTATGCTACGTGTTCGTAAAAAAGCCAAGCCCACGAGAATCTAAAAATGTCTTCAAAATCCGCATTGAGGGAAAACGGGAAAGTACCAAATGTTGTGCCATCCATTTTAAGGACGGAGACTTTCATAGCGCTGCCCAGCTCCAGGTTGATTAGGGTATCCACATCGGAGAGTGTAGGGTTTTTCGGAACGTCGGTGAGTACAGGATCATCGAGGAGCGCAGAGAGCGTAGATTGTAACCTTGCTTTCTTTACGGTACTGCTGCTGTATCCTACCATACAATTTTCGTTCTTAGACTCCATTTCTCTTCCTCCCTCTCTCCGCAGGTTTTCTTTTTCAGTAAAAGGCGAAAGAAAAATTCGCGGGTTTTCTTCGGTCGTCTTGGCCGGAAAAGAAATAATCCGTTAAATTTGGCCTGGCTAGCGGCTAACGTAAAAGGCGGTTGAGGCAACGAATTATGTATAAAACGCAGACCGTATTAGCCGGTCCACCCGGTTCAACTGGTCCAACTCAGGACGGGACCAGTTTTACTGTCGTTCACCGAAACCGAGTCGACACCTTCGATAAAAAAAAAAAAATTTATAGAAGCCACTAAAACCCTAATGCTTTCTTTTCTGGGACGAGCATTGAGAAATCTTGGTTTTGCAGATTAGAAGCTCCCTAGCCTGTCTTTTGTCCCTAGACGTCGAGGGATCCATAGATTTGTAGGGCCTTTTAAATCCTGCTCTGACGTTTTAGCTATGGCGTCAAACACCCCAAACTTGGAGTGCCGGATGTACGAAGCAAGGTATCCCGAGGTCGACATGGCCGTGATGATTCAAGTGAAGAACATTGCGGATATGGGTGCTTACGTCTCGCTACTGGAGTACAATAACATCGAGGGTATGATCCTGTTTTCTGAGCTTTCTCGGCGTCGGATTCGGAGTGTAAGTAGTCTGATTAAGGTGGGAAGACAAGAGCCAGTGATGGTTCTTAGGGTTGACAAGGAGAAAGGTTATATCGATCTCAGCAAGAGAAGGGTCTCCGAAGAAGATATTCAGACATGCGAGGAGAGATACAATAAGAGCAAGCTTGTTCATTCCATCATGCGGCATGTGGCGGAAACAATGCAACTTGATTTAGAGGTACTGTGGATCAATGTTCCCTGGATATTTTTGGTTTTGAATGGAGAAAAGATATCGAGGTTTGGACTCGTTTTCCATCAGTTGCATCGCTAAGGATAAAATATACAACTTGAAAATCAACTAAAAATCAATTTATTAAGTCAAAAAATTGTTCATGCTTACTTAAGAGCCCTTGATTCCAAGGTGCCTACCACTTTTTTCAAAGTCTAAAAGTTAATTGAATGGATATCGACTGAACTGAGTTAATTGATTAAAGTTGACTGCTAAGCAGATCTAGGTGTTTAGGTGGCACCTAGCTGCTGCTTCCTCCCTGGGTGAATGAAGCGTAAACAACACGAAAAGTTAGTCATTAACTATAGATATTTACATATATAATGGTAGTAGTTTTACAAATAATGGTTACAGATCAAAGTAGTTTTAGAAATAATGGTTACAGATCAGTACATGTTCATTAATGCTTATCATGTTAAATTTAGACTGTAGGAGAATGGTCTAATAGCTTGCTTAAAACTGAAAGAGGAAACAGCAGAAATAGGAAGAGACCCAGTAGGTTGGCTGGACTAGGAGAAAAATGACAAAAGCAAACATTGAGATAGATAGTTTTAGGCTACTTTTCGTATTGCCTCTCAACAATTGCTACAAAAGGTAAAAAAAAAAAAAAAGGAAGTATGCTTGGTAATATCAAAAGCATAAAAATTTATTTTTGGCTAATATTATCACAAAATGCACTATTATGGTGGGCAGGTTGGCGGGCGGGTGGTTTGGTAGTGTTGGTAGGGTTGATGGGTGGGGGTGTGGTGGCAGATGAGTGGGTGGGTCGTGATAGTCTTGGTGAGATTGGTGGGGGTTGTGGGTGGTGATGGTAGGTTGGGGGTGTTGTAGCAGGAGGTGGCGACAGATGGTGGTGTTAGTGATTGTGGATGATGGGTAGTGGTGGGGGGGCGCGGGGGTGGGGCGGGGCTGGCTGTTGGAGGTGGTGTGCATGGTAGGATAGTTGTGGGCAATGAGGGTGGATGGTGGTGGTGAGTGGTATTAGAAGCAATAAGCAGAAAAAGGCAAAAAATGAGAACCAAAAATATTTTGTTTCTCAATAAAAACAATTAAATTGCTTTTTGCTTCATCATGAGAAGCAAAAGCAATCATTAACTAACTGAACACTCTTATTGCCACAAAAGACATGATTTTGCTTAAAGAAGCAAGAGCAAAAATCAATGCTAAACGCAGCCTAAGATTTGTCCTTTTTGTTAAACATTCTCAAATGATTCTATTAAATCAGTTACACTTCATTTTGAAGAATTGATGCGTGGGTAAAAAGAAGAATTTCGCATGCCTTGTGTGCTCAAATGTCTGACGTGGGCTTTGAAGAGTTCAATCGGCGTTTGATTTGTTGGCACATGTGACTTGGGACTCTTATCTTTTTCAAAATGAGGGAAGAGTCAACATAACGCTGGTCTAAAGTGTACCATTATGTAATTTGATACTCTTGAATAAAGATCAGTTCTTCTTGAGGTTAGATGCTGTTGTTTTCTGCTGTAATCGAGATGTTTCAATGAAAATTTGCTTGGTCAAATGGTTACTGTTCCAAGTAAATGGGTTGATTTTTGGTTCTAGCCCTCCTTGGTTTGATCCCCAAGCGTTGAAATCAGTCCTGGATGTAACTCATAGATGCTAGATAAAAATATTATTAGTTACCAATGTGTTTGTTATACAACAGTCAGCTGATAAGTTGATTTGCATTCCCAAGTTATTGATATAGAAATTGGTTGCTTTTATCCAGAGTTGTATCTTCTTCTCTTTTTTTTTAATTTTTAACTTTATATAATGCAATAAAGTCAGTAATGCCAATTTGTATTTTTTTTATTTTTATTTTTTGGGTCTTTCTTCTTATATTGAGCTTGAAAAACCAAGAGACATTGGGAATTACTTTGAAGTTGTAGATTTTTCTTGTCATGTGTTCATGCCTGGATCTGTATTTACTTTATTGACAATATCAATTTTCTTTTTAATTGCTCTATGAATAACAAAAAATATATATTTAAATTATTGGTTTTTATTTTCCTCTTTCATATAATATAAGTTTTTCATGACAGGATCTGTACATCCATGTTGGCTGGCCTCTGTATCGAAAATATGGGCATGCGTTTGAGGTTACATTGCAGACTACTTTTTTGGGGATTATTTTTTTTCCTGTTTGTACTTGGACCTAAACTTTTTTGTTGTTAGAACAGGCATTCAAGGTAATTGTGACTGATCCCGATTCAGTGCTGGATTCTCTAACTCGTGAAGTCAAAGAAGTTGGCCCTGATGGACAGGAGGTAATCTTTGGTTGCTCACTTGCACAACATGTTTTTGCTAGTTTATTTTTATTGATTTTTGGTTTACTCATGTTGCAGTTGACTCGGATTGTGCCTGCTATGTCAGAGGAGGTAAAAGATGCTTTGGTAAAAAATATTAGGAGGCGAATGACTCCACAACCATTGAAGATTCGTGCAGATATTGAAATGAAATGTTTCCAGTTTGATGGGGTTCTTCATATCAGGGTCTTTCCTCTCTTGTAATTTTTTCTTTTATTTGAGTTATCAGGACCAACAGTTTCTCTGTTGCGGAATTTATTTTTTTTTTCAAAATTTTTTTGAGACATGTTTAATTTTCATTGTTCTTTAATGAATTTTGTTTTTCCAGGAAGCTATGCGGAAAGCAGAAGCTGCTGGCAATAACGATTGCCCTGTAAAGATTAAGCTGGTTGCGCCTCCAATATATGTTCTTACCACTCAGACGCTTGACAAGGTAAGCAAGAATTGATATAATGAATTATGCTTGCTTACTTATCAACCAGTGATTAATTATATTTTTTTAATTGGGAAAATTAATTTTTAGTGGTACTTTATCAAAATATTTAACATTTAGTCAGCAAAGTTTTAACTTTTACTGCACCTTTATCAAAATAATTAATTTTTAGTGCCATTATGAGTAAATTCTTCCAAAAATACCCTTATACAACTTACTTCCGCGACTTATACAAGCAATAAATTGACTTGTACAAGCAATAAAATGACTTATACAAGTCAATAAATTAGCTTGTACAAGTCAATAAAATGATTTGTACCTTGAATGAGTGATGTAAGGGCATTCTTGGAATAGTTGATTTGTAATAGTGCAATAGCACTAAAAATTAATTATTTTCATAAAGGTACAGTAAAAGTTAAAACTCAAAACTTTGTTTACTAAATCTTAAATATTTTGATAAAGCACCACTAAAAATTAATTTTCCCTTTTTAATTTGCCGAGTTTCTGTTGGCCCTGTTTTAAAGTTCGGGCTAAGAGGCAACATTCTTTTCCAGTATCATTTTTCGACTAAAAAATAGGAGTCTTCTCTATGAAAGCATGCATTTTTTTTTTTTTGGGATGAATCTATGAAAGCATGCATTTTTGTGATGAATCAAATGATCATTTGTTGGCAAACTTATGCTTACCTCTATTATGAGTTATTGGATGCTTTACTTTCTGAAAAAACAGAACATCCTTAGGCCTGCATGCAAGCAATCAACCTTGGAATCCCTGCTGTTATACTTAGCCTTAATGGTAAGATATATTTAGCCTTAGTAGTAAGATATCTATTTGACATGCTGTAATTTATGGAGCAGAATGTTGGGTAATAAAGCAATAACATATCCTTCGGACGAGTCTAGTAAGCTGTGAGCAGTGAAGTGGATATGTGGAAAGACTAATACATATCCATCAGTGTTTAGGAGAACATCAGGAGATGAGATAAGGAAATATGTTAACATATGGTTTGGGTTTATAAAATGAAGACTGGTGGTATTGATGCGAATGCTTGAATGATGTGTATTGAATTAAAGAATCTAAAAGATTAGAGGAAAACTGAAAAAAACATGGTGGAGTCTGTCACCATGACTTGAGGACACATAATCTCAGGGAAGATTTGATTTCTGATATAATGAACCCCAACTAGTTGGAATAACCCATTCTGTTGATGAAGTCGATTGATTTTAGGAATTTTTTTATTATTGATTCGTACTGTTGCTTTACCCCTTCTATTATTTGTGCTAAAGTTATACTCTTCATATGTGGTCTTGGGTTTATACTCCTGCATAATGTTTTGAAATCACATCGAATGTAAAATGCCAAGGCATGGAATTTGAATCTAATTGAATTTTGGTTGTAAATTGTAGGATGTGAAGGGTTAGTCAGATTTATTTTTGAAGAGAAACAGCCCATCTTGTGTTATTTTATATAAAACCAAAAAGAGATAAAACATTAATGCCACATCATTTGCAGTTTTGTGCAAAAGGTTGAACACTACATAAAGCTTGTTACCATCTTAAAGTAACACCTGAACCCCTTGTAAACATATAAGCTTAGTAGAAAAATAAACAGAGCTATGAACTCAAGAGAAACTCCAGCGTTCAAAATAATTTTTAATTTTATTATTGTAAATCCAATCAACTAATAGAGTCCCAAAAAGTTTGTAAAACCAGTTAACAAATGTTATCCAGATGCATTACCAAAAGCCATTTTCAAACACGAAAATAATTCTTTATGTGATGCAGTTAATCTGTAGAATACTTGGAAAGAAATTGTGTGTGATTTGGTGCTGTTCATTGCAAAGAGTTGAAAAATTAATGTCTGGGTTTTTAGAATACTAGGAAACCTAAATTCAAAAAAAAAAAAAAAAAATTTTCAGGACAAAATTATATCAATCAACCAAAAACACCATTAACTGGTAGCTGCTTTTGCTTGAAATGCAAAGCTGCTGGGTTCATTTTTAGTAATATTCTCAAGTGTTGTCTATTAGTATGATAAATCACAAGGCAGCCTTTCAAATTGTAGTGTTGTGAAAAAATGAACCTTACATGATCACACAATTCACAAATTCAATCCTAAAACTCCATATAAAAAATGATCATACATCAAAATTTAATTCCTTAACAGTTCACAGTTTGATCTATACCATTTTAACATCAGTTATGTTCACAGTATAGGCTGTACCTTGGGTTATCATAAAATTTTATGTCTAGTTTTTTTTAAACTTTCAGGAGCAAGGAATATCAATTCTCAATAAGGCAATTGCAGCTTGCTCAGAAGAAATTGACTGTCACAAAGGAAAACTTGCAGTGAAGGAGGCACCAAGAGCTGTGAGTGCTAATTATCTGTTTGAGTAATTATAATTGTTCTTTCCATTTGCCTCTTTCTATGCCTTGAGTCCTATATACCTGCACATGCACATAATATTCAGTGCTGATTTGGTGTATTGATATGATTAGGTGAGTGAACGAGATGATAAACTACTTGCTGAGCACATGGCAAAATTGGGCCAAGATAACGAGGAGGTTAGTGGCGATGAAGGCAGTGAAGAAGAGGAAGATGAAGGAATGGGAGAAATCAATATTGAAAACTCTGCGTCTGGAATAACCGAGTAAAAACCAGGCAGAGATGAATGCTCAACATTCTTTTTTTGATTTTTATTTCCTGCAATCAATCATGCTTGAGAGGTATTGTATAGACCCAATCTTCATGGATCATGTTAGGAATCCTTTTTTTTTTTTAAATTTATTATAGGTTTTGTAAGTCGGGAATGGGTGTGTCCACCAGAATTCATTTTGAGGATACTTTATTATTTGGAAATACATCAACAGAAAGTTTTGCAGTTGTTTTACTTTGAAATTTGGCTTCTATGGATTGTTATGCGTATTTCTTAGAAGGTAATATAACATGTTTGTCTTACATCCAGTGCTCGTGGTAACTCCTTTCCTGGAATGACTGTGGTGAGATACAAGACTGCAGGTATCTCCTGAGCTGCCAAGGTAAGTTTTATTATGAGATCCCCGAGCTGTAAATACCGATTCTCATGATTTTATGCTACAAAGGTCATGGCATAATCGCTATGAGCACCGGTTTTCTGCTCTCTCACTAGGAATATTTGTCAGGTGAAACATGGGGTTCTCTGCTATTCTAAACTTAACTAAAAGTGGTGGCATTGCATTAGGTTTATAGTCTCTACAAAAAGTCTTAGTCAAAATACGGTGTTGCTCATTACTGTTTGCCGACAATGATTTCTATGCCTTGCCTCTTGCACCATTTTGCACGCGCAGAAAGAGGAGACCTTCTTTCCAACATATGACTGAATAGTTAACAGGTCAAGGGCACGTGAGATTAAGCTTCTTTCCAACCTTCTTTTACCAAACTAAAGTTGGTTGATAGAGGTGGAGGTCACTGGTGAAAGGAAACCCCCTGACTCATCTTCGCTACTGTAGCAAGTCATATGGAATATATTCAGGTTGGTTTTGGTCGACACATACCAATATTTAGTGGCATATCAGTAGACAATTAAAACCTTGAATCCAACCGTATAACTTCAAAAGTCCATCACTTCATTAAATGACTTATGTCTAATTGGGGTCTATTTTAGAATAGACCTTGACAGTTTAAAAGTTGGAAGACGGCCCATTAATTTACAGTTTCCATGGATAAATGGAATAGCGTCAATTAGTTTAGACTCTGCATGGTCAGTAAAAACCAATAAACCATTAAGATTAGTATGATTTCGTTAGGCTTTGCACAACTCAATTTTGACACGTTAAAACTCTCTCTTTTTTTTTTTTCCCGACACGTTAAAACTTGGTGAGTGGATTTTTTAGAGAAACTTGACTAATTCGCTCCATAGTCTATCGTCAGCGGAGTCGCCGAAAGTTACAAATTTACCCGGATCTTACGGTACCTCAAGGTTTTTTTTTTTTTTGGAAACTTGGAGTATCGGGGCCAGCTTGCGCGACTCATCCCCAAGGGCTTGTGCAGTCCACCCGTCCTATACAAACCAGGTAATTACCAAACCAAAGATCTAGGGGGTAGTCCCAAAGAATTGATATCACCTGAGAGGTTTTGAATCTGTGACCTTGAAGGGAGCATACCCTTAGGCCCAAGCCTTGACCATTAGACCAAGCTTTTGGGGTTTACAGTACCTCAAGTTGAAAGTTGAAAGGGTGTTAAAAGTAATTAAATATAAAGTATAACACATTTCGATAATCTTATTTATAAAATAATAAAAACACTTCTAGAATTCAACGTGGTTAATAGTGACTGGCTCAGAGTCTTAGAGCTTTTGATTGGATAAATTTATATTACATGTCTTAATGAATTTTTTAATCATTACATGTCTTAATGATGTTAATGTAAGCATTGTTGCACACGATACGCGATTCCTACGGCATAACGATTGTAGCTAGCTACTGAAACTTACTGGCAGACTATACCATAAGAAATAATTGTTTGACTAATTCAGATCAGCTATTTGACAGAAAATAATATCTTAATTAATTATACAAGTAAATTAGTAGGTTTTTGTCAAATGCAGTCATTTATAAACGGTTACTCAAGTTTTTTAATGCCTCTTCGAGTGTCCGAAAATAAATTAGTCTTAGGTGACCAAAAATTTCTAAGGATAAAGGGCTGTGGTATAATTAATTAGATTGGAGCACTCCAAGTAAACTTCTAGATGTGATGTGACTCAACATGCTAATCACTTTTAATGCTCCGAACAACCGACCCTCTTAAGACAACCACGAAAAATAAATAAATAGACAAAGAGGGTTTTGTGGTAATTAACTTTAAAAAGGGACAATTACATTTTACCCCTTTAGGTTTCAAAGAATACCACTTTCTCCTTTAAAGTTTTTGAGATACCGATTTATTATCTTGAGGTTTGTTACAGGATTCACATCATCTGTTGGGCATTCAGCATCCAATGGGAATGTGGCACGTTAGAGCCACATCAGCGGCAACCCTGACACAAGCCACATTATTTTTAATGTGGCCCTGATATGCCACATTCTCATTAGATGTTGGATGCTCAGCAGTCAACAGATGATGTGAATTCTTTGTTATGTATAACAGTTTTTTACTTTTAAGGGTTTAACCGATTAGATGATGAGAAAAAAAACATATATTGACAACTTTACCTTTCTATTATAATCCACTGAAAGGTGGACTTAATATTTAAAAAAGACAAAATTGTCAATGTATATTTTTTTCTCTTTTGTCATTTTATTGGTCAAATCTTAATAAGGAGGAAACTATTACATACAACAAAACTTAAGATAATAAACTGGTATTTCAAAAAAATAAAGGGGAAAGTGAGATTATCTAAAACCTTAAGAGGATAAACTCTAATTACCTCCAAAAACTTATGTTGGATCAAATTCAATTTACTTGTAAAAATCAGAAGCGACACAAAACATGAAGTGAAAAAACCCTTTTGAATCTGAGCTCGTCTATCAATGGATTCAAGGACCCTTTGAGACAGAAACAAAGCTTAAAACTCTGTCTTATAGCACAAAGTAAGCCTGGCAAAGAAACCCCAAATCAAAAAAGAAAGGCACCGAATCGAAGTATGAAAGGGACTTCTCCTCTGACGCGGAACGCAGAATCTTAATAGGGATACTCATGACGATGAATGGAACTCGGTTCCCGATTCGTCCCTCAGTTGCCAATTAATGAAATTGTCACATTTGTTAGAATTCGGTAAAATCGCCACGACTAAATTCTGGATAAAAACCTTTGATCTGATGGTTGAAAGCTGACTGCCTCTTATTCATCCCAGAACCAACGTGGCTTTCAAGTTCTATAGACTAATCAAATGTGACAGGCACTGTTGCGTAAGCGTAACGATCGGGTTAAACCAAAAAATAAAAATTTATCTTGTACCCTTAATATGTCTGATAATAACAGACATAATGCGTGTGTTCTCTGATATTTCACTTGCCTCCCTTGCCAGTATGATGGCAATTTAAAGAGGTTTACCGTTTATTTAACGAGACAAAAAGATGCATGTATCTTGAAGGGATAAGTTTGTGTTCACAATACGAATGTAACCTTCGTTTTGCTCTTGATGAGAGCAATTTTATTTTCTTTCTATTCACCACCATCCTCCCCTCCTCCTTACCTCACCAATGCTCTACAAAGTAACAAATCCATGGAGAGCAAGCTTTTTGAAACTACATGCACACGCTTGTCTTCTTTGTGTGAAATTCTTGGGCTTTGAGGTTTGGAAATAAAAGCTAGAGGTTGGCTGGAGAGTATATTTAATCTCTCTAACATAAAAAATAATGGGATAATTATAGTTTACCCCCTTGAGATTTCAGATAATCTTACTTTTTTCCTTGAAGTTTTTGAAATACCACTTTACAAAGTTGAGGTTTACTATGCATAGCAGTTTAGGAAAAAAACATATATTGACAACTTTGTTTCTTTTAAATATCAAGACTACCCTTTAGTTGGTTAGAACAAAAGGGGAGAAGTTAATATCTATTTTTTGGGTTCTCTCGTCACCTCATCAATCAAATCTTTAGAAAGGGCAAAATGTTAGACACAATAAGGTTCCGTTTGGTAATGCTTTTGCTTTTTTGCTTTCAAAAGTAAAAAAGAAGAATGTAATTTTCTGCTTTTTAAAAGATTTTTTGTTGAAGCAAAGCTGTTTGATAAACTTTTGTTTTGCCGTTAAGAAGCAAAAAAAGCATGTTTAGTAACAACAGTAGCATATAAATTGCTTTTATGCTATCATATAAGACTACCGTAAACAGTTGATTCATTCTAATTAAAAATATACTTGATGTATATTGTAACAGGTTGAGTAATAATCGGATCGGTTCAAGTTGAATTTGTTTATTGGTGGGTTGGAAAAACCCAACTTGCTAATAATCGGGTTCAACCCACCAACACGATTAAAAATTTTATTTTTTAATTATAAAAAAAATACCAATAGAAAATAACATAAATTAGTGATACAATTTAGGGTTAAACGGGTTATTATCGAATTAAATGAACCATTATGGAGTTAAGTAGGTCATTATCGGGTTAAGCAGTCATTATTAGGTTAAACGGGTCATTATTGTGTTAAACAGGTCATTATCGAATTAAACGGATCATTATCGGGCTAGATTTGAGTTGACCCGAATACGAATGGGTTACTAAATCCCCAACCTGAAGCTGACCCAACTATTACACAAATCAACCCGAACCCATTTATTCGAGTTGGATTAAACATGATGAGTCAATTTTTTCTATGTCTAGCTTTGTGTCGAGGGTTTTAGAAGCAAGAAAATAAATTTATGATTAAAGTGAGAAGCAACATTTATATGTTTTTTTTTGAAAAACAATGAAATTGATTTTTTGCTTCTTATAAATTGCTTCATGTGTGCATAATCAAACAACACTTTTGTTTTCGAAAGCAATTTTTTGCTTTTAAAAGCAAAAAAACACTTCTAAAAAGCATTACCAAACGGTACCTAAATCTCAAGATAGTAAACTAGTATTTTAAAAACCTCAAGGGAGAAGTAGGATTATCTGAAACCTTAAGGGGTAAAATGTAGTTATATATAAATAAATAATCAAATACGATCATATATATTGGGAGAAAGCAGGCACGTATTAGGTCACACCGTTTTATTCCCTTGGTAGAAAAATTCCAAAAGCAACAATATGCAGCACAATGTAGTGGATTCTACGTGTTAAACCCTAAATTCTTATATGATATGACAAAGAGAAAGAAAAGAAACATTTAGAAACTAAAACTCGGGAATCTATTTTTCTTATATTAATTGTTCTCGTCTTTTTTCTTGTGTAAATTACCCTAACAGAAATCCTGTTCGGGAGATAACTTTTTCGGGCTATCAATTTTAACAGCTCCAGTTCATGAGATTCTGGAGAATTTGATTTAATATTGTGTTGGGACTTCTTTTCAAAAGGATTGGTTCTAAGGCCAATATTTGACATCTTTGGATACAGACTGAAGTACATTTTTTGGTGTGTGAATGTGATTATTGTTGATATATATATATGGGGGTGAAACTTACCGGAAACCTATTGTTGATATATATATATATATATATATATATATATATATATATATATATATATATATATATATATATATATATATATATATATATATAGATTGATTTCAGAATTTAGAAAAGGAAGGTCATATGGGTGTCGTTCTCGGAGGCAAATGGGATCAAATATTTAAGTATATATTCCTTTCAAACCATACGTCAATAATAACTCTGCCGGAGTTGTAGACAAGACAAGACGGTGCAGGTGCTTTTAAAACTCCATTCCACTCCTCTCTCTCTTAAATGAACTACCGCCCATTGATTGGCTAATGCAATGACTATAGATGAGTATGTGAGGACAAAACAAGGGATACCAACCAGTTTTTCTTTTGCTCCCTTATCATGTTATGACAATATTGCTTCTTCTTATTCTTATCTTACCCCATCAGGCTTCCCCTAGCTACCCCACGTACTGCAAAAATAAATACAAAGTTACGAATTGGTCAAACAAAATGAGAAAGAAAATTCATGTCTTCTCTTCTTGCTAGCAAGTTTTGCTTATTTTCAGCGGACGACGTTCTTTGACAAAGCTCTCAAGATGACAAGATCTTGGTAGAATTCGTAAACAAGGAATTAAAGAAGGTCTATCTTTTACTGATGTTGTAAGGTATTTCAAGATTTTCAATTGATGCAGCTATCTCATAAGAATAAATGAAGAAAATGGGGTTCTTTTTTTTTTTTTTTTTGTAATCGAATAAATGGGTTCAAAGAAATGGGTTTCTTCACTTGGCGGAAGATGTAAGCTTGATCAGTTGAAATGAACTTAACTTTGAATCATATCATGTTTCGGAAAACATAAGGAGACTTATTTGTTTATACCCTAGAAGCAAAAACAAAACAGAAGAACAGCTGGATCTGCAACTTATGAAGCATGCATCCTATCTACGTATATTCCTTCCTTTTTTACTTTCGTGTGATTAATTGAAATGGTTGTAGGCATCTCCAAAAATAAAAAAGATAAAAATAAAAAGGGGAAACGAACAAATTAAGTAAACAAACAGTTAGTTCTAAAACCAAAAGGTTCACAGGTTTTGCAAAGAATCATATTAAACTATATTTGGGTACGTACAATGGTATAGAAGTAATAGAACAAGAGATCAGGTCCAAAAATTAAAATAAAAAAAAAAGATCAGAAGAAGAAACCATGTTTGGTGTGTACACGAATGAGATTACTTTAATTAAAGAGAAAATAAGGAGGGAGAAAAGGGGGAGATGCAATGGATTTTGGGAAATGGGACCTAACCTCTAAAGATGCTTCAGTGAAATCACCAATATTGGTTTCCATGGGAAGTGATTGGTGGATCCTGTGTCGGTATAACGCACAAATTAATAATACGACTTGCAAGATAAAATTAAATGGGGAAAGGTCAGGCTGCCGGTCGTTTTCACACTGAGACTAGGTGGTGGTTATAAAAATAAAATACAGCAGAAGCAATCACCACGGCTTCTTTTTTCTTGCTTCTCATTATTGTTTGTTTTAAACTTTCAATATCCTTTTGTTGTTTTTATGGAAAGAAAATATGTTGCTTTCGTAATTATAGATGAGAGAGAGAGAGAGAGGGGGGCACACAGTGAGAGGGAGGCAAAGTGAGTGAGTTCTCTCAATGCAACTCTCTCAATCCCAAAACCCAAAATCCCAAATCTAACAAAAATCCATATCTCGCAGAAAGAAAGGGAGGGAGCACCTGAAAGTGCAAATCCGTGGGTCAGTGGCGCACGTGTGCCATCAAACCTGATAAAACCCCCCGGAACTCCAGCTGATGACGGTTGGGACAAGTTCACTATTCAAGACTGCCGAGTTGAGACTCGTTCTAGCATGGATTCTCTTCCAGTTTCTACTGAGGCTTGGGCACCGCAACAAACAGATTCACTGCTGTTAAACGCCAGCAAAAATGCCTTTTGAATTGAAAGCAAGTGAACAAAATGATAGAGGGAAAGTTGCAGTCATGCATAAAACAGTAGATGCCTTGCGAATGAAATGATCAATCTGGAAAACAGAAGTTTTGAGTTAAAGGAGAAGAATTGATGAGTTTCCCTTGTTTTGTTAGGGTTTAATTTGATGGGTTTTCTTGTTTCTAGCTACTCCACTGATCATTGAGCTAATTACATTATATATACTGTTATTATACTTCTGTTTCGTATGAATCAAATACATCAGAGCGCTTCTTCATGAGGATGTCGGAAAAAGAACAACAATGAAAAAGATCTATGTTTCTTTCAGTTGAAAGCCCGAGACTGCATGGTAAGTACTCGCTATCAGGTAATGGTGTTTTAATGAAGAGATTCGTTCAAAGATCAGGGAACAAACAAAGAAAAGAAGTATTAGGTTCCACATCCAAGCAACTAGCCCGAGAGAGGATGAACAAGAAAAAATATTTGAAACGATATCATGAAGTTGAGATTTACAGTGGTTCATGATAATATAAATATTACCAGGAGAAGGATAGTGGTGGCTTTCCCAATTCGATTGAACGAGAGAGGGAGTCAGAGTCTCAGACAGATGAATTTCCTTCACAGTTGATCAAATTGAAATTATACGAAAATTGCCATTTATATATAACCGATAATATAACAATTAAAATAGAGATTAAAAAGAGAAGAATTAGTGAAGCTATACGGATGTGGTAGGAGGAGAAACAATAGCAGCAGCTCCAACATCATCAGAACCACCACCACCACCACCACCACTACCACTAGCACCTTCAACCACTTGAGCAGCAACCACTGAAGCATTAGCCACCATCGCCGCACTCGTCGTCGTCGTTGTTGTCGGTCTCTTTCGCTTCTTCTTCTCATACGGTATCCCTCTAGCTTTGGCTTGCCCTTCTCTCACCTCCCTCAGATAAATCCTAACAGCCCTCGCCCCAAATGGGTTAGATTCAGGCCGTCCACCGTTCTCCTCGTAAGCGGCCCTCAGTCGTCCGATGAGCGCGTCGAGACTCCCCCAGGCCTGCTTGAGTGGGCACGCACAAGGCGCAGGTGGGTTCGGGTGTCCGAAGTATGCGCACCCAGACAAGTGCACCTTCGTCTTCCCGAACTGGTCCAGGTACTTCAAGAACTCGATAACGTGAGCCCCACTGCACCGAGCCAGCGTTAGAGGGGGCTTGTGGTTCTTTAGATACTGTAAGAACGTGTTCCAGTCCCTTCTCTTCTGTGACTCATACCGACTCGGCGGTGCCGTTGATGATCCCTCAGTCGATCCGCCACCAGTTGCTGACGGACCCTCTCCTGTGTTGGGGTCTGATGCACCGCCCGACGTTGAATCCATTACCGACGCAGCCCTTCTCTTCGATCTTTCCCAGTGTGTGTCTCGATTTCTTCTTTCCTCCTTATTTTCGTTGGTCTGCCGGAGTGGGTTTTCTCTATTCTCTACTTCCACCTTCTGACGGGATTTCCTCTATTTCATCTATTTTTCGAAATTCAGTTGGTGGGGGTCCCTGTAACTTAGCTACGGTTCTTTCATTGAAGAAAGAGAAGGTTTTCCGTGCTTCGTATTAATTCTTTGGGATCCTTAATGGTGGTTTTTTGGACGCCTTCAGTTTGTGAGACGGAGAGGGTTTGGAGGAAAGACAAGTCCTAGGTGAAACGAAGAGAAGAAAGAAGAAGGGAGAAAGTGGGGAAGATGGGACGTAAAAAGGATGTCTGGGTGAATGAGTGAGAGAGAGTGAATGCTGATATTCACGTGGTGGCCCCTCTCGACGTGACCCGTTCCCCCTTCAGTCCACCATTAACACCCTCTCTCTTCCCCCTATCTCTCTCTCTCTGGCCTAACTCTTAAGCCCTCTCAAATCTCCTCTTTTTCCCTCCCTTAATCTTGCCATATCTTCTTCTAAAGCTCTCTTCTATCAGCTGCACCTCTCATGCTAATGGATGCAACTTGTCCTCAATAAATTCGGTCTTTCAAAGGTCAAACATCTCCATTTCCCTGCTGCTTGTTACAGTGGGAGCCTTGGTACAGGTCAGGATTTTCAACACCATCCGTGTGAAATGGCCAAAATCGCCCTTGGGCCTCAGATAGGCAGCAATATTTAATCATTAAGCTGTTGATGCTGTTTAATAATGCTCACAGATATTCTGAGGTTCTTTAGTTATTATATTAATGGAGTGCTTCATCATTTGCTTGGCTTATCATGTGTTTTTAATTGAGTTTTAATTTCTACCTTCAATTTCACTACTTCTGACTCACTGAAGTGAAACTTTTATCCTTCAATACACTCAAATTCATAATCTTACTAACAGGTTACTTGAATGTCTGTCGTGAAGGATATGACATCGCAGTAATTACCCAAGAAAAAACAAGTAGGGAAAGACCTAGGGGCTACATCATCAGATGGATTCAAAAAGGACATTGATAGACTAAACACCAACATTTTCTTTCATGATGCAGTACCATCTCATGGTTACTTTGATTTGACTATATTTGTACATTTCTTGCATGTAATTAGAATAAATGGGTCATGGGTTCCACAGGGAAGTGAGTATAACTGTAAGACCTTCTTCAATATCTAAACCTTACCCATAAATGTACTAAATCGATCTATGGCGAAATACTAAATTGGAAGAGAAATAATACATTCAGAAGTAGAAATATCCATTTGGGTTGCACCTGAACAGGCTGAACCATGAGGATCAGTCTGCATGGAGCTTGAAAAATGAGAAATAGCTGCTACTTATTACCTTCCAATTTCAGGAAAATGCCAGTTCTATTTTTGAGTGTTTCCTGAAGCATCCTGATAAGAGATTGGCAGATATGACACATGATATGATTTCAAAGGGGAGAGAAGGTGCCATTGATTTCCCCTTTATGATCATCACTGATCAATTCACCCACTTATGGGAAGCACGATTGACACAGAGCTCTGTTTTTGTCCATTCTCATATGTAAATCCATAATCATTTTAGAATTGAATAAGAAGAAGAAGAAAGTAAAAGGAAAGAAGGTACGCGTACTCTCTTAATTTCCTTTTCTTTTTCTTTTTTTCCCTTTTTTACATGTTTTTAAGGGCAGCTTACGCGTACGCGGGTACAGTTCTTCACGAATTTAAGCCTTTTTGTTTTCCCTTTTATCCCTAGTTTCTGCCAAAATACCTAGCACCTTTCAATCATTCCCTGTAATCTCTGTAGCTATCTCATGTTTTTCTTTCCTTCCATTTCTATCCATTTTATTGATATGAAATTTATTTTACTGCGAAATATTCTATTCAATTTTTTTTAGAAAAATAAGTTAATTTTGTTCAATTACAATGCAAAAATAAAATAATTTTTCCTTTCTTCTATATGAATTGAAGTGATATAAAATAAAAATATTCTAATTTTAATGAAAACATGGAAGTGCTAATGATAATGTTGCCTTTGATCAAGATAGAGGTAATGATCCTATGCAATCACAAGTAGTGCCACATTTAGTGATATAGGTGTAATACCACTGTTAAGTTAAGGGTGATAATTAATTAATTATACCATCAATTGTTCCTGGAAATTAAGTGGAGTTCAAATAGTTGGCAATGTAACCCTACCATGTCCCCTATAATTATGCTATGGGACTTATGCAATGATATACATTAGATTACAACCTTAAAAACTTACTAGTTTGGGTTCTTTAAGTTACATTCATCCTAAGCATTAAAGAAAAAGTAGTTGTTTTCAAAGTCATGATTGTTGAGAGCATCCAAATTGAGATACTTTTTGAGGCAAGTAACTCGCATATGGAAGCTTATTTGGAAAACCCTACTTCTTGATGTGTACTATAAATCAACCTCAAGACACACGTTAGATTTTAAGCTCATTTCTTGTTGCATAAAGGATTCCATTCATTAAAACCAAAATATTTTTCCGTATTTAAACATTAAAATTGGACAATAATTTCTATTCGTGACAAAATCTAATTCAAATGTAATATTAAGCTCATATAGGTTAAAGTATCATGTCCCCAATTAACCTATATGAGCTTAATATTACCTTTGAATTACATTATTTCATGCTAGAAATTCAAATTTGTCATAGTAGAGTAAAATGCTTTTCGTCTTATTTCAATTTCTTAAATTGTATTTTTGATATTTTATAATTTTAAAGGTATAAGAGAATTATATTGCTTTCTCACACACTAAACTACATTTTAAGTTGCTAGGTTAAGCAAAATATGTTTGATGATATTAAAGGGTAAGTTCTTAGTCATAAGCAATAGAGAATTTCACATATGGATAACTTCTCCTTTTCACTTATGTGGGAGTTGTTTTGTAAACCTTCATAGAATTTTAAAATGTCAATTTTTCCAAAAATAGTAAAATTTTAAAAAAAGTAACAAATTTTTTTGTTTATTAAATTTATCTAAATTTGATAAAGCATTTTAACTACATATGTTAGCTATGATTCCAAAAATCCACAAAGGAAGCAAGCAATAATCATATTAATACACTATTGCACCACTATTGTGAACTTATAACTTAATTAGTATATGTTTAGATGAGACAGACGAAATTAAATTTGCCAACCCTCCTACTCTTAAACTGACAAATGGTAATTGTATTGGTGTGTTTTTCCTTATGTTTTGTTGGGGTAAACATTATAAATTGATATTTCAATTAAATGATAAAAATATTCATCTCTCCCTGAACATAATTTAATTGATTAAAAGACTAATGAAAATTTTTGCTACTTGATTTATATATATTTTTGAAGATTTTGTCATTAGAAAACTATTATTTGGAAATAGTATAAGAAAGTTTTATTATGACAGAAATAAATAGTAAGTTCTAAAACAAATAATGCACCCTTTCTAATTAAGGGTCACCATAAAGTGGATTTTGACAAACCTAACCTATCCTAATAGGTTTACTATTGTCACAAATGCAACCCATTTGATCATCATCATCAAATTGCCTGTGACTGTAAGTTGGGAATTACTGTAGATACTATAAGGAGAAAAAGAAAAAAAAAAGGAAGAACAGTTGGAGCCTCGTGACCACACTGCCCTGTGATATCAAATCCCTGGGTCTTTCAGAACGTTTAATCAGAGGGATTCAACACGTCAGGAGAAATGAAACTGAGGACCCTTAAAGCTTACGTGTGAATCTGGTAAAAGCCCTCACTCTTTACTCTTTAAGAGGTTGCAGGACACCCACAAGGACAAGGGAATACGAGGACACTTACTTACTGACTGACACCCCTCTCTCCTCTCTCTGTCCATCATCGTCTATTCTACTTTACTCATTTGTCTTTGACTGAAAGTCTGACTCGAAGAAAACGAGTTGGATCATGTTTTCTTTCATCATCCTCGTCGATCTCAATCGTACAGTTTACCAATCAACGGACATCAAAGCATTTCAACTTTGGGCTCCATAACCATATGTCTTTTGTGGATATAAGGGAGGGTAATGGCCAGGCCATATCCACTGGTCCCTCACGTTGGAGCATCTGCTGGTCCAATGATGGAGGGTGTATATACATAGGCTTCATGCACCTATGTGGACACACATTTCACCGTAGGACCAGCAGATCTTCCAGCCAAAGGCTCCACCAGATTTCAAGTCAATCATGGCCCGGTTAATCGCTTTGAAACTAAAAAAAATATTTGGTTGCCATTTTTAAAGTGCTTTTTTTATTTTTTAGTTTTTAGGTAGTAGCAACAAACCACCATAATAAAAATAAGTGTAAATTACACTTACTTTCCTTATGGTTTCTAACAATTACAGATACCTCCCTTGAGTTTCTGAAATGACACTTACCTCTCTTGTCAAATTTGTAAAATGTTATTTGACTATTTTACCCTTTATCAATTATTTATTTAATTTAAAATAATAAAAGCATCCATGATTTTTAAATAGATTTTTAAGCTTTTAAAAATTATTTTTATTAAAAAAATCTCAAAATCTTATACTTTTAGTATTTAAAGAAGGGTAAATTTGTCAAAATATATTCATATTTTAATAAAATTTGTATAAAAGGGAGGAATATGAAATAGACAATTAAAATATAAGAGTAGTAAGTATCATTTCAGAAACCTCAAGGGAGGTATCTGCAATTGTCATAAACTAGAAGGGAGGTAAGTGTAATTTACTCTAAAAATAAAAAACTTCTTTTTGCTTTTATTCAATATCTTATCATTTGCTTTAATTAACTTTTGACAAAAACTTTTTAAAAGCAAACCAAAATGGATTTCAAATCTCTCATGCTCCCTTCTTGCTCTTTGGTTTGTGGATCTAAGTCACCTTGTGTAGAGGCTGTATTGTCTACAAAAAATTTTCTATGGCACACCCCTATAGCAATTCACAAAGCATGAGCGAGGTTAATTTTGTTTCATAAACTATTCTTTTGAAAAAAGAGTGTTTTCCTAGCCAAACATGGCTAGGTGGAAAATAGTGGAAAAGAAATCAAAAGAATACCTTACTTATGTTTTCCATTCGTCTTGATAGGAAAACGTTGAGAGTCTTTTAGTGGAAAATAAGGATCTTTAATTTGGAACATTATTTTTCAATGGGTCTACATTTTCCTACATACGTTACTTATATATCATACCTATTATTGTCATCTATTGACTTTTTCTTTATTAAAAAGTTCTAGAGTAGTCTCCTTACCCCCAAAAAAAAATTTCAAGAATTGTCACATCAAGAAAAAGAAAAAAAAAATAGATTTGTCTTAAGACATTGGGACAAAATTTTTTTTCCTTTTAAATGAGGAAAACCTTTGAAGATGTAGTGATTCATAGCTACAACTCAACTAAAGATCTAAAATAGTGCTTAAATGTATTTTAAGTTAACTTATTGAGCCTTATGCCATTAAAGCATCATAGAAATATAATGGCACAACAACTTGTGTATATTTTCTTTAAATAAACGTTAGATGTCAAACAATAACCCACTCGTTGTCATTGGGGTGGCGTAAGTGGAAATGGTGATTACATCGTACGGGTCAGGTAATCTCTTTGAATTTTTATTTTTTTTTTCTATCATCAAATTCTTATAACAAAAGCAAGAAGAATCCAATGCTTCCGTCACAACCCCAATTCCTCCAAACCCCACAAATCAAAAACATATGTCAATTCTCATAACCCCACAATTTATTTTCCTATTTTTTCTTTCTTTCGGATAGCCATCTCGTCCCCACCACAAACGATTCCTTTCAATCATACATCATATCGAGCAATCAAAAGTTAACTGGAGAAAAAAAAATGAAATTCCTATCAGCTATGTTATCCTAACAAAAAGATTTGAAAACAATGTTAAAATATGTTAAGACTTTCTTGCGAAAACTTCGTAATCAGATGAGACATAAATAGCATCTCATTTGAAGAGTCCCTCTTGTTCATTTCTATTTTTTGTTTTTCTCATCTTGCTGATTCTTGCATACAAAATTTAATCTCAAAAATATCTATGACATGACAAAAAAATTCCTTAAATCTTATTAAACTCTAAGAGGATGTTTGGTGACTCTTTTTTTTTTCTTATATTAAATTTAAAAAATCAGAAACTTTTCAAATTATTTTTCTCCTTTTTGAAGAAAAAACCCATTTAGTAACATTTAGTTAGAATCAATTATGATTTAAAAATTTAGTAAAGATGCACCTTGTAAAGAATTTAAAAACAATTTGTAATTATAGTAATTATTTAGCTATAATAATGATTGTAACTGATATTAATTTTGTGGTGGTGATGTGTTGACAACAGTGATGGTGGTGGTTGTGATGTGGGGGTAGTCATTGTTGTGGTGGTTGTGCTGGAAGTGGTTGCAACAGTGCTACAGGTGGAGACAGTGGTGGTGGAAGCAATAGTTTTAGTACTGACAAGTAAAGGCATGAGTGATTTGATTAATCTATAAAAATTACAAAAATGCCAAAAAAAATTAGAAAATGATTATCTGTTTTTGAAAATTGAAATTTTCCGCTTCCAAAAATTAGGGCTGTTTTTTGGGTTTTTTTTTAAACAATTTGAAAACTGCACTTACCAAACAAGATTTTGGAGTTTTTGTTTTCAAAAACCCCAAAAAAAAAACTGTTTTGTTACCAAACAACCTCTAAATTATTAAAGATTTAATAAAGTTGTAGTACATAAAAAATTGTTCATATATGTGTTAATGAGGTTAATATGATTTAACATATTGCCCATATGACTGATCCTCAATAATTTTCTAAAAAAGGATAAAAAAAAATCTATATATCACATGATATTGAGTTGACTTGAGGAGTTTTCAAGTGATTTGGATCAACTGGATTTGTCCAGTTGAATAGCTTAGGTCATATGATTGCAAGAGTATTACTAAGAGTAATATGCTTAATAGAGCAAAATAATGGATTAGAGAATTAGATTGAGGTGTATAAGATTAAGGTTAAAAAAAAAGAGTAGATGTAGAATAGCTTTTGTTTCTATTTAGGCATACAGCATTTCTAGAGGACAAGTTCTAAGTAAAATAAAGACCATTGGATTGGTGGTGGTGCATGATCTTTCTTGGAAGCAATAAATGGGTATCCCAATAAATATATATACAAACATGGCTTCTTTTTTATTTATTTCTCCCACCCACCTTTTCGGCTTTTCCATCTTTGGAGTTTGCGTTTCGCTGTAGGGTCTATTTCCTTTCGAGAGTGACCCAAAAGTAAACTATGGGTATGATAAGACTGGATGTGAAACACAAAAGATGCATAAAAAAATTGAAAAGAAAAGAAAAGAAAAACAAACAAAAATAAAGCAAAATGACCCATCCAAAGCGTTGATATATTATAAATTTGCTCATCGTCCCAAGCCATTTAAAACCATTGCTCTAAACCTGAAACATTTTTAATGCGTACAAGAGGGCCTCGGCCTACTCTAATTTTGTTTTTTTCTCTTAGAAAACCACACTTCCCTCCTTTTGGTTTCCCACAACTACAATTACCTCCTCTAAGATTTTTAAAATGACACTATTCTCCTTGTTAGAGTTGTAAAATTAACCGTATTAACAGAGATAGAAATTTGACTATTTTATACCTCACTAATTTTATTTTTTACAAGTAATAAAAAATTCAAAATTTAAATCATTAAATCATCCATGAATTTTATAGCGATTGTTTTTGTTTTTAAACCTTAAAAAATTATTGCTTACTATAAAAATCTCAGAATCTTTAAATTTTTGTACTTAAAAAGTCATATATGTATGATAATATCATAAAGAGAACCCTCAAGATTCTCAATTGACATTTGCTATCCCAAATTACGCCTCACTTTTAATTTTATTCACCTTTCGTCCCAGTTGATTACTTATATGTTTGTTCAAAATGTACTTCGCTTTTATTTCTATTTATTTTATCTCCTCACATATATATAACTACCTACTATTACCAATGCCATTTAATTTTACTTCTTTTCGCTTTTATCTCCCAATTAATTGCCTCCACTTATTAAATTATTTTGCTATATGCATAATGAGTGCCTTCCCTTAGTTAAAATTATAATAGGTAAAGAAGACAGAAACATACAATAGATAACAGAACTACAAGGAAGGTTTATGTTATTTAAAACACTTCGGTGGAGATATTTGAAGTTATCAAAAATAAGAAGGCAAGTAAGTATAGCCCTCTCTCTTTTTCTATCTCTTTGTGAATGCGCTACGTGCGTAGAAAATTTAAAAAGGGAGAGCATTTTAGGTATACAATGTTATGCAGTTAGTGATATACGTGACGTTATCAAATGGGTGTCCGAATTGATTTGAAAGAAAATAAAGGGTGTTTTGGGTATGAAATGTCAAGCGAGAAAAGAGAGTCTTGACTTTAAGTAATGTTATAGGTATAAATAATGGATGTAGTTAGTTCTAACTTGGATTAAGAGACGTGAGGAATACGGGTTAACGTTAGTGTCTCCTTTTTGGATCTACGCAAAGGGTTAGAGTTGAGAGAATCCTTTTTCTTTTCTTTTTTTGGGATGGGATAGAGTTGAGAGAATCCAAACCTAAATCCAAGTAGGGCATACTTTTAATGAGTGCCGTACGGCACCTTTATTTTACTCGGTTTTCTTTTTGCTGCCTTTTGACTAAAGGAAATCGCTAAAATCTTACATGCCAATGCTAGGGCAAGCGAGTCAGGGAGTGGTGAACCATCAACATGACGCGTTGATAAGGAGATCTCAATTGCCACTCAAACCGAACCTGTTAATAAAAAGACTATTCTTTGAAGCTAGTCTTCAAATCAGATGGTGAAGGATTACACATACCTTGCTTTCAGAGGTCTCTCTTGTCTGGTCTACATCGGTCTGCCAGTCAACCTTGCCAACAATCAAAGCATGACACATACCTTGCTTTCAGAGGAGCGGGAAAAAATTGTCAAAAAAGGGAAGAAAAAAGATCTGAAAGACTTCATTGTTTAGGCAGAACTCCAAACTTCGGCTAATTGAAACCACTATTTTCTAGTTCACGTTGTGACTAGAATTCGAATGATGAGGGAGTTTAATAGAATTATATAACCATAGATTCTTACCTATAAATTATATTATCTTTCTAATAAGAATTCGATATCAAGAGCCACTAAACATCCCATTTGCATCTAAAAAGAACAGTTCTGGGCCCGCTTAAAAAGAGAACACAGAGGAACAACATTGACCCACCAACTCAACTGCCAAGTACAAAACTGGTGTGATTACGATTATTACAACAGTCTACTAATCAAAATTAGTAGTAAGACAAGAATTTTAACATATATACACATAAACGTTAGACTAACTTTATACATGCATTGAGATTCAAAACCAGGCCAGACTTGAACATGACTAGCCCAAGCTTGACCTAACTGATTTCAGTCCTTAAATACCAGGCTAAATAGGCCATAAAAATTAAATAAAAAGGATTGGATCAAACACAGAACTTGTACATCCTTCTTCTCCATTCTAATAGAAATACTTCATTACCCATAAAAAAGGAAAATTAAATGAAAGGATTCACCAGGTTTCCCTCTGCAACATCATTGGATTGGGATGATTCTTTGTATTTATTGGATTGTGCTGTACTTCAAACCAAAGTATTAGCACTTTCCATTTGAGAGACTTGTGCAATTGTACAGGAATACACGACTGTGTACGCTCTTCAGTAGATAGAAAAGGGTAACTTAATGACTAAGCTTTAACTCAAGCAGGCAAAAATAACAACAATAGGCTTAGCAAAAGATTAATCAAAAGATGTGACAGAAAGTGCTACCCGGAGATCATTGGATGTTCCACAGATGTACATCCGATGTGTCTCTATTTCTTCATCAAAGCTGCTGGGTGCGTGGGCTACATAGTGATTACCACTCACACTGTCACGCTTCGAAAATATGATTTCTCTCAAGATTGGCTCATGGCCGCTGAGAAGATTGCCCATACTTAGGACTTTCCTCCAGGATTGATTGGTAGAGGGTGGTGTAAACAAATTAGTCACAGCCTGTCTCTCATTCATCCTTACCCCTTGCTTCAGACCAAATTCCTACAAAAAGACAACAGTAACTCATTGTGTCAGTTACAGATAACAATTATCATGACCTCTTATGATGGAGATTATTTATGTTCCCATTCTTCTATCCCTTCATTTAGTCACAGAACCTGATGTATGCCCCAATCTTCATTTGGGTACCCATGAGATCTCAAATTCCAAAAATTAACAATCAATTTCCTAGGCATTTTTCTGAAGTCCTAATTCTATCCTTCCAAAATCACAAAATTAGTGTGGTAGATCAACAAATTATAAACTACCCTTCCACAGTAAAATGATGCTTTCCCAGGTAGAAGCCAAGGATAGACTCTCCAACAAGTCAGCTTTACAGTTGTTTCTTTTACAAGCTTCCAACACCTGAAAGTAAGATTAAATTTACTGAAAAGATGCCACAGAAGATTAGGATTTTACCTTTCGTTCACTGCTACCTGCCGAGCTTGTTCGTAATCTAGGAAGATAGAGGTTGTAATAGTCGTCAAAAAATGATTCTGAAAGTCGTGGTGCCTGTGAGAACTTTCGATTTAATGATGCTGCAAGGATCAGCAACTTCTCAAAATGTTCAAAGACAACACACAGCTGTTTTAAGTCATCCATAGTCTCACCCTTGTCAGGTAATCTATTTGCTGCAATGCATAAAGAGAAGGGGGAGGAGGGGGATTGGGGGGTTTTAGTACCGGAAGCTTGCAACTCTGAAAATGGAACTGCATGTAATATGGAAAGGATGAGGGAAGTTGACAGAAAAGGTACCCTGCAAAGGTTTCAAGAAAGAAGCCATTGTCAAGTAGAATTGCCCCATCTTGGTCATCATCTGCTTTAAACCACCAAAAGAGGTCTGGTTTAAAGTGTCAGCCGCTGCTCTGAAGGCAGTACAAACCATTTGCTCAAGTAGCAGATGTGGTCGCAGTGTTTCCAGGTAGTGAAGAATCTACAGGAAAAGGGTATTGTGGTTGGTCGGACAACAAGCAGCATCAAAGAGCTATGGAAAAAGTTCAACAAAAGCATCTCAAGCAAAAAAAAAATTTCTGTTGCTCAAGTTATTCCTATTTCATTTCCTTCCAGCATAGTAAAATCAACTCCAAGACCAAAATTTTGTGAGAATAAACATCAAATTGCTCCGAGAAACCCATCCAGTGGGAGGAATACAGCAATTTATGTTGTCTTTACACATTAAGTTAAAATTTATTTTGATCTTCCAACAAGTAATTTATGTTGTTTGTTTCTACACTTTATACTGCATTTTGCATGACTTTTAGGGAAGTATTCTCTTATTCTTGCTTTCGTAATGTGCAGAGAAATAAAGCTCAAATGCCCTGAGGTTTTCATAGAATAATCAAAATTATCTACAACAATAGCAACAAAATGCCTAATCTCAAATAGTTGGGATCAGCAACATAAATCCTATTCTCTCATTCAAATCTATCCAAAACCATATATTCAGTAACATTATACTCAATTCATTTCTGACAGAATCCTTCCATTTTGTTTTTGCTCTTCCTCTTAGCCATTTTCTATATGCACACTATACAAAGGCATCACCATCTTTGATTAACATGGTCAAACCATCTAAACGTACTTTATTTTATCTTCTATTTAACTCTCAAAAATCATCATATTATAATTGAAGAAATTAATTGATGTAACGCCCATCAGGAAGAAAACCAAGCTAGGATAAGTAATCACTTGAGTGGAATTACCAAACTCTGGCATAATAGTGTTTTAAAAGATCATGCGTGACTAATAAAACTTGAGTAAATCACTCAGATCGGTGAAACTTCTCGACAAAAAATATATTAATGTAGTGAAAGTTAAATCTTATCTGAATACACATAACCAGGTGGGTTACTTTTAAAATTGAGCAATTTCATGTGGAAATCAGGTGATTTAACAAAGTCTAATTAACAATTTACCCTTAAACTAAAATCAATTTCAAATTTGATCCAACAGTGTAAAATCATCATGTCTCTTGAAACCCTATCTTGCAAAAGGAGAAAGCAGAAGACGTATATGGCATAAATTCCAATAAATGAGGTAAGAAAACAGAGCAGTTTTTTATTTTATTTTTTTTGTGCACTTTTTTTTTTTTAAATCATCCGCTGTGTTTGAGTTTTTTCTAAACACCACAACTATTTCCACTATGATCCTAAGGTGCCATGTCTCTCGAAACCCTATATTGCACTAGGAGAAATCAGGAGACACATATGAAACAAATGCCAACACACAAGATGAGAAAACAGAGCAGCTTTTATTTTATTTTTTTCGGTGCACATTTTTTTTTTAATTTTTAAATCATTCATTGTGTTAGTCTTTTTTTTTAAACGCCATTACCATTGCATCTCATTGTTTATCTATTTATGTTATATAAATCCAAAGTACTCAATGAGTTGTTCAATATACTCAGTACATAAAAGTCATAAAACCTTTAAAGCAGGTTTTTTTTTTCTTTCACCCGATATTACCCTTTCTCCACACTCCCAATTCTTGTTAGGTTTCAATTGGGAAAAATCTTCCAATTTTAAAAATCTGTTGGACTTGTCATATTATATTCTTGCTGTTATATTTTTTATTTGAAAATAAAAATATCCTTGTTTTGTTTTTATTTTCTTTTTCCTCCCTTGTCATCTTCCATTTTGGGCTTATCTAGTATGTTCCGTTTCTAGCTTTTTTGGTTGGAGTTGAATACTTTTTCCATTTCACAATATTTTCATATTGTTGTAGATTCCTTCCCATCCAAAAAACACCCACAACTTTTTTGGTTGTACAAAATAAAGGAAAGCATGTTAACTGAGACACGGTTATCACCATGTAGAAAGTAAATATATTCCGAAAATGCTACCTTCTCTCCTTCTCGGTTAGGATCAAGAAGAGGCTTCTGTTCACAAGCTGGCAATGAAGGTGCATCATTCCAAATTTGCCGCCATGAATTCCCACGTCCAGACATTCGCTCTGAGAGATGACCTCTGGGAGGCCAATCATCTTTCAGCCGATCTTTTGAATGACTTCTGGATATTTCACCCTCAAGGTGTTCATCTTCCTCCCAATCGCCAGGAGAGTGCCAACGAATAAAATCTTCAAAAGCAGCATCTGGATTTGATGCTTTGAATGCTGACATGTCTAATTCAACATATCTAAATAATAAATAACAGTTTCACGTAATAATAAAGAAAGCATAAAAAACAGACGGCGCATATGTTCAGCTAGGAAGCTCAAGAAGTAAATCACAACATCAATAGCCAAGGGCAAGGAGTTTCTCAACAAGCAATCAGATAAACGGGAAAATGAATGATACCAGAAACAAAGTAATTAGGTGATTTAAACTCGGATCAGGCATGTATGGGAATCTTATCAATGTGTTGATGCTAAACCTGGCAAATAATAAATCTTAGATTATAAGGATAAGGATATTGCTAAAAGAGTATTTATGTATATAAATAAATCTCGCAGTTCCATGTTAGTGTAAATTTCAGGGCGCTTCAGGTGACACAGCAAATTTCCTTTGCATATTCAGAAAGTCATTTTGGAAATATCCCAAATGAAGTAGGATCTGGCTGTGGCATCCAGAAAACAATGCTGAAAAAACAAGTTCAACAAATGGGTTTAATGTTTTACAAATGTTTCCTAACCTATTTTGATTTGAAAATATTTTTTTCCCATTCCATATTGAACCTTGTAATAGAAACTGAGTATCAACCACTTGATAGACCAATCTTCAATCCTGCATAAGATGATCCACAAATGTCCTAGCAACCAAGGGTCAACATGGATGCCCACTGCATTTCTTTTATCTAGGTACAAGATTCAAAGACGGTTCTGCAAAATTTCAGATCTTCGACGCAGATCTCTCCCTTCCACCTTTTTCTAAAAACTCTCCATATTCATAAAAATCTTCTATCTCTCACGGAATCATAAAAATCATAGGTCATGAAAAATCTTCATAGTGGGTAACAAATTCACAACTCTTAATAGAATCTTAACCACAAAGAGGAAAAATCCAAACGTTCAACTATTCCACATCCCAAAAATCCAGTACCAATCTTCCAAAGACTACGAACTACTCGCAAGCTGGAAAACACAACTTTAGAAAACGGGTCAGAAAGGTTACATGGGATGACCCATCTTCAATGCCAAAAGGATTTAGAAAAAGGTATAAAATGCCTTAAATATGGACCAATCAATACCATCTTTTGATTCCCTAAACCACAAAAGATACACTTGAAAAAAAGTGACCAATGAATGAAATAATCAGAGCAATCTTTTTCATTGTGGTTGACACCTGACAGTTCGAGTCAGCACAAAAAAGCATCTAAAAACACCTTAACTTCAATATAGGAGAATTATCATTTATCATTGGTTTTAAATTTTGGTTTTCAGGCAGTATTTTCATAACTTTAGAAAAGGAATTTCATTCTTAATTATACTTCCCATAAAAAACTAAACAGAAAAGGTTTTCAAGGAAATCTTGATAAACTTCAAAAAATTTTAAAAACAAGATGTATGCCCTCAAAAGAACATAAAAATTTCAAATATTGAATAGTCTTCATGAAATCACTTAATCAAGAAAACAGTATACATTAAACACAACCTCATTACACATAACCTTTAAAAATAGCATCACGATCATACCTTCCCAAACAATCACATAAACACCTGTAAACGTTCAAAGTCTCTTTTCCCCCATCATAATTCTTCCAAAATAGGATTTCATATGGCCTCAGATGAAGAAGTTGCTCCCAGAAAAGAATAAATTGGGAGAGGGGTTGGGGTTGTTTTAAAAAGCCTAAATCCTAAGCTCGTAGCTCTTTCCAACCAACTTCATAGACTTCAATCTATCACTAATCCAGTTAGGTTTTGCTAATAATTCTAAGACTTCTGACTCTTAAAAACTCACCTTATAATATCCACTCATCAATCTCAAATCTTAGCAACCACAAGACAAAAGAATGCTTTAATTATATTCTTTTTCAGTGATGGGTCCCATTTAATTTAGGCATCCAGCATTCTCTTCTATTGGCAAGATTTCTGTCCAATGAACTTTTAAAGAATTTCTTAGAAGCAGGACCAAGAATGGTGAACAATAGATTAAGATGTTCAAGCATTAATACCTGAAGACAATGTATCTCTCTCCAATTGTGCAGAGAAGCTCTGCAATAAAGAGTATGGTGAGGCTTCTTCAGTAAATAATAACACGCTACTTCAAACACAACAATTTACAGCATGTAATGAAAAAAGGAAGCAGGGAAAAAGAATGTGTGTGTGCGTGTGTGTATTGCAAGCCAACCATTAAAGTAACCATTATCTTGAATACATGCATTTGCAGTGAAAAAAATCACAAATAACAAGAAAAGTCAGCCCGTCAAAGCAATAGTTTCACCAATCTTGCCATTGCATAGTCTATAAAATTGTTGGAGGTACATTTGGAATCTCTTATTTACTTTATCTTGCATATAATTAACTAATAAGGAATATAGGCTCCACATTCTACCTTCAAACATAACATGTCAAAATACGTAACAGTGTGTACACAGAAAGGAGTTAATACTCCCAATTGAGGGAGAGACACATTCTCAATGCACAACAGACCACGTGTTAGCGATTAATGTAAAACAATACAAGGTCAAGCATAATCAAATCTTTACAACATTGACCAAGCCAGCTATTTCCATTATAGGCTAGCTTTGTTGCAATATGGAATGTCACTCCATTCTCCAATGCATATAAAGAAATATTTTTAAAAGTGGGTCCAAAAAATCCAGACAACACATATTTCACTATATTTTGAACTGGAAACATAAGCAAAATTCACAGATGCACAAATCTGAGCATCTGATCAGCTCATTAGAGAGAGAGAGTATTGGTCAAACATTTAAGGAAACTAAAAAAATGGAACAGCATTCAAGAATCTGAACAGGAGGGGGTGAGCTGGAAAATTTTCCTTCGAGGGGGCCAATGGCCAAAATAAGAAAGTTGAATCAGCTTTGCCTAGATCAGTTTGGGTCAATTAATCTTGACATAGGCTTAGGTCAAGCTCAAACTCATTAAAACAACAAGCTTAGAATCAGCTTGCATAAAGCTTGGTTCAACCCATAGATATGGTCAGACTAACTTGACCTGAATCTAAATAAGATTAGTGGTTCGAAATCAAAGCATCTGAGGCCGACACAAACACACTCGTATTTAAATACATCAGACTTGACAGATATATTTAAGGAAAAATATTATCAGAATATAATTTCAAAAATTTATATATACATGTATATAGTCTGTTCTGAGAAAATACCATTGCTAAATCCATGATATAGGGTTAATGAACTCATAAAGGGGTCTCCAGCAATACTAATCCAATATATGAACTAAAAGCATTAAATTAATTTAAGTCTGACATTTAATTCATTAAATTTCATGAAATTCATCCAAATGCACTCTAGACCAGAGATCAGCAGCCAAATAAAGACATTAAAAGAGTCCTTAAGCCTTAGACTCTATTCACTCCCACGTCCTTCCATACTATTTTTCCATTGGTATTAAAGTTGCAAATTCTGATCTTCGTCTGTTAATAATTTTTGGCATTTGCCTTTCAAGTGTGATCTTAGAACACATTTCCCTTTCAAGTGTAATCTCATATCAGTTCATGTTCATGAACCAGCTCCCTTGTTTTCTTCCTTACTGATGCATTTTCTTGACAATTGCGCTTCTCATACTCTGATTTGGTCCCCTAATCCAAGAGGCTATTTTCTGGTAAATCCATTCCAACTCCTTCACTGAGAGCATGAAAACTTCCTTCTCTTTAAGTGTTTTATGGAAACCTCTAGCCTCCTCCCAAGGATTAAAACTTTCATTTGAAAATTTTGCTTTATAGGATTAAGACTGCTAATCTGCTTCAAAATAGGAATATCCAGCCTTATCATTTGCTGTCTGTTTCAAGTGCTAAAACATGGCAGGAAAGTCAAACACCTATTTCTATATTGTCATATGGCCTTTTGGGAGGACTTGATGATCCCTGAAAGTATATTCTCTCTTTTTTTTATAGCAATATTGGGGCTGGGATGGGGAGATTGATGAACAAAGCAACTTTCTAAGCCATCCTGTGAAGTGCGAACCATTTGCGGGGAGAGGAACAGACAAGTGTTTTTGAAGGCACATAAGACCCAATCAATCTAAGCCAGACTTTCACAATGGTGTCCGCTGTTATATGGGTGGCCATCCACCCAAAATTTAAAGGATATCTGGTGCCTAAGATCATCAAAACATGGCTCAGTATGGCATCCTCATCTCCACAGCATAAAAGTGCCAATGCCATCTGGAGTCCTACCAGGGCGGATTTCATCAATCTGAACTTCGATGTATACTAGGCCCTTGGGTATTGGAGTATACTAAGAAATCATAGCAGGTTGCAAACTTTTGTCTAAGACGTTTTTGGGAGTGTAATGCAGTTTTGATCAAACTCAAGGCAGATTAGTCAGTTACAATAAGCTCAAGTATGCTAGCCTAGATCCTTGGACGTGGAGAGTGATTAAAATTTTTTTTTTGATCGGTAATAAAAATAAAAATATTAGAATAAAATAGGAGATAGAGAAGTACAAGGTACACAAGATAGAGAGTAGAAGAAAGAGTGATTCAAATATTATAATTTCAAATCTTAATAACCATTCCCATGGTCCTGGAGCCTTTTTTATCTCAATTTTTTTTGGCTAGAGCTTCATTTCCGCGGTTTAAACATCTAATTTCCCCAGGTTGGACATCTCATTTCCCCATGTTTTTAGATCAACCAAATCAGTGGTAGACATGATTAAAGAGGTGTCCAAAGAAAGATATTTCAGGCATTGCTTTCCAGAATCCCCTTTTCTTTTTTTTCTTTTTTTGCATTTTCTTGATTTCTTTGCTTGGGTTTTGTTTTCTTTTCTCACTCTATTTGAGCATCATTTATGCAACAACCTTATCTTGTAGAGTCTTTCCACCTATCATCTTATATAATATATTTTCATTATTAGTAACAAAAAGAAAACTAGCTTGAGATCATAGAGCACAATCCTTTAACATTCCCCGAGATGAATTTAAGTTGAATATCAAACTTGTGGAATCACACACCCTCCTCCACTCCCATAACCCCCAACCCGCTTTGAACTTCCCCAAACCAAACCTCCTCCATTTTTCACCTTCAATTTAATGTTTTACAACTTAGTAGGCATCTTCAGTCTCCAGACAGGAATCTCCTTTTTTACTGTTCTTGGTCCTCCTCTAGAGAGCTTCAACCAGGTCCTAATTCATTTCAAAATGAAGCAGAAAACAATCCTATGAATCACCTAAAAATCCAAATTCTTCTCCACCACCTAACTGAGTAAAAAGCTCTCAAGTTCCACCAACCTCCATTAGGTCAGCTTTGATGTTATGTGGGGAATCCATAATTCCAATGATTGCCATCGCTCTCATCCAGAGGTGTAGATACCCCAGTCCCATCTCACTTTCCAAGCTCATTTGCCACCACCTTTGTTTCGGGAGAGACGTAGAGGAGAATTAAAGCATTTGTTCTTTGAAGAACTAAACTATAACTACTTTAAAATAACATGTTCAGGTGCCTTGGACCTCCAATGGTTTATGCATCATTGGATTATACATCAAAGACATCAAATCCAATATAAGGTGATAACTTCCACACACAAGAATGCTCCTCTATCATGGGATCCTCTTACCAGGTAATGGCTCCTTTAAAATTATCTACCATTCAACTTCAACATATTGAAGAGTGCCAGGTTGGTCAATGTAGACTTCAGTTTTGTTAAGATGAACCCACTGTATGAGCCTTGTTTTACCACCTTATCCATTCCTCTGTCATAGCATGCCCCATTTCCTTCTAATAACAAAATAAATCTTTCAAGAATCCAATTTTTTTTTTTTTGGATCATACGGAGTTATAATAATATAAATATCAATAGCAATACATGCGGCATACACGAAGCATGTACAGAATTTTTGGCAACCAGCAATCAAAATATCAACCAAACACAATTCTTTTAACAGGTCTTGGGCTGTCCATGGCCAGGTCCTCCCATTCATCAATTTTAGTGATCAGTTGAACATATATCCCTTGCACCTGAACTCATTGTGTTCAATTCTGCCTTTTGATTTGGCAACAAAACCTTAATCCCTTACCCACAGCAATTCTCCCCAACCAATACCATCTGTGAACTCATTTTGAATGGCACTGCCGTACCCTCTGCAGAGGTTTTGGGTCATGGTTTTTATATTATCACCCCGTAGTGGTCCAATATATATTTGCAGTGCAAAATAAGTTTAAAAAAAAAACAACATATCATGCAATGCCAATACATACCAGTCCATACAATCTGGTACCAACAAATTCAGGCTGATATGATGAACTGGAAGATACCAGTTACTGAGTTTCATAAGGCTAGGATAGAACCTAAGTGTGTAACGAAAGGAGACAAAGAGGAAAAGGGGAGGGGAGACAATACTGAGGCAGTAGAGGTGAGGTCCCTGTCTCTTCTTCCCTCTTCCACTTTTTTCCCCTTCTTCTTTCTCCTCCTCGTGCTTTTTCTTTTTCTTAGCTCATCTTTCCATAGCCTTTTGAAGAAACAACTGCCATAAAATCCAATCCAATTTGATCAGACCAGTTGGCATCAGCCAGCCCCAGCCATTTCCGATCCAGTACCCAGTCCTTTGACATTTAAACTATACTCCAGGTAAAGAGCCAACAACAGTATGGCTGTGTTTAGTTATCTAAAATCTATAGGAAAGAAAAAGAAAATGAACTTTCCAATAAAATTTCTGTCCTCGATTAACAGGAAAACAAAGCCCATTGGAAAGTACTTGTCAAAAAAAAAACCATTTATCGATTAAAATCCCCTAAAAGATTTCCTCTTAAAATGAAGGGGAAACAATGGAATGGAATGGAACTGAAAGTGCTCTTTCACTTTGCTTTCCTCCATTTTCCACCTAACCAAATATGGCCTAAGAGAGCCACTTCTATTCTAAGCAAACTTTTGGATCATACTGACACCCCCCAGTTTTCAGTGTTCACCACTTGTGGACTCAAGTTATATGATGTTGGTTGATTCTTGCACTTGATACTAGTGCCAAATAAAGAACCACAAGAAAAGCCATCATAACAAGGAATTCAAAAATAAGGGTTATTATGCACGCATATGCACACATGAAGAATAAGAAGAAGTATTGGTAAAATCTTATGCCCCAAGGCTATAAACCTTATACCTTACAGGTTTATCACATGTTTCTCATAAAAGGTTTTGTCCTATGAAGTTGAGGGCTACATTTGAAGCTTATATGAGGCTTAAGCCTTATGGCTTATGGTCGCATTACGTCTAAACCATATGTCTCACACACAAGTGAAATAAATCTCACTCATTAGATAATATTTCATAGTTAATTTCATCATATATTCAACAAACATGCATGTTTATGAAGACACCAAATCCAAAATTACTCTGTGTAGGGCTGCCTGCCAATATGCATTGGGATACCTGGCTCATGTGTAGCAGCCCTAAATTGCAGAGAAACAGAGTAATTTGGCAGTAAAGGATTTCATATCATTTATAAGGCTAATGACTCATATTTCAATCATATTAAACCCTTCACTTCATGCTTGAGCACCTGAAAAGTAAAACACAGACCCAAGCTCAAGAAATCAGCAAGAAAACACATAAAACAAACTAAAATTATACTAGTCTTGAAAGTTGAAACACCAAAAGAGGCCCAAGTACAGTGAACTTTTGGATTCATTATTGAGATCAAGTAATATAACAATAAAGGAGCAATCTTACAAATGAATTGCTAAAGGCTTCAACAGCACGGAGCCGTTCCTCGTGCATGTCCTCTGTCATAAGTGGTGCATCCTATAATTGTTTTAGGGAAAATAAAAGATTAAAATCATAGAGTTTTCACTTGCTGACTGCAAAAGATAAAACCTCAAGTAGAACTGATGTATGGTACTATTAAGGATGTCGGTGAAACCTGTGTGTATGGTGCATGCATGCTCTGGTATGAATTCAAAAGCATCATAGTCCCCACCACACCAGCTGATCCTCTCCTTGTTGCATCTGACGGTTTTTGAGCCTTAGATACCACAACATTTTCAGGTTGAACAGGAGACCCTATTATATTTGTTCCCAAATTACACGGACCATCTTGTGTCAAGGGGCTGCAGCAAGAATTGCAACTTCATGAGGAAGTCAGCAGCTTGGGATAAACAGTAAAGTTTTCCAGGCTGAAAAGCAGAAAGTGTTAGATGATACGTATTTAAACCTTAAGTACTAAGCAGCCGAATGATACAGTGAACTGTTTAAGTAGAAGTAATTTATAGAGATGTTTCTGTACTGATAATTTTCTTCCTGATATGTTGCACCTTAAGTGGAAAAATACAAGCTGTCATACTTTAAGCAAAAGAAAATATGTCAAATAAATGTCAAGCAAATCATAATAATAATAACAATAATAGCAATAGTAATAACAAAAGAAAGAGAACATCCATAGGGGATGTTGACTAGTCCTTTCAGGAGAGGAACCCATCATCAACTTCTCAGTCATAGTAAAATTTAATTTTAAGAAGGGATTTTTGCCATGTTCTGGATCGAGTCTATGTCCAAATGGCCCTTCAGAGAAAACTTTCGGGAAGATCAAGGGAATGTCACCAGGAGTATAGACCACACTGAGATCATTCCGTACTGCTAGTCTGTTTCATGCAAATTAATTATTATAACATGCAAGATATTACAGGAACTGTTTTCTTGCAATCATAAGAAGATGATGAAGGTACCATAAGCATGTATTTTTACAATAGCAAGGAAACATGACAAATCTAGTTCCAACTACAATTAGCAATGTAAGTTATATGAAGAAAAAATATCATATGGATACCAAAACATCTATTTAAGGACTGGCAACATATTAGAAAGGAAAAATGGGGTCTCAGTCTCACTTGCATAGTTCACCTGTCATGTTTCACATCAGATTCCTCCATAGATACCCACATTTGAGTCGGATCCCCTCCAAGATCACCTTCCTCCTGCATTTCAAAGTCAGAAAATCTCTTTGTTCCAAGATCACAAGTTTTTAGAATGCAGTATGAGTTTTGGAATGACAAAGACTGCAAGTGAAACATTACAATATCTACCACTTCAGTACGAGCAGAAGCATGATGTTTGACCTCAGGATCATCTTGGTAATCGTGATTCAATTGCCGCTTCTTGTTGATGCATATTGCAAGCTGAAGATAAAAGTGGTTATATAAGGACAGATTAAATCTTTACATCATATATGCTAAAACTACATTTTATAAATGTGTGTGATAAGGTTATTCCATTTTGTTGTAGGTTTCTTAAACATTGAAGAGCTTTCCTTAAACACAATCCGAAATCAGTTTAATATGGGCATTGGTGGGAAAGAGAGAGAGAGAGTAAGAGAGAGCAGGAAAGGAGGCGGAAGAAAAGGCAAGAAAACTTCAGGCATGTTACTCCTTTCAAATAAACTTTATGTTGTAAACATGTTGTCAATACTATCTTCAGGATTCAATGAAGTAAACCCCCCATCTTCAAGCATCTTAGATGTCTTTCTTCGTGAATCAGTGACTCCTTACAACAATAAAATTTTCATTGAAACAAAAACTCCTCTCAATTCAATTTTTTCATTTCAAACATGTTGCCTATAACAAATTTGGAGCATACAGTGAAGTCAGCACCTGCCTCCCTCCCTCAAATCCTCAATCATTAAATCCTCTCAACTCATATTGCAAACTGATTCAAGTAAATTTTATGTTTTAACATGTTGTCAGTAATCAACTTGCTGGATACATTGGAGTAGCTGTTCTGTAATATCCGGAAAATTTTAAGTCGGCCTAATCAGAGTTAAAAAATAATAATGAAACTGCCAATTCAAAATAATGTACATCGGTATTAGTTATTGAGTAATCTCAGACCTCAAGTAAATTAAATTGGATAAGTCTGGTTATAAAAACTGAAGAAAAGAATGGTGATTGGTTATATTAATAAATAAGACTAGGAGAATGCACGCGCTATGCGAGTAACGAAACAATTAGAACAGTTAGTTATGACACATGGCAGTAAGAAACCCAGTATTATAGTCAAATTGAAAAGAATTTTAAGAAGTGAATGTCCACCAGAAAACAATGGGTTAGCTTTATAATAGTAATAGATGAGGCTGGTTATACGGAATAATTTTAGGTTCTGTGATTTAATATGGTGGGGTTGGATTACCAACAACATCTCGGTACAAATGAATGTTACTAGGGCTGGAGGTACCACTTTTAAATTAAAGGTTTGCAAGGAATCTCAATATAAGACAACCTTGGTTGAAAATCTTGTCTTATACATTTTGATTAATCAGACCAGGGATTATGCTCAAATTAATCTAGCATGTTGAAATCTGTTTCATGCATGGAAAAGGTTGGCCAATGGAGCCAAGCTTGTCAGAATAAGAGAATTTTTTGTAGTGATAAAACTAAGTGTTTTATCAACACTTATACCATGCATATGAAATGCTACAATTGATGCATGATTAGCATAAAATGACCATGATAATTGGTCGGTTCTATTAAACGTTCCATATGGTATATGGTGACTGTTTTGATAGAAAATTTATGCTGCTACACTGCCTAATATATAATTGCGATGGAAATTTGGCACTGCTATGTGTACCATGAGTTGATTACATAGTGATTGATTTTGTGGTGATGATTTAAGTTTGCCATATATTGACATGAAACTTATGTGATTGTGAAATTTGTGGATTGAAATGATGTACCTAGCTGAAGGGGAATGGCTGTACATACATATATTTGGGTCAAGAGCTACCCTCACAACCGGGTCAAGAGATACCTTAAAAGTGTAACACAATAGAAAGATGTAAAGCAAGTTATGTTTTGACACATAGGAGTCACATGAGATTACCATCTGAAGTTTCTGGTGTATCAGGCATGTAGACAGGTCAATCACACCACTGGTTGGCATTCGGGGTAATGGTTGTGACTCTTCCCAACACCAACGAACTTCACGAGCAAATTCTATCCAGAGCGCCGCTATAGCTAATTACCATAAAAGAAAACCAAAATCCATAATGAGATTAATAAATCAATCAGTCAAAGCTAAATTCCTTATCCCAATTAATTACGTTAAGGCACATTTGGAATAGGTATGCATCTATAATGAGATAAAAAAGACATATTTGGAATAGGCATGAATCAATAATAAGCCAAAACACACAATCTACAGATATAAGCTACATATTACATAAGAAATCAAGTTTTTCTATTCCAATAGAATGTTGTTGTTCTTGATACATACCACGTATGTTGCAATTGCCAAACCACAGAGAATGCAAACAAAATTGAGCAAAAAGAGATTCCAAAGGTGCGCCTTTAATATCACGAGAGCTCTTATGCTCACCCTTAGCATAATCAGAGTGTTGCACTCCTGCAGGTGGAAATAGAATAGTCATGCAACAATTGCATAGTAAAAAATAAGGGGAAGCTATATGCCTGCAAGGCTTCAAATTTAAACACATAAGTACCATTTCACTTCCCACAAACAAATTGTTATTTTAATTTATAGCACAAGTGTCATATATTCTGTTAAAAAACACATATGGAGGCTCTAAAGGGGCATACGGTAAGCTCATAGACAAGGTCTGGTTCATACAATCTTCTGGAAAAAAAAACTAAGAAGAAAATTTAGACTTACAGTTCCAATGCTGCATGACAATGACTCAATGTGATAATGCATACAGAGATCATTCCACATATCACACCAGTGAGAAGTTTTGCACCAATAGAAGTAACATCAGAGAAAAGTAGAGGATAAGTTTTTTTAATTTCATTAATGAATTTATGCACACATAAGTTTCTCCACTTAACAAGAAAGATTATAGTGGGTGTGATTCTAAACAAAAAATTTTCATGAATCGGCATGTTACGAGGAATTAAGAAATGCTTCAAGAGAAGCCCAAGTAGTTGAATAAGGATAATTGCTCTTTTAGTATGAAACAGAATTTATTGATAGATACAATATGCCATTTTGCTGATTAATTGAAGATTGCCTGAAAGACATCTTGTGTTGTTAACAGGAACTCCCACGAAGATTCTCACAATATACCACCTTATCAGCAGGAAGAACATTTTCTAAATGATGTGCAATGGAATCAACAACTGCCTCCTCATCCACCATAACTTCTCAAAAAGAGTTTTTTTATCAGTTCTCACAACACTATGGGCTCTCATGAGTCACTGTAGCCTGCATCTTTACTGAACAGAGACAATCATTTCAGAAGGGAACAGATCTGAACAAGATTGAAAGCTATAATGGATTGTTGACAGCTACTCCCAACAAGATTCTCACAGCAGGCCACCTTATCGGCACAGAGGATTTTTCCAAATACCAACATGATTTGCAAAGCCAATAAGCAATCACCTGACTCCTGAACAACTGATGTTAAATTGTCAAAATTTTCTTTGGATCTGTTTCCTCATCCACCACTCCTAAAAGAGAGTAGCACTAGTGCCTACACTTTGGAATCTCATGAATCACTCCCGAATGTTCACTTGATCCAAGACAAGTACGGTTCACCAGCAGTTTCATGAGGAAACAGATCCAAAGAAAATTTTGTCAATTTAACATCAGTTGGAACTTTTTTTTAGAATAACAGCAGTTGTATCTGTGAAAAAAAATTCCTATTACTAACAATTGTTCTTTTTCCATTGGTGCCGTATCAGAAACACCAACTAACAGACCACCCCTTTCTTCCTCTCAAGAAACCTTACTTCTAAATACTTCACAGGTTGTCCATATTCTTGGTGTAACACGATTTTCCTACTGCAAATTTTTGGCATTATATGGCATTAAGCATCTTCATCAAAAAATGATAATCCACAAATAAACTCAGCCTATGTCATGAAAGCCAACATCACACAAACAAGTCCACGAACCAAAAGCCTTGCCCCTTTATTGCTCTCCACTTTAGGACTCCTCTGACGCAACATGTCTGACAGCTTGGGCCTGGCCCTTCAATAAGCCAGTAACAAAATCGAATGGAGCTTTGTAAGGTCAACTGTAGAATATTCACACTTTTTAAGGTCAACTGTAAAATATGATAGCATATATTGCATGTTGCATGACATCATCAATCCAGGTGAGAGAAATTCAAAAGGCAAAATATGAATCAGATCTTTGCCGCATCAAAATAGAAAGCTTGTATATTTGTAAAGCACTCACAAATGAATGTTTTTTAGGACCTTTAATATAATTTTTGAAGAAAATACTCAAAAGTAGGAGGAAGAAGTGTTTCTGTTGAAATATTGCCCTCATTTCAATTAAAATCTTGCCCTCATTTCAATTAAAATCTTGCATGTACCACTTGGCAATAAAACAACCATAAATGACTGTTTTTTAGGGTCATTAACAAAAATTTTGAAGAAAAAACTCAAAAATAGGAGGAAGAAGTGCTTCTGTTTAAATGTTGCCTTCATTTCAATTAAAATCTTGCATGTACCACTCAGCAGTGCAAGATTTTCTGAGATTTCAACAAAATTTTGGTGACGTAGTACGATGAAAAGTGCCTTTAACACACATGTCCACGCTTTGCATACTCATGCTCAGCACCAGCTGCAAGGTTTATGAACATGGGTTTTAAAACTCAGCATTGGTTCTGGCAGCGGACAGCCAAACTTATCGGTGATACCAAGCCTAAATTCCTGGTACCAATCTTAAAATCCCCTGAATACTGATTCATACTGCACCATTGTATCGAAGAATCTCCAACACCGATACCATATCAACAACATTTGATTCCATGGTTGTGCCCACTGTGCCATGCTCCATGAATTCTGCGCACCTAGTTTGCCAGCCATGTGATACATGCTGCCTAATGGGAGGTTCTAGACAACCATGTAAAGGGATATAGATTTAGCCACTCTGGCAGGAGGAAATTGGCTACAATGCCACAGTATAGCCAGTACCATGCCAACGTCGCATGCATGCGGAACAAGTTTACGGCTTCAACCAACCTGCCATTAGGGCTATACAATCCTACTGCCACTTCCATGCACACACCATGTACCTGATGCTGCTGGTGTGCTCAGCTTGTATGTCCAATGAACCCTGCAATGCTGCAATTACATCTAAAACCACTGCAATATCTGCTTAGCCTCATCACCATTGTACACAGGCGGCCAACATACCGTTCACTCACTGTGTAGTAGCCTGCCCAGTGAGCATGAGTCGGATAGTCCCAACAGCTTTGTTGATACTATTTGTACCAAACACCCATGAAGATATCATATTCTGCCCACAGATGATACTGTCACAAGCAGCCCTTGTCCATGCTATGCTGTGCACTAGAACATGTTGAAAGTGAACTGTTGATGGTGCAAAGAGCTAAAAATTTGCTACTGAAACTTTTCCTCTAGCCCCCGTGCAGGCCGATCATGCATATGGATATTAATATAATACAGAGCTTGATTTATCCAAAACAATGCACAACAGAATCTTGAAAAACAAAGTACAAAAATAAATTGTTATCTATTACAATGAACCAGAAGAAGAGAGGAATGAACGTATTTTGAGTACCTTCATGAAAGAGATCTTTCAGCACACGATCAAGGACTGTTGGAGGGGGGACCACTGTTGGAGACTTCAAATTATCAGTACCAGGGTTTTCAACTGCCACAAAAGGAGCAAGATATTAGGATGAAAATCCTCCACAACATGTCATAGCATCTATAATGTAACAGGAAGATACACAAATCTCTCAATTTTCAAACCTGATACAAAGTCTTCCATAAACTGAGCCTCAAAGGACATGTCCAATGCAGTAACTAGAAGACATAATTGTGAAGCAAATCCTATTGTACTTCCATTGGAATCATTTCTGAAGAATAATAATAATTCATGATGTTATCACAATTTAAACAAGTAACCCAAAAAAAAAAACAACTGAATTCTCAGGAATGAACAAAAATCTCTCAAGTGAAGATAACCATCACGGATTTTATTTATGAGAATCAAACCAAACCAGGAACTGGAATGGACTGACTTGGGACCAATTTTACTCAACTGTGGAATACAGAAGACTCAGAACCCCCTTTGCTGCATAACTCCAGATAAATTCTCTGACTGAACTCATAGACCATTTAAGGAAGAGAGAACCAATATCTCCACCTCTTACTGATCGGCAAGGTTAATGTATTACAAGTATACAGGCCAAAAAACCTGTCATACAGGAAGTATAAACTCCAACATGGAGACTCGCCTACAATAAAAACATGCCACCCATATAATATACGTAAAATCAGCCATAAACCCCTAATATACCCCACCAAAATCAGCAAAGGTATACCGCAAAATCACCGATCAAAATATATATATATATATATATATATATATATATATATATATATATATATATATATATATATATATATATATATATATATATATACCCCAAAATCAGCAAAGGTACCTTTTTGAATTCAGTTAGTATTGACGACCAGCACTATACAAAGACATTGCTTTCCAGAAGATTCGATCTGCTTCAAGCCTCCTTCCCTCAAAAATTCTAAGGTTTCTCTCATCAAATAGATCACTTCTGGACACATCAATCAAAATGTGCACCACTTCTCATTACTTCCTAGCCACCACATGAAGAAAACGGCTTTAAGTCTGTACGAAATATAGTGAAATTTCCTCCAAAATTATAGCATTTGAAACTCTAGGAAGCAAAGACAAGGGAGGGGGAGGGGGAGGGAAAGGGAGGAGGACGCAGCCGCAGGGGAGAGGTGAGTTGGAGAGAGTGCATTTTTAATTGTTCAGGAGTTATAGAACAAAAATGAGAACAAAAGATAAACAAAGCGAAAGTCTTCTGAGTAAAAAAGATGGAACTTACTCTTCATCATCATAACTATGAGGAACTAAGGATTATGTTAAGACCAACCTGGCACAAAGGAGTGATTTAAGGTTTTACCGTGACGGTTTTAAGCTATCAGGCTAAGTGCAAGAAGGTGGGTAACAAAAAACAACAGTTAGAGATGGTGCCAAGGTAGAAGGTTGAGAAATAAGAAAAGACAGGGTAAGAATTAGGAAGGGGGTGAAAGGTGAAAGTGGGGATGTCAATTGCTCAGTGTCAGCACACATGCTTGCCAGAGTCATGTCTAATGACCATAGAGGTAACTTTAGAGCAAGGTTTATAATGTCGTGACATTTCGGTGATTTTCCAAGGTGGCGACACAAAACCATCTTGGAAAACGATTTTTCGTGGTTCCTTTATGTCAGCGATATTTCGCAAAATGTCATCAACATCAAGTAAAAGTAATCAGATTCTCCTTGATGTCGGCGAAATGTTGGCAACATTTAGCGAAATGTTGTGAAATGTCAATAATTTACCTTTTCTCTTAGCTTTTTTTGATTTTTTTTTATGTCTGACGATTTTTCCCTCGTTTCAGCGAAATTTCGCCAAACGACATTGTAAACCTTGCTTTTGAGGTAATCCCTTTCTAGATCGAGGACCTTAACCAAGCTTCCATGCAAACCTTGCTATTGAATATCCAGAAAGGGAAGCAACTACATACCTCCATGGCTAAAACTATGGCAACCTTTTCATTAAGTGGCAACAATTAAAACCAAACCATCCTCCCTTTAATCAATCATACAAAATTTACAACGTTTAACAACCAGTAAGATTTTAAATGAGGTTGCTGATTTTCCATCTGGATTTTATGACAGAGATTGTGCACTTGAAGGAAAAAGGACAATATGTAACAGTCCTTGATCATGAGGAGAAAATTCAACATAGATTTTCTTCTCAATTCATTCTCCTGCATCTCGTTACGGCTCCTCTACATCCTTCTTTCCATCATTTCAATAAATATCTTACTGTCACTGACCAAAATGAGAGGGAGGAGTGAGAAAGAGCGAGAGAAAAAGAGAGAGAGAGAGAGATAAAGAGTTTCCAAACTGAATAATTGCTTGGTTGGAAGTATTGAAAAGGGCCTCCCCAATTAGCAGCAGTTAACTCACACCAGAAATCTGTCACAAATAATTCTTGGCTTTAATATTAGGAAAATTTCTCCCAAGTACCTCTTCAAACTTCCTTCTTAAGACAGACATGCTGCTTCACCTGCGATCTATAGTGCTGCAGATCTCCCACATCAAGTGATGATAATGTTTGGGTAAAGGAAAAAACAAGGCTTGCAAGTCCCATGCACCTCTGGTGTAGTGCTCTCCTTAGAGCTATTTGAGAATAAGGCATATTATATCTGTACAGGCCTGGCTATGGAGAACAGGCAAGAAACTGCAATGGGTTAGAAGTCACACGAAGAACCCAAACTCATTGCCATGGATATCTAGAATCTGACTAAGAGCAGAGAGAAGAAATTTGGTTGACCAATTTAGTGGCTGATAAACACCAGAATAGAGTCCCCTTTCTTGTTCATACAAATGGTTATCAATATGCACACGTTATCTAAACAGGAGGGGATATAAGGAATTATAGTTAGCATTGAATCTGTGGCAAGGATTCCTAACCTACCACAACAGAGGCCAACAAATGTGGTGCTAACTGTTTCCAAGGTCAAATTAAAGGAAAAATGCAACATCAAGTCAACCCCATACATCAGTTTCCCTGTCCATTTCGTAACGTACAATTTTATATTCCATAAAATTCATATTTCAAATGAAGTCATGGACTTTAAACCAACTCCTCGTTGGTAGAAGAATTGGGCCATACAATTGTCATAGAGGTAGCAGGCATTCACTAGGTCACCTCATTGTTAAGGAACTTCATTTTTTATAAGTAAAATTAACCTCTATTACATAAATGGTTTATTTTCAACAGACATCTTCTACGAAGCTAAGGATGATATGGTATTCAAGGCTTTTCTAGAACAAAAATTTCTGCACTCATCAGCTTGTTTTTTGCATAAGCCAAGGTTGAAGGCACTCGACCCTTTTTGCTTGATCTTTTCACATTCAATCTTTATGTTTGGATAAGTACAGAATGACTGAGAAGTTCAATGTGGTCCTGTGTCAGCTCTTTGGCTTTATCGCTTTTCTTCTTATCGTTTTCACTTGTTTTCCATTTAAAACAATAAAATTGGTAGAAATTATATAATGCCGTATATGTTCTAAAAATGTTTAAACCTATAATTAGTATAATATGCAGCACACCTCAACATATGTATAGACTTCAAATCAAATCCACCAAAATTATATGATTCAAATCATTATATTTACAAAAGCCAAATCATAAAAAGAAAATCTTACAGATATGGAGATAAAACAGGAGAGAGAAGCCACTTCTCAGCATCATGAGGTGACGCATTTTCTATTTCAGCCATCTCCAGAGAGCTTTCAACAATTTTATTTGACCATATGGTAATCAACTCAAACCCTAAATTTATACATAAAATAGAAAGAGAAGCTTAAGAAAATCTTTCTGCAATCATATAGTCCAGAAATTATAGCAAACAATTTACATTGCATTTCAGAAAGAGTAAGAACTATAAATCTTGAAATAGCAGGTTGGGTAACTAGGATTCCCATAAAGTTCTTAATTTTTTTTAAAAAAAGAGAGAGAGGTTGCACTTAGTAACATAATTTTAGGAGCGAGTAGACCGGAGCAATTTAGAAGATCTGTATGAAGTATATGGTGATTTAGAAGATATATATATATATATAATGTATACTCCACAAAATGAGTGTCTTACACAAAAGGAGTGGACAAACACAATTATTCACCAGAGAACAGCCCTTTACTGGGACAGTACATATAAATTCCTGTGAAATAAAATTTCCTATAAATGGACAAAAAGTGACTTGACATCTTTTAAACTAGAACAAAGAGAGGAAAAGCCAAGGTGGCATATGACAAGAATCCTGAAAAGATATAGAAGCCTGACAGTCAGTTATGCATGTGAGCTTATCATGAAGGAACCCATATACATACAAGTGAGAAGTGGAAACCATCCCACTCAATCTTGACTAACACCATGAACTATATTACTCACTCATTTAATTAAGCCTACCTTTGACTGGGTCTTCTGCAGAATACCACTCGGTCCAAGGACAATCATCGTCCCATTGTGTTCTGCTGTGGGAATCACGTCCAGGATTTCTTCCAGATTCTTTGACTTCAGACTCACCTCTTTCTATATCATCAGAATCATCATCATCATAAGGAAGTGTTCTGTATGTGAGCTTCATACTAAAACCGACTTTGACAAACTGTGTTGAGAAGTCCATTGTAGCAAATGCCTTCAATATCACATACAAGAAGTATTTAAACTGGGAAGAAAATAAAACTTGAATATGATGTCAAAATGTTCAAGCCACAGAGAATTGATATGTAGAAAATCAAAGGCAAAAATGAATAACTTGTCATGGATTTTTTTTAAAAATGATATTGAGAAAAAAAAATCAAACAGTGTGCATAATCATGGACCAAAAAAAAAAAGAAAAGGAAATGCCAATTATCAGCACAAAAGATTAGGTGTTGAAAATAGTGAAACAAGGAATAAACTATGGCAGAGAAAGAGAAAGAGAAAGATGGAAGGAAGAAGGAAGATTGCTGGTTAAAAAATATACACATCATCTATGCCATCAAAAAATGTGGATACCTTATTGAGAAAACAGATGAGAATGAGTTGAAATTTTTTTTCAAGGAAAGATTATGACATGTATTTAAATTTTTGAAATTCCCATAAACAATTTTGATTACTTATTACCAATTGTCAAAGCGTTAATAGAATTTCCCTTTGTCTTTAACCTAAAGAAAATACTTATTGAGCCTTATTATTAATCCAATAAATATGTAAAGGAGAAAACACAGATAAAAAGGCACAGAAATAAAGTTCTGACACATTCCCAAGGCAGAGAATATAATGCACTCCTTTGCTTGCATGCTTGAACAATAACCAAAAAAAGAATAAACTGTAACAATATCCTAATGGAACAGAAACTAAAAGTAAGACTTACAAACTTAGAAACAAACAACTCATACAAGCCCTCCAAATGCATGAGTTTCACCGGAACCTGGCTACCAATACAATCTGCCTCAAACCTTCTAGTGAAAACTGTTCCCATATTTTGAATTCCAATGTATGCTTTCCGAGAAAGATCATGCACTGGAACAAATGCCGGCCACATACTGTTGCCAAAAGTGTACAAGAGATTACAATGACAATGGAATTTAATTGAATTCTCAAAATAAAAAACATAAAAATGTCCATTATGCAAAAGTTATAACTGCTTGTCCACAATAATTCAAGGTGGAAAAGATGATGGAAACATTTAGTCAAAAAATAATTACTTAATGAAAATGCTACCATTGTTATTCTAATGATATATGCTATTCAACTTGAAAAAGTAAACATGTGAAAAATTGGTGTAAGCTAATATGCACATTCATATTAAATAAACAAATATATGTACATCAGAATTCTCAAGAAAATTGCACCTGCCACAGTTTATGCTTACAAATAAACAAATATGACTACAAGAATCGTCAAGAAAATCACACCTGCCACAGTTTGATAAAGCTATTGCAACGGTACTTAAAAGTTTGCTAGCCTCTGGTGCATCAAGGATCACCCCACTAGCACTTAAAGGTGCAATCACCTGGTTTTTCACACACATTGTTTGGACAAGCTTTGGTGAAGGCAAAATCAAGACAAGAGCAATGAAGACATGACAAAGGTGAAGAAATTCAGAGGACAACAATGAAGTAACTGCTAAATGCAGTGCAAATGAAGAGTACACACCAAGAACTCTTTTACCCCAAAAGATAACTGCAAGTCATGCAAATCAGAATTCCATTCCCCAACATGGCCTATCAACCAAAAACTCAAGATTAATGCAATAAGAAATTCCATCTCTTGCATCTCCCTATCCAAGCAGATGACAAAGATTTAATCGACTTGAATGTACCATCATTAGTGATCTCAAAGTAGTACTCCATGCAATAGCTTTTGGTAACATCCTTCAGTTCAAATTTGACCTTGTACAAGTTTTTTAGAGAATCCAAGTGAACTGCACCCTTTTTCTACAGCCGAATAACCAGAGAAGACTTAGTTAGAGTTAGAAAGGCCCAAAACATCAAATGCCATTAGACTGAATTACATCCTGCTCATACCAGATCATGACAAAACCAATCAGAAAAAAATCAAGATAGAAGGCGACAAGAATGGCATTGCATATCAATAATAAGCATTACAAAGGAAGACAACTTTATTAATTTCATCATAGTTTTATGGAAATTTAATGCATGGCATTGCATAACAGGTTTTTTTGAAAAATAAGAGGAATGGTCAAGTGGGTAATGCCAAAAAATTCTGAATTCTGACAAGCAGGAAAATTAGCCTAACTTCGAATACTTAGGAACTTCAAGAAAAAGAGGAAAGATGGAAGGAACATGGAAAAAGATGAGAGAGTGTAGGTGACGAAACAGGAAACTGAAGATTGAAAGAAAATGGGAAAAACAACGTTTAGCATCTGAAATATTAGCTATGTATAATCCCAATACCTCTGGTGATACTTGGCCTACTGGTCTTCATCGCAATGTGCAAATAATGGGATATAGCCACAGATCACAATGTTTAACTGTGAAGGATTTTTGCTTCTGAGTCATCCAAAGAGTTGGGCACTGATTGAATGCCTAAACCATATGCAAGTGGAAATCAAAACCAGCATTCAAAACATGGTTTGCAAAAACTCTCAGGGCTACAAAAGCATGGCAAACCATGACACAAAATGTGTTAGGAATCCGACCTGATTCCTAGAGATCGTGAGAAACAAAGAAAACAACAAAAAGAATCAAACAAGAAGAAGACACGGAGATTTTACGTGGTTCACCCCAGAATAGGGTTACGTCCACGGCCGCTGGTTTTGTTTCATTATCTTTTGAGAATGGTAGAAAACTTACAAGGATAAAACAATACAAGGGAAATATAACCCTAATACAAATGGAAATGCCCGAAATACAGTAGTAAAAAAGCTAGGTGTCCAGTATGATCAGGCTCCACACAACTCAACAGAATGAGGTGTGCAAAATTAACAAAAACATCCAGAATTGGAGAAGAAAAACTAGACTTACTCAAGATAGTTAAGGTGATGAGATAAACTACCAAGAAAGCAAAAAAAAGCTAGCATTAACAAGTCGAAAATACCAAGATAAGAAGCAAAAAAAAGAAGAATCAAACTTTTATCAAAATCACCATTTTTAATATATCAATGCTTAGGCCCTCGTATAAGTTAGCAAAGAATTCTGAGCTAACAATCTAACACCCAAAATACCTTCTAAAAATATAATTAGAAACCCAATAATATTTTCATCCGAGTTTTCTTAACCAAACCTAATCCAAAGACAAGTTACTGATTAACAAATGACCAATACTCATAATAAAATATAAATTTCCTAATAGCATCCTAAGAAAGGATTATATCCATTACCCTCTTGATTTCATGAAACTCAAGAACATTTTGTGGAGCCTAAATCATTGTCCCCAGTGGTTATAACAATCCAAGTTCATACCTTCATAAAGTTAAAATCAGATTCGCACAATATTCATCAGAATCTTCTGAATCACACCTACTTCTGAGACCGCTTCCTATTTCAAATATGAGAAATATAATTACACCAAAATGAAACTCTCCTTATACTTTCCCTTAAAATGCTTCTCTATTTTTACCCTTGACTCCATGTCAGTTGAAGCAGTCTTTGTAGGATGCTCTTACATCAATCCATAAATGCACATGAAGAATTTCTCGCCTAAACATAAGCAACAAAACACCTAAAATATTTCCTAGTCAAAATCTCAAAGTTGAACATTAAAACCAATGTTATAAGTGCATTCAAAGAAGTAAAACAATTTCTTGGATCTACTGTCGAATAATTTATGGCTCTTTTCCAATTGCTACTTTCATTTAACCAATATGGTTCACGAATTCTGATATGAAGAGAATAACATATTTATAAGAAAAATCTCAAGGGATCTCAATGTCATAAGGTTTCTCCCAACAAATGGAAAAGAGGAAATTAAAAAATGCCATTTACATGAGTGAAATGTGCAGTGCAAAAATTATTCTTTTGGAATTTATAAAAAATGGTATGATATATTCAAACTGGGAGGATTGAAAAAATTTGAATGACAACCACTGAACCCTGATAATTAATTAAGTGAAGATTCGTATGATATATTCATAACTGGGATCGTTTCGATGACTGACACTGAACCCTGATAATTAATTATCAAGTGAAGATTCACAAATTCATAAACTATGGCATGCAACATAAACAATAACAACCCAAGTCCAGAAGGCAAACATCATTCAGAGCAAACAAGAGTAAGCGGATTTCTAAAAACAAATGTACCAACAAATTCTTTGGGCCATCAGCTAGCCACTGCCGACAGGCAGCTTCTATCTCAGATATGAATCTGGAGAAATTAAATGAGAGCATAATCAATTAATTGTTCCCTTTCCAAATTATGTGTTTGAAAATTTCTCTAATAAAAAAAGATATCCAATAAAATAAGAAAGGCAACAGTGGATACCTTTCCCATGAAGAGGCAATAGTGAAGTCATCGAAACCTTCAGGCTGCACCAACATCACAGAATGTGAGGTTGATTCAATCCATTATATTATCTTGTAGTTCAGAAAATAACAACAATTATGGCAAAATCCACCAACAAATATAGGAATACCGAGTTTGCGTTGTTCCATGGATAGATTCAAGAATGTCAGCCAAGATGAAGAGAAATATTTAGATCATCAAACCAAAGTATAACTAAAATATCAAGGAAAATCAGTGAACAAAATTTCAATTTAAGCCTTTCAAATCAAAGAATCTCCTTCGCCTCTAGAAATAAAATGAGCAAACAAAATTTCAACTTAATACTTTCAAATCTAAGAATACCAAATACAATCCAATTTCACATCAACATGCCTTTCACTGAATACCCATTACATTTATCACAAAATGGATTGAAACGCAGCAACTTCCCATAGATCTCCACCATTCTGCATCTTTGAGATGGTTTTGTGGAGCATAGATCATATATCTAATAGTAATCCTGTATCAAATTCCATATATCTCCATCATTTTGCATATTTCCAATGGATTTTTGAAACGTCAATCTTATATCTAATAATAATCATCTACTCACCCAATGACCAAGACCGTACAAAAAAAAATGATTGATGGCCGCAAGTAAGTAAATGACTGGGTTACCCTGATGACTATTGTTTTCAATTTAAAGATTTGTAACAACTTGCAATTTGTTTTCCTTGCATCCTTGCGCAATTGTACTATGTTCGGAAATTTAAAGTGAAGTATCTATATATGATATGAGTTCTAGAGGTACTATTGTCTCTTGCTTCAGGTATCAAGTACCGTAAAGTCGTCTCTACTTTGTCTCGAGTAATGCATAATGGTGTCTCTTGCCTCGGGTCTTAAGTAACATACCACTGTCTATACTGGTGTCTCTTCTCTCAAGTCCCTGTGTCATCTCATGTAGGTTGGGTACTGTTCTTAGCTTGCTGTTGTCTTAGTTAGGTTCTCATGTCACTGTTGTTTCTATTGTGTTGGGGGGTTTTGTGTCCTGTTCGTGGGTCACTATTGTGTCTCATTGTGATTGTCTCAGGATCCCTATTATATCTCAGGTTCTCACCCCTTTATTTCTCTGTAAGCACTGTTATCTCAATGTATTGTGGTGTCTTGGGGTTGAGGTCCAAGTACAGCCATGTCTCATTGTCTCAGATGTCTCAGATTCATAGCCCCTCAAGTGTTTCAGGTTCTCAGCCCCTTATTTCCCTGATTAAGTAAATATTTGTGTAATTTATGTTTAATTTACTTATGAGTTATGATATTATACGAAAATTAAGGTTTATCCCCTTATTTGAATCCAATAAAAATAATTTCAACCTCAAATTCCTTACCAATCAAAAGTCAACTTTAGAATTTAGTAAAAAAGTATAAATTTCAATAGAACTGCATAAGGACTAGTTTTGTAAAAATTAAATTGCACATATATTTGTACTTTATGTATGCACATTCATATATGGTTGTATATGATAATTTAATAAGAAATAGGGCTCTAAATATTTTAACTAGAAAGTCAACATTTTGGCAAACATTTTAGCCTTTTCATATATGATTTTCCTCAAATATGAGTTTTAAGCTATGCATGATGTCAATATCAATCTATGAATGATGAAGTACAATGAATTTGATCCACGTGTGAATAATGTTTATATTAAGTTATGTAAGCTTCGAATTATCTGATTTATAAACAATGCAAAACGGATGTGCCAGCATCAATATTGAAATTGCATGATTGAGATCTATTATATGTACTTTTATACATAATGAGTTTATGATGTTCATATGATATGTATATTATTTTATATGGGTTTTTGCACACAAGAATATTATGTTATCTGATAAATGAGGATATATATACAGTGTTTTGGCTTCTATCATTGATTGTGTATACTGATTAGGGCATGACACTGGTAAGCCACATTTATCTAAACATCTAGAAGGATAAGGTATATTTTACTACAAGCCATTGACAGATAAGCGAAGCTAGTAGGCTAGCTATTATCTACATAAAGACATCATGGTGTCTGTGCCCTGTGTTGGACATTTTTATTGCTGTCATTAAGTTCATATATGCATCGGGATTCTAAAATTGCATCATAAAATGTTTAAAACATGAATATGCTATCATTATTTTGGACTTATCATGGATTATTACTTTTATCTGACTCGTGAATTATAAATTGCTATCTGAAAATAATTATTTTTTACCGAGTTGTCAAATTCACAAAATAAATGCTATGTAAGAAGGATTGAGAAAGGGGTTCAGAAGAGGAGTTACCATACGACGAGTTCTACCTATAGTTCAAAGTAGTTATTTTTCCTTTTTAAGTGTTAAGTAGTTCTAATTGTAAACGATCATACAGATATTTTTATAGTTTGGAATAGTTAGTTTTATTTCCACTAAGTTATGTAGTTTCATGGATTTGGTCGTGGTTGATTGTTCTAGGAATTTAAGATGGGTCTTTTGGCAGGACATCTCATCTAACATCAAAGTTGATACCGTGGATTATGTTATGTTTTCTTGTACTTCTTGTCAAGGAGAGATAAATAGAGAGAGATGGGGAGGAGGGAGGAAGTTAAGAAAAAAGATGTTTACAGAACCCGGATTCTTCCCCCTCCTGTGAATTTCAACATGAAAATAGAAGCCACAAATATCGGTTAAAATCATTTGCCAGCAAGCAATCGCCGGGGTTAAATTTGGCTCTCGCGGATAACAGAGTGATAAAGCATTCAACCAAGTAGAAAACTGTGGATAACCACAACTGATATCGGTGAATCTGTGAGGTAATCCCATAAAATTTATATCCAATTTCACCGCCCAGGCGAAGCCGCGTTTTTTCACGTCTGAACAGAACTAGAACGCGACAAACGAGTGACAAACAGAAAAAGCACACGCACAAATTAGGATCTAAACTGATGTTAAATTGATAAATTAGAATGAATGAAAGATACGGATAAACAAAACCATAAGTGCATATAAAAAATCGAATCAGTTCGTAGGTGCAGATGAGGATTACGGAAACGCTAACTGTTCAATTCATAAATGCATGAACAGAGATGAAAGAGTGACAAATACCTCCTCTTCAAAGGCTTCGTCTTCTCCCTCGTTCTCCATAATGCGAGAGGACTCTGAGAAAGATCGGGGAAACGTCACTACTCCACAGTGCAAAATGCCCCTCTTTCTTCTAATGCGCGGAACGCCAGAAGCCACTCCGACACGAGAAATTTCAACATGTTAATGGACTTCTGACACGATAAATTTGAACATGTTAATGGATCGGTTCCGGTTAATTTGACAGATACCGAAACCAAAAGCCGGGATCGTATCAGCTGGAGCCAGCTGGCTCGAACGTTGGGAGCGCGTGCAGGACACGTATTCACTTCTTTTAAAATGGAATGAAATCTTCGGCTTTTGGTTTTCGAACGCATTTCTCTTCTAGTCCTACTTGGATGTAAGTTTTGCCTTAACCGCCCTAAGTCCGCCCAACCCAAATAATAGCTCGATCTAAAGTTTTATTTTGGATCTGGGTTGGGTTTTATTTTAAGCCCAAACTTGAGTTTGCGTTTGCATCTCATAACCCAAAAAACCTAAAAAACCCGAACTATATAAAGCCAAGGTTAAATGACTTACTGCAAACCCTATCTTCTTCTTAAATTCTTTCAAACTCCAAGCCCTTCCGATCTACTTTTCCAATCAATTTCCCAATAGATAATGTTCTATAGAATTGAGTATAAAGCTTTAAACCTATAACCTTTTCAAGATTTAGGAAACTTGATAATGTTGATCTTTGTATGGATAATAACTTGAGATTTACAAAGGACCACATTTTCAATAAGTATTTCTTTCATAATGTTAAACTAGCAATGTGGCCCGTGCTATGCACAGGCAATTTTAAAGGCCTCTTATCAGAGGAGAGATAGAGAGAGAGAAGGGGGTCGTTCTTATTTGTGCTCATGTGAATTGGCTTGATTCAATTCTGTCTATTGGTTTGAACCGAATCGTTACCAATAACTGGATATCCTTTGCTCTGAAGAATTAATCATTACAAAGAAAGCGTCCCATATTACAAAATGTAGCTTACAGTTACGAAGAAAGAAATTTTGTTGAAAAAAGAGAAAAAAATTAATGTGCAAGTAAATGAGAATTAGCGTAAAATAAAAATTAAATAAATATAACATATGAAAATGATTAGTAGCAATTTTGCTTTCCTGTTCTTCTGCTGTCTTGAGGACACCGTGCCTCAAATCCCGTCCGAACCAGAGCAAACACCAGAGTTCTGTAAAACACTAAAACCACCTTGCAAGGAATACAATGGCTGTCACATCCCATGATGGCATTGAAACACCATCACCCGTCGCTCGAACGAAAGCCACTGGTTTTCTCGTCTTCGAGTACTCAATCCACAGTAATGAGTCCGTGTTTTCAAAACAACAACTGAAATACCCTTTTTTCCACCACCTATTGGTGAATACTGGCCGGAAATTGCTACGCTTGCTTGCCTTCTCAACCGTTTGGAAACGGTGTTTTCAGCATTCCTTCTTCCGTAAAGAAATCAGAGCCCTGCAATATTTCACAAAAAAATCTTCATTTTAACCCATTTAGTATCAAAATTTCAAAGAGAATCCCCACATACTGCAATTTGTTCTGTGTCTTGTGTCATAATAAGATTGCAAAAGACACAATTTCTAGGCTTCTTCGTGTCTAATAATACCGCCAATTTGCACCAAAAAACCCTCGCAGAACCCAACACTTCCATGACAGTAACACATCGTAGCGCCTTTGAAAGAAAGAACAGAGGAACCAAACAAACTCTTTTTTATTTTTCTCCACAAACGAGAAAAGAGACGCTTTGTAGGTTCTTGATCTTGCATCAGTGATAGAAGATTGTAACCATATAGAAATAGAACCAAAAAAAAAAATGGGGCAGAAAGAGACCTTGTATCGGTTCCAACGAACCTCTGTTCTCGCGCTCTATTTAAGAGACACGGTGGCTACCGGTAAAAAATTAACCCTAAAAGAAACTGCTCAGTAAAGTGAGAACGAAGCTGAAGAAAATAAAAACCCCCGTAATCAAGAAGGAATGAGAAGACCAAAAATCCAAAATTTGAGCATGACAAAGTCGCTATTGAGGGAACCAAGGAGTCTTTGAAAAGCAACTCCAACTGTAAGATTGTTGAAGAACGAAACCCTCTTTGTATATGTCACGGAGGCCTTTGAGAATCGACCTCATAGCGTTGGATATTGGATTTTGGGAATTGGCCATCGGAAATCTTCAGGAGGTCAGCTAACTCAATTGATCGGACCATACTATTAGCGCAAAGAGAGGAGTGGGGAGAGGAACACAGCAGAGAGAGAGAGAGAGGGGGAGAGGGATCAACGATTACCAAAAAAATACTGACGCAAATGAAAGAAGCTTTATAACGAAGAGCCTTCGCCATTTCTGGTGCAGGGATGAGGAGGGGAGGGGGGGGGGGGTGTCTATGCTCTTCTTTGATCAAAACAGCCAAAGAGGCGGTGTAGAGAAGAGAGAGACGAAGGTTTCAGAGCCTTCTCGAACCCTTTCGACAAAAACTCTTTCGCGAAAGAACGGAGCTTTTTTTTTTTTGCGAGGCTCGGCGTTCCAAAGCCCGTGAACCTGTCCCGAGCCTTCGCAGCAACCCGGGGGTGACACGTCAAGCGCCACCCTTGCTTCGCTTAATATATATAGATGTGTTGTCTTATAATTTGGTCAATAAATCTTAGAAATGTTATAATTTAAAAACTCAATTTTTTGTTTTTCTATACTAAAAACATTATAGACTTGTTGCTTTTGGTATTATATTTCATTAGATCCTATTAATTTGGGTTAACCCGAACCTGATAAATAATTTTAGGGTTGGGTTTGGGTTTAGGCGCGGGCCAATTGATTTTAGATTGGGTTGAGCCCGAACTCATCAAAACCCAGCCCAACCCACCCTACTTACAACTCTAGTCCTGCTGACCAGCACCACATGAAACGGTCTCTTGTTTTTCATCTATCGGAAACGTATGGTAGCATTTTGAACCAAAATAGATGCCAATTGACATAAACATAATAAAAGATTTCATTTCCTATGTTTTAGTGAATTGCTCCTTGCTTTGACAATCAATGCCTTTTTGTGTGCACAATGTTTCAATTGAGGTCCACACGAAAATACATTGACTCTGAGATAACAAATGGACATCTAGGATTGTAACATTCCACCACTATTCTGTAGTCGACATCCATGACAGCTAACTTGATCGACATTGACTCAATGGTAGCCTTTTCTCTTTTGACAGCTCTACTTATCTATTAATATTTAATGACTTAGCACCATGCCTGTACATAATATAATAAGTTAGTTTAATCTATCCTATAGGTTGTCCCTTCCGTGACTTGAACCCTGGACGCGGTGATTGGCTCTAATACCCTTTGTTAAGTACCTAACCATTACTCCAAAAGCCCCATAAGCCTTATGCAAATTGGGTTAGTTAAGCACTTAACCTGTAACATACACCCAAGATTGTTTTTTGTTGGTCAATCAAAATTAAGCTTGGCTGTATTTATACCACAAGAACTCCAGTTGATTTGGTGCAACTGAGCAAGCAATTAGTCCGCCCCTTTCAGGCAGTAAAGTATGAGCCCGAGCCCAACAGACTGTTATTTGGGTTGGGTAAGGTTTGCCTAGAGTGGGTCGGGCAAAACTTGCAGGCCCGTGCATAGCAACCACTTACGCATCCTCTCCACGGAAATACCGACCCAGAGCTCAAAACCTGTGAGTGGGAAGTGGAATGATTTGGAATTGAATCGACGGACATTACAATTCTCACATGATTTAAGAAAAAATAAAAAATAAAAAGGGAAAAATGGGGTAAAAATCCGTATAAATAGGATGGGAAGGGAACTGGAGCATGATACCAGAAGAAGATCGAAGGAAAGAGGAAAACTCAGAAAAGAAAGCATATATAGCATTCTTCGTCTCTATTTTCTCCTTAAATATTCTTTGCCGACATAGAGCTCTAATCGGTATGTTCTTTGCTTTTCCTTTCTGCTAATCGTTCTTACTTTTATCTATTGATCTTCCTTGCGTTGGTTATCTGCTCTGGAATATCGTCATTTGTGAAAAAATTAAAAAACAAGAATGTTGATGAGATTAGATTTACGGTTTTCGGATCTCGCATCTATTTGTATTGGATTTCTTTCTGGAAAGCTATTCAATCTCTGTTGCCTTGATATCTTTCTGGTTTTGTTCTTTCTGATGGTGGTTCGTCGGGTTTTGAGCAGCTTATTGCACTATATGCTTCCTTGTAAGAGGGCGGTTGGAGGTGAGGTAGTGGACGGCGACAGTCACGAGAAGGAAGCTTTGCCGAAGAGAGGGAGATTTGGTTTCTTGATCTCGTCGTGCTCCGCCAGAGCCGGAGCTGCAGCAACAACAGATAACGACACCAGTAATAACAGCAGCAACAATATCAACTGCACCGGAAGCAGCATCGCTAAACGACCTACCATGGCCTTGGACGACGGAAATCCGCCGGATATCGATGAAGATCTGCACAGTCGCCAGCTGGCGGTGTACGGTCGGGAGACAATGAGGAGGCTCTTTGCCTCTAATGTCCTTATATCGGGGATTCAAGGCCTCGGTGCTGAAATTGGTGTGTTCATGATGTTTCTGTAATTCTTGAACTAGGTCACGTCCTTGATAATTGATAGTCGTAGATCTTTTTGCAGATTATGTTTTAACCTCGGTTTTCTTGCAGCGAAGAATCTTATTCTTGCTGGTGTAAGGTCCGTGACCTTGCACGACGAAGGCTTGGTGGAGTTGTGGGACTTGTCCGGCAATTTTATTTTCACCAAGGATGATGTAGGAAAGAACCGGGCGCTTGCATCCGTCCAGAAGTTGCAGGAGCTGAATAACGCTGTGATGGTTTCTACCTTAACCAATAAACTAACAAAAAATCAACTTTCTAATTTCCAGGTACTCTTCAATTTCCTAGCTCGCATAATAATTCACTTAGTTATAATTAGTTGCTGCTTTATCGTTTTTATCAAATTACGTGACTTGGTATGTTGAAAGTTGTTTCATTGAGTTGTTGGTTTTAGAATGCTAGAATTGTGATACTTTGTGGTCTACTACTTGATTAAGTAATGGCGTCAATATAATTTCTGGTCTTCCGCTGTAGAAACCTGGAATTGATGAACACATGCTATTAAAGAGAGCAAAGTGTCAGTGTCCTACAATTTTTGAGTAACTGTATACAAAGTCTATAACTTTGATTAATTATGTTGACATGTGAATGTCCGCTTCAAATATTTCATGCTTGTAGTTTTTATTGAAAGCATTTTATTTTAAAGCTGCATTTGGGGATGCATATGTTCATGAATTTTTTGATCATTGGTCTGTCAGAGTTTTAATTAGCTTTGCACTTGTTTTAGCTTTTGCTTTGTTAGTCAAATTATTTCAATTGTCTTTTTCTTCTAGCTCCTCCACAGTCAGTAATGTTTAAAGCTTGTTATATGCATGAGTTTGTATGTCTCTCTCTCTCTCTCTTTTTCACTTTAATGCGGGAGCAAGAGTTTCTATGGTAGTCATGTACTTCTGCTGATTTTCATATAGCTGGAGATATCTGAAGCGTATTGGGTAATACAACCATGGTCATGACAGTTCTTTTTTTTTTTTTTTTTTTTTTGAATATTTTGTTGTGGCAAGGAGGATATAACTTCTTATTGATAAACAAGTACAATGCTTGGGAAATAAAATTTCTTTGTAAATACGATTGTTCTAACTTGCATCAGAGTAGTTACCCACAAGTGATTACTTCTGTTCCACTACTGATTACTCCTGTTTCAGAAAATGCACAGGCAAATAGTGATTTCCCAAGCTGTTATAATTGTAAGGTTTAACATAGTGTGAAGTGATGATGGATCCAAGAAAAGATTTCAATTTTTAGGGGAAAAATGTGTATTTTTATGTAAGGAAGTTGAGAAGATCAAGCTTAGATCTTGTATGGGGTGTTAATCTGGGAAAATTTCTGACAAACTTTTTCTTGGATTTCCCTTTGGTGTTTTTTTTCCAGCTGAGTGCAATTTGATTCTCTGTTAGTTGATTGGTTTTGGAGGAAACTTCCTTCAATAGTTCTAGAATAGTAGATATAAAGATCTCCTTTTTAATTGTTGATACGTTTCTGAGACTATTCAAGGTGATAGTTTATGTCAGAAGCATAAAACATGCTGCCATGTGACTTTGAGTAGCAAGTAAAAGATAATAGAAAATCAGGTGAGTTATGATATAGAGGTAGGTGTTTTCAGAAACCAGGAGAGCCTGATTATCCATTTATTCTCAGGCAGTTTGGGGGTTGGGGACTCCCTCATAGCAGAATTGATGGCTATTTGTATAGGTGTAAAGGAGGCATTAGCAGAGGGCTTATGAACCTAGAAATAGAAGGAGATTCAAGCATTGTTCATCAGCTGATTGAACAATAAGTTTGCAGTACAATGGAGATTCCATAACCATTACACTCATCTACAGGGTTCCTCGGAAGGTTTAAATTTTAGAGTCTCTCATATTGGTAGAACAGGTACATGCTGGCGGATAGATTGGCAGAAAGGGAGCCCGTTTGGGCAATCTGTAGATAGGTCCTCTAATGGCAGAAAGGAAGGATGTTCTTCAGCTTTCTGAGTAGCAGTGATAGAATAGGGGGTGTTGAATTTTTCTTCTGTTTTTTGAGCTCTGTTTCTTGTGGTACTCAATTCGAGTGCCTTTTGTTGTCAAGTGGATGATCTTGGTTGTTGACTTCATCCCTCCACATGGTAGGAAAACATGTGTCTCAGCTGTGAGACAGACTGGAAAACCCTTTTGCTGTTTCTTTCATTCTGTGGCGGAGTGTATATACAACTGTTGTGACTCATATTCTCAGCATTATGTTATCGCTTTCTCTTGAATTCTGTCCTCTTTTTATGGGCCACATTAAACTTTTCTTGGGCGCCAAGGTACTTATGCTTGCTTCCTATTTAGGAAGGCTAAACATAAGTTATATTTTCTTCTGATATCTGGGATGGATTAGAAAATATGAATCTGTTCAATCTCTCTTCCACCCCTCTTTCTCTGTCTGTCCATGTGTGCATCTTGAAGATTTTGCGTGCATATTGTGTTTAGGTTCTTGCTGGAGAGCAATATCTTTAGATCTATTCATATGTTTGATTTATATTGCTTGTTGGATAATTGGGGCTGTTATTTGAATCTGCTAACTTTCTGGTGGTGCAGGCAGTTGTATTCACAGATATAAAATTAGAGAAGGCAATAGAGTTCAATGATTATTGCCATAATCACCAGCCTCCAATTGCTTTCATTAAAGCAGAAGTCAGAGGTCTTTTTGGCAATGTATTCTGTGACTTTGGGCCTGAGTTTACTGTTTTTGATGTTGATGGTGAGGAACCACATACTGGTATAATTGCATCTATTAGCAATGACAACCCAGCACTTGTTTCTTGTGTCGACGATGAAAGACTTGAATTTCAGGATGGAGATTTGGTTGAGTTCTCTGAAGTACATGGCATGACAGAGCTGAATGACGGGAAGCCAAGAAAAATTAAGAATGCAAGGCCATACTCATTTACACTTGATGAGGACACAACAAATTATGGAGCATATGATAAAGGTGGCATTGTCACACAGGTGAAACAGCCCAAGGTATTGAATTTCAAGCCATTAAGGGAAGCTCTCAGTGATCCTGGCGATTTTCTTCTGAGTGATTTTTCCAAATTCAATCGGCCACCTCTCCTACACTTGGCATTTCAGACTCTGGACAACTTTGTCTCAGAGTTTGGTCGCTTCCCTACTGCGGGATGTAATGATGATGCACAGAATCTGATATCTATGGCCACTGACATAAATGAAAAGTCAGGAGACAGGAAGCTGGAAGAGATTGACACCAAAATTCTGAGACACTTTGCATTTGGTGCCAAGGCAGTATTAAATCCGATGGCTGCCATGTTTGGTGGTATTGTGGGACAAGAAGTCATGAAGGCGTGCTCTGGAAAGTTCCATCCCCTTTTTCAGGTTAGATACATGTAGTCACTGATGGGTTTGAGTGTGGTTGGCAATCTTGCTAAGTTTGTGACCCACCATGGTCGAGCCATAGCCATCTAATGAATGATTCTATGTTGATTTCCATTTTTGAATCAACCTGTTCTATTGATTATGATGTTGGTCATATCCTAACACATGTTTGTTGTTTTTTTTGCCTTCCCTTGTAGTTCTTCTACTTCGATTCAGTTGAATCCCTTCCTACAGAACCTCTTGATCCCCATGATTTGCAACCACTGAATAGCCGTTATGATGCACAAATTTCAGTTTTTGGATCCAAGTTTCAGAAGAAGCTGGAGGACACCAAAATGTTTATTGTAGGATCTGGAGCTCTAGGGTGTGAGTTCTTGAAGAACATGGCTTTAATGGGAATTTGTTGCAGTCACCAGGGGAAGCTAACAGTTACTGATGATGATGTAATCGAGAAGAGTAATCTTAGCAGGCAGTTTCTTTTCCGTGATTGGAATATTGGGCAGGCCAAATCCACTGTTGCTGCTTCTGCTGCCATGATGATAAATCCTCATCTAAATATTGAAGCTTTGCAAAACCGTGCAGGCCCAGACACCGAGAATGTGTTTAATGATTCGTTTTGGGAGAATCTGAATGTCGTGGTCAATGCACTAGATAATGTCAATGCGAGGCTGTATATTGATCAGAGATGCTTGTATTTCCAGAAGCCTCTTCTGGAGTCAGGAACACTTGGTACAAAGTGCAACACGCAGATGGTCATTCCTCACCTCACAGAGAACTATGGTGCCTCAAGAGATCCGCCAGAGAAACAAGCACCGATGTGCACAGTGCACTCATTCCCGCATAACATTGACCATTGCTTGACATGGGCTCGGTCTGAGTTCGAGGGCTTGCTTGAGAAGACACCAGCTGAAGTAAATGCATATCTGTCAAATCCAAGTGAATACACATCTGCAATGAGGAATGCTGGTGATGCTCAGGCCAGGGATAACTTGGAACGTACGATTGAGTGTCTTGATAGGGAAAAATGCATAACATTTGAAGACTGTGTCTCTTGGGCTCGCCTAAAGTACTTCTCTTGATGATTGATCTAATTTAATTCATGGTTCTTTATTTATGATTGACCTATTTTATTGATGGTTGTTTTGCGCTTTAACAGGTTTGAAGATTACTTTGCTAACCGTGTGAAGCAATTGACTTTTACTTTTCCTGAAGATGCTGCAACAAGTACTGGTGCTCCATTCTGGTCAGCTCCAAAACGTTTTCCACGGCCGTTGCAGTTCTCAGTTGATGATCCTGGTCATCTTCACTTTATTATGGCGGCATCTATTCTACGAGCTGAGACATTTGGAATCCCAATTCCTGACTGGGCTAAACATCCGAAGGCATTGGCTGCTACAGTTAGTAATGTGATTGTCCCAGATTTCCAGCCCAAAGAAGGTGTGAAAATTGTGACAGATGAGAAAGCCACGAGTCTGTCTGCTGCATCAATTGACGATGCAGCAGTTATCAATGATCTGATTAAGAAACTTGAAGATTGTCAGAAGAAGCTGCCACCAGGTTTCAGAATGAAGCCAATCCAGTTTGAGAAGGTTTGCATCTTCCATACCCTTGTGAGAAAATTAGTGTTTGAATTCATTGTGATGCATCAGTTATTATATTCTAATCGTTAAAATGATTGGAACTTTAACTGCTTGGCAATGGCATGGTTTTTCTCTTTCCGAGTACAACAGACATTAGAAATCTAGACTTCTTGCTGCTTAAGCTCAGAATCATTTTTTGTAAATATGTGATTTTTTCAACTCTGCAGGATGATGACACAAACTGTCATATGGACCTGATAACTGGGTTCGCAAACATGAGAGCAAGGAATTACAGCATTCCAGAAGTTGATAAGCTGAAAGCCAAATTCATTGCTGGGAGAATCATTCCTGCAATAGCAACCACCACAGCAATGGCCACGGGTCTGGTCTGCCTAGAGCTGTACAAGGTTTTGGATGGAGGTCACAAAGTGGAGGACTATCGAAACACATTTGCTAACCTTGCACTTCCTCTCCTATCCATGGCGGAGCCAGTGCCTCCCAAAACATTCAAGCATCGCGACATGAGCTGGACCGTGTGGGACAGGTGGATCATAAAGGACAATCCAACTCTGAGGGAACTTCTGCAGTGGCTCAAGGACAAGGGGCTGGAAGCCTACAGCATCTCATGCGGGAGTTGCCTACTGTACAACAGTATGTTCCCGAGGCATAAAGATAGGATGGACCGGAAGATGGTGGATCTTGCGAGGGAAGTAGCTAAGGTGGAGCTGCCTCCTTATCGACACCATCTCGATGTTTTAGTGGCGTGTGAGGATGAGGAAGGGAATGACATTGACATCCCTCAGATTTCCATATATTTCAGGTAGGTAGGTAGATGACCATCCCAAATTGGGTAAGCCGTTGATGTTAATCTTTGGCGTGCTCTTACTGGGCGGGTTCACTCATGTTTGCGAGTATGCTTGAAAAGGTACAAGTTCACACAATTTATACTGATATAAATCGAAAGAAACTTTGTTTGTATATGGGTGTGGGATTTTTTTGTCTTTTTGCTTGGGCGGGACGACGATTTTGTGTTGTGCTTTACATAATGGTTCCGTGGAGAGATCAAAGATCCGATACGAATCTCCTTGGAGATGTATACTTATACCCCACAGATGTGTTTTTTCAGTTTCTGGGGGGATCTACCTAGGGCGCGAGAGTATTTTAGGGTGTTTGGGACTTGTGGGCGCAGGATGGTTCTTGCTTGGCAGCACACCCGGTTTGACTGGGGTGGTACTAACAAGTCTAGACTGCTCGAGTCCGAATTGATACCGGAGCTGCAGACTCGGTTTGACTCGAGGTCTGCTTGTCGGCCAAGAAAATAGGCCCACAGAATTAAAGAATGAGGCTTTACTCGGTTGTTTCTCATGGAGGAGGCCTTTTTATGTTCAGATTCGACATGATTTGGTCGTCGTTAATTGATCCGAGAAAACCTCGAAAGGATGAAACTCTCCAGGGCCTTAATATAAATGATCAGGATTTTGAATGCATAAAAAACCATTAGTGTGCTCAAATGGCAATTGTTCTTTGACTAAAAGTTGCTTGTGTTAGAACACATCCATGAAATCACTCGTTGGGCTTGTGCTGTCTGTTATTCTTGTTCGAATAGAAATTTTGAGAAGAAAATTATTCGAACTCGAAGTCTCCAAAGCCCTTCTCGTTGCAGTCATCTTGCTTTACCGCCATCATTTCTTTATTTATCTCCGCTGCTAGTATCACTAAATTCTGATTGAGAGAGATCATGACGAAAGAATTGAGGAAACAAATACCCAATAATTCATCGAACGAAAACCTTCAATATTTTTCTTCGGAGCTTTAAAACATGAAAGGCGCAGATTTTAAATTGGATATCACATGGAGGAGCTCACTTAAAACCATATATAAAATACTTTGGAAATCCCACCATTTTCAGGGAATTTGAGCTTTTTTTTAATGGTCCCGGTCCACCCACACAGGTAAGGAACTTGGGCTTTTATTTATGGTATGGGCCGTATTTTATAACCCTGCCTCCGAGAAGCTGTAAGTGTGCTCACCACGCCTCTCATAAAGAGGATGTTACTCTCTATCGGTCTCTGAAGAAGTTTTGCCTCCGAAGCTAACATTCGTGGTACCATGGAACAGAGTAGGGTGATGTAACTTACATTGTCAAGGACTGTTTTGATATATGGCATAAATGTCGATTAATGTAGATACATAGCACGTGAAATACCTTGTTATGGAACGTGAGTAGGTAGGCAGCTCTAGTAGCATGCACTCAATGCGCTCTGCCGTGAGAGCGGCATATTACCGGTGTGTCTAGCAACGGAGTCCTTCACAAGCTAAAAGCTTCAATGTAATATCAGCATTTAGATTGACATCTTATATCCATCATGGCAAAGAAATCTATCATCTCACTCAGAAACTGAATACATTGAGTCAGGAATCAAGTGGTTCCGACCAGTGTGGTTCTCAGGCGGTGCACATCAAAATCGTACTAAATCTAGGTAATTTGAACTTATGAATGAAAGGCTCCACAGAGTCAGGCTTGAAATGACAAAATATTTCCCCAAACTTGACAAAAGAAAAATTTATCTTCCAAGTAGCTCAGTCTTCTTTCACATGCTCCTGTTCTCCCCTGTGCGTAAGTATGAAAAACATAGACGCTAACATCCCAATGAAATACCCTGCCACAGCTCCATAACTAACACAACATGGCCATTCCTACAAATGAGAATAATATATAGTTCAATCTTGAGAATCATTAACATGATTAATCAAAGACATAACCCGAGATTGCCACTATTTATCAAAATTAGAAAATAAAGTTCAGATAACTGAATTGCATGGTTATGAGCACGCCAAGCCAAGTAACATCTCAAGATGAATGAAATTATAGTGGTGGCAACACTTTTTCAAAAGGTTCAAACGAGATACCATAATTAAGGTCCCTTGCTCAATTCTCTGCAGTGCCTTTACCAAAAGCAACTTATGCTTGGTCATGGAATTTTCAACATAAGGTGATGAGTTGTTCCATGGAACATGGCCTTGATTAATTTTAAGTATATTACAATTATACTCGCATCTTGACATTTTTAAAGGAAATGTTTGACATTGCTCAAATAAATTCCTTTTACTGCTTTTTTCAATAATTATTTGCTTTTATTAAGGAAAGTGCCACCTGTTCTAGCAGTTAAAAAGTCCCAAGATGTCACTCCAAATAATCCTGATATTGGATATGAGCTTCAGTTATCGACTGAACTAAATTGCCATGCTTTGTATCAAATGCTCTCTTCTGTGCTTGACCAAGAAGACTAATTACGAATCAAATGCTGCTAAGCTGCTATTATATCAAGAGATACTTAAATGTGCTCTACCATCTCATTTCAAGTAAAACCAAAAAATTCTGAATTGGAAAGTATTTGATACCAATGAACATATATAAATTAGTAAAGAAAATATCAAAGAGAATAACATGGCTGATATATTTAACAGGGAAAAAAAGATGAACCAGGAAAGAACTGTTATTCAATTTAAGCTGATCAGATACAAGAAAATCTTACCTGCCATGGCCTTTCCCAATCAAGTGGCATAGGCCAAGCTCCAAACCAAGCTCCTATAACGGCACCATGTGCTGGTATGCAAATTATATAATCAAGGTTTCCAGTTGGCCTGAAAATGAAAATTTAATCCATGTTAAATGGAACATAACAAGTGATATTCCACCCAAAGGAATACTAAGAACAAAGGACAAACTTTACAAGGTCTCCAACCTAATGATAAGCAACATTAGTTAGAAAATATAGCTTAGCACATTACGATAAACAAGGACAGAAATATATGCTTACTTGGTATGTGCAAACAAACGTTGCCAATCTGTCCACGAAGAACCAAAAACAGAAGCAGTAGGGACAAACTGTCAAGAACCATGAGTCTTATGATTTACTTCTCTAATCAGTGCACTAGAATATGTACAACAGGATAAGAGAGGGAGATTCATACTCCAAAGGTTCAATAGTTGGTACTAGGCAAATATTACTGCTGAGATTGGTGATACATATTTTACATAACATTAATAAAAAACTATAGCATAAAACGAATTTACAACATGCAGGGCAAAGAAGAAATTTTTAACCATAGTGATTTATCTGGTAAATAATACATTTGCATAAGGAAGATATAACACTTACTACAATGGAGCTATATTTCCAATTCCCTTTGCTAAAGATATAAATATTAGTACATACAATGGGGGAAAATTTTTAGAATTGACTCCTCTGTGAGGTGTCAACAAATCAAGAAAAGCCAATGTAGCATTTTCTCATGTGTTTTGACTTGTTGAGGCACTTGTAACACAAGCAATTGCATCTAAACATGAGTCAAAGGTAATGTTCCTCATATTTTTTCTTCCTCCACAGAAGCAAATAACTAATGGTTCCATGACAAATTCAACGTTCCTCATAAAATGCTCTGTATGTAGAGTAGCATGAAGTTGATTATGACTCTACCAGTGTCCCTAAGCATTGACACAGAGTTACACTAGAACATGTAATGTAATAAACGTTGGAGATTTGTGTTTACTTTCTATAAAAATACTAAGAAAAATAAGGGTGTTATTCCAAGACAAGGGTGGACAAGATCGAACTACTCACTGTGAAAAATGACATAAGAAGAGACCAATTAATGGTTTTTGATAGGTACCTACAAAAGATAATAGATTCAAACTTCAACATGCCGTAGAATAGTTGAAGACATAATAGTAATAGTTGCAAATAAAGGTACAAGCAATAGTCCAACTGGGTTCATCATTAGAGAAGATTTGAATCGTTTGTGACGTACTGAATCCCAACAGGTGCGCCCAAAATAATAGCTCCCACAGCATTGAGTAAAGCCCCTACAAAGTAGATGCTGTGCAAGTTATGCCAGAAAAACTGTAAACAAGCCATAAAAAAAATATGGCTTCAACATTCTGTAAGAACTCTCACAATATAACAATGTCTAGTGTGGTACATCAATAAAAAAAACTAGGTATTTGAATCCATTTACAGACTCACCGATGGGCAGTCCCAGTACGCCTCGTCCCACCGCTTTCCAGTACTGTTAAAAAAAATTAACGAAACCCTAATAACGGATCCATAAATGGTCTCATGATTAAAGACCTCAACAAATAAAAAATAAAATAAAATAAAATTTAAAACCAGCGAGTGAAGTTACGGGGCATTGCTTGGGATTCTGCCGAAAGAAACTGTAAAGCAGGATTACGATCGGGCTCAAAATAACCTACAGATCAAATTCAGATGAAAAACATGGAATTGGAAATTGTGAAAAAAAAAACGAATTGAAAATCGCCATGAAATGAGGTGCGAATTGATGCCGGTGACTACCCAGAGAAGATAGAGGGTTTGGGAAGGATCGGAGACGAGATCGATAGAATACACATTGTGTCCAACCCAAAACGCCGCCGCTAACCCTAATCCGCAGATCAAATGCGACCCAAACGCAGCAGAAGCCGATACCGAAACATTAGAAGAAGCCCTCGAGGTTTCGCAAGATGCGTCCGCCATGTTCCGCCGTTCAGTCGATCATCCAGATCGTGATCGGCGCCGATCCACTTCTCATCAGTCAAAGTCAAACACCTGGTCGGGTCGCACAACAACCGGCGACTCGCCTTTGAGAAATCTAATATCGAAGCGTCCGATTTTATTGACGTTGTAGGTCCCACTTAAGGAAATCACGTCTTAGCTTCTAGAGACGACCATTTGGTAGCTAACCATCCGATTAATTACTGCTTAACAACCGCCACGGTGGGGTCCAATGCTTCGTAAGCAACCGTGTAGTAGTTTGCTGACGGTAAGAGAGAGATCTGAGTCGGCTGATTCCGGATTTGCCATTTTGAGCTTCGCTTAACATCTTTCTCTTTACAGACCAGATGTTCACATCCGGTTCCTGTTGGACGAGAAGATTATGGCTTCCACGTTCATCATAAGGATCATAAAGAACGAAGAGGTTCTGGTTTCAGTTTGACCTGGTCTTCAATTCCTATTAATCAGAACTTCTTATCTTCCACCGTCCCCAAAACTCCATTAACCAAACCTCTTCCGACTCTCTTCTCTCTTCTCTCTCTCCCTCTGCCCACGGTCCCACACCAACGCGACCGAAAAAGAGAAGCTGGTTACAACAAACCTGCAACTCCCGCTTTTGCAGTTAATCCCCAATTCCACCCAAACCTATATTTTTTTTTCCTCTTTTTACCTCCCTTTTTGTCGCTTTTTTCCTTTCTCCTTTTTCAATTGGAACCTGCGGCTCTTTGTCTTGGCTTCATGTGGCCACCGTGGGGGAGATCACCGGGTAGAATTCGAACAGCGTCGTCTCCGTCGAATTTCAGGTGCTCATCGTTCAAAGACGTGCAACACCTCTGCAAAGAAGAGCTCGACCCACACCAGACCAAGAAACCCTCCATCTTCCAGCGCGTTCTCATCTCCACATCAGTGCTTCGTACCTGGAGCTCCCGTCAGATCCGACAACCAGATCCGTCACCTCCCGATACCTATGCAGCACCTCCATTACCACCATCAGACCAGAACCCGTCGCTCGTCGGTGCCGAGAAAAACGCGGTGGTTTACTTCACAAGTCTCCGCATCGTCCGCAAGACCTTCGAGGACTGCCGCGCCGTCAGATCCATATTGAGAGGGTTTCGAGTCTCCGTCGATGAGCGAGATCTGTCGATGGACGCTGGCTTCTTGGAGGAGTTGCAAGGGATCCTGGGTGGAAAGAAGTTGACGCTGCCTAGGGTTTTCATCGGCGGAAGGTACATTGGTGGAGCCGATGAGATCAGGCAGCTCCATGAGACCGGAGAGCTGAAGAAAATCGTGGTAGGGTTGCCGCCGGCGGATCCTCGTGTATGCGATGGATGCGGAGGCTATCGATTTGTGCTCTGCGATCAGTGTAATGGCAGCCATAAATGCCACACGGAGAAGGGTGGGATCAGGAGCTGTTCAGCTTGCAACGAGAACGGTCTGATCAGGTGCCCCTCTTGTGCCTCCTCTCTACACATCCGATACACCGAATCATAAAATTAGAAAGGACCATTTTCAGATTTAATACTTTCTCCGATATACAAAAACGGCTATCCTATACAGTGGTTTTTTTTCACGTGTAACTGGGCTGGGCCAAGCTTGGGCCATGAAGCCCAATCAAAAATAAATTTAAGCCCTAGAACGGCCAAGGCCTGGTTGTAGCTATGACTTTATAGTGGATTCAACGCTGGCTTGCGCTGGCTTTTATCATCTGTAAATCTTGAATCATACAGTGGATCATTTGAAAATTCTATATGCTATGCAATAGTTATCCACTAGTTAAATATTTGTTTCTTAAAAATGCATTGAACTCCAGATCTGGTATAGACCCATTTTTTGATTTTGAAAGCTCATTTTTTAAAAATAAAGGGGAAGACTTGCAATATTTTAAAACTTTGAAGGATATACTTGAAACTTATTATAAAGACTTCCTTGCATGACAAGGATAAACTTGTCACTTATGAAAAGTTCTTTTAAGTTATAACAATTGCAAACTTATAGTGTTTATAACCTCAAAAATAATGAATAGCGGGGTACCAAACATGCAATGCACCTCCCTTGCAACGAGTTTATGGAAATCATTTCCCAAAATAAGTACCTAAATATATGCAAAATGAAAGCCAAAGGAGGCCTAAGTGTGTTGCTAGGGTATACAAATGTTGTAAGTTTGCCACTACAAACTTGCAAAACTTGTAAAATGAGCAATGAGAATCTAAATTTGTGTCTTTACCAGATTTTGGATGTGTATTTTCCAAAACCTGTTTCACCAAAACCCATTCTTAATATGAAAACCAAAACATTGTATTCTCCTTAAATTCATTCCAAGCCTAAGAATGTATTCCCGAAATGAATGCCAAAAGGAGCCTAGAATATTGCGGATTATGTGTTGGAACACATACAAATTATAACACAAACCTAATTAGATCCTACTACTGACGTTGTCTGCAAGAGACAATTATCGAGTGAAATCATAGGAATTTTTGGGATTTATTACAATTCAATTAGGTGATCCAATCGGAAGCACTTATATTATTTGAGAAAATACAAACCATGAGATGTTCCACATGACAACCTCTCATGTAACAGTAATCAATGTAGTGAAAAATTAGAAGTGGTTTCATCAACCCAAAAGTATTAAGTAAAGGGGGATTGAAATCTTTTGCCGTAAGATGCTCACATGTGAAGCATCTCAAGGTTAATGGTTGACATTTCACACGGCAGCATCTCATGGTCATATCAGAGACAATTCAGTTCATCCCGAGTAGCATAAGTGGATAAAACATGAATCCATCTTTTATTTATTGTTTGTTGCATAGTTGCCATAAGCTACCTGTCAATGTCCCTCGGTCAATGTCCCTCGGTTTAAACGCCGAAGGAGACGTGTTGTGCAAGCAGGGTAGTTTCCGGAAACCAAAAGACTGCTACGCGTATCCAGTCAACCCCGGACCAGACTACCCAGTTTTAAGATGCTGATCAGAAGACACACAAGGTGAAGGCCTGTTTAGATGGCCGAAATCTGTTATTAGATGGCCAAAATCTAATATCACGTCTTTATACCTTCTATACTTAAAAATTTTGATGTGTGACTTGTGATTGCATCATGGAATTTTATTGTAATCATCTTTGTTTTTCATGTCCATTATAAAAATGGACAGCAAAGGAGCTATCATTACTCTAATTTCTAGAAAATGGTAGGTTGCGACGATTAATGCCATCCTAACAATTATTAAGGTATCTATACTATTATATAAAATCTATCCTCAAGATTCTTTATTGAGATTTGATACCCAAAAATCTTTCATTTTTTATTTAATTCATTTTTATATCCTTACACATATATTATTACTAAAATGCCCTTCTTTTTTTCTTATATCTCCTATACTAGGAGAATGAATATTAGGAGAATGAACACGCTATGTGCATAGCAAAAGAATTAAAAACAAAGAAGGGTTATTTGGGAATAAAATGTTATGTGCGTAGTTAGCCATGATAGTCATTAACGTGGTAATAACAAACCTCGGCATTGGAGTAAAATGGAAAAAAAATTAGAGGGCATTTGGTTGTAAAATGTCTGGCAAAAAGCAAGGGGTTGGCTTTATATAAGAGCATAGATAATTATCTACACTCATCTAATTCTGTTGCTACGCGCATAGCACGTGCGTTTCCCCGAGTCACATAAGAAACAGCCCTTTTAGGTTCTTTGGATGCAACCCATAATGGTTTTGCATTGAAAACTTGTGGTTAGGCTGTAATTGAGCCTAGACCTCAACCATCGACTGCTGGTTTCGGTATATACTTGAGATAAGGGGCTTAATAACACAATTCAACCCTACCTAAGAGCATGGTCATCCATCTTCGTATGTGTCCTCCTTTCTCCTCTCTCATTTATTTTCCTTATTATTATTTGCCATTTAGTAGACGCCAAACAATCAAACCTGGTCAACACGTATATGAGATCCCCAATTGCGGTTTCAAACTCCAAGTAAGAGTCATAAAAGAAGTCATGGATGAAACCAAAAACCAAATCCGACATGGAAATACATAAGATCCCAATTTATGGCTTCAAACTCCACGTAAGAGTCGAAGTAGTCATGGATCAAACTTAGACCACAATCCAACATGGATAGAGAAAAGTTCTATAAATCCAATGAAATCGTCCGTGGCTTTTCCCTGAGATGGTTCTTGATGCGGCCATGAGATGCTGTCATGTGGAGCATCTTATGGCCAGTGTTTTGTCACGTGGGTCTCACTTAAAAACATTTAAAACAACGAAAAAATTTTGGCCGTCAGATGCTCCACATATTAGCATCTCACGGTCGCATCAAGGACTATTTTAGGGAAAGGCCACAGACGATTTCTTCTGCTAAAAATTACAAGCAGAAACATACAAAGCATTTTGATTGGTGTGACCTGTCCACCTTTGAGACTACATATCAACAGACTTGTACATTGTTTGCCGGAAAGCCAAGAGGGATCTTGAATAGTAGTAATCCAAGCAGACTAAAGTATTGCGTGGAATCTGAAATTTTAATAAAAACCAAACTGAAAATTAATTAACAGCAAGCAGACACAATTGGTTGGTGATCGAGAGAGACGTTTACACACCAACTCCCATTCGTCTATGTGACCCATTTTCACAATAGTAGTATCAGCAATCAGTGGCGGAACCACGTTGATTGTAGGGGGGGCAATTGCCCCCCCTAATTTTTAAATTTTAATAAAAAATTGTATATTTTTTAAATAAAATCTATGTTTTGCCCCCCCTAAAATTTCTGGTTTGCCCCCCCAACCTATAGAAATTTTTATATTTTATGAGAACTCTATCTAAAATTTCTGGTTTGACCCCCACCAACTCATTGAAATTTTTATATTTTATGAGAATCTCTCTAAAATTTCTGGTTTACCTACCCCCAACTCATTAAAATTTCTATATTTCATGACAAGTGTAATTAAAAATTTTTTTTGCCCCCCCAGATTTGGAGTCCTGGTTCCGCCACTGTCAGCAATGGGTTATTCTCTCAATTCTAATGAAATGAAACTTGATCTTGCATGAGCCACCGTCAAAAAGTAACAAGGGTTCGACCAAGAAAGCTTTATCGAAACTCAAAGGAATAGATGGAGCCCTCTCAGGGCTTTGGTTACGGCCATCAATAAGTTTTTTTTTTTTTTTGTTGGAAAGCCATCAATAAGTTCCTTCCATAACTATTAAGTGTGACCATTAAATTCCAAGTAGCTTGTATCTCTCCCTTTTCCTTAAATTTATATTTATCTATATTAATTTATACTGTATACTTTTATAATCTTTTTTTACTCTTCCTCACATAGTATATCCATATTATTATTATATTATATAAAAAGAAGTTGGGATATTCTGGCCCCATATTTAGTTTCTCAATATGCCTCTTCATTCAAAGTTAAAAAGACTGTAATATATTCTAATTATCAACATGTCCAATTATTTAGATATTCCTAAAAATTCAAAAGACTATTATATCCTTTGAATACTTATCCACAATTAATTAATTTCTAATATACATGCACTAAATGTACTTGCACCACCTTATATTTGTATAGACTAAGGCCTAATATATATATATATAGGGCACATATAGGAATTTCTTGCACGTATATGCATTGGATATTTGCTGTAATTATTTTCATTTTTGGTAGGAGGATGAGCCCACACGTCATCTTACATCTTACAGGTCATACATACGACAGAAGAAGATAGAGACTATTGGTTAGATTATTCACCAAATTAAGAGCGAAGGAGAAAGGACATGAACCTTATTATCAATATAATAAAGAAACATAATTAATAATATATATCCTCTGATTTAACTTTGCGTTTGGCTTCTTCCCGGGCTAAAAACCACGAAGATGCTATACATGTTCAAGCAAAATTCTAATGGGGTTACCTTGACAGGGACAAGAATTAATTTTCTAATGAAGCCTTCTGGTTAAGAAGAATATTTCAGTATACACAATGGAAAACTGCCAAGGAGATAGATGACTCAGGTGGGAACTATTTGCGGTGTGGATAGGAAATGAAGAGAAATGATATGGGGGAGACTTCTTCTCAGCTGGTTCCTTCTTACATCTTCTTGACTCTTAATTAGTCTCTGCGTGTTGTTAACCTCTGTATAAAACTATAAATACCCATAAGCCTTGCCTTCAAGATCGATCATCATCTCACCACAAAACTTCATCCTTAACCACAGCAAAAGAGAAAAAAGAAAAGATGCAGCGGCCTGAGCTTCTTCATCCCTCATGGCCATTCAACAATACTGCAGATCCATCTTTCGATGAAATTGGGATCTTTGATCTTGATGATATGGAGACTCATATGGGTGACTGGCAGTTCTCTTCTAATTCATTCACTACCAGCGAGCATTCGTCCGACATCACTCCAGTTCCATATTCCCCAACCATCCACATATCGGGTGAGATACAGGCCTTGCCTTTTTATGGTGTTGATCATGATGAGGGGTCACAGTACCCAGTAAATTGGGAGGAGCTTTGTTGTTTTCCGAATGATCAGTTGGTTAATCCTGGGTTGTCTGAAATGATTGATCATGAGATTGAAAGTAGCCCTGATCTTTTAAAAGAGCAATACTTTCTTGAAGAAGAAGAAGGAGAAGAAGAAGATGGAGGAGCGCTGAGCCAACCGATGAAATCTGATATGACATCAATGGACTTATCATTACTGCAGCAATCGCTGGTCTTGCCCACAGAAGACATGGAAGTTGATAACCAATTGAGCATATTTCACCTCCTCGAGGCTTACGGCGAGGCCATGGAGATGGGACTCGCAGAGCTGGTGGAGGTGACCTCAAGACGAGTCCATGAGAAAGCTAGTCCTGCCGGCGCAACCGTGGAACGGCTCGCATACTACTTCTTCCAAGCCTTGGGCAATCATGGTGACTATCTGAGGCAAGAATCAGGAAAGAACTACGAGACGGCGTTCAAAGCTTTCTACCAAATATGTCCGTATGGGAGGGTGGCTCACTTCACTGCTAACTCCGCCATACTTGAAGCTGTGCCTGAGAATGCTGAGGTGATCCATATAATAGATTTTGACATGGGTGAAGGCATTCAATGGCCTCCCTTGATCGAGGCTCTGGGGCAGCGAAACCGAACAGTGAGACTGACATCGATAAGGTGGGCGGGGGAGGAGGAGGAGTTCAAACATGTAATTCCTCAACAGTGGAGATTTCAGGAGACAAAGAAGCGGCTCTGTGACCACGCACGGTCTCTTGGTTTGAAGTTGAAGGTGGAGAGAATGGACATGGAGGAACTGGTGAGTGAAATGAAGAGAATGCGAAAGAGGGGTGGAGGGAGAGAAAGAGAATGGATGGCTTTCAATTGCATGGTGAATCTCCCACACATGGGAAGAAGTCTGGGTATTAATCATGTTATGGAGTTTCTCAGAGTGGCTGAATGGTTTATTTCCAACAACCCATCAATATCTGATTGTAGCACCAGTAAAAGGGGAATTGTAGTTGTTGGGGATGGAGATATAGTGAGAGACAGAAGGAGGAAATGCAGTGGATTCGGGTCTTTCTTCAATGGGTATCTGTTACAGTTCCATGCGTTGCTTGAATCAATGGAGTCGCATTTCCCTGAGCGCCTCAAAGAAGCAAGAGTATCCATGGAGAGCCTGTTTGTGGGGCCTTACGTTTCGTCTCTTGATTGCTTTCAAAAGTGGGAGGAGACAAGGCAGAATTGTGATATTCTGTCAGGGTTTGGATTGGAGTGTTGGAGATTGAGCAGAGAGAGCTTAATGGAAGCGAAGGAAATAGTGAGGGAAGGGGAAGGTCAGTATGAAGTCAGGGTTGAAGGACAAAATGGGAACGAGATGGTGCTGGAATGGAGAGGAATACCATTGATGAGAGTTTCTACGTGGGGCTGATCGGAGCAAAGGAAAATCACAGTAGAAGCTAGAACAAAGAAGAGAAGGCTCAGTTTCCTTGTATTTTTTTGGTTTTTAAAAGTACTTTTTTTTTGATAGAATGGAAAAAAGTACTTTTTGAAAGCAAAATAAGCATTGTGATTAGTACGTAATAATGTGTGAAATACATTTTTTTTTCCTTGTTGAAAGCCTGTGAAAAGAAGGAAAAACTGTTTCTTGTTTTTCTTAAAAGAAGTTGCTATGAATATTGTACAGAAACATTTTATTTGAATGGAAGATTTGTGTATGATGAAGAAATTTGGTTTTGAGTGGGTGAACCTCTACGCTTACTTGAATGAGTAGCAGAAGCTGAGAACCCAGGAAGAGTCCAAACCAGGGTCGCATCTTTATCCGAAGAGGGACATGACAGCAACTCCAAAATCAAAGCTCATGACGGGACAGAATTTTTAGAAGATATCGGAAGTTGAATATTTAAAATTTTAAATCATTGTAGATTGAGAATATGCTCACATGAGCCGGAATAATGTCCATTTTTGAGGGTACAGAGTTGGCTCTAGTGGTGTTGAGCTCAAGCCCATGGCCCAACCTAATCTTAAATTAGTTGGACTGGTTGTCTGCCCCAAATCCAAACTTATTGAGCCCAGACCTAACCCTAAAATCAATAGAATGATTAACGCCGTGAGAGAAAAATAAAAGGCCTATTGTTTAATTAAGTTGACTTGATGGTTGCAAGAACTATAATGGATGATTGCGTTCTTTTAGGGCAACTGAATCTAAAATTGAACTGTAGTTGAGCATAATTCGTTGGTCTGAACAATTGGATTTGTGAATCAAGGTTAAATACTCAAATTGTATGTTAATAATCTATACTGTTAATAAAGAGAAGAGAGGGGAATATTCCCTTTAGATTTTAACCCCCCATTCTTTTTTTTCCAAAATTTGTCCTCCCTAAACAAAAGGGTTTTGCTTTCCTCACACTTTGAGGGTCCTCTTTTCATAGAATATTTCATGTGGGTTGCAATGTACCCATCCCTTTACATTGCATTGCACCAATCACAAAAAATTTATAACCTAAAATAATCATTACCATGGTCCATGGCAATGATAGTAATAATAATAATATCATATTTATTACTATAATCATATCTAAAAGTAAGCCCCAATCAACAATATTATAATTGATAGATAAACAAGAACATTTCAGTAAACAGTGCATCTTCTGGGAAGCTCAACCCAGAGCTTGACTTGTACCACAATCAAGCACGCAAATGAGTATCGGATGATGACTCAATATGTTACCACTTCATTGTCAGAGGTTGAATGGGTCATTGTGAATGGCCCTCACCGATCTAATCGGAGGTTAAATTGTCGTTTCGTTAGATTGAACCAACTTGAGCCAACGAGCCCACGTTCAGGTCCCGAGTCTAATCGGACTGTAACCACTACATGCCGAAGAAGACAGTCGAAGTCGAAAGAGAGGGACTGGTCCAAATTCCGGTTCAGCCAATCGAACCTCTGGTTTAGTATGATTTTGACGCAAAGATCTGTGGCTCATTCATGTTAATTGACGTGTAGGGTGACCAATCACCGTTCAATGAAAGGCTCAGATGTATTTTGTACAATAAACAAAATGTAGAAATAGATACCAAGTCAGCTTCGTAAGCCCTTTTCTATTTTTTCTTTTCTTAGGAATAAATAAAAAAGGGCGGACCATGGACTTTTCGTCTATATTAAGATAGATATTCTAAGAAAAAAAAAATGGTAGAATGAGGTGGGTATCCACTCGTACCAATAAAAGCTACTTGACATCCAAGCTACGCATGGGATTTGTGAATGAGGTTGACATGTACAAATATGCTTCCATGTCAATTTCGGTCATTTTCGAATAAGGGACCATGGGTTGCAGGCTTGCAGCCCTCCTTTCTGCTCACAAAAGCAAAACCAATTATCTATCAAGAAAGTTGTTGTAGGAGATGAGACCTTCTACTGAGGAGCACTTGGTGATCATTTGTAGCCAACAATTTATTGCCACATCATCAACCAATTAATGATGAAAAGATGAAAAATCTTTTTTTTTCTTTCAAATTTTAAAAGAGAGAAGAAAGTCAAAAATTGGTTGCAACATGTCAACCCATCATTTGTTACGGACGAACACCTTTTATTGGCTTATACGCGATTATAAGTCATCTCCATGAGTTAAAATATCCAAAATATGTGCTTGCATTCTATTATGTTTCATGAGATGTTGTCACATGAAGCATTTCAGGGTCAATGCTTTTTCAAATAAGCTCAAACATTTATGATAAGGGAAAATCTTAACCTTAAAATGTTTCATATGACGACATCTCACACTAATGGTAGAATTTCGACCATAACAGTGTTTTTTTTCACTCGAAAAATCTTTTCACGAATCTTTCAAACATGAAAAACACTAAAACTGGAGCATCTTATTCGAACTGTATCTTACTAGGCAACAGACTACTTCAAAGTTCAAACCCATCTCCACGGCTTGTTCCAGATTTTTTTTTTTTTGGAGGTAATACAGCTTGCTCCAGTTAAATGGAGCCACGTGGATGATGAATAACCCAAAGTCCCAAATCAGGAAATGCGAAAAAGGTGGGCGCCGGCAGTAGACTCGCTCCCTCTTTGTTCTCTCGCGTCTCCAGTCTCCTCCGGTATTAACGAGTGCTTATTTAACAAGGGTTTTAATTGGCTGAATTTTTAATTAAATTGCTGCATTGTTTAGAAAAACAAGAACGGTTCTCCACCCCTTCAAATGGGTAAGTAAATTTGGCATTTCACCTTCCTCTGATTCATTGAAAAGTTCAATTTCTAACATTATTAGTATCTTCTAGAAACTCTTAGAAGGTTAAAATAAAGTTCTTAATTATGTTTGACTGTTTTTAAGAAGTGCAAAAAAAAAAAAAAAAAAAAAATATTTGTCTAGTTTCATTTAAAACTAAATAGAGTTGGCAAAATATGAACACTGAATTAAAACACAAAAACATCTGACATGTTCTAATGTTCCTAGTTCTTAATTATGAGAACTTCTTATTACCCCTGCTCAAAATTTTTTTTGATATGAAGCCAGACTAATTGATTTCATTAATGTGAATCACAGATACATCCAACACAATTACAACCCAATTAAACCCTCAATTGATTGAACTAAAATGGTCCATTCATTATTTAAGTGGGTTCAAGCCGACTATTCATTATTTGATTGAGTTCAAGCTGACTGTATTTGTCATTAAAGTTCCACTCAAAATACAATGATCGAAGCTCACGACTTCTTCCTCTTTCAATCATTCAACTTAAGGCTGTAATTAAAAATGGGGTTGGTTTCAATTAATGGTTAAGTTAAGACCAAAAGCAATTCAAACCATCTATTTGGTTGAGGATCTCCAACTTATTCATTCAAACAATATTTGAACAAAATGCATGTTAAGTTTCCTAGCTTGTCTTAATACCCATCTAATTTTGTAATCAATGCTTCTTAATTTTGTATTTAGAAAATTAAATTAATGCTTATATGATCATTTTATGCCATGTCGAAACTCTATTTGGCTATAAAACTTTATATATATAAGACCTAGGGTTAGATGTATATATCACACCTAGAAATGCAACTCTGATGAATAAGCTTCAACATGTGAGATTGTGAGTTACTTATCTACATGGGGAGGTTTTTTTTTTTCTTTCCTTTTTTAATTTTTAGTTTAAAATATATTTAGTTTAATTCAATTTATTTATAGATATGGTTGATTTGATCATATCTATAATATTATAAAGCCAACTGCATTTTTTTCTAGTTATCATTTGATACCCATATTGCCCTACGCATTTATTATATTCACTTTCATCTTCTCTTAACTCACTTACATTTATATAACTGCCTCATAACATCTTGCCCTTCAGTTTTAATTATTATTTACTTTTATATCCTTACATACAGCTAATTTTATTCTCCAAAATATCATTCAATTTATTTTTTCATTTATCTCCCAATTAATTACATCCACTTATTTAATTCTTTTGCCAGTACATAGCGCATGTATTTACCCTAGTCTTTTCATAAATGAAATGTGAGTTGGTTTTCATTTTCCAAACATTATTTGAATTGAAATTAAAAAAAAAAAAAAAACAAAACCAAAACTCTTTTTTTCCCCTACTTTAGATGTAAGCTACTTAATGCAATTGAAAAATATTTTTTTTATAAAGGAAGAAAAAGGTCGGCGATAAAGAAATTGATAAGTGGGCCACCAGCTGGACAAAGTAATTCACGAGCTGCCAAACGCGTACCAGAAGAACATTTAATTCAGTGTACCGTCAGTGTAGTGTATGTTATCACACCTAAGTTTATTAAAATTTTATTATGCTCACCTGCACAGAATTATTGTGTCGTTATAAAGAAGAAAGATATGGGCACGTGCCTTGCGCTGCCGGAGATCGGTATCTCAGTCTCTATATATATCGCGGAAATTAAAATAAGGAAATTGAGAAGCGGGTCAAAACTACTCTATCTAAACCTTATCTCAGTCATAGAGAGAGAGAGATTCATCGCTGGCGCAACAACCGATCGGAATCCTGGGGGAAACCTGAAGCAATTCATCGGAACCCGGTCATGTTGCCGTGAATTTTGATTCTGTGTTTCAGTCTTCATATCGGTAATTTATCCTTTTTTTTAATTTTCTTTTTAGTCAATTATAGCACCGATAAACGCGTTTTCAAACACTGCTGGTCGCAATCGCTTGCAGATACGCGATAAAGATTGCGATTTCACCCTCTCTACATAGTCTACTCTGAAATTCGAAATCTGGCTTTTCGTTGCACACGAGCTGTAATTTCAATCCAAATCGGAGCTTCTTGGTTCTATCATTGCGGTTGAGCTGGGGGGGAGACGAAACCGGTTTAAGAATATTTGGTTCTTTTGTTTTATTTCCTTTTTTGGAAATGGACAAGCAACGGAGATTCAATCGGTTAAAGTTTTGCACGACGATCTTGATGTTGTTGTGGTTTTTAAATCTGAATTTGGGTTTCTGTCGCGCTCTTAACGCTGAAGGTATGAAATTTTCATTTGTGTTCCCCGTTCCTTGATTGAGATATCGGAGTACTGGAGTTCATTGGGGAGATTCGTCTATGCATGCAGGGTTGGCGTTATTGAGATTCCGCGAGAGGGTCTTTAGAGATCCTTTCGGTGCTCTATCAAACTGGCAAGATAACGACGGAGAAATGGATCCATGTTCTTGGTTCGGAATTGAGTGCTCGGAAGGAAAAGTTGTGGTATTGTAAGTGATCATTTCTTGAACATTAATCGCTTTCTGATTGTAAAATATGTTTCATTATTATAACTCAAAAGTTCTAAATTTGTTTTGCTTGTGATCATTGTTATTTGGGAATAATTAAAATTTTAATCTTAACTTTGTTCTTGGGTATTTGCCACCCACTTTCCTGTGCTTTTCATATATATTAATGTTAGTTTTGTTATTTTGAACATGTTGATGGGATTTCATTTGTTTTTCAAATAGTCATAGCTAGATTTATTCAATCATGGTATAGATGTTTCTGAATATTACAGAATTTGTATCGTGTTTTAAAATATCTAGTTTCCATGCCAGTTTGATAAAAGCTCAAAATAAACTCGATCCTAATGAATGTTGGAAACATAATTCATGCCAAGTGTAAGAAGTTGAAGGTTCAAAGGTTGAAAAGATAGTGAAGGAAGAAAGGCAGAAGGGAGAAAACCAAATCTCAAAGATGAGAAAGAAATCTGTGTGTTGATGTTCTTGCTAAAATTATTACAAATACAAGGTTATATACAATTGAGAATCCTAGCAGACCTAACAGATTCTGTTACCCTACAAATGTTGATGTCAACAAAGGTCAATAAATAACCAAAACTAGCTAAAAGAACTAACTAACAAACTAACTGAAAACTTACTAGCAAAGGTGCATTGTTTATTCTATCTTTTGTCACATTGAACCTCTGCCTTCGCATTGATCTTTGAGGCTCCTGATTGATCTGGTGGGCTGCAATGATAGGTTCCAATACCAATTCTTAATATACATAATGCCCAAGTTGTGGACTGAATTAGTGCCTAATTCATACGTCAAATGTGGAGCTTGCTAGCTTTTAGAAGTTTGTATTGGCCGACTGCTCTTATTAGCACAAGAATGCAACATATAACCTCATAAGAACTGCCAGGTGCTGAGGGCCAATTTTCTTCAAGCTTGACATTATAGATGTTTAATTATTTCTTGAAAACAAATATAGGGATGAGAAACTAACCTATTCAATTCGTAAGTGATAAGTTATCAGTCAAAATGTCCTACGAGCTTCAGAAAGTGATTCAAATCGGCCACTAATGCAAGAAGAAGTATAATAACTTATGATCTTTAGACCAAAAGTTATGATGCCCTTCGATTGTAATCTTTCTATAGCTCGAAAATAATGCTGCCATTTGTGTAACCCTTCATTGTAGCTTATGCTTTGATGAAGTCATCCTCATTTCTGCTGTTGATATTCCTAAAATCTGATTTATCCTTTATGCAGGAAATTGCAAGATCTCTGTCTTGGAGGAACTCTGGCTCCTGAGCTTGGGAACCTTGCTCACATAAAGTCGATGTAAGCGTAATGCCCAGTACTTGATCTCGAAAAAATTTGAACACTCTGCTACTTTTGCACCCTTATAGGAAATGCACATTTGTTTAAATAATTTCTTTTGTTGAATACATTGTTACAAGTTCTGTGGCTTTTGCAGTAATTTACGCAATAATTCCTTTTCTGGCATCATTCCTGAAGAAGTTGGAGAATTAAGAGAGTTGGAGCTGCTGGACTTGGGAAACAATAACTTCAGTGGTCCACTTCCTTTAAATCTCGGCAATAATCTGTCTCTTACTATCCTGTGAGTTGATGCTATTACATGTTACACATTTGTAAGTTTGTGATGCTCTTCTGTTTCTATAAACTCCCATCTTTTGTATATGGCAGTCTGTTGGACAACAATTTGAACCTTGGCAGCATTTCTCCTGAGCTTCATGAGCTTCATATGTTCTCGGAAGTTCAAGTTGATAAAAACCAGCTTACCAATGCTGAAATTGGAGCATATTACAACCAAAGATCTTCTAAATGGTGAGCAAGTGAAATAAATGTGAAAGCTTTCCTTGATGAGTTATCTTCTATGAGTTATGATACATGTGGCTCATGGGTTTCCTGACTCATTGTGCACTGCGTCACAGTTGGAGATCTTCAAATCTAAAAATAAAGGAACTGCAGAAACAAAGATATTGTAATCTTCACATCCGTTATCTCTTTACTTCAGAGATAAAACACCGCATAGTCAAACAAAACGTCCAATGTTTGATTGCATAATTAAAATAAATCAGATTTTTTTTTAATCAGGATTTCTGTTTATTGTGGCTAAGTAAATAATGTCTCTATAACCTCAGCATTTATGTCATGTACCTTGCAGGATGTCCGAATGAATTCTCCATGTCCTCTCAGCTTTTTTAGTTCATTAGAATAATTATTTTTTTGATGATCCTAATGTCATAGTTGCATATTATTGTATTGGACTGCTTTCTGACACCTTCTGCTATCCCATAGGAACATTGATGAAGATGGAGATTCATCTCGTCGGAGGCTGCTGCAGGCGGCAGATGCCCCTAATCCCACAAAAGCCAGGGGAAGAACTCAAAGGAAGCAACAGACTTCTGCGTCAGCACCATCACCTTATCTGTTGGCATCACCAGTTCCATCACCGGCACTGTCGCCTGTTTCACCACCATCAATCTCAGTTCCTCCTCTTTCATCTCCATCAGACTCGCCATTCCTTTCGCCATCCGCATCTCCCCCTGATTTTCCTGTGACAGAACCACCCTCATCTGTCCCAGTGCCAAATGTGGCTTCCCCGACTCCTGTAGATCCATATGTTGTTTCTATACCATCACCACCTCCTGCTACCTCAAGTCCTTCCCCCTCTGCAAGCCCCACCAACTTGCCGAAAGCGAAATCCCTTTCAGGATATCGAAAAGCTCTAGTTTTGACTGGAGTAATAGGGGGTTCTTTACTTCTATTCGTCTTTGTAAGTTCCATTATCTTTTGTCGAAGCACAAAAGTGGTCACAGTCAAACCTTGGGCCACAGGGTTAAGTGGGCAGCTGCAGAAAGCATTTGTGACAGGTAATCTTCTTTCTCAGTAGATTGAATATTTTTTTGCATGATTATGTTCTGAGGAGATGTAAAACACCAGCGTGGCACACATGAGGTCAATTTAGTGGAAGTGTAGCATGGAGCTGATCCCATCATGTAATTGATCCCAGCTAAAATATAAAGCGACAAAAAAAAGCTCCACTTTTGCTATATAAAATATACCCTATTCTTTTTCTTAATGTCAATCAGGGGTTAAGTAGAGGCTAACCACTTCACCTGTCAAAATATGTTTGTGCTAGTAAGTCTGCTCAGTGGCCATAACCTTCATGTCCCTTGATCAGATATGAAAAGTATTCTTTAATTTCCATATATGACAACAGGAAATCGGATGATTCCATCACCTGTTCTTTTATGTGTGCCACCTGAAGTGCTGGACATAATCTTGCTGATTGATAGCAAAGTCTTTTTTTTTTCCCTTCGATATTCATGATTTGAAGTCTTTGTTTTAGGTGTACCGAAGCTCAAGCGATCAGAGCTTGAATCAGCTTGTGAAGATTTCAGTAATATAATTGGTTCTACATCAGATGGTACAATGTACAAGGGAACACTGTCAAGTGGAGTTGAAATAGCAGTCACATCTACTACAGTGACATCTTCCAAGGATTGGTCAAAGAATTTAGAAGAACAGTTTAGGAAAAGGGTACTTCACAAACAGACTTTTTAAGTTTTTTGAGCTCCTCAGATCAGTCCTGAATTCTCTTATTCCTGCCTTTTGTTATGATTTCAGATAGAAATGCTGTCAAGAATAAACCACAAGAATTTTGTGAACCTTCTTGGGTATTGTGAGGAGGAGGAACCGTTCACCAGAATGATGGTTTATGAATATGCTCCAAATGGTACACTGTACGAGCATCTACACAGTGAGTAGCTTAATCTCAATATCCAGTGTTTCTACCAGGAACTCTATAAATTTGATATAGATGCAGGCAAGATGCATTTGTCACCATTTCATAAAATAAACTATACAAAATCATTCTATATCATTCTGTTACCTTGTATTACAACAGTTTGGCTTTTCCGAATCTGAAGCATTTCAGATACATAATTAGTCTGATATAGATACAAATGAAATGCTTGTATCTGCGTTTCAGATAATAAACCATACAAAATTGCTTTGTATCATGTTGTTACATTCTATTGCACAGTTTCCTTGTGCAGATTATGGTGCCTATGTTTATATTGGTTTTCTAATATCAAATTGTGGTGATTTACGCAGTAAAAGAAGCAGAACACTTGGACTGGGGAACGCGGCTACGGATTGCAATGGGTATGGCATACTGTCTAGAGTACATGCACCAACTGACCCCACCTGTTGTCCACAAAAATGTTAGGTCATCTGCCGTATTTCTCACTGAAGACTATGCTGCCAAGATATCATATTTTGGTCTTTGGAATGAAGCAACCACATCCAGGATGGAATCAACCAGCATGGACCCCTTCGATGCACCATTAGCAGATCTAAAAAGCAATGTCTACAGCTTTGGGGTGACATTGTTTGAAATGATCACAGGAAGGCTTCCAGACGCTATAAACAGTGGCTCAATTAAGAATCGTGCATCAGAAGATTTGAACGGGGAGCTTCCATACATAGAAATGGTTGATCCGACATTGAAATCTTTCCAGGAGCAGCAGCTGGAGAATATATTTGAGGTAGTAAGATATTGCACCCATCCAGACCCAAATCAGAGACCGACTATGAGGGATGTCTCTGCTAGATTAAAAGAGATCACAGAAATCGGACCTGATGGGGCAACACCAAAACTATCTCCTCTTTGGTGGGCAGAGCTTGAGATTCTATCGTCGGAGGCAAGCTGATGGGGAAGTTGAGGGTTTAATAAGACACCCATTTTCTCTTTTTTAAATTGTTTTTTGGGGTTTCCCTTTTTTGGTCACAAAATGGAGAGCAACAGCATCATATATTTTGGGAAGAACTGCCCGTATAAAATGTTTGGACGTTGGAGTGGATTTGTATATATATATAAGGGATAAGGAAGGCTTGCTGTAGTTAGTTTGTTTTACATTGTATGTGAAAAGTTCCCTATACCAAATATACTCGTCAAATTAATGAAAGTTTCATTTTGTTTTTTTGGGTTCAATCCGAACTGTTTCTTTCATTTTACAATTTTATTAATGAAGGCTTCATGCTGATCCAAAGCCGACTGATTTCATGATCAGCCAAATATATGTATTAGCTCCTTTTCAGTAGTCTGCATCTCTTCATTTTGTGACCCAATAAGGAAGAGCCTATAAAAGTTCACCCTTACTATCAACTTGAACTGTTGGTAGGAACGGTGTTCTACAATTACTTGCAAGTTCACCCTTACTATCAACTTGAGCTGTTGGTAGGAACAGTGTTCTACAATTACTTGCATAATTTACAGTGATGGGTACATGATTTTACCAGCTCAAATATATTCTCAAGCTGCTCTTCTTGAAAAGATTTCCAAGTCGGATCACCATTTCTCTGTTATATGGTTGCTCCCTTCTCAAATAGTCTGATGACCAATCCGCAATTGAACCATTGTCCAACGAGTATGGGGAGCCTACCTGTAATCATACCAAAGATGTCAAGAACCACGCTTGCTCGTTTTCACCTCCGTCATGACTTCTGCCATTACGTCGGTCTTTGCTTCTGTAATTGCTAAATAAGAAGCTTAGTACAGAGAAAATCGCAATAGAAGCTAGCGCCAAGCCCATTGCTTCTCCTAAAAGTCAGTGTTGCTTGCAAAGATCGCAACAGAGAATCAGCTTCTTCAATGTCTTTGTGACTAATGTGAATGGATACTTCTATTCACAGCTTGACGTTTCAAGCAAAGCCATCCTCGAAAACGAGTAACAAGGAGATTTGTTTAATCATTCAGACTTGCCTATCTCTGATTATATGAATAAAGAATATTTGTGTTCTGCTTCTTAGGGAAAAATAAATACTTACCATTTACCGAGTCTTCCAGAGAAAGTCTTCTTCTCCTCTAGAAGGCTAGAACTTTCCATGCATCATCTAATGTTGGTATTCGCTAGTGTCTCGTGGTAATTATCAACATTATTCTTAATTTCTTCATTGATGTATTTACTTGGTTATTTCCTATTCAACATAAATCATTTGTAATTATCAAAAAAAAAAAAAACATAAATCATTTGTTCTATCTTGATTCAATGAATTCAAATAAATGGTTGAGATTTTTTTTCTCAATCAACTTGCTTTTCTTAGGTTTTTAACTTAGTTTTCTTTTTCTTTATTTGGGGTGCGCAATACATAGTTTATACTCGTATGGCCCAATAGTATCATATAGTTTAAGCACATGTAATGAGGAGTATTTTAGATAATTTAAGTTTGTATCTAGAAGTACTTTAGATAGTTTAAGCTCGAATCTATGAGCAATTTAGATAGTTTAGCTTCATATCCAAGAGCAATTTAGATAGTTTATGCTCGTATCTAGGAGTAATTTAGATATGACTCATATCCAGGAGAACTTCGAAATATAGTTTAAGCTCATATTCCATAGCACTTCAGATAGTTTAGGCTCGTATCTAGGAGCAACAAATGAAATTGTATTTTTATTGATAAAAAGGAATTTGGCAAAAATCTTTGTGATTCCTCTAATTTTTTATTTAATGTCTTTTATTTTAGGGCTCTAAAATAGCTAAATCTCAAGCAGACTCTGGTCTTCCTCAATGAATTTCACGAAAGACGAAGATAGTTGTAGATTTGGCAGATTTTACTTATACAAAATTCTTGTGTTTTATCTTTGATAACATTTCAATCTGAAATCATAAGAACAGGCAGGAATAAGAGAATTTCAGACTGATTTAAAGAGCCCAAAAAACTTAAGAAGTTTGTTTGTAAAATTCCTTTTTCCTAAACTGGCCTTATAAATTCTTTGACCAATTCTTGGAAGATGTGACTGCTATTTCAACACCAGTTGACAGTGTTCCCTTGTACATTGGGCCTTGTGATGTAGAACCAATTATATTACTGAAGTCTTCACAAGCAGCTTCAAGCTCTGATCGCTTGAGCTTTAGTACACCTGAATCAAAGACTCCAAATCGTGAACAGCCAATGAGACTGCAATCTGGACGCAAGGGATGATTGGACGTGTCTTGGTTTCATGAGCTTGAATCAGCTTGTGAAGATTTCAGTAATACAATTGGTTCTACATCAGATGGTACAATGTACAAGGGAACACTGTCAAGTGGAGTTGAAATAGCAGTCAAATCTACTACAGTGACATCTTCCTAAGAATTGGTCAAAGAATTTAGAAGAACAGTTTAGGAAAAGGAGGAAAAGGGTACTTCACGAACAGACTTCTTTAAGTTTTTTGAGCTCCTCAAATCGGTCCAGAATTCTCTTATTCCTTGCCTTTTGTTATGATTTCAGATAGAAATGCTGTCAAGAATAAACCACAAGAATTTGGTGAGCCTTCTTGGGTATTGAGAGGAGGAGGAACCGTTCACCAGAATGATGGTTTATGAATATGCTCCAAATGGTACACTGTACGAACATCTACACAGTGAGTAGCTTCATCTCAATATCCTTTTTTTTTTTATACCAAAAGATTCAGACATTCCAAATCCTTACGGTAATCTCACAATTCTGCTAGAAGTTCTCCCCCTAACATCATCGTCCGCCAGCTTTGACACATCTGCCGGAAAGCTGTTCACCCAGAAGCAAGAAAATGAATCCAGCGCATGGTTTGCAAGCCTATCTGCGACCATATTAGCTTCTCTAAAAATCTTGACCATCTCCACGCCTATCTGCTGGATGAAGCTTCATCTCAATATCCAGTTTTTCTACGGGGAAGGGAACAATGGAACATCATAAATATGATATCGATGCAGGCAAGATGCATTTATCCCCATTTCATGAAATAAACTATACAATATCATTCTATATCATGTTGTTACCTTGTACTACAACAGTTTGGTTTTCCTGAATCTGAAGCATTCCAGATACATAATTAGTCTGATATTAGATACAAATGAAATGCTTGTATCTGCATTTCAGATAATAAACCATACAAAATTGCTCTGTATCATGCCATTACGTTGTATTACAAAGTTTGCTTGTGCAGATTATGAAGCCTATGATGTTTATATGGGTTTTCTGATATCACCATAAGCAGATCTAAAAAGCGATGTCTACAGCTCTGGGGTGACAATGTGACATTGTGCGAAATGCTCACAGGAAAGCCCCCCTGGCACGATTGACGATGGCGCAATCAAGGCTTGGGCATCGGAATATTTGAACGGGAAGCTGCTATACATAGAAATGGTCGATCCAACCTTGAAATCATTCCAGCAGCAGCAGCTTGAAAATCTATTTGAGGTAGTAAGATCTTGCACCCATCCAGATCCAAATCAGAGACCCACAATGAGAGAGGTCTCTGCCAAGAGATCACAAAAATTGGACCGAATGGGGAAACACCGAAACTTTCTCCTCTTTGGTGGGCAGAGCTTGAGATTCTTTCTTTAGAGGCAAGCTGATGGGGAAGTTTAGCCCTTAATCAAACACCATTTTTCCTCCTTTTTGTTTGTTGTTAGATTGATTTTTTGAATGTTTAGATATTGGAGTGGATTTGTAAATACAAGGGATGAGGAAGGCTTGACGGATGTTCATGGTTTTGTTTTAATCTCTATTAAGATAATGCGACAAGGTCCCTATACCAAATATACTCGTCAAAATTATAAAAAAGAAAAAAAAGTTTCATTTTTTGGGCAAAAATACGTGCAAGTTAGTAGGCCTAACACTGATCGAAAGCCAAATGAAATTTCATGATCAACCATGTATGTAAAAGTTGTTTAAAGTAGTCCATATCTCTCCATTTTGTGATCCAACAAGGGAAAAGCCCAAAACCAGAATAAATAAAGTGTTTAATGAAGTGCTCATCTTCTTGCATCAGCTTGCGTAGAAAGAACCTCGAGCTCTCTAGATGGTAGAAGATCCTCTTTAAAAAGTAGTTTGGTTCCATTTCCCAAAGAACCGGCTTATTCAGGTTCAATACATCGTTGTATCCCTGCAGATATTTCTCTTTCTAACCAAACGATTACTAGTACCCTTATTATGATTCCCGATACAATAGTAAAAATAGGAACAAGCAACCATATGAGCCCATAACCTCTTTTAAGGATTCTGGTCTTGAAAAAAGAATTGATAGCTTGTACTTCTGTCGTATCATTTCTGTGATCAATTTTAATATAGCAGTGACTTGCATCATTGTGGGTCTCTGATTCAGGCAGGATGGGCATATGATTTTACTACCTGAAATAGATTCTCTCAAGCTGCTGCTCTTGAAAAGATTTCCAAGCTGGATCACCATTTCTCTATATAGCTGCTCCCTTCTCAAATATTTTTTTATGACCAATCAAACAGCATTGTCAAGAAACCTGCCGATCCTTTTCGCCTCCGTCAGTTTCTGTTGTTATGTCTGTCTTTGCTTCTGCAATTGCTAAAAAAGAAAGTTAGTACATAAAAGCGGAATAGAAGCTAGCTAGATGTGGTGGTGGAAGGTAAGGTTTATAGAACTGAATCAAGGAGATCTGCTGTAGAGAGAACCAGATGATTAAACAATCTGTTCTCGCTAACATGGCTTCTATAGAACTGAATCAAGGAGATCATTTGAAAGCTTGCCAACAGCAAAGTCTCTTTTGGAGCTTCCGGATTGTTCCAGATTATACATATTTTTAGGCCGTGTTTATGCAGCTGAGGGTATCTGCCACCTATACAAGCCAAAAGAAGTTGCTGAGATGTTGTCAGTCTATGCCCCAGAAGACATAACAGGTTGAATTGCCTTGTGTTCAAGAAGACATAAAGAGATGGCGAGTAGATCGAGGAGGATGGAGATGAATTATGAATAATCAGCAAGCCGAATTGATTTTTTCAATTCCTATTATTAAGTTTATAGATTTGTTCAATCATTCGAGTTGCTTGTCTCTGGTCCTATAAATAAAGAATATTTGTGTTTTTGCTTGTTAGGGAAAGTAAACGCTTACTGAGACTTCCAGATCTTGTGGCTTTTGTCCTCTGTTAACTTTCCATTCTGATGTGTGGTATTCACCAATAATGTCTCGTTGTAATTATCAACATTATACTTAATTTGTTCATATGGCCAATGGCGGAACTAGGACTCCAAATTTGGGGGGGCAAAAAAAATTTTTCAATTAACATTTCTCATAAAATATAAAAATTTTAATGAGTTGGGGGTGGGCAAACCAAAAATTTTAGAGGGGGTTCTCATGAAATATAAAAATTTCAATGAGTTGGGGGGGGCAAACCAAAAATTTTAGAAAGGATTCTTATGAAATATAAAAATTTTCAATGGGTTATGGGGGGCAAACCAGAAATTTTAGGGGGGCAAAACTTAAATTTTAATTAAAAAATATATAAAACATATACATTTTTTTTATTAAAAATTAAAAGTTGGGGGGGGGGGGGGGGGGGGGGGGGGGGGGGGGGGGGGGGGGGGGGCCCAATTGCCCCCCCTAACCTTAACGTGGTTCCCGCCACTGCATATGGCTATTCAAAATTTTTACTTGATTATTTTCTATTTAACATAAATCATATGTTTTATCTTGATTTACCAAATTCAGATTACTGGTTCGAGAATCTTTTTTTCCTCTTTCAACTTAATATCTTTAGGTTTTCAACTTAGTTTTTTTTGTTGTTTGTTGTTGTTGTGCCATACATAGTTTATTCTCATATGGGCAAGAGTATCATACTATTTATACGCATGGAATAAGAAGTGTTTTAGATAGTGTTGTCAATTGTGCAACGTAAATAAAAAATTAGAGAAGAAGAAGAACAAGACACACAGAATTTAAGTGGTTCAGCAATGTGCCTATGTCCACTGTGTATGACGAAAATTTCACTAAAAAATTCAATTAGAGTTACATCATTATTTATATACCAACCCTAAACTTGGTATTTTTGAAATCCCAAAAATACCCTATATGATACCCTCCCCTTGGACCCAAAATATGAACCATTGTTTCCAACAGATTGTTCAGCTTGCATTTGAGAGCACTTTAGATAGTTTTGCCTCGTATTTGAGAGCAATTTAGATAGTTTAGGCATGTATCCTGGAGCAATTTAGATAGTCTAGGCTCCCACAATTTAGATAGTTTAGGCTTGTATCCGGGAGCACTTTAAATAGTTAAGGCACATATTCAAAAGCACTTTAGATAGTTTAAGCTCATATTCAAGAGCGTATTAGATAGTTTAGGCTCATATCCAGGAGCACTTTAGATAGTTTTAGGCTCATATCTGGGAGCACTTTAGATAGTTAAGGCTCATATTCAAGAGCACTTTAGATAGTTTAAGCTCATATTCAAGAGCTTTTTAGATAGTTTAGGCTCTATCTAGGAACACTTTAGATAGTTTAGGTTCATATTTTGGAGCACTTTAAATAGTTTAGGCTCGTATTTGGAAACACTTTAGATAGTTTAGGCTTGTATCTGGAAGCAGTTTAGATAGTTTAGGCTTGTATCTGGGAGCACTTTAGGTAGTTTAGACTCATATTCAAAAGCACTTCAGATAGTTTAAGCTCATATTCAAGAACGTATTAGATAGTTTAGGCTCGTATCTAGGAGCACTTCAAAATAGTTTAGGCTCATATCTAGGAGCAACAAAAGAAATTGTATTTTTATTGATAAGAATGAATTTGGCAAAAATCTATGTGATTCCTTTAATTCTTTTATTTGATATCTTTGATTTTAGGGCTAAAATAGCTAAATCTCAAGTCAAACTCCGGTCTTATTCAATGAACTTCTACTATAGACGAAGAAAGTGGTAGATTTGACATATTTTACATATCCATTTGCAAAGGATTTGTTGAGAAGTTTTTGGCTTCATCTTTAGACATATATGCAAATTGAAGATCTTGGAGAACTTCTTTTTGGTGTAAATCTTTGAGCTATAGAGTGTATTAGAGACGGAATGCTTGAATCTTTAGATCTTGAGTGCGATAATTTAGTCTTCAAATCCTCAGTTTTCAAGGCTTTTTTGGGTCTTTAGAACAATAAAGCTTCATGTCTTTTAAACTTGAGGTCAATAATAAAGCAGATCTCGAGTTATTCATACCTTTAAATTCTTGTTATCACATCTGCACAATCTATCTGCATCAATGGATGTAGAATGTTTTGCAAACCCTCTTTTCCCAAACAAGTTTTCAACAGCTCTACAAAGTGGCCTCCATACAATAACAACAATGACCTTTCCATCCCTTCTTCTCTCCAAACCAAAAAAGCCTAATTGGTCCTAATCTTTACACATCAAAATCAGACTTCTTCGCCCCCATTCTTTGCTGCATTAACTGAAAACTGCAGAGAGAAAGAAAAACAAGAACAATGGAAACAGGGAAAAAAAAAGGCCTATTCACACAACAGTTAACAGGGAGGTAGAGAGATGTCATATTTTTAATCCCCTCAAATGTGAAAATGCTCCATCTCATGAAACCAAGACACGTCCAATCATCCCTTGAGTCCAGAATGCAGTCTCCTTAAGCTGTTCATCGTCAGATTCAAGGCACTCACCAAAAACTCCACATAGAAGTTGCGGTCTTTGAACAGAATCTTCATGTTTGTACCAAGTGTCTTCCTTATCGCCCATCACTGCAACTGCCGCATCTTCACCCTTTGATCCCTACAGTCATTATCAGGGAAGGACTATTATGCATAAAGGTCGATCATAACTCGCTGCCAAAAGTTCCAACAAACAAAAAAAGGTAACTTACCTCTGCTAGCTTATCTCTAAAAATTTTTTCTATGAACTGCAGGAGTGGTGCCGCGTAAGGTAACATCAACTCTTCAAATTTTTAGAACCCTGGAGTGAACCACATCCATGATGGAATTGGCAAGCATGGACCCCTTGGATGCACCATTAGCAGATCTAGAGAGCATCTTTGGGATTACATTGTCTGAAATAATCACAGGAAGGCTCCCAGACACGATGGACAGTGTCTCAATGAAGGATTGGGCATCCGAATGTTTGAACAAGGAGCTGCTATACAGAGAAATGGCTGATCCGACATTGAAATCTTTCCAGGAGGAGCAGTTGAAGAAGTTATTTGAGCTAATAAGATCTTGTGCCCATCCATGCCCAAATCAGAGACCCACAATGAGACATTACCAAAAAAAACAAAAGAGACCCACAATGAGAGAGGTTTCAGCTAGATTAAAAGAGATAAAGACCTGATGGGGCAACACCGAAACTATCTTGTGCCCATCCATGCCCAAATCAAGTTGATGGGGGAGTTGATTACCACAAGAAAAAAAAAAGTTGATGGGGAAGTTGAGAGGTTAATCAAACAAAAGCCCAGGGCTCATATATTAAAAGTTCCATTTTGTTGGTGTCGTGATCGTGAGTCGTGACAACTCCTTTTGCCCTAAAAAGAGAATTTCATGTTCTGGGTTTGAAGACCTTTCGGGTTTCACGTACATGAATCACGGATGTGACATTCCATGTCTTCTCCGGACGTGATTCGTGCAACCTAGTAGCCCTCATGGCCCATGCTGATCCAAAGCCGACTGTTTTCATGATCAGCCAATATATGTACAAAGTTCTTTCCAGTAGTCCACATCTCTTCGTTTTGTGGCCCAACAAGGGAAAAGCCAAAAAAAAAAAGAAAGAAAAATTAAGTGTTTTCTTAAGCACTCAGCTTCTTGCATCAACTTGCGTAGGAAGAACCTCGAGCTCCGCCCAAAAGGAAACATTTTTTTTTTTTTTTTGGTAGGGGCCCAAAAGGAAACATGGTTATGGATTTTGCCGCATAAGGTCCAATTGCTGTGATCTCTTTTAATATTGCAGAAACATCCATCATTATCGATCTCTAATTCAGGATGGATGCGCACGTGATTTTAACAACTCATATAACTTCCCCAGCTGCTCTTCTTGAAAAGATTTATTAGATCACCATATCTCAGTATTGGCTGCTCCCTTGTCAAATTTTCAGATGCCCAATCCATAATTCAGCCGTAGTCCAACGAGTACGGGAGCCTACTGTAATCATGTCAAACAATATCATTCCAAAGACGTCAAGAAACCTGCTGTTCATTTTCACCTCTGTTAGTTCTGCCATTGCATTAGTCTTTGCTTCTGCAATTGCTAAAGAATTTTAGTACAGAAAATCAGAATAGAAGCTAGATGTGGTGGTGGAAACCATTGTTTGCTGCCAAAGCTGTGAGCACCTTGGAACGTGGCCTTTAACTAGCGCCAAGCCCATTCTTTCTCCTAAAGTGAGTATTGCTTGCAAAGATATAAACAGAGAAACAGCTTCCACAAGTTCTTTTGTGACTGATGGGAATGGATAAACACAGCTTGAAGTTTCAAGCTAAGTTCCATCTTGGGCCATCCCCTTTCATATCCCTGCAAAGTGTAGTTGTTTCGTTGCCTCTTACAAACAGTTATCTTCTCTTAAATATTAATTCTGGAATCACCAACTCCCCTCTCCGACAATATGAGAGCAAGGTATTATCTGGAAATAATAGAAGGCAGTGGTGTATACTCCAGGTTCCCCGTCCTTCCTTCCCACATTGTCCTCCCATGAGTCACTGCTGGTTTGTATTCTCTACCGCAGGCTGCCTGCATAATAAGATTTGAGAGTTGTACCTGTTTTCTGTGACTTGCAGAAGAGGATGTCAAAATTCTAACCTGAATTCAGATAAATGAGGATCAAGGTAAAAAGGAGGTGAAAATGACTCAATGAACCACTCATTCAGTGGAAAGGCATTTACTGAACAACGTTCAACAACAAGACCACACACTTCTACCAGGTGGCCTTCCAAACAATACCAACAAGGACCTTCCTTAACCGTCCCCAAACCAAAAACCTATTTTTGGTCCTAAACTTTCGCCTATGATACACATAACATAGAATCAGACAATATAGGCCCCATCCTTTGCTACATAACCTGAAAATTAACTGAAACTAGGACAGAAAGAAAAATAAGAGCAATAGAAACAGGAAACGAAATGCCCATTCACACACCAGTGAACAGGCAGTTAGAGAGATACAAGCATTTTATAATCCCCTCAAGTAATGTGAAAATGCTCCACCTCATGAAACCAAGACACGTCCAATCATCCCTTGAGTCCAGGTTGCAGTCTCCTTAAGCTGTTCATCATCAGACTCAAGGCACTCACCCAAAAACTCTACATAGAAGTTACGGTCTTTGAACAGTAGCTTCATGTTTGGACCAAGCGTGTCTGCCAGATCACCCATTGCTGCAACTGCTGCCTTCATCACACTTTCGTCCCTAAAGACATTACCAGGCAAGAACTATTATGCATAAAGATCATAAATTCAAGGCCAAAAGTTTCAACAAACAAAAAAATAACATACCTCTGCTTATCTCTGAAGATTATTTCTATGAACTGCAGGAGCGGTGCTGCATAAGGTAACATCAACTCTGACTTAGAACTTTTAAAACCCTGGAGTATACCAGAGTACGCCTCAAATATACTGCGCCTGAGCTGATTGCCATAATCCACCATGTCTTCATCATCTGTCTTCATCGTTACACAAATCTCTACGGCTCCCTGCATCATTGGCACTGCATATGGAAGATATTTCTCAAAATGTTCCCCAATTGCAAGAGCAATGTCACCAAAGCAGGAAAATATAGGGGGCTTGACCGATCGATGAAGTGCACCGCTGGAAAGATCCTTGAGAAGGTGGGTCATAATCCCATCACAGTAAGGTAATATTTTATCATCCAGTGCACGGCAAATATCACCTACAACCCCAACTGAGATAGAACAGACCTGGTATTCCTCAAAATTCTGCAATCCCATTTCCAAATACTTGTAGAATTCTGGCATGTATTTGCCAAAATCTGGGCCCGTTACATAAGCCAGGGCACCAATTGCAAGCATCGCTTCTTCATGCACTGTTGAGCTACGGCATGCAAAGACTTTGAGAAACAATAGCATCACCTGATCAGCAACCTGGAGAATTATGGTTTTGGTTTCATCAGAGCCACCGAGCTTCTGGATAATAACCTGAAGTACACCACAAAGAAGAGCTTGCAAGTCTCCTTGCCTTTCCCTGTCATCTGAGGATAAGATCTGAAGCTCCATTGTTTGCCCCAATTTGGTCATAATCACTGGCAAAAGTTGTGCTATTATGTGAGATGTCTCCACAATATTGGCACACCTGACCACCTCATTCAGGGTCTCATAGGCAGAAGCCCTAAGCCTAGAATCATTACCATCTGTTCTGTCTGCTGCTGAAATAAGACAAGTGATCATGTCTGGTAGATAAGGCGAGAGGAGAGAGGAGCTTGCACCAGCATCTTCATACCCTTGGGTCAGGTAATAAATAGCACCACAAACCTTCTCAGCTACATTAGGAGCATCTTTAATGCTTTCCAACAACACCCCCACAATCTGTTGGAGGTTTGTAGTGGATATTACAGAAAATCCAGTGGCTGGAGAGTGCAATAACTCAAAAATCCGACCTAAAGTCCATGCAGTTGTGTCCTTGACATGATTGTTCTCATCCCTCATTGCTTTCAGCATAAACTCCAAACCTGCACTGACCAATGGGGCAAGCTTTTCAATGCTTGGCCCTTCCAAAATAGAGCCAAATGCATAGGTAGCTGCCTCCCGGCTACGCCAGTCTGTCTTTGCTATGTTTGCCTCAATGAAAGGCACTACAAGGGGTACAATATCATCCCCAACTGTTCTTGCAACAAGACCTAGGCAAGTTCCGCCAGCCATTGACAGATTCCATATTGCATCATCCTGATCTTGATCCTCTTCCTGCTTCAGCAATGTCTCCAGCAACATTGGAACCAGAGATGAAAGAGCCTTCTCTATGAATTGGGAATGGGGAGGCACAGAGTCTCCACTCTCAGCTCCTCCATATTCTTGAAGCTCTATCTCTTCATCACATATAGAACTCCAGAATTCAATTGCTTGTAGGGCAACAGCTTCTTCATCCCTCTTCACTGCATTTGATGTAAGCTCAAAAAGAGTCTGCATGTATGGTTCAAGCAAATCATAATATGCTGATGATATGGACACAAGACACTCGAAAGCTGCTTGTCTAATCTCTGTCTCCTTGGACATGGCAGTTTCACAGACCATCTTCATGATGTAGTTCCGCTCCATCTCATTTTCAAAGTTGGTCTGTGCAAAATCCAGGGCATTATACAGAGCTCTTGTTGCAGCAAGCCGGACTTCAGGACTGTGTTCAACAAGATTCATGCCTTGGACAACAGCAGTCAGGACCGAGTTGACTTCATCTTGGACAAGATCCTGATGAGATATCTCCTCACATACATATCCAAGGGTTTCCAGTGTTGCCTGCTTCAAAGCTGCAGGGCTGTCTGGCTGGGTCATGTTGGCAAGCAGTGACCCGATGAGTTCAGGCCACTCCTTCCGAGGAATCTCAACCGATGCAATCTTTGCAATTACTTGAGAGGAAGTATGCCTTGCTTCTTGGACAGAAGATCCAAGGGTCCTCAAAAGCATGTCTTTGATTTGCGATTTGGGAGAAATGTCAATTGACACCCACTGGTGAACAAGCTGTTCCTTTGTAGCCGCATCTTTGGCATCCAATGAGTTTTTAAGGACAATACCAGCCAATCTGCGGGATTCTGTTGGTTTCTCATTGTTTGCAAGCTCAAGTGACAGAGAGAGAAGAAACAAAGGCAGGTTTTGTTCCTGAAACTGCCTAAGATTTGCCTCTGCTGCTGTCCGGATCTTTGCATCCGCCGATTGGGCAGAAAGGAGTATTTGAGTGATTTCCATAGCCATTTAATCAACCCAAGCTACACCCTCAAAGTAGCCTAAACATCAATTATACAAAATAGCACAAAAAGTGTTTAATGGATTGATAAATATAACTACTGAATCAGTATTCCCTAACAATAAAATGTAAATGAGAGTGAGAGTATACAAACAAAAAGGAAAAATGAAAACAGTAGCGCATATCACAAAATCAGAATAAAGGAAATTATCAAAAGAAAAATAACAGAAATGTAACAGCCAACAACAACAAAATAATTAGCTTAAATTCTGACTAACGCAAAAAGGTGAAATAATAAACAGTTCCCGTTTAAACTAGCGGGAAGCAAGTGAATGACATTGATATATGATAATCACCGTCTATAAGTTTAGTTATAGGACAAGAGCAAAAGAGCAAGAGAACACAGAAATGATCGAGGCCAAACCCTAATTCCTTCAGTTTTACAGATGCGAACCAATATTCCGAAACTTTCAAAACCAAAAGATAGCTATTAGCGATGATGGATCTCAGCTAATCAAAAGAAGTAGAATCAGGAAAAGTGGATTAAAGCGCATGAGAGAAAGGAAGAGAAATACCTTCCACTTAAAAACGAAGTAAACTGAGTGACCCGCAGTACCGTTGAAAGATAAACTAGGGTTCCTGTGTCGCTATCTTCGATTCAGATGTAAAAGTAGAAAGAGAGATAGAACAGATGAATCCGGAGACGGATTAGGGTTTTTCCGCTCCTCCACCCCGCTGTTTATCTCCGATTCAATCGCCGTACGTTTTTATATTATTCTTTTTCGAATGCGAAGAAGAAGCGGGAGCCTTTTGCCTTTTTGCTCCTCTCGCACGTTCCTGCCTTATAACGCCGACCCTCTCACTCGACAACCCTAAAAATATTTCATTTTTTGAAATCTGGCACGGATAAAACGCTGAACGAGCCATTACACGTGGGAGTCATGCGAAGATATTTGTGTGCAATGGACCTTTTTTTTTTTTTTTTCAGATTATCCTTGAATCTTTTAGTTATTACGTTGTTATTGTTATTCTTTTGTTTTCAAAATTTTGTTATTACTAACTATTTCAACTAAAACCAATTATGAGAAGATGAGATTAGTTTACTGCAAATCCTTTACTTCATTTCCTTCGCCACTTTAATTTGTCATCAATTAAAACATACCGTGTGACATTCTATCGTATAGAAGGCCTATCAAAGTATGTCACTTGACATGCTTTGATTGATTGTAGACCAAAATAACAAAAAAAACATGATATAAGACTCCATCTTGAGACTATTTCCTCTTGTACCTTTCACGATACCGTCTAAGAGACATGGAGACTTGAGCTCCATGGCAATAAGGGGGCCCACACCCCAAAAAACAATCGAGGCACAGGATGAAATCACCTACTATGTTTACCTAAATGGGTCTCTGCTATGGCCGTGATGCTAACATGTGTAGCATCTCACAATTTGTATTTTTTCATGTAAGCCCTGCCTGAAACACTTACAAGAATGAAAAAACATAAATCGTGAGATGCTTTACATGGCATCATTTGACGCCCAGAGCAATTTGCATTACAATAAAGCATTGCATATGATTTCATTCCTAAGGTACCATCTCATTAATTATAAGAGTTTGTATAAAAGTAAAATAGCAGTTAACTAAGACTAGCAAGGCTTGGGGATACACCACGTGTGAAATTCAATTGACTGACATAAAGCTTTTATTTCTCCATTGAATTATCAAGCGTATACTAGTAGGGATGGCAATGGTTTAGTTAAAATCAATAAATCGAGCCGATCTAAACCAATTACATATATATACACTAGCAGGGTGTACTTGTAGTACTGCACGTGAGAAGGATGTAGAGGGGACAGTTACAAAAATACTTACACATTTAAATAAAGAGAATTGAGTTATTATGACAATTATACCCCTTTTATTAATAAAGCTTAACAGGATGAGGAAGGGCTTTTTTAGAAAGTTGCACATTGAAGTTGGCGTGCTTTCCAAAGGACCTTCTGGCATTAAATATAGTATAGATAGATATTTAAGCTAGATCATAAACCAAGGATGGTTCGATCTATTCGTTAAATCCGATAAACAAAACTGAACCAAATTTATTACGGTTGATTTGGAATTGTATTAATAGTTTTTTTAAATTTGTAGTAAAAAAACTGATTTTGTTTCCGTTTGGTTTTGATTTCTATTATGTACATGTAAGTTCGGTTTAGGTTTTCTCAAGACAAATCTGTTATCATGTTACCGGCATATGTTAATATTTTATGGGTAGAGTTGGGGTGGATTTGCTCTTGGGTTGAGGCTTGGCCTTAGACTCCAAAAGTTGCTTGAAAATGAGCCCAAGGCCTAACCTAGCCTGAAAATTTGATATAACACCTTACATAAAAGAAATTAGCAAGGTGCCAGTATAGTACTACATGCGTGTAAGAAGGGAAGGAGTGAGGGAGAACATGGGAGGAAACAATTAATAACTGATGGTGGGAGAACGCGAGAGGAAACAGTTACAAAACTGATGGTAAGTTTTGAAAAAAAAAAACCAAGGCAATTTAACAATGTTACCCTTTAATTAATATATCTTCTCAATACTGTGTAAAGGCTATTTTGGAAAGTTGTGCATTTTGTTTGACACGTTTCTCAAGGGACCTATTCCTATTACAATATAGATAGATAGATAGATAGATAGATTGTTAACTATCTTATGCGCATACTATTTTTAGATTTTTATTTTCCTTCTCATTTCTAACCACCATAAATTCCTTGTGGTTTACTGGTTTTGTAATTTTCAGCTTTCACAACCCACATGGCTCGGGTAAGTTTAAGGCCCCATAGACCTTATACAAATAGCCCTAAAGAATTTGGCTATTGTATGACTATCTTGCCCTTATTTAAATTAAATAAATAAAAGTAAAAAAGAAAGGGGTCTGGGAATATTATCCCCTCTTCTCTTTATTAATAGTATGGATAGATGTTTACACACGTATGTGATAGGAAAAAACGGTATCAAAGGAATTCATTCCGTAAAAGTAGAACCAAAAATAAGAAATAAAGTAAATTATTTTGTTTCAGTAACTGCACTGCAGGGGCATTCAGGATCCTTCAACTCTGTAGACGACATCATCTCCTAGTCCTTAGCGGAAAGAAACAGATCGAAGAAAACCACCATCTTTCTTTCCTTCTGTTGAGGTGAAGCTTCACTACTCTCGCACTCATTTCTTTGGAAAAAATATCTTTTTGAATCTTTACATTCATTTTTCTAATCACTTAAAATAACAACGAAGGATTTAATGAAGGCTCCGTAAAACCCAGAATCAACAAAAGGAAGAAAAAGAAAAGTTGGATCAACGACCACAAGAAAAAAAAAGTTTTGAAACATTCAAAACGACTTACCTGAAAGGCTGAATGTCGCTTGCGGGAGGAGGAGGAAGCCTCCTCTTACTCCGACTGAAAAGTAGTTGGATTCGGTTCTAACAGAACCGTTACCATCCCTATCAAAAACTTGACTATTCCCCCGTTCTTGATTCTTGATGTACCATCCATTCCTTTCTGTTTACGTTTTTCGGTTGCGCTATCAACGAAAGAGTTTCTTTTCCGTTCCACTCAAATATTCCATGTATACACTTACAAACGGGGTGCAACTCGGTTCGGTCCAGTCCGCGTTAAACAAAAAGGATTACGTTAAACCAAAAACCAAATTAATTCAAAACAGAAAACCCTAAACCCAAACCAAACAGAATCTTAATATCGGTTCGGGTTTCTGCGCAAAGTTCATCAGTAATTCAAAGAGGGCTGCATGGGGTCAAAGGTTCATGTGTGGTCACTCACGTTAAATAGGACCCGGGCCTAAGTAAACCAAACCCTAACCGGACTACTTAGCAAGCGGGCTAAACAACGTATAGGGGGGGACTCGTGGCTTTATAGAAATCGGCTGGGGGAGAAACCTTTCCCCCAGCCGATGTGGGACTAAAGCCACGAGGAACTTATATAGTCTTATATATAACTGTCTTCCTCCGTAATATGCTTCTGTATTTGATCTTGGCCGTTGAGATTATAAACGTGTTAAGATCTGAACTGCACATGCCTTTGGACGATGGTTTCCTGAGTAATATCTTTGTAGATTCGATCTTGACAGTTGAGATTAGAAACGTGTCAAGATCTAAACGCACATGCCTGTATACGGTTAACCTTCTTTCATGTTTCCATGCAATCTGGCCGTTGAGATTTAATTGCATATTAAAAAAATAATAATAATTGTCTTTTCTTGCGTGATGAAAATCTCCAACGTGTCTTATAACTAAAATCTTTTCTGCAAAAGCATAGTTTTTTTAAGAAAAAAAAAATCTCGAAAAGGTTTGTTCAAGAAAAATTAATTCCAACAATGGGGCGTCCTCTAAAACATTTAATTATCATAAGCTTCTGATGATTAAAAAAAATGGAAATTAGTATACGTTTGAAATTAATGTACTTACAGTTACAAACTATGCTTCCAAAGCTCCATTAAATTGCAAACCAGATGATGAGATTGAGAGGCCGAACCGATCGAGTCTGTTCGTCCCTCTACATTACTTCCATGAAGAAATCTGGCCTCTTTGATCTTCCATATATTACAGGACTGTGAGCTAGCGTTGATCATCAGATTCATCACCAACTTACCCCACATCATTTTATTAGAGATAGAGACAATCTTGGCTTAGTTATCCATGCCATCAATGCCGGAGGGCCCTCTCGAAGAACTCTTCTTCTGTCTAACATTTCTCTGAGGCTTCACATTAGGAGAACTTCCATGGCGAATCGGGCTTTTTAACCCGCACAGTGTGTGCCCTGCACGCCATGGGAACAAGAGGTCAATCCCACAGGCCTTCGGTGGTGAGCAGGATCTCACCACCGCTCGAGCGCCACCCTCCCTCCTGATCTGTCTATCTCTCGAGTCAGTACAGTGGTTAGAAGCTGTAACTCTTCCACTGCAGTTTTTTGAAACAATCAAAGCAGAGGAAGAGGCTAATGCATTGGCATCTGGAAGGAAACGCCGGATAATGAAATTAGGTGATTGATCACCGGCACCAGATTCGATGGCTTCTAAATCCAGATCATCTAATCTACGAGATCTACTGCTACTATCTGCAACTTCCAATGACTCTGATAATGAGAACATATCTATGGCATCGGAGAAAACATCATAGTTGTCGTCGTCGTCGTCGTCGTCGCCCCCATCACATTTATCACTGCGACCTTCATCTCGATCATGGCCAAATTCATCATTGTTTGCTTCTCTCTGTTTAACCATTCGACCTGGCGGGGGAGGCAAGAACTCAACATGGCTCTCTCTTGTGTCCATGTCCTTGGGGAGGCCCGGAGCAAGTTCCCACAAAAATGGCACCCTTTTGCTAGCATCAAGCGGAAGGCTACGAGGGTCTTCGTCAGAAGCTTTTGCGGTAGCAGAACCACCAGGACGCCTTGTGGACAGCAAGGGAGCATTGAAATCTAGTTTTCCAGTACGTCCCTCGTTGCCTACTTCGTCTTCCATTAAAAAACAAAATAATGGAGACGATAACTACCTCTGCAACTTCAACTGGGGCAAGCTCTTATGATGGCGCAAACTGTTTGCCCCTAATACGGAGATGAAACTTGAAAGTGATTCAAGTTTAGGTGCATATTGATGACTGAAGGCGAGTGATGAACTACTAACATTAGAAAGAAAGCTTCTGTTAGTTGGAGAAGTTTATTACTTAATAAAAAGCAGTTGCAATGTGGGCTTCTCGTGGTGTCATTTATAATAGTGACCTGAGACACAGGAAAAGGTGCAGCGGGTTGATCGTGCTAAACCTCTCAGACTTGACATTCACTTGGGTTCGAACCTAATAGTAAAGAAATTCAAGGGTCCTTCCGTTGAGAAGGCACGTTGCAAGACCAAAGGGTCTGCCTTTCGGTTTCATCAACTCTTTGGCTCCTCTGTTTCAGGCTTTCAACTCCATGACCTCAAAGAAGGGAAGAAAAGACTTCTAAATCCGCAACTTTTTATTTTTCATACTCAAAAACTCAGAAAGTGTAATGGTTTTTCAATTTACATGGCAATGAAAGGCTTACAATACAAAGCCAGAAGACCTAAAAAGACATAATCATAGTACAAACAAGGGATGTGAAGCTCTTTAAGACATGGTCTTAATTGCTGGCCGAAGTTTAATGGGAAAGCTGTTTCGCTGCCTTTTCAACAGGAAAATCAGTCAGGATGAAGACATTCTGAAGATACAATTGCAGAAGAGTTACATCAATCGAACAAAATCTTCGACTGGGCAGATTTCATCAAAAGCTGATAATTTGTCATGTACATGTTCCTTTTGATTCTTTTCTACAGCATCTTCTAACGACTACCACCCAAGAGGTCTAACTGGCAGCAGCAGTACCCTGCCCCATCATCAGAAATTCATAACCAAATAAGTATATACATGCTAATCTCCCGCTTTTCCTTGCTTTCCTTTCTTCTCACAGCTATGGCCAGTCTGTATCTGAATGCTTCGATAGACAAATTAATGTCTAGATAAAAAATTTGAGCTGATTAGTTTTGCCTTGCCTGTAAAAAAATGGCAACTAAAGATTGCCCAAGTTAAGATTTTGATGGACAACATAAATAAGAATGTTTCACTTCTTCGGCTGCTGATCAGACGCTCGGTCTCGTGCTTTATTGTAGAGATCAAGTGTGTCCAAGTGGTTGGGATCCAGGCAGAGAGCTGCCTCGCAATCTCTCAGAGTAGAAGCAAAGTCGCCCATTGAGTCATGGAAAGCTGCCCGAAGATGAAGCAGCTGAAGGTCTACCTTAAAAGCTATTGCCTTTGTAAGCTCTGCTATTGCTTCAGCTTCTTTGTGATCGTCCATTAGCACTAGCAGGATGCAATTCAAGATATTAGTGAAACTTTTATATTTCCTCACCAACATAAGAATATAATACAAACAGAACTGAATCTGTAGTAAATCATATATCAGGTAATAGCTGTTGAGGTATCTATTCAACTAAATCACCACTTAGTAAACCATATGCATCAACATCAAAATCAACATGAACAAGATGTTTCATTTTGATCAGTTAGACTGGCAACATAAGTCCTGTTCAGCCACCCTAATCTATCAAAAACCTTGTTTTAACAGGAACAAAATTCTTCAATTTATCACAAGAATAAATTATTCTATCACCACCATTGAAGCCTTATGACTTCATACTTAGCTATCTTGGATTTTTTCTGTTTCTGGTTGCATTTCTAAACTGAAACAAACAGAGTGAAAAGACTTGGATCCTTGATCTTATATAGAAAAAAGCACCTTTGATGCACAGCAGGATTCATCTATATTACAGCATATGAATGAAACTACTTTTTCCCCTTATCTTCAATTTTTCACCAAGAATCAAATGGTCAGAATGAGTGTTAGATTCATGTTCTTTTGGTTGAACAAGATTCTTGTAAGAACTAAGGTTCCTTCACAAAACTTGGGGCCCAATGGTTTTAATGTAAAAAAACCCGTAATATGAGAGGTTCCAAATAGACCACTAAACTTCAAGGAACTCATGGATGGAAATGACATCCCAACAGTTGAAGAAATTTTAAGATGATTAGCATGTACCAAAAAAAAAAAGGTCTTTCTTCTTCTAAATTAGTTTTCAACAATTCTGAAGTCTGAGCCATTGATATTACTAAGCATTGCTTCATCTCTAACAAGTCATGATATAGAAGCTCAGTAACTCCTCTTCAATTATCTAATGACATAAATTGGATCCCCTCCAATATGGAAGGGGAAATGACAACTCAACTGACGTCATTTGTAGTAGAGATAATGCATGTAAGGTAACATGAACCAGCTAAACGTCAGCTAGTTCCACGTGACCCCATCAACCAGATAATGTAACCTTTAGATAGCTTCACCTGATAATAGTAAGAGAAATTCTTTTTGTTTGATTTCTTGCATGCAGAGCTAAACCTTATGGAAAAATGGTAAAAAGAAATGAACAAATTTTCAACTAAGGGGTTCAAAAATTGGAAAAAATCTCTTTAGGTGCTCAAGGTATATTAAAACTCTAGCTAATTAGATGAGACCTAGAACTACTTTGTGTGCACACCCAGTCACCCTCAACATAAAGATGCTAGCCCATCTGACATCCAACATTCAACCTCCAGAGGACTTCTCCAAATCTTGGATTTTTGCTGACTGAATTCTAAACTTGATCTAACACCTGAATCAACCACCTCGCATCCTTGAATAGACAGTCCCAGTTGGTACTGGCTTCCCATTGAATATCCTTCTACCTCAGGAAGTATTTTCTGGCAACAATTTTGAAAACCATCTCATAAGTCGTCTAAGCTAATAGCTTCATCCTGTAATATGGGAATGTGGTTCAATACAAGTCTAAAAACTCTCTCATAGGTGACAGCTAAGTTAGGAGTCTCTCTAGGAAGTATAAACATACTCTGATCAAACATGCATCACAATCTTATTAATATATGCAGGGTTATGGAATTCATGACAAAAGAGAACTTCAAATTATAAATAGCCGTACAAGAGGCTTAAAATGGTATAGAAACTGGAAAACTGCAAGATGATTATATTCTCAGTATGCATATACAGTAGGATCTTTAATGGGAGTGAACAAACACAAGTTAGCACAACAATAATGATTTGTGCCAACTGATTGCAGCCAAGAAATTAAGTCCTATTCTACCATTCAAACACTACCTTCACTTTGCTTGTGAGCATTGCATCATTCCCAACTGACCTTTTGTCTTCCTCTAGTTCTTAACTTCCACCATCTTACACCTTATCACAAGAACCCTCCTGGGCTTTTGTACAATACACACAGTTCAATAAACCCAAATATCTAAAATGTTGTTATTCACCATTTGGGCTACTTCTAGTTCTCTTGTATATTTCTAAGTTTGCTTTTCCCGTTCTTGCAAGATGCATCCCAAAATCATTATTCTTGGTTAAAGGTCATCCCATGACTATGTCTCTTTTTAGTTGACCTATATTCTCTACATGTTATAGTTAGTGTGATTACAAAAGTCCCGGGCTGCAAGCATAAGAATGCAGATTTGAGACTTGATCACAGCAACTCTACATAAAACTGCCAAAGGTTAGGTTTGTTGCAAGTCTAGCACTCCCAGGATCTTGCTTTTGGTAGGAACTACACCAGGTTATATTCCTTCATGGGTCTTATCTAGAATGGTCATGTAACACCAGAAAAAATTCTTCTCCATTTAAGCCACCTACTTTTTGTTTTATAACAACATTCTCATCAACGTTTCTCACTAATGGATAGTTAAACCAAGAGCGTCACAATAAGTGATCACCTTAGGAATTTCCTAACTTTCAGTTCCTTTTCCAGCTTCAGCTGCACTCAATTGAGTACTAAAATGGCATTCTATATGCCCCACTTTGACTTGACTGACTTTTGAATTCCATTTGATCCATAATTTTCTTTGCAATCCTATTTTCACAATTGGTCTATTCTGAGTAAGTGCATTCATAAAACATTGTCTACTTATAAAATGCACCAACTCATTCTTTCTTCAACATGTCACCAAAACATCCATTCAAGGCCCTTTCATGTGCAATCCAAGACTGCTATGGACCATTTGGAAAATACATTAAACCTTCAAAGTGAATGATCCTGGAGTTTACCTGCTGCCCTGTATCTGTATGGATATGTCCTCAGTGGATCTAGGTGTGTTGCCATACTGAGGTCATTCTTTGCCATGTCACGGTCACAGTACTCTGAACGCTTTTCATATGCAGATGCATTGTTTCGTGCTTTCTCTATAAGCTTTGTCATCTCATCATAAGCAGCTTTCCTATGATTTTTGAGATGATATACACGTGCCAGACCTTGATGTGCTCTTGTATGCCTGATGTTAAGGGCTCTCATATAGCAGTCTGCAGCAAGATCCAGCTGATCACAATCCACATAGACGCTTCCTAGATTATTCAAGGCCTGCAAATATTACAGTTATTCAAATCATACAATCCATTCAGGCATCTATAATTGAGAAAATAAGTTTCCTCTGCTGATAATACATACTTGTCCTTTCCGTAGGACATCCGAGGGGCATCTGAGAGCTTCCTCTAAGAGTTGAATGACATAGGATGATGATTCAGGATCCAGGCTAGTATCTGCTAAAGCATATGCTTTGAGGAAAAAGGCTTCAAATGACCTCTGAATAGAAATGGACTCCTCAGCCTTAGCTAACGCTTCTTCACGATGGCCCGTGTCATACAAAATCCATCCTTCATACACAAGCCTTTCGTGCTCAGAACTAGAATGATTTCGAGCCAATCGCAAACTGCGCATCGCAGCCTTTTGACAGTTTAGCCTGTAAAAACAAGAAATACAAAACTGTTGTAAGTCCAACTACTTAAAAACCATAGTTTGTAGATTTCTAATTTTACACCCTAGAAAGGAAAAGAACAATTAGACTTTCTAACAACTCACCATTGAAAAATCTATTAATAAAAATGAAGACAGTGCTGCGTGTTTGCATGTTTGTTACACTTAAATTTAGGAAATTCAGTTCATGGCCTCATAAATAAAAAGTGTATTGTGAAACTATAAGGCATTAAAAAAGAAAAAAAAAACTTAAACTTCAGAAGACAGCTAAAATATGTAGGTTCCTATTTCCAGCTTTTTATGCAGCCTATCAAGATGAAATATCTACCACAAAAGGTACCACTCAATTAGGTTCTCATACCCCTCAACAAGAGATTCTAAGTCCAGTTCTTGTTGGAGTTAAGAGGATGCCATTTTGTTTTTTCTCTTCTATTTTCTTCTTACTGAATAAGCAAGCATCTTGACAGTGAAATTACACAATTGAATGTTGGTTCTTTAACCTCTTTGGGATGATAAGTTGGTGAAGATAGCTGAGAAAGTTTCTAAGCAGAGTATAGGAAAGGAAGATTCTATTTAGGTTACCAATGAAAAAGTCTGAGTGCACAGATGTGTTGACATACTCATCTGTCCTGATGTCTATGTCACCACAGTGATTTGAATTGCACATATGCCTAAGGTACTACAAATGCGCACACAAACACACATAAAAAGGAGCAGTAAAGATGACATAAATTGAATGGTATAGCCCTCAGTTGAATTGTCATGTTCACTAGCATGGACAAAATGGACACCAAAGATGTTTGGGTGCATCTTCAGATGGACTTCATCTTGTGAACATTTGGCATAGAAGATGATGAATAAGGAGATTGTAGAGATTGCAGAAATAACAAAACTTTAGAAAATGCAATGGGCTAAGCATAGAAGATATTATCTCTAATTTGAAGTTAGTTTTGGTTCATTCTACATACATTCAATTTGACAATTTCAATTAGTTTATGAAATTAGCTCTATATATAACATGACTTTTAGATACTCATTTTCCTACTATGTTGATGTCAAAAAGTATCTGTATAGACTTCAATATTTTCTTAATAGGAAGTCACACTGACAGATGTCTTGTGCCTAAAATCATGGTTTTAAGTGACAATTTTAGCACCTTTGGTATAATGAAAATTTGGAAGAAGCTTCAAGGAAATTTTCCCTATTCACGATAATTAACATAAAAATTTATATAAAAATTTCAAGATAAGGGAAAATATCGATGTAAGGAAACTCTTGATACCCTTTGAAAAGGGAAATTTAGGTATATCCCAGGAATTTTAAAAGCATGCTCACAATTGAACGCAACGCATGCCTTGTACTTTATAGAGATCATGTAGTGAAGTCTTCTATCCACCATTGAATCCCTTGTGGGTAAGATCATAGGAAGTGTTCAGCAGCAAAAAGATGAAACAAAATGACAAATTTAGAAACCTCTATTAGGCAGCAAATATTAAAATATGTCCAGGGTTTATTTCTCATGTTCAGTTTCCCTTTGTGTGCAGATAAAAATTACTTACATGAAACCATGAAGACTATCTTCAACAAAGAAAAAGAAAAAGAAAAAGAAAATAAAAATAAAAACATAGTGAGATTATAATCAGTCCAACGTAATTTGCAAAAGAAATAACGGCAGCAATTGAAATACTGAGCAATCAACTGAGAAATACATTGCTGCTAAACAAAGCATTAAGCGCCCCCAACGAAAAATCTTACCTTAAAAGCAGGAGAGATTGCCGAAAGCAGAGGAGACTCTTTCCAGGGTCAATCGCTAACATCTGGTGTACAACAGCTAAAGAACCAATATCATCGACAGAGGACCATCGATCATGCAGTTGCATCCAGCAATCAGCCTGACTCAATTGCTGTACGTTATGGCGGAGCAGTTCAACCAAATAGTCTGCTTGCACCCTCCCATGGAACATCAAGTAATTTGGGTCCAACGTTAATAGTGCCCGGGTGTCTCTAAGAGCTCCATCATAATCCTCTAGGGTGATAGAGAACCAAGCACGAAGTTCAAGACAGTCGGGAGAAACCTTGAACCCGATGATTTTGTTTATCTCTGAGATGGCCGCCCCAATCTTGTTCTCCTCTGCCATCAAGACAGCCCTGTACTTGTATGGGTATGAAAGGGTGGGATCCAACTCTGTTGCAGTGTTCAAATCCATCATCTTCTCCTTGCCAATACAATATAGAGATCGCTCCTGGTACATCCAACCAACTGGCTTATACTCAGAAATGAGGGAGTTCATCAGCTTGTATGCCGAGTACTTGTGGCCACGCTTGCACTTGGTCCTTGAAACACCTGCCAATGAATAAACATGACCCGCCTCAGCTGCAGCTTCAAACCAATGCTGGGCATCTTTATATTCTCTCCTCTCTAGCATCACACAACCCAATTGATGCAAGGCGAGTTGCTTCTGCCACCTTGTTGTTGCACATTCTCCCAGCCTCTCCAACAACATCACTGTGGTGTTCGATATAATGTCCTCTTCCATAGCAACCTGGCTAAGGAAGTAATACAACACGAATGAAGCGTGTCCAGCCATGGCAAGTCTCTCCCTTGCCTCCGAGCTACAAAAGAACTTCATAACATTTGGATTGTACAAAGACCTTGGGAGCTCTCTGAGCAGTACCTGCAAGCAAGAAGCTACAAGCAGATACGCGGTCTCCTCCAATCCATACTCAATAAGAGATAATGCATCATCCATGTTACAAACCAGAGACGCTAAATAAACATCACACGCAGATTTCATCTCCTCGCAACAGAACTTATTTGCAAACGAGAGGAGCTCCAACACTATATCTGGTGTAAACGAGTCTAATCTTTTTGTCCTGCTGAACATCTCGGCAGCTCTCATTCCCCTGGCTGATATCCCATTATGTGTGAAATTTATCTTCTCTCTACGAGATTCCATAAAAGAACCATAAAGCATTGCTGTAAACGGTCTTGATAGAGCGGCAATACTATATCTAACACACCTAACCTCCTCATCACCAATGCAGAATGACATATCTACATCCTCATCCGATGTCGAGCATTCCTCGTCTCCAATCTGGAAATTCAGATCGGTCATCTCAGAAGGAGCAGAACGACAGGAGCAAGAATCATAAACCGAATCAGGATCATATCCAGATACCATAGCAGCTTTAGGGCATTCGATGATGCGACCAGCACAATCCATAGAGGACGAGCCATCAAGCTCATCCTCTCGCCTCTCAAATCTTAGCCAGGCAGAAAGCACAACCTTAGAATGAACATCCACAGCATATTGTCGGGCAGATCGGAGGCTCCGGCGAATCAGCTTCGGATCACATAGGCTGCGGAAAAGCGAACATTGCTCGAGATACATTGCTGATTTATCAAACTGAGGGCAATTTTCAAGGCGTCGATAGACTTCAGCTAGGGTTTCAACCAAATTGACGGATTTGAGGAAGGGATCGATGGGGGGCTCAATGAGATCGGCTACAGGGAGGCCGTAGGAGAGGAGGGCTTCGGCGATAGCAGCGTTCTGATTGGATTTGGAACATAAACTATTGACTCTATGATGAAGGGGAAGCTTATCAGCGACGGCACCTCCCACACCAGCGGCGACACCGCCGGCAACGGTGGTAGACGGATTAAAGGCGTAAACTTGGGTGCCCTTGCATCCATCTACCAGCTTCAAACTACGGATCGTAGTGAAGATGTTATGCTGCATCTTGGTCTGGACGATATAAGGCAATCAAAACCAGATGAAATTGGAAAAAAAAAAAAAAGAAAAAAAAACCAATGCAGTTCCTTCTGGAATCGTTTTGTTCGTGCAAATCAAATCAAACCATAAGAATTGAAATTGGAAGAAAAGAAAAGGTTCGTACTGAGATTACCTTTTGGCCAGCAAACACCACCGTTGAAAAGTCAAAGAACAAGAGAGAGAGAAACCGAGATGGATTGACGATGGTGATGCTGGCTCTAACAATGGCCTGTTTCCGTTCTGTAAATTTTTTCTCTTTGGTTCATTTTCCCTCAATTATACGACCAAAAAAAAAAAAAAAAAGAAATAAGAAGAGGGGTGATGGAATTTCGATTATTTCGTCGATTTGGAGAGAGATAAGCGAGAGATGTTGGTTCGTCGCTGGTTGGCCGCCAATCAGATATTGAGGTGCAAGTGGCCGTTGGAACGACAAGGTTCCCTCTCTCTCTCTCTCTCTCCCTATTGTCTCGCTTATCTGTCCTGTTTGCTCCTCTCTCTCTCTAGCTTTCCTTCTATCTTCTTCTTCTTCTTCTCTGTCTATACTATCCTCCTTCCCCCCCTCTCTCTCCCTCTCTCTCTCTCTCTCTCTCTCTCTCTCTCTCTCTAAGGCCTCTGTGGGCGAGCAATCGAAGCCCGTCACAAAAGGAGAGCCGCAGAAGTCGGCCTGGCCTTCATGCCATTTCCCATCGAAGCTTAACGACCACTCTCTCTGTCTCCTCGTCTCGTCTCACATACCCCGCATCTATCGCCACAGCGAGAACTACACGATTAGAAGTTCCGTTTTCCGCCCAGTAAAACTGGTTCTATTACTTTCAAACATTGACACTTAAAAAACCGGACCATCCATTGGTTCGATCGGTAGCTCCTGCACAATTGTGGGGTCCACCGTCCGCGAACGTGATAAACTGATAATGGGATCCATGATTCACATTTCACAACACGCTGTTCCACGTTAATTATTGTATCTTTTAAATCTATCCGCGCCCTAACGGGAAAATAATCTTATAATTTTTTTCTTTTTCGTAATTTTCAACATCCTTTGCTTTACCGTGTTACCTTATTTTAAATTAGATTTTCGAAAACAATTTCATATTAAATTTTAAAAAACATAATAAACTAGTTTTCCATGCGAGTTGGCTATTTAATAGTCTTCGCAGCCTTTTCGAAAAAGAAAACTGGCGCAAGTTTTTTTAAAATTTGTTTTTTTTTTTTTTATAATTGATAATACCTATGTACGTGGTCATTTGTGAAATTAAAATAACGTTGCAATTAATTGTAGAAAACGGAATGTGGACTATACAACCTCTATCTACACTTTTCTTTACAACATTGAAAGAGTGCCGTTCAATATGGGTCCTACACAAAAAATAAAAATTAAAAAAATGGATGAACAATAAGTAAACGGCATCCTATATATGCTGCAAATAACATTGTAGATAGAGGCTGCACAATCCCTCATATGTATAGAAAAGGAGTTTTAGAATTAAGATATTCATTTGCCAGTGGGTCCGGTTCGATCATATTTCTATAGATGAAGACACCCTAACTGTGACTTCTATAAACAACTAATTTATACCAGAGAAGTTAAAGCATGAAAGGACTTGTTATTTTTATTTATTAGTTTCTTCTTCGTTACTCTATTTATATATGTTCCAACAGCTGCCACATACAACTAATGGGGTGATCACAGTTCATCTTTGCATCCACTTCTTTTTATATAAATAATGAATTATTATATGCAAATACTTGATAAACTTAAAAATAATTCTATTTTGGCAAAAGCATTTTGTGTCCCATGTTATGTATGCTAGTGGTAGAGGTAAAAGCAAAGACAAAATGTTTTAAAATCCATATAATGGGAATTGTTTCTCGGAAAATATGGTTATTGTGTTCAACTTCTCCAAAATGACCTTAAATTTCATTATAAAGATTTATTAATAAAAGGGTATAATAGTTATATTAATCTCAATTCATTTAAAACTTAAGTAATTGCAAAACGTTTAAGGGCTTTAGTCTTTAAACTCAAGTTTTCATTAAGAGAGAATGAAAGCTTCTCTACCAAACTAGATTATCCCAGTAATTAAGCATTAGCACGATCAACAAGCGTATTTAAGGGGAAAAAGAATGATTAATTTTAAGCAAATGGATTTCATCACAAGTAATCTAATTATGGTGGGTTGCACGCTAGCTAAAGCAAAGATGGACATCAAAATGACTTCAATTGTTTAATCCATGCCAATTATATGTAATATTTGGCCCGACTTATCATCAATTGAGATCCTGTGGAGCATCTATGTGCACTTTTATTCGAAGCCTCCGTTGGATCATGCCATGTGCATTAAAAAACCACTTAAATAGTATAATTATAAATTTTTAATTACACTAAAGACGCGAAAAGCTACAAATAATGATGTAGATAGAGGCTCTATAAGATGTGAACGGCCTTATGATGTCCAGTTTATATTATAATAAAGATTTTTCATCATTGGATCGATCCGGATGCTTTCAACTTAAATCGGATGTTCTCTTAGTTTAATATTTGAGACCAATTAAAACCACAAGAATAATAATAATAAACAATAAAAAATGTAAATTAATTATTACGTTAAAACCAGGGTGGCCTTCTAAGGGAAGCTGAAGTTTTCTTTTCTGTTACGTTGGGTTGACTATAGAGAGCCTTGGTTGATGTTAACCCGAATCAAGGAGAAACCAAATTAATTAGAATGATTATTTAGGTATTCGAAAGAGGCTTAACGTGCATCAAACATCTGGAATCTTTATGGTGGAGTTCCTTCGATGTGACTATTAGTAAGAAAAAAAAGAGGCAGAAGGGATGAATGAACATGTAACTGCTGGTGGAATACAAAGATGTTGGAATGCTGCAAATCCTCACAGCATAATTAAAAGAAAAATTGGACAAACCAGAATAGATGCAAACGAGAAGAAATTCAACATCAAAATCGCCAACCATAAACGAAGTCAGAGATGCAACGTGTGATGTTGGCTTGCCTGTCCTTTTTTAGTACCTTTGGTTTTGGATCGAGGTGCAACTAGGGCTGTCAATGGGTCAGATAAAGATCCGAATTCGACCCGATTATCCGAATATGGATCTTAGCTTTAGATCCGATTACCCGAATAAGATCCGATTATCCGAATCCAATTTTATTCGGATTCGAATATGGTATTGCACATATTCGACCCGATAAAGATCCGACCGTTTATTTTGTATATATGTTATGTTTTTTAGGTCTTTTTAAGTCTTTTTATATATAAGTATAGAAGGAATGAAGGTTTCATATAATATTTATTGATTTAAAGTCATAATATAAGACAAATTTGAATTAATACATCCTTATTTGATCCACTAAGTTAAGGTTTATAATATCTTAATCTTTTTCCATATATAATGTAATCGGATTCGGATATCGGATAATCGGTCGGATTCGAATTCGGTATTAGATACGAAAGATCCGTCGGATAATTGGGTCGAATTCAGATATTGGATTTTCTTATCGGATCGAATTCGGATCTTGGTAGATCCGTACCGTATTTGACCCGTTTACAGCCCTAGGTGCAACTCATGAGCTCTTTTGAGGTCATATGAGTCGGAGCTTACGCTGGAATATCTGCTGCTTGAATAATGGGCAGAGTGTATACGTCAGCATCATTCAGAGACGTGTACGTCTCACAGGCCGTTGGACCAGTAGATATTCTAACAAGGGCTCCAGCCGATTTCAAGTCAATTCTTATTCACAAAAATAAGTTACGTATTCAAGAAAAATGATATAAATGTGTATTTAGTTAGGCCTCGTTTCAATTAGGGAATGGGTTTCAATTCTTTTTGAGCTTAAAAAGTGTACTTTAATTGAGTTAAACATGAATCCATGCTCTTAATTAATCACTACTATCAAATGCAATTCATAAAGTCGTCCAAACGAGTACTTCAAAATTTAATGACTTATAAGGACCGGTATGTTTGGAGCACGCATCGTCTACACCTACACCGGGGGTGCATACATCCCCTCGCATTCATGTGGGGGCGACACCATTCATTACAATATTACGTACAGGTCCCTACAAACACAATATGAAGCGAAGCGCTTCGGACAAAATTACCTCTCTACCCAGGTTAATTTATTCTGAATCTCACTTCACCAGGCGGACTACAACTCATGATACACGTAGGACTTAAAAACTTGCTATTTACGAATAGAAATTCTTATCTGTTCTTGAACCATTCTGGTTTAGCCACGGTTTAGCGGCTCAACTCCAAATCCGTTCTGCGGCTCATCTCCACAACGAGCCTCAAGCGCACAAACAAGACCTCCTTTTATTATTGTGATCATCCTTGGGATTTGTCCCTTCCCAGTTCCCAGTTCCCAGCCGATCTCGGTTACAAAAGATGGCATCTTCTTCACGTGGCATCCTCGTGAATGTTTAAATATTATCTGAAAATGTTATTATTTCTTGATTTTATTCGGGTATCGAATATGATGCATCTAATATTCGAATTCGAATTCAATCAAACATTTAATATATTTAATTGCATAACCGTTTTTGATCCAATGGAAATAATTGCATATTCATATGGCTGTTTAATAATGGGAAAATTTCGAATACGGGTGTCTTTTGAAAAGTAAATACAAAAACACCCGTTGAAAATTCTTTCCTACCGAAGCATGCAAGTTTTGAAAACTATTTACCAAGTAGTCCAAAAACACTGTAGCATAAGTCGCATACCCCATTTTGCCCTTCCTTCTTCATTCGAAAAAAGCCAAGCCCTGTCGTTCTCAAAGAACGATTAAACGCGAAACCGTTTGGAACTTTGAAGGCTTCCCTAAGCGACGGCGACCCATCATCCCGGCGTGAGAATCGACCATTGGCGCTTGCGATTGAGAAGGTTTGAAAGCCATTGTAACCCCTCTCATCTGTACCATCTCACGGATTCATCTGGTTCGTTTGGGGCTTGCTTCTGTCAAGCGAAGAAGAAAACGGCCGTGGAGGGTTTAAATCTAGAGGTTTGTCGCAGCACATTGATTTTGTGGAGGAATCACTGCAAGGTATGAACCGAACCGATTTTCCCTAAGCATAATCTTGTGTCAATCGTTTTTCTCCTAATCCGTGAGTGATGGATGTATTTGGGTTTCCTACACCATGTGAAAGTGACGAAGAACATTGTGGATTACATTCATTGGAATCGCCTGAAGCTCATCGGTTTAATTGATCGATGTGTTCAATAGAAGGCGATTAATCGAACAATGAACATATTGTTCATCCAATAAATCGATTACAAGTCGATTAATCTATTAATGAACTTATTTGGTGTGTTTACATTCATTGGAATCGCCTGAAGCTCGTCGGTTTAATTGATCGATGTGTTCAATAGAAGGCGATTAATCGAACAATGAACACATTGTTCATCCAATAAATCGAGTACACGTCGATTAATCGATTAATGAACTTATTTGGTGTGTTTACATTCATTGGAATCGCCTGAAGCTCATCGATTTAATTGATCGATGTGTTCAACAGAAGGCGATTAATCGAACAATGAACACATTGTTCATCCAATAAATCGATTACAAGTTGATTAATCGATTAATGAACTTATTTGGTGTGTTTTTCGTAAATGCTGTGTTTAGTATAAAGATGTTTGTGGGTAGCATTTGGATTACATTCGTTTTAGTCTCTGAATCGATGCCTTCGAAATGGGGTTGCTCAATAGTTCGATTAATCGAAATATGAGCAATCATCTCAATTTTCAATATGCTGTTTGTATTGCTCTTGAAATTTCAAAATTTTGAGTCCCTTGAATGGTTGAGTCAACACGCCTATTTTATCTGTATTGTTATATGACAGGTGTTTAATTTTGCTGCATTTGCCATTATATTTAATACTCCGGAAATAACATTTCTTCAAAAAAGAGAAACAGCCAAGGAAATTATGTCGTAGCATAAGAATTTGAATGCAATTTGATCAAATGGAAAATATCTCTAGGTGTAAAATTCCAATGCAAGTTATGCATTAAGAAGTAAAAAAATGCAGGAAAACAAGTGTAGAGCTTAGAGTTTGATGACATTTCTAAAAATCTTGGGCATAGGGAAGATCATGAAATTGTGGTGAAATTTCCTAAATTCATGGAAGCTACTACCTATGTGTTGATGAATTTTTGAGAATGTTCTGTGTTTTGGCAATATACATCATTGTCAAATATGAAGGACTAGAGTTCTTCTTGAATTATTGCTTAGAAGAAATTAGAAAAATCATTGTTTCTTCTCATTTTGTCAAACGTTTGCATTCCTCTCTGTTTCCTCATTGTCACCCTAGCAAAATAAGGTGTTTTACTTTGTTGCATTTGCCATTATATTTATTACTCTGGAAATAACACATTTCTAGAGCTTCATGGAATTGGGTTTACATGTTCACCGCCTTATCGAAGTTGATTAAGGTGCGCATGATATAGGTTTATATGGGTAGATAATTGATAGCATAAGTTGTTATTTTGAGTAGTTTATATTAATCATGCATTTGTTCACCTTGTTAACATGTTGTCTGGAGTGCAGTATGGCTCAACCACCCCCGGAGAAGTCGTTGTTTTACTACTTGCATCTAGGTGGAGAGATAGTTATAGAGCAAGATAAGTCTGTATCATATGAGGGGGGTCGTTTAGATGGTTTGAATATAAGTGGTAATACACAGTACGATGAATTTGTAAGTGATGTCTGTAGTAAATTTGGGATATCTTCAGTGGGTTTGTCTATGAAGTACTCTCTTATGTACGATAAGAGTGCTTTACTTCCACTTAATGATCAAGCGGGGTTAGTTAACATTATCACCCACAACGAACGTTCTGCGAATGTGTACTTATTTGACGGTGAAGGGCAAGTGCAAAGCGTTCAGTCTTCCAGAAGGTGATTATCACATTTTTGACTTACAAAGTCGTAGTGTTTGTTATCATACTAGTGTTTTAATACTTAAACTATTTTATTTTCTAGGACGACTAGTTTAAGAAGTAGTGAACCGTTGGTTGAACCAGTTGTGATCACATTTGTTGATCGGGGGAGTACAGTTGTTGGGAGTTGTATTGAACACAATAGGGCACCACTTGTGTCCAGTATGTGGCAATCAGAAATTGTTGGTGAAGGTCAAGTTTTTAGGAGTGGTGATGAATTCAGGCAAGCCGTCTACAAGCATGCCATTGGCAACAGATTCCGTTATGTGTTTAAGAAAAATAGTCGAGAATATATCACTGCCAGATGTTCTGTCGACGATTGTCCTTGGAAAGTTAACGTAAGTCGTGTGAAACATACGGACTGCATGATGGTCCACAAGTTTGTGAATACACACAAACACTCGGCGCAAGATGAAGTCTCAATAAAGCCGATTGTGCGATCGAAGTGGATAGCTGGTGTTATTGAGAAAACAGTAAGAGAGACACCGAATTACTTGCCACGACAAATTTCCAAGGACTTTCATAATGATCATGCGATGAATTTAACATACCAGCAATGTTGGAGGAGCAAGGAGAAAGTGAAGAGGAAGATGGATGGAAATGTGGAGGACTCGTACAAACTTATTCCATGGATGTGTCAACGCTTGATGGAGTCCAATCCAGGGACGGTGGCTTGGTTTACATCGAGTGATGAGGGGAAGTTTAAGCAGTTGTTCATTGCATACTCTTGTTCGTTGAGAGGGTTTGCAGTGGGATGTAGACCTTTACTTTTCATTGACGGGACCCACCTTAGCGGACCATATCAAGGAACGTTATTGTCTGCTACAGCTCTCGATGCTGATGATGGTATGTACCTGATAGCTTATGCAATTGTGACTGCTGAGAATAACGAGGATTGGCTATGGTTCCTAGAACGGGTAAAGTATGCAATTGGAGGTCGAGCCGATGTTGTGATTGTGAGTGATAGGCATCAGAGTATTATCAATGCTGTGGGTAGCACATTTGGGTTTCAAAATCATGCTCATTGCTATCGGCATGTGAAAGAAAATTTCAGCAAATTCATTAATCAATTTCATCTAGGCAAAGCGAAGAAGGTAGCTTTGGGATTATTGGATGATATAGCTTATGCTCGGCTTCCAGAGGATTTTGATATGGCGATGGATGTATTGAAATCATATCCACTTGAAATGTTTGGTTGGGTGGAGCAAAATGGTCCTCAACATTGGGCAAATTCCTTGTTTCCTAAGAAGCGTTGGGATAAGCTATATTCAAATGTAGCTGAGTCGTTTAATGCTTGGATGTTGGAGGAGAGGAAATATCCTATCTTAAGACTCATTGATGCACATAGGGTTAAGTTAACTGAGATGTTGGTAAGGAAGAAGAACGAGATCAGCACATGGGAGACACCTATCTGTGGTCGCATTGCGAAGAAAATTGAAGAGAATATAGAACGAGGAGTGGGGTTGTCTGTAATGCAATGTGGTAAATATGAATATGAAGTCAGGCCATGTGATAGAAACATTGCTGTGGATATCTTGAGACGGGAGTGTACATGCAAGCGATGGCAAATGTCCGGCATGCCTTGTGAACATGCATGTGCTGTTTTGCAGAAGAAATCACTAAATTTATATGAGTATGTGGAGCAGTGTTATCACAAGTGTACTCAAGAGCTGATATATGCAGAGTTGATGCATAGTGTACCAACACATGACATACCTAATGTTGTGGATATTGATGCGATATCTCTTGCTGACTCATCTGAAACACCAACAAGCATGCTGCCCCCTAAAACAAAGCGACGACCTGGGCGGCCTCGGCAAAAGCGCATAGAGTCTCAATTCCAAAACAAGCGGCCGGTCCACTGTTCCCGTTGCAATGAGGCAGGACACAACCGAGCTACATGCAGGGCCTCAATCTAGAGGTTGGTCTTGGATGTAGTTATCATAGAGGTATCCACTGTTATTTTGTATGATGTGAATCTAATTCCGTCTAGCCAAGTTATTTGTAGTAAGTAAGCTTTGTTATTAATAAAAATTCTTGTAGGTTCAAGCTGTGTGTGGATGCGTTCCAACCCTTTAAAGTAAGCAAAGCGGAAGGCAAACAAATGTTGTATCGTTGAAAACTGCGGATCAATGAATGTTGGTTTGGAGACAGCGGGGAGGATTTGTTGTAGTTAATTCGTGGTTTGGTTGGAGGACAATGTTAATTTGTATTTATTATTACTTCCTTATCATTGTTTTATTTGATGATGTGTTGTTGTAATATTAGAACTTTCCTGTGAAATGTTAACTGATTACTATGTGTGTTCTTGCACATGCTTTAGCATAAAGTTGTTGTATCTTTGTTAGTCATGGACGAAAATGCACCTACCCGTGATCTTGGAGAAGCTTTTACCTCGGGAGCGAAGGCAAAAAGACCTCCAAATCCGTGGGTAATATTCAAGTAAGGAAACGTGATATTTGTTGCATGTGTTTGATAGACTTATCATAAACAGTTAGTGTAATAATGATTGTATTTGATGGATTTATTTTCTTGTATCCCATGCAGGTCGGAGTACATAAAAAATTGCGCAAGGGGTGGAGAAGCGATTATCTTCAAGAAGGTATTTTTCCCGATTAGTTGCAAACAGATATGACACGCGCTTCATGCCATTGTATAATTTCTTTGTAGGCAAATGACAGTGCCGCAGCACTGTGGCGAGATATGGATCTAGAAGCGAGGCGGCCATATCACGAGCAAGCTGCCCAACTCGCAACTGAATGGAAAACATCTCGGTCTGAAGCACCGAAGAAGAAATCTAATAAGGTATGTTGTGCCACTTTACCATGCTTCCAATTTACGATTGATCGTACAACGAAGCATATGTAGTTTATTTTTTTCTTTGGTATGTCATTAGTACACTTGATATTGCAGTCATGTATGTTCACTCGATGCTCGCCACTGTGATTCGTGGAGTGTTGCAACGGGTTTACGCCAGAACAACGTGCAGTGGTAGAAGCCATTGGTTTTGGGTCCCTCCTCCATCTTCACAGCAGGTCCCTTAAGAGAGATTTATGTATTTGGCTTGTTAATCAAGTCGATGTACACAATTGTTGTCTAAAAATCAGAGAGTACTCCATTCCTATTTCTAGTTTAGATGTCAGTGCCATATTGGGGATTAGTCATGTAGGAGAGCCAGTCAGCACTTCTGGACCAGATGATAGAGTGGAGGAGGTCCGTAGTATGTTTAAGATTGAGAAGCATGGTATTCCCCTTGCAGAGTTGCAGTCTAGGTTAGCTACCCCTGAGTGTGGCCCTGATTTTATAAGAGCGTTTGTTTTATTCGCACTGGGTTGTCTTTTGTGCCCAAATGCGAACCTTTGTGCTAGTAGGAGTTTCTTACACACGGTGGTAGATGTAAATAGCTTGCCTTCCCTAAATTGGGCAGAGTTTGTTCTTCACCGCCTTATCGAAGAAATCAAAGTAGTTCAGTTGAAGAAAAAGCAATGCAGAGGTGGTTGCATTTTGTTCTTGCAGGAGAGAACTGTTAATTCTAAGTATTCACATTACTTTTGCATTTTGTATATTTTCTGAATATACAAACACATATCCATGACGATGGTTCCATTGCTTGGCTTCTCTTTTCCAGTTGTTCTATTATGAGCGTGTTCTTCATGGCCCGCCGAACCCAGATAGACGATTGCCACGTTTGTTGTTTTGGACAAAAGAGCGTTTGAAGGCACGGGAAACCGCAGAGAGGAAAGCCGGTGGATTCGGCCTCGGATAGGTTTACTTTACTTTAAATTGTATATGCTGGCTCAGGTTGATGCATTATACAACAAGGTGAATTAATTGTGAGCATGTGTTTTGCAGGTAAATTTGGAGGCATTGATGTCTGACACCGGTTTTGGAAGTTCCGCATGCAGAAGCGAATTTCCATCAAAAGCACAAGTATGGATCCGCTCCCCTCTTCACAATTTTTGACTTATAACGACATTGGAATGTTGTGTTTACTTATTTTTTATTGTGTAGTCCACATCGGAACGGTTAAAAGAGGATGTTCCAGTTACCCCTGAAGATATGAACTCTGAATTTCCTATTATTGACCCTGTAAGATATAGTTCATACCTCGTCTAACCGTTAATCGCCAATTTCCATTAATTACAGTCCTATTATTGACCCTCTAATGGAACCAACTCTATCATTCTCCTATTTTCAGGATGTGGCTGGTCGGCTGGTGCACATGCGGAAAGAGTTACAGATAATGAATGATGCATATCGGACAGCCATCAGTGCTATATGAGATACATATGGAAGCCGCGATAGTATAGCTGATAAAGATATAGGTGACTGAGATGTTATTACATTGGTGAGAGTCTGTAATTGATAAAAGGAGAGGCTAACATGGAAAAGTAAGAGATGTATGGATGGTTAACAATGTGTTTTGCCAGGTTGTACATTGAAAACAATTAATAAATTGATATTATTTTTTCTCATTCTAACACTCAAATACCTGAATCATTGTTTTATGAACTCAAAATTCATAGACCTCTGACAAAGGGACTAAACATTTGCGATCATTAATTACTAAATTGATCATCAAAATACTGGTTACTCTAACATTTTGTTATGATTAACCCAAAGTCATCTTATGCAATTGATGATGTGGTGCAGCACAGCAAAAAAACCAACTCTAGAGCTCATCGACAAAATCTAGATGCATCGTAAAATAAATGATTAATCGTTATTAATAAACGATTAATCGGTTACCATCGGCCGCTATGAGCCCAGTTGTGCGTCGGCAATTATCGATTAATCGGAAGTTCATCCTGAAATTAGTCTTAGGAAAACGTCACGCTGGAATTTGAATCGGAACGTGTCCGATGAATAAAAAATTCATGATTCGTTGGTCATTCGTTACGATTAATCGGTTAGCATCGGTTGCTATGCGCCCAGTTGTGCGTCGGAAATTATCGATTAATCGGAAGTTCATCCTGAAATTAGTTGGACATTAAAACGTCACGCTGGAATTTGAATCGGAACGTGTCCGATGAATCAAAAATTCATGATTCGTCGGTTATTCATTACGATTAATCGGTTACCATCGGTTGCTATGCGCCCAGTTGTGCGTCGGCAATTATCGATTAATCGGACCTTAGTCCTGAAATTTGTCTTACAAAAACGACACTCTGTACCTTGAGTCGGCACTTCGTCGATGCATCAAACATTAATTGTTAGTCGGGCATCCGTTACGATTAATCGGTTAGCATGGATAGCTAATAGCCCAGTTTTTCATCAGCACTTTCGATTAATCGAATATTAATCCTGCAATTTTGCCTCAGAAAACGACAGTCTGTAATTTGAATCGCCAATTATCGATGAATGTATATATAATGGTTAGTCGGATATTACTTACGATTAGTCGGTAATCATCGATTGGTACCCAGCATTGGCGTTTGTTGTGGACACTTCCGATTAATCGACGAATTTTATTCGAATCGAATTGGGATCTTCATCGAAGATTTAAAAAGCGATTAACCGTTCATGGGATACAATTGCATTATTCGGTGGATACACTTTTGATTCGTGGGATACAATTTCATTATTCGGTGGATACACTTTTGATTCGTGGGATACAATTTCATTATTCGGTGGATACACTTTTTATTCATGGGATACAATTTCATTATTAAGTGGATACGTATTTCTAATCGTTGCCAATTCGCAAAGTTCAGATGGTATCCCACGATTACTACACTTATATCCGACGCGTACTTGGGAGAAACTTTCGATTAATCGATATAGTAAATGTCGATTACTGCCCTTCGTGGGATACAATTTCAGTATTCAGTGGATACACTTTTTATTCGTGGGATACAAATTCAATATTCGGTGGATACACTTTTGATTCGTGGGATACAATTTCATTATTCGGTGGATACATTTTTAATTCGTGGGATACAATGTCATTATTCAGTGGATACGTATTTCTAATCGTTGCCAATTCGCGAAGTTCAGATGGTATCCCACGATTACTACACTTATATCCGACGCGACTTTCGATTAATCGATAGAATAAATGTCGATTACTGCCCTTCGTGGGATACAATTTCGTTATTCGGGGGATATACTTTTTATTCGAGGGATACAATTTCATTATTCGGTGGATACACTTTTGATTCGTGGGATACAATTTCATTATTCAGTGGATACAGTTTTACTTCGTGGGATACAATGTCATTATTCAGTGGATACGTATTTCTAATCGTTGCCAATTCGCGAAGTTCAGATGGTATCCCACGATTACTATACTTATATCCGACGCGACTTTCGATTAATCGATAGAATAAATGTCGATTACTGCCCTTCGTGGGATACAATTTCGTTATTCGGTGGATACACTTTTTATTCGAGGGATACAATTTCATTATTCAGTGGATACGTATTTTTAATCGTTGCCAATTCGCGAAGTTCAGATGGTATCCCACGATTACTATACTTATATCCCACGCGTACTTGGGAGAAACTTTCGATTAATCGATATAGTAAATGTCGATTACTGCCCTTCATGGGATACAATTTCAGTATTCGGTGGATACACTTTGTATTCGTGGGATATAAATTCATTATTCGGTGGATACACTTTTGATTCGTGGGATACAATTTCATTATTCGGTGGATACATTTTTAATTCGTGGGATACAATTTCATTATTCAGTGGATACGTATTGTTTAATCGTTGCCAATTCGCGAAGTTCAGATGGTATCCCACGATTACTACACTTATATCCGGGCCGTTATTGGGGGATATCTTATTAGCATCGAGGATATAAATATTTCTTCGTAGGACACTCTTTAAGCAATCGAAGGATACTTATAGAGGTTCGTGGGAACAACCCGAAGAAATGGATGGTATCCTACGATTAATCAAGAATGATATAATTCCATCATCGTGGGATACATTTCCGATACGATTGATCGCAAAATGTTCGATAAATCGGAGAAGAGAGAATGACCCATGAACGTGATCGATCATATATTGATTAATCGTAACGATGACGATTAACTACGTCGGGCGTTTGAAATTCAATGATCGGCAACTTATCGACTAATCGTTTATTACGAGGTTGATCGTAAGATAGTCGATTATTCCCGTACAATTATCGTTTTGTCACTTAAACAACCGATTAATCATGGGTTTTTGTCGATTAATCGAAATTGACGAAACCAAGCGACGCTTCGTTTCGCGCGCATATCTTCCAGGGGATCCCATCTTCCAACTGACGTGACCCTTGCGATTAACTCTCTTACATATTTTCGATGCGCGTACCAGTCTCATCATCTTCTCATTTGTCATTCCTCATTTCTCATAATTTTCTCCACCGTCCCTAGGGTTTTTTGCGTCGACTTCTTCTTGGGAGATAGCGTCAATCGTGGAAGTTCTTCTTCTGGTAAGTGATGCTAAGATTTTACAACTTCTTTGCTCCATTCCATTTCCAATGAACTAACCATTCGTGTACATTGTTTGTTGTTTGTTTCGTTTGTTTTTTGGGGTTTTGATCTTCTTTCGTGCGCCTCTCTCATTTGTGTTGCGCGTTCTTGAATGCTTGGATGATTTTGTCTGTAATGGCCTTGTGTCTTCCATTGTTGTTCTAGTCTGTGCCTTGACGTCTTTGCTTTAAAGGCATCATGCCCAAACGAAAAACCTTAGGTCGTAAGGCTAAGAAGGCAAGGACGCCTACCCCATCTCCTCCCCCTCATGATCTCCCTCCGTCCGGGTCAGACTATGACCCAGACGATATTGAGCAGGTTGTAGCCGGGGCTACGAGTTCGCCTTCGTTGTCTCCAGAACACGCACCATCCGCTGCCCTTGGGGGGCATGGGGTACGCGTCCAAAGGTCATTGGTCGTTGAGAAAGCCGTGCTCAAAGACCAAATTTCGAAATATGGTTTGGAACCACTTCTTAAGCAAATAGGATGGGAGGGTATTTTGGACTGGGGTGGTGATGCAAACATGTCAGTCGTGTGTCGTCTCTATGGGAATGCACGAGTTACAACTCTTCCCAATGAACCAGATCCTGCATTTGTAGTTGATATAAATGGTCAGGCTGTCTATGTCACCGCTGACCGCATCAGTGAATTGATGCACATCCCGCGTAATGAAGTGCGCACATTTGATCCCCCCCTCCAGTCGGACCTTGAGGAGGCAACGCGTTGCCTCTGTGGGAAGGACGCCGAGTGGCACAGAGCCGCCCTTACTGCTGGTAGTATGATGCCAAAGTATAGGGTTCTCCACCACATCGTCACATTTAATGTGTACCCGAGGCGTGGTAATAAGTATGACATGACTCCTGCCATGGTGATGCTCCTGTATCGGGTTGTTCAGGGCATTCGAATGTGTCTGCCAACGTTGATTTGCAAGCACATTTGCCAGTTTCTCCTCTCTGCCACTAGAAGTAAAGCAACATCCAATCCTAGAGCTCTTCCTTTCGCTTATCTGATGACCCAACTTGCCAAACAACATGGTCTCCAAGGTCCGGTTGACTCTACTGTCCGTTCAATCCCTCTCTCCAGGACCAACATCCAACTCATGTATTTAGATCCGTTGCCTCATCAGCGTACGGACACCGGGAGATCATCAAGCTCTCAGTAGGAGCATGAGGCAGGTGCAGCACCAGAGGGGCCCCAGCTACCATCAACATCATCCATGCCTTCTACATCATCCGTACCAGATCCGCAACGTGCACACCGCGGCAGGCGTCGAGGCCCCGGTTATCTGCATGGAGAAGCGTCGACTTCACAACCACAAGCTAACGAATTTGCAGTTTTCAAGGAGGAGGTCAGACAGGAGCTTGGAGGGTTGAAGCGACTAGTGAAGCGGGTGTTGCGGGTGGTGAGCCACATTTATACCTGCCAGAGTCAACAGGAGCCATCGCTACCACCTTTGCCAGAGTCCGATGCAGAAGATGATGCAGGTGCAGGTGCAGCAGCAGAGGAGGCTGTGTAGTTCATGTCAGTGAAGATGTGGGAGATTTTTTTTGGTTATATTCACTTGTTTAATCGGTTAACTTGACTTTTTAAACTTTGATAGCTTTATGACTTTTTTTATGTTCCCCCGCATGTAAGCAATATAATGTGCTATGTTTAAATGGGAATATTTGTGCGCTATCAAATGGATCTTTTGTTTATGTTGGTGTCTTTAATTTTAGTTGGACATTTGTCCATTTGAAATGTTTAAGATTAAGACATCGATGGATCGGAATATACATCGATTTATCGGAACATTAATCGGAATTTGTATGATTAAGGATCGCAACTCAAAAAGTAGAAATTCGATTCATCGGACACTAATCTCGATTGATCGTTGAAATATCGATCAATCGGTAAATTATCGATTTAAGAAACAGAGCGCGCCCTTCAGTCTCCTCACCATGCAGGATTAACCCTCGACTAATCGATTAACGACGATTATCCAATTTCGCCACTGCATGTACATATTTACGATTAATCGAAATGATTAACGATTAATCAAAGTAAATCAGATGAATCGCGAAATTGCCGATACGAAATACAGCGTAACCTTTTTCCAGGGGTTTATGCAGGATTAACTACCGCTTAATCGAAACATTAATTACGATTGAGCGCAATTACGATTAATCGATTCAAAGTCCAGCAGATGAATCGCGAAATTGCCGATACGAAATACAGAGTGACCATTTTCTGGGGTTTCTGGGGTTTATGAGTGACCGATTAATCGATTTAATTACGATTGATCGTAATATTATTAGATTAATCGGAACTTTGTGATACCCGCTAATGGTCATCTGGAGCATTTCGATCGATGAACCTACGGTTAATCGGACTTCTTATCGATTGATCAATATTGGTCATGCGCTTAATCAAAATAATAACAGGTTAATCGTTTTTTCAGCGATTAATACAATGCCTTCATTACTTGCTACAGCATGCTTTGAACTGTAAATGCACGTTGAACAAGACATATATAAACACCAAAACTTTCTAAGTACATGAAGTTCACATCACTCCCAAAAATGAAAAAAACCAAAACATAAAAAAGAATTTGATATTCCTATGAATATTGTAAAGTACTTTATGTTCCTATGAATACAAAACACTATACAACCCCAAACATGGAAGTGTCTTCTCCAAACATCACCCAATCTGACGATGCAACACCTTATCCTTTAACCTGTTAGTTGGATCCAACACCAAATCCGCCATTGTAGTGCCCCAGATCCGGGTCTGCCCTATCACAGCACCAACCCGTACCCGAGACCTACTTATGGGCCCAATAGAACCTGATAAACACAATTTCCTGGGCAATTACAATGTAATTATCAGAGTGCATGACTAAAGAAGCATGGAATAAAAATTTTCCATATAATCAAAAGATCATCTGTACTATAATCTCCAAAACATGATATACATGTGAACAAAATACAACTAAGGCAACTAACCGTTCACAATGTTCTTCCCAAAATATACAGATAAGTACAAAAGATTCTTCCAAGAGTATAGGTCCAAAAATATTATTTACATCCCATATACAATCCCCAAAAATACATCATCATAATAAGAACCCTACTACGAGTAGAAATGGTAGCCCTCTAGCCTTTACTCAAGCTCACCCTCAATGCTTGCCCCAATACGCGGCTCACCAAGCAGATCTGAAAACAAATCCGGTAAAACAAAACACGCGTGAGACTTAAAGTCCCAGTAAGCAGCAAACATGCATGCAGAGAAATAGTTTATGCAATTTCGTAACATCATGGTAATATTCACAAGTATAAGATACCAAATGTAAACCAAAACATCTCAAACAGATATAAAGTGAAATTCCAAGTCAAATATCTCAATCGGGTAATTCATGAAATCAAATCAACCATTCCAAGTCAAATGTCTCAATCGAGTAATTCATGAAATCAAATCAACCATTCCAAGTCAAATGTCTCAATCGAGTAATTCATGAAACCAAATCAACCATTCCAAGTCAAATGTCCAAATCAGATTAAAGATCGTTGTCCAAGATTAAGGCCAAGCGGGGTATTTCAACACTGCCGACGAATCAAGGCCAAGTGGAGTACTTCTACACTGCCGACGGAATCAAGGCCAAGTGGAGTACTTCTACACCGCCGACGCATCAAAGCCAAGTGGAATACTTCTGCATTGCCCGATGAATCAAGGCCTAGTGGAGTACTTCTACGCTGCCCGATGAATCAAGGCCGAGCGGAGTACTCTACACTGCCACGGTTCATGAAATCCAAAGTCAATCAAAACAGGTACCATAAAATCCTCAAAACACATTTCGGGCGAGTGGAGTAGTCTTAGAATTCTCAAATAAGTCATCCTACCAAAAATCAATGGATTCCGAGACCAAAAAGTTTTGGACCTCGAAAATATTCTAAGTCTGGATGAAAACGTTGACTTTTCGGTGTAGAATTTTTCTAGACAGATCTACAAGGAGTTTGGGGCTCAAATTCTGGTTGTAGTCTATTGGAGGGTATACAAATCATCTAGAATTTTCTGGGCTTCTGAATCACTCGTTTGGATATCAAACTCAAAAAGTGGCCTTTTATGAAAATCGGGAAAACTGGAAAATTTGGCACAAACTGGAAAGTTGACTTTTTATTGGTTGGGAATTGGGCCTTGAGAGTATTTTTATTGATCCCAAATGGGGGGTAAAACCTTATTTACATGTAAAGACTTAAGTAAATGGAGCAATAAATACACAGGACATTTACTTAAATGTCTTTCATGTAATAAGGGTGCTATGCGAGAAGCTTGGGTTGTTTGAGAAATGCTTGGGGAGAAAAAGGCTTAAGAACTCAAGAAACAGGGTCCACGATTAGGTTGTGGATTAATCGTCCAGGGGCGATTAGCTTTAGTGTTCGGGCGTTGAGCTTTAAAGTTCGGGCGTTGAGGTTTAAAGCAAAGGTAGCGCGCGCACGTTGAAGGTTTACGTTCGCGCGCTAAGGTTCTGGATTAATCGCCCAGGTTAATCCTGATTCGCGATTTATGATAACAGAGACTTGTTTTTAGGGTTTTGGCACAGGATTAATCGCCAACTTTCAGGATTAATCGCAGGGTCGGGATTTTGAAATATTTTGACTATTTTCAACACAAAACTCATGTAAATCCTTTACAACCTTTCCAACATCAAAGTAGGTGATCACAAAACATCCCAACACACTTAAAAACATCTTCTGAAACAAGGATTAATCTCAAATCTACATGAACACAAATCAAACACATGAAACCTCATTCAAGACACAAATCTCAAACCCTAATATAAAATAGGATCAATAGAGTTGGAAGTCCATGGCAAATCAATAGAAAAATAACCAAGATCATCATACAATCAAAACCCTACGAATTTTAGAAGTCCAAACCATCATGCAAGATCATTTCATCAAATAAACCAAACCCTAGAGAGAGAATACGAAAGTTGGTAATTCATTTTGTTTGGAAGGGTTTGCTACTTACTTGTTAATGGAGAAGCACAACTTCTCTTCAAGTTCTCCTCTCCTTCTTCTTCTTTTTCTTCTTGCTCAAGCTTCCAAATGAGCTCACAATCTTCCTCTCTTGATCTATACGTCCAAGACAAGAGAAATGGGTTTTCAAACCCTTAATTAGAAATTAGGGCATCCTTTTATATGCCCAAGTTTTGGGTCTTTCAAATCTGCCCCTAAACAAGGCTTTTATTTAACTAAAACCCTAGGGTGTACCTAAGGCATACCAGGGGTACCTTAGTGTTATTCAAGTGGGGTACCTTGGTATTAAGTGGGGTACCTTAGTGTTAAATGGGGTGTTTGCCTTAGCCACTTCAAAAGGCATGCTTTAGGAATGCTTGGGGGTGTACCTCAGTTAACACAGAAGGGTACCTCAGTTATATGAGGGGTACTTTAGTTATTGGAGGAGGTACCTTGATGTTCCAAGGGATTTACCTTAGTTATTCTAAGGGGTAAACTTTGAATAAGCTTAGGAGGGTGTACCTCAGTTATATTGAGGGTGGTACCTTGATTATTGAGGGATGTACTTTAGTTATACAGGGGGTACCTTTAGGAAATACAAGGAGGTGTACCCTTGGTAGCATGAGGGGTGTACCTTAGTAATATAAGAGGGTTACTTGAGTTATAGAATGGGTGTACCTTAGCTACAAGAGGGGGTACCTTAGCTATATAAGGGGCTATACCTTAGGGAAAATAGTGGGGGGTTACCTTACCTATATAGGGGTTACTTTAGTGAGACAAAGGGGGTACTTTGGCTATATAGGGGGTGTACCCTAGGTAAAACAGTGGGGGTACCTTACTTATGTGAGTGGAGTACCTCTAGGAAATTCAAGGGGTGTACCCTAGGTAATATAGGGGATGTACCTTAGGTATGTTGGAGGTACTTTAGTTATATAAAGGGGGTACCTTTAGCTGTATAAGGGAATGTACCTTAGCTAAACAAGGGGTACTTCAAATAAGATAGTAGGGTACCTTAGTTAAAATAAAGAGGTACCTTAGGCAATACCAATGAGGTATCTTAGGTATAATTAGGGGGTACTTTAGGTATTCGAATGGGGTACCTTAGATAAAACAGGGGGTACCTTAGCCAATATGAGTGAGGTGCCTTAGGTAATGTAAGGGGGTACTTTAGGTATTCATGTGGGGTACCTTAGGCAAACACAAAAGGATACCTTAGGTAAACACAGGGGTACCTTAGGCAATTAAAGTAGGGTACCTTAGGGATACAGGTGGGGTACCTTTGGTATAATTGAGGGGTACTTTAAGAAACACTTGGGTGGTACCTTGGGTAATACTTGAGCATACCTTGGGCACTCAATGGGGGTACCTTAGGAAATACTTGAGTATAAAAGTGGGGTACCTGGGGTATACTTAAGAGGTTATTTGGGCATTCTTGGGAGATACTTAAGGTACACTTGAGAGGTACCTTAGGGATAATTAGGGGATACTTTAGGTATACTTGAGTGGTACTTTGGGTAACACTTGGATATACTTTGAGTAATACATTCGGGTACTTTGGGTAATACATGGATGTACCCTAAGCATTTTGAGCGGTACTTTGGGGAAATACTTTGGTGTACTCTAGGTATACTTAGATGGTACCTTGAGTAGTACATGGATGTACTTTGGGTATACAATGGGAGTACCTTGGGTAATACAAGATGTACTTTAGTGGTATTTGAGAGGGTACCTTGGGTATATTTTGGGAATTACTCTAGGTACACATAAGTCCAATTTTTCAGAATTTGATTTCCAATTCATTTAAGCTAATTGGAGAGTATCTTAGAGAATTGGAATTTAGAAATAACATTAATTAAACTTTCCTTAATAACCTTCATACAGTTCAATTGATTTCTCTAAATCCTCAAGAATAATCCACATTTACCTCATCTTCGTAACACAATTACTTAATTAGTCTAATAATCACACTTTAGATAATTAATCTCAATAATTAAGATATAATCCGGGTCGGGGTTTTACAGCCATCACCTTCTTCCTAAAGTACGGGATATTATCCTGCTTCATAACAAGTAATGATATTAACTTAGCATTGAACAATCATCTATAGGATAATAAATGCATATGATGTAATTAAGTTCTGGAAAAAGATAGCATGCCTGTCCAAATTGAGGGTTTAGCACATGCCCATCCCAAAACTCCATAAACTTCAACACAAAAACACCACAATCATACCTACATCACAAGTTTGGGGTAAACAAAACATAAACGTATTAGAACAGTGTCAAACACCAATCATCCACAAAGACATTATCTTACCCGTTCTTTTGATGAGGCACTGATGCATACTCCCTATGCCATGATGGAATCCCAAACGGTCTTGCGTGGACAAATGTCTCAAATAAGTCCTCAAAAAATTTTGTCTGCCAAATTAAAAGGATGCTTAGCAAATATAAATTACAAATTAACAATGGAAACGCAAACCTACAAGTTTATTAACCGCCTCCCCTTGCAAACCTTGTCTAGAACTACTATCCGAGTCCAACAATTTAAATCTTTTTCCTTTCACATTCAATACTACAAGGAACCAATGGTTCCTTTGGCATACTGGTAGAAAAATCTACATAAAACATTAACTATTAATTAGGAGGAGAAGCCCAATCTAAACATGTGATTGGAAGAACTTGCAAAAATTACTGAGAGAAGAACATTATAAGACAACATGTTTTTTATTTCCATAAAAAAACATACTTAATTTACCATTTCACATTCACGGAGGAGAAACCCAATTGTTTTCAGAGAGAAGTACTTCTTATACATCGTATCAATCTCCTCTTTGCCGTTTATGATTATATCCTATGATTTACAATAGAATTAGAAACGCATGTGCATACCTTATTACACAAATTTAAAGCAAGCTAGAATAGTCAAATATGCTTACAGTGACAACGGGAGAACAATAATGCTTTTTGACTCCTGATGAATATAAACCTTGTCAGTTGATAAGGCAAATAGCATATGCTGCTATTACCTATATTACATAATACATAATAGATATAACCGTTAATATGATTGTGGAATTAACTAGCTATACAACGAGATAAAACTAACATACCATGCTGCCGACCCAACATCCATCTGCCAAGCAAAGCATCTCTTCCACTGTAACATGCATTCCAATGTAATCCACAACAACCAAGCTACACAATAATAAGAAATTCATGTCACAATCGAAACACTACATCGAGGGAAAACTAATTGTGTTTTCCGTCGATCTGGCACACAAATATAAGCATCTCCACACATTAACTTCATGTTCTCTCAGAAACAATATATATAAAGAATTACTTACTTTGTTGGACGCAATTCATTTACATATTCGACAACCCGCTTTTCATCAGGCTTCAACGGAGGGAATTTGTGTTGGACAACGAACGGAGAACACAAATTTTTGGGTTTCTTAATCATTCGCTTGAATTTACTTGAAGAAACAACCTTCGGTTTTGGTGACGCAATCTCCTCAGCAACTTGCACCGGTGACCCTTGCTCATCAGCAACGGCTTCAACCGGTGATGGTGATCGTCTCAACTCATGGGATGAACACCAATCATGGGCTGAATCCGGCTGTTCACCATGGGTTGCTGTGTCTCCGCGTCTCTGGAGGTACAACTTCAATTCCGTGCAATGACGCTGCATCTCTTGAGCAGCAGCTGCCATCCGGTCCATTTGTTCCTGTAATATCTGTATCAATAATCAAGTGTTAAAATTAGATTCAAGTGTGAATATAGAATACTAGTTAACCACCTCACAACTTTGTGCTTTCTCCCACCTGAGATAGATTGCCAGGCAATCCATCGGTGCTTCTCTCATTTCCTCCACTTGCCATATGTGTGTTGGATAACTCCGTCTTCCTTAAGGCTTATCTACATTTCATTCACCAATTTCAAAAATTTGTTTTCCTCAATATTCAGAATAGAGCACCACATCGCACTAATAATAGATAAAATAGCCGTGTCGAGTTAACCATTCAAAGCACTTAAACTTTTTATAAATATTTCATAATTATGAACAACACACCAAATAACATTGAACAATAGGTTAATTAACCCATTAATGGAACTATTACAATCTTATTTTACAATGACCAACTTGACCATTTCATTGTTAGATAAAGCCTAAATTACCTAGCCATGATATTTGTTAAATAACCCTACAATTATATTTCTCTTAAATGACATATACTTTAATATTTCCAATTTCTAGGCTTTTGTCAGCTAAAGTGGCCTTGTTATGCCTTCTAACTCATAAATTTTAAACAAATGTATTTAATTTTTTTTTTAAACTTCGACATCATCTCTCTTACCCATTAAGAGTCAACATGCTACCCACAAACATCTTTAAACTAAACACACCAAATGACATTGAACAATAAGTTCATTAATCGATTAATCGACGTGTACTCGATTTATTGAATGAACAATGTGTTCATTGTTCGATTAATCGCCTTCTATTGAACACATTGATCAATTAAACCGATGAGCTTCAGGCGATTCCAATGAATGTAAACACACCAAATAAGTTCATTAATAGATTAATCGACTTGTAATCGATTTATTGGATGAACAATGTGTTCATTGTTCGATTAATCGCCTTCTATTGAACACATCGATCAATTAAACCGATGAGCTTCAGGCGATTCCAATGAATGTAATCCACAATGTTCTTCGTCACTTTCACATGGTGTAGGAAACCCAAATACATCCATCACTCACGGATTAGGAGAAAAACGATTGACACAAGATTATGCTTAGGGAAAATCGGTTCAGTTCATACCTTGCAGTGATTCCTCCACGAAATCAATGTGCTGCGACAAACCTCTAGATTGAAACCCTCCACGGCCGTTTTCTTCTTCGCTCGACAGAAGCAAGCCCCAAACGAACCAGATGAATCCGTGAGATTGTACAGATGAGAGGGGTTACAATGGCTTTCAAACCTTCTCAATCGCAAACGCCAATGGTCGATTCTCACGCCGGGATGATGGGTCGCCGTCGCTCAGGGAAGCCTTCAAAGTTCCAAACGATTTCGCGCTTAATCGTTCTTTGAGAACGACAGGGCTTGGCTTTTTTTGAACGAAGAAGGAAGGGCAAAATGGGGTATGCAACTTATGCTACAGTGTTTTTGGACTACTTGGTAAATAGTTTTCAAAACTTGCATGCTTCGGTAGGAAAGAATTTTCAACGGGTGTTTTTGTATTTACTTTTCAAAAGACACCCGTATTCGAAATTTTCCCTTTAATAATAGGTTCCAATACGGATCAAGAATCCGTATTCAACCCATTGACACTTTGACAGCCCTAGATACGCATACGAAAACAAAACATAAATCCTTTACTAAAGCTTTTTCATTAGAAAAAAAAAACAAAAACTAATAATTGAACTTGTGAAGCTCAGATAATCGTACAATGAGCCAATACACCCGGCATATTTTGATCATCATATTAAAAGCTAAAACAGCACATCCTGTGCTCTTGGATCATTCACTTCTTGTTAGCAGATAAGAGCTCCAACCATACTTCGATTAAGGGGATTCTGAACTCAGATCCGAGCTCGATAATACTCTCGAAATACAGTCCAAACCCATTTCTCGCAATGACCAAGTTGTCGCAAGCATCTGGAAATGTTCAAAGTCAAAAACAGAAAACCGGTTAGATATAAAAAAATATGGAGCCGCAAACCAAAACGTAAAAGCTTAAAAAAGGAAAGACAGAATAGGGACGCAAGTGGATTCTAACCGCCAACCTCTCAAATCCATCAACGGGAGTGAGCGCTCTTGACATTTTGAGCTGACGGATCCTGGCACAACCAAGAATACATAGCGACCTTTACAACATGCAGAATATCTCTTAAACTTGCCCAAAGAGCCATTACATTAGATCAAAGACCAAATAGAAAGAATAAGCACGCTCCCGCAAATGCCTTTAAAAACTAGGAAAATTAGTATCTTAATAACAAGGTCATCTGGTCAAGGCTTCTTTTTCTCCAAAAATAATATATTAACCAAAAAATTTTTCTTCCTGGAAAGACCTTCACATAAAAAAAAAAAAACAATCTAATTACTTTTCTTGCTTATTACAACAATTATTGAGAAATAATACCAAATGCATCCGAAAATTATAATCCAATCACATTAATAACGCTACCAAAAAACAAGTCCTTAATTCACAATTGTCCAAACTTTCAATCCATTTGGTCTCTCAATTAAAAAATCACTTAGCTACAGGTACTAATTAGTTACCCTTGTTTTCTTCTCAACAAGTCACTTTCATCACATGATGCAATCAGCAATTTAATAGAATAAGTTATCCAAAAATACTTTCACAAGGTGTAAACCCCTAAAGTACAAAAGTTTACACTTCCACGATAATTTTGGGAAATGTAAGAAACGATAAATCAAAACTGTACCATACAATTCAAGAATTTACCATATCCATTGAGTGAAAATAGAAAACAATATTACTGCATCATACAAGAAGTTACATAGAGGCTTGCCAATCATAAATTAAAGGTGAACAATATAATAAATCTCAAAAATAGTTTCACAGAATGCTAAAAGAATGAGAAATGAGGTTATTGAGATTGAGAAACGAGGTTATTGAGAATAACCATACCATTAAGCTACTGCTGGAGGGACCAACACCCAACAATCAAACTGTTTCGTGAATAGCTCAGAGTCGTAGAAATGCTCCCATCCTAGATCTCACCATTTCAATTGCTGTCATTGGGTAACATTCAAGAAAATTGTAACATTATTCAGATATCCAGGAAATTCATCCAACCCCGCATTTATAATCTTCTTCAAGGCTGTGACAGCCGGCCAATAAACCTTAAAGCTTTCCATACAACATAACACATCTATGTGATAGAAGCTGTAACAAACAGTCTACTTCAACATTAATCACATCAACACCTTATCCACTACAAAACCTTTTTACATAAGGTACTAGTGACTCTTTAAAACACAAATTTGCATAGCACAACTCTTGAGCAATATCTTATCTTGCATACCAAAATGATTTTACACAGAAATTGATCTGACCCCTCAATCTGAGAGATTAAATTCTGCAAATCCAATTGCCCGTTTGCTGGAATTGTACCACCAAACATGCTTGTGATAACATTACCAATCATAGAACCCATTGTCTGGGCACACGGACAATATCAAGGCAAGTACAAATAGCCTTAAGACATGATGTGTCAAATGAATGATAGAACTCCTAGCAACCATCCCGGAAGTTAAAGCAGCTTTAAACATGAGTCGATATCGTCTGCACCCATGCACGGCCTTTGTGATTGTCGCATTCACATTTGAAAAATATTCATTTTAGAAGTGATTTTTTAGAGTTATAATACACCATTCACAAAGGCGTGTGTTTGATATTTTGGGTGCAGACAACTTCTATTCGTTAAAGATTGGATGCTTGCAAGCAAGCTATTTCTTCCCCCGAAGGATGCCAATTGAATTTTTAAGGCAGATTACTTGAAAGCATAATGATAACAGGAAATAAACAAACGCATAGAATATGTACGCACCTTATGCTATGAGACTTGTCCGTTGATATCAAGATCCAATTAGAAGAAGGTTGATTGCCAACTCAGTGTTTGAATTTGCTCGACATATTCACGAATCCGAGTGATGTTATGCATCACAAACCGATCGACGTGCGGGAGAGCAAAAAGTAAAAAAAAAGAAAAAGAAAGAGGAAGAGCGAGACGCACACACCAGCGGGGAGACCCCGGGCTAAAACCCCATGCGGTCACCCCGAAAACACAAAAAAAGAATGATTTTATTGATTTCTTTTGACCTGCCATGCAAGCGCACCCGCCATGGCAAAGGTCTGATCACATAAACCATTTCCCTGTTCATTCAGGGCTTCATCCTGCTTTCTTCAAGATTCTGAAACAACAAACCTAACTCTCACATCGGTAATATCCAGATCACATCAGATTGCATCGTTTACAACCAGATGAGAAACTTCATCGACCAAGGTCGGCGAAAAAGAAGAACTCATCCATTGTCAAAAGTTCAGCAGTGAACTCTTCGATCTCGCGAAACTCTGCAACGATCTCCTCTGTTTAACCCAAACCTAACGAATGCCACACGATCTCAACCGCAGCGTTAATCCTGCAAAGAAACAACATAAAAAAAATTCACCGATCTGATCTGTGATATTATTGATAAAGATTTGCCACTGAATCAATTATCATTAGGGAACCGCTCCTCTAAAAGTATTGCGTAATTAGATATAACGCAAAGTTAAACATTGAAGAAAAAGGTCAACACAGATTAGACGATGAGATCAAAGGTCAACACAAATGTATTCCGAAACGAGATGAGAGCAAAATTTCGTTGAAACAATTACAAAGCTACAACTACAAGTAGACCAACTTTGCGAAATTAGTAAAATTCTGGTGAAATTGATGAAATTCTGACGAAATTGTCGACGTACCGACGAAATGCTAGAAAATCATTTCGGAGTCATTTTTCGTGCCACTAAGGGCACGAAAAGCGAAATTAATGTCAAACCTTGAAATGAGATATACCGCAAGAGGTATCGCAAGAAACAAAGATTTAAGGCTTTGAACTTGTTCAACACAACAGAAAACAGACTGCAAGAAGTAGAAGAGGAAAGACAAAACCAATCAACAAATAATAAAGAGACGAGTGGAAACGATAAAGCAAATACGATGACATAAATCGACAAAGCCAGATCTAGAAACCCTAACTCAAGACTATTAAGGAAAACATATAACCAAATCGAAGATGGCCAAGCAAGTTATCAGAATCAACAGAAATAAATCGAAAGAGAGCCTACAAGGGAGAAGCATATACGCAATCTATCGTTCGATCGATCTCCGTCCTCTTCTTCCTCCTCTGTTGTTAGCATTCTTTTTGCAGTCTTTCTTTCATTCGCTATCCACTTGACTATGGAATCGTCGTAGTCCGCCATAAAGATAGTGTAAAAAGAATTGCGAGAGACTGCAGGAATCACAAATTACAGGAACGGGAAAGAATGAATGAAGAGAGAAGGGTGTTAAGTCAAGTTGGAAATGAGAACCTCACTTATAAAAGGGCAGAAAACCAGTTGGACGGTCCAGATGATTCTAGTTGTGACAGATCGACGGCGATTGTATCACACACTTGTGTTTTGTACCTTAAAAGTACCGCCAGGCGTCTTGGCGTTTACATACGCAACGTTGAGATCTTCGCTTACAGCTGTCATGCTTTAAGGCTCGTGTAATTTTTTAAAGTGATAAAACAGAACGCATTTCATGATACCATCGGCATAGATTTGTTTTAGGGTGTGGCCCCTTATTGACACGGTCATGCTGCATCGTCAGGCATCAGCCGCCCTGTAGCCTGCTTCAGCATCTGATGGTTTTTGTGTTTTCACAATTTTCAATGTAAAAGCATTTTTAACATTAAAATAAAAGTTGAAATCTTCTGTTATATTTTGGTGAATTGGCACCAATTTTGGTAATGAGATACTCTGTGAGTGTTTTTTATATGATATTCACTTGAAACGTTTACAATAATGAAAAAACATTATCATAGGATGTTCCACATGACAGCATTTCACAATAAAGTAGACGCCAACTCAAAAAAGCATAAGAAGATTTCATTCCATGTCGGATGTTTCATGTGATAGGATTTGACACATGCCGCAATGTCATCCCATGAAACACCTGTGGCCAATGAGAGCAACTACTCTCCCTATCCTCCAGTGATATTAATACACATATCTTTGAATTAGTAAGCTTTTCCTGGCATTTAAAATTCCTAATTTAATTCAAGTATACGTGTATTGATTTCATTGAAGAACCGATAAAAGAGGAGGATTGAAGATCCGAGAAGAATGGCTCTCGTGACAAATTGAGATCTTGAGAAGTAAGATTTGAAGTCTTTTTGAAGTGAAAAGGAAGAGATCAATTATCCATATTTATCTACAGATTTCGAAGAGAAATGTTAGAACTTATTATTCAATTGTCCATATATTGGCTAGTACAAACAGATTTATTGGTAAATCTCATTTTAATAATCGAAGCCTTTATATTTCTTTAATAACTTGTACTTAGGTCTCATTTGGCATTCATTAAGTTGGGTTTGATGTTCGATAAAGGATGACTGATTCTAGTAGAGTTTATTAAATATCATATGTTTGTTATTGTTTTAACTTAAAAGAAATTTTCATAAATGACAAGTCTGTCATTGTCATATAAAAGAGTTTTCAAAATTAGTTTCAAGCATATCTTTTAGAATTAATAGATATTACAAGTATGACTCCATACTTTTTAAAACTCATTTTTAAAATCTAAAAAAGGGTGTTGGGCCCATTCCTCTTTGTAACTGAGTTGTGTTTTGTATATCCAAGACCAAGTAATAGAAGACGAAACTAGTACTAAGTTATGATACCGATAATACATATAGAAGGGTTCCATTGTTTTTAAGACCGATTCACATCCTGTGAGAGCCTTTACCTACACCGTTATGTAAGATTGTGCCAACTGTAATTAAAAATTTACAATTATGCTATTCTTTTAATACACATAAATTTTTTTTTTATTTTAGAGAAAACCCACTAAGGCAGGAATAACCTTAGTGGCACTCCAACGGTGGGAGGAGGGTTGAGGCAGACCCTGACCTGTATATTAAATCAAGAAACATACTTACAACTTCTTGGGGGGGACATAAAACCTTACCCCTGACAAAACCAAAAAGAAAAAAGCTAGGATCTAATGGCCTGGGGGGGACATAAAACCTTACCCCTAACAAAACCAAAAAGAAAAAAGCTAGTATCTAATGGCCAAAAAGCCTATTCATTCATGAAATAAATAGTTTTTAACTTGAGGAGATAAATCAGAATACAAATCATAACGTTTTTGGGTAAATTGAACACAACTCTCATTAGCCAAAGTATCTGTTACTGTGTTTGCTTCCCTGTAGACGTCTTGCATTACCCGATTGAAAGAGTTTAGTCTATCTTTTATTTCTTTCCACCAAACTAGGAATTTCCAAGGGATCGAAGCCAAACCAATAATAATATCCACAAGAATCTTAGAATCCGATTCCATCTGAAGATCTTGAAAACCCTTACTATCTGCCAAGCGGAGACCATCTCTTAACGCCAGTAGTTCAGTCATGAGATTTGAATTAATGCCATAATAATCAGAAAACGCAGCACAAAATTGACTTGAAGAATCCCCGAATAACTCCACCTCCTCCACATATACCAGGATTTCCTTTTGAAGCTCCATCCACATTCAAGATAAAAGAGTGATTTCTTTGTCTTTTCCATGAGATTTTAATACACATGACTTGCTCCTATGAGGGCTCCAAAAACACGTGTAGATAGAGGCTCTGCAGGATATCAATTGTTCTACGATTTGTTTCCTTGCATTTCCAAAAACGGATCATATATTAAAATTAAAATAATAATAAACGATAATTTCAAAATCATAAGCACAAAAATGGTTTCTTAATCAATATCATAATAAAAAAATTTACTAGCAATAAAAAACATTAAAAATACCTTCTAAAAGTAACAATTAAAAATCCTTAAAGAACTATATAATAGTCTTCTTAAATATTTTATAATTCACCTATAATATCAAAATGTTTTCTAAATTATAATTTTTTTTCTCAAGATAGTAATTAAACACGATACACATTTAACACACTCATTAAAATAACATGTTATTTTAAAAACAAGACATAAAACCTAGAGCTAACATAAATCTTTTTTTTTTCTAATTTTAAGTACCAAAACTATTTTTATTTAAGAAAAATAATACTTTATTTAGAATTTTACTATAAAGTAAATTTAATACAAACCACATATCAAAATTTATTCATCATACATAATTACGACATTCGTTAAAAGCATAATATAAAATTTTTAATAAATTTAACTTAAAACTTTTTTAACATACGAAAACTTTTTCAACATTTTAAAGATAAATCTTAATAACAATAGAGATTAATAATTTTAATTAACGAATTAAGAAGCTTAAAACCCAAAATTTTATTATAATACTAGAAATATAAATTTATTAAGACTTCATAAAAAACGTGAACAAAAAGTTGTGCAATGCATGTTACCGTAAGAAAGATATAACCAATTTTAAGGTGTTATAAAAATGTTTTTAAGAAATAAGAACGCACTTTTCATACAAGTCCCTACCAACACAATGCGAAATTACCTCTCTAGCCAGTTTAATTTCTTCTGGAAGTTTATTCCGAATCCCACTTCACCAGGACTACAACTCAACCCAATTGGATACGAATGGTATCCACCTTATCCATAATTGAACCGATTACTAGACACCCAAATTCGTATTGACCGATATCCGGATAGTATTGCGGCTCTTGGGATTTGTCCCATATCGGCCGGGAATCTCGCATAAATGTTTAAATATTATATGAAAAAGTTATTATTTTTCGATTTCATTTGGATATCGGTCGAATATGATACATCTTATTTTCGAATTGGAATTCAATCCAGAAACGTATTCGATCCAAAGGAAATAGTTGCATATTTGAATTCGAATACGCAAACCTCACATAAATCCGTTACTAAAGCTTTTTAATTAGAGAAAAAAAAACTAAACAAAAACTAATACTTGAGCTTGTAAAGTTCAGATAATTGTACCATGATACACCTGGCATATTTTGATCATCATATTAACAGCTAAAACAGCACATCCTGTGCTCTTGGATCATTCACTTCTTGTTAGTAAATAAGAGCTTCAACCATACTTCAATTAAGGGGATTCTGAACTCAGATCCGAGCTCGATAATACTCTCGAAATACACTCCAAACCCATTTCTCGCAGTGACCAAGTTGTCGCAAGCATCTGGAAATGTTCAAATCAAAAACAGAAAACTGGTTAGCTATAAAAAAATATGGAGCGGCAAACCAAAATGTAAAAGCTAAAAAAAGGAAAGACAGATTAGGGACGCAAGTGGATTCTAACCGCCAACCTCTCAAATCCATCAACGGGAGTGAGCGCTCTTGACATTTTGAGCTGACGGATCCTGGCAACCAAGAATACATAGCGACCTTTACAACATGCAGAATATCTCTTAAACTTGCCCAAAGAGACAATACATTAGACCAAAGACCAAATACAAAGAATAAGCAGGCTCCAGCACTTCTAAAACTCTAAATTTATCGGGAGATAAAAACGAACACCCGCAACATGCCCCTTTAAAACCATGGAAAATTAGTATCTTAATAACAAGGTCATCTGGTCAAGGCTTCTTTTTCTGCAAAATTAAAATATTAACCAAAAAAATTTTCTTCCTGGAAAGACCTTCACATTAATAAAGACAATCTAATCTCTTTTCTTGCTTACTGCAACAATTTTTTAGAAGTAAAAGCAAATGCATCCAAAAATTAGAATCCAATTACATTAGTGTCACTACCAAAAAAAGTCTTTAATTCACAATTGTCAAAACTTTCAATCTATTTGGTCTCTCAATTAAAAAATAACTTAGCTACAGGTACTAACCAGTTACCATTGTTTTCTTCTCAACAAGTCACTTTCATCGCATGATGCAATCATCAATTTAATAGAATAAGTTATCCAAAAATACTTTCACAAGGTGCAAAACCCAAAAGTCCAAAAGTTTACACTTCCACTAAAATTTTGGGATATGTACAATAAATCAAGACTGTACCATACAATTCAAGAATATACACAGCAATGCGAATTTACCTATCCATTGAGTGAAAATAGAAAACAATATTACTGCATCATACAAGTTACATGGAGGCTTGCCAATCATAAATTAAAGGTGAACAATATAACAAATCTCAAAAATAGTTTCACAGAATGCTAAAAGAATGAGAAATCAGGTATTGAGAATAAACATACCATTAAGCTACTGCTGGAGGGACCAACATCCAACTATCAAACTGTTTTGTGAATAGGTGAAAGTTGAAGAAATGCTCCCATCCTAGATCCCACCGTTTCAATTGCTGTCATTGGGTAACATCCAAGAAAATTGCAACATTATTCAGATATCCAGGAAAGTTCATCTTCTTCAAGGTTGTGACATCCTGCCAATAGACCTTAAGGCTTTCCATACAACATAACACATCTATGTGATAGAAACTAACATACAAAGTCTACTTCAACTTTAACCACATCAACACCTTATCCACTACAAAACCTTTTTACATAAGGTACTAGTGACTCTTATAAAACACAAATTTGCATAGCACAACTCTAGGGCAATATCTTGCATACCAAAATGATTTTACACAGAAATTGAACTGACCCCTCGATCTGAGATATTAAATTCTGCAAATTCAATTGCCCGTTTGCTGGAATTGTACTACCAAACATGCTTGTGATAACATTACCAATCATACAACCCGTTGTCCGGGCACAGTCAAGTACAAATAGACTTAAGTCATGAATGATATAACTCTTAACAACCATCCCGGAAGCCAAAGAAGGGTTAAACATGAGTCGATATTGTCTGCACCCGTGCATGGCCTTTGTGATTGTTGCATTCCCATTTTAAAAACCCATTTTAGAAGAAAGATGATTTTTTAAAGTTATAGTGCACCATTTACAAAGGCCTGTGTTTGATATTTTGGGTGCAGACGATTTTTGTTTGTTAAAGATTGAAAGCAAGATGATAACAGGAAATAAACAAACGCATAGAATTTGTATGTACCTTATACTATGAGACCCGTCCGTTGATATCAAGATCCAATTAGATGAAGGTTGATGCCAACTCAATGCTTGAATTTGCTCGAGATATTCGCGAATCCGAGTGATGGTATGCATCACAAACCGATCGAAGTGCAAAAAAACAAAAAAACAAAAAAACAAAAAAACAAGGAAGAGCGAGACGCGGCACACCAGCGGGGAGACCCCGGGCTAAAACCCCGTGCGGTCACCCCCAAAACACAAAAAATAATGATTTTATTGATTTCTTTTGACCTGCCATGCAAGCGCACCCGCCATGGCAAAGGTCTGATACATAAACCCTTTCCCTGTTCATTCAGGGCTTCATCCTGCTTTCTTCAAGATTCAGAAACAACAAACCTAACTCTCACATCGCTAATAACCTAACTCTCACATCGCTAATATCCAGATCACATCAGATTGCATCGTTTACAACCAGATTTGAAACTTAATCGACAAAGTTCAGCGAAAAATAAGATCTCATCCGTTATCAAAAGTTCAGCAGCGAACTCTTCGATCTCGCAAAACTCTGCGGCGATGTCCTCTGTTTAACCCAAAACCAAACGAATGCCAGATGATCTGAACTGCAGCGTTAATCCTGCAAAGATAAAGATTTGCCACTGATGTGATCTGTGTGATATTATTGATAAAGATTTGCCACTGAATCAATTCGAACCGCCCCCTCTCAATGAATTGTTTAATTAGATAGAACGCAAAGATAAACATGGAAGGAAAAGGTCAACACATATCAGATAGGAGCGATGAGGTATACCACAAGAGTTATCGCAAGAAACAAAGATTTAAGGCTTTGAACTTGTTCAACACAACAGAAGACAGACTGCAAGAAGTAGAAGAGGAAAGACAAAACCAATCAACAAATAATAAAGAGACCAGTGGAAACGATAAAGCAGATACGATGACAGAAATCGGGAAAGCCAGGTCTAGAAACCCTAACTCAAGATAAATAAGGAAAACAGATAACCAAATCGAAGATAGCCAAGCAAATTATCAGAATCGACAGAAAGAAAACGAAACAGAGCCTACGAGGGAGATGTATATACACGATCTATCGCTCGAACGATCGATTTCGCTATCGATTCCCGTCCTCTTCTTCCTCCTCTGTTGTTAGCATTCTTTCTCTTATCAGCCCTCCACCTGACTATGGAGTAATCATAGTCCGTCATAAAGATAATATAGAGGAACGGAGAGATACCTCAGTCATCACAAATTACCAGGGGTAATAGCCGGGGGGCGTCAACAGATGATTCTGTCCGTGATAAATCGATGATTATCATATCGGACGCTTGCGTTTTGCACGATAAATCGATTTGGATTATTCAAATTTTTATGATTGACCAAGACGTGGCTTCCAGAGTTTAAACCACACTCTTGTACGGAAAACCAACATGGGAAGGGCGCTTTTTATAAGGAAAATCGGCTGGGAATTTCCGTTCTCAGCCGATGTGGGACAATGGGATGCCGTGTTCTTTTCCTTTGTTGTTTAAACAATATAATATTTTATCTATTCATACTATATTTGAAAATGCCCCTTGGATTCGTGCCTACAACAATTCAGAACTTTTCCCAAAACGCCAATTGTTTGCATAATTTGAGTTTCAATCATACAAGGCTATACCCATCTCAACACAAACCAGTTAATTTTGTAACTGCCCTCACTTTTCCTCTCTCTATTCCCTTTCTCTAGGTGCAGTCTTGCACGTGCACCCCTGCAAGTAAATATAATAAATATAAATATAAAATAGGATATTAGGATAAAAATATTTGTAACTGTATTTGATCCGACGAATGTAGATGCATATTTGAATTTGATTTTTAGAGACTTGAGAGTCTGAAGCGATAAGAATGAGAGCACTGCAATGAGATCCTACCAAGAGTACTAGTCAAACGATAAATGTTGATCATTTTTGTGTATCAAAGTATAAGGTAATATCAAACTCTTTATCCTAATTAGAAAATGGCAGCTTGCTGATATTTAATTGAACCTTTTTTCAATTAAATATTAATTTTTTGTGCATTTGATTAGATTTTGATCGAAATTATTCTATGTTAATTATATTAAATGAATAGATAAAATTAAAATTTTTTGATATTTTTAATGATTTCTTTTCAATTAAATATTAAGTTTATTGTGCATTTGATCATATTTTGATCGAAATTATTCTATATTAATTATATTCAATGAATAGATAAAATTAAATATTTTTAATGATTTTTTTCAATTAAATATAAGTTTTTTGTGCATTTGATTAGATTTTGATCGAAATTATTCTATGTTAATTATATTAAATGAATAGATAAAATTACAAATTTTTTGATATTTTTAATGATTCTTTCTTTAACCCCTTAGCATTGATGGTAGCATACAGGACGAACTATGAGGCGGAACAAACTATGAGGGTATCCTTAGAAATACGTTTTTAAGATCCTGACGTTAATATTTGTGTTAGATAATCTTGCAACAATCAGTGGCGGAACCAAGACTCCAAATTTGAGAGGGCAAAAAAAATTTCAATTAACACTTCTCATGAAATATAGAAATTTCAATGAGTTGGGGGGACAAACTAGAAATTTTAGAGGGAGTTCTCATGAAATATAGAAATTTTGATGAGTTGGGGGGGCAAACCATAAATTCCCCCCCCCCCCCCCCCCCCCCCCCCCAAGCTTTAACGTGGTTCTGCCACTGGCAACAGTGCATATGCTTATAATCCTTGTCATGTTTTAATCCTACGTCTTTGACAAAATTAAGTAATGACCGATGGGTATAGCTTTTGTTGGGATGAAATTGTCTGCCGCACGTTGGGATGAAATCGTCTGCCGCTACTTAGATGCGGCAGACCATGCAGTTGCCTTAGATGTTGTCACATGTAGCATCTAACAGCAACTGCTTTTCACAATTTTAAATGTGAAACAGCTATCTTTCATGTTCAAAATTGTGAAAGCAGCTACCATTAGATGTAGCACGTGGCAGCATCTAAAGCAGCTGCATGAATTGTCGCACCTAAGTGGTGGCTTTTATATACTAGAAGAAATGCACGTGTAGTGCTGCAAGTGTGTAGGAAGGACCGGAAGGAGACATTGTCGGAAGGAACAACTGCAAAATTGATTGTTGGTTTTTTGAAAAAAACTAAGTTTAGCCCGTTCTATCCTTTTATTAATAAATCTTTTCAATAGTGTGTAAGGGTTGTTTTGGAAAGTTGCGTATATTGTTTGGCACGATTCCCAATATTTGGGGCCTAAAGGTATGTTCTCTCTAAGGTCTTAGATTCGAACTCTCTTAGGCACAATCTCCTGGACCCACATAAATAAGGTTTATGGGCCTTAGTCTTACGTGGGTCATGGGCTCTCAAGGATTAGTTGGTTGAGTGTAAACGGGTCCGAATACCCTGATTTCCAAAAAAAAAAAAAAAAGATTCCCAAAGGGCCTCTTCTCATTATATATAGCATAGATTTTTTTTTCTTTTATTTTTGGGGTTGGAATTAGACCTGTCTATAGAAGATAAAATTCGTTAACAGACAATATCTTGTTCGCCATGAAGATAAACTTGAGAATTTTTTTCTCTTCAAATGATCTTTTTAAATATAAATGTACAAATTACGATGAAGGGGATGCACAAATTATGATGAAAGGGTGAATGAGTGCAAAAGATTTTGGTGCAGATGACACGAATCCATCTAAGGATCTGATGGCTTGATTTTGATTTAAAAAATGTCATATACAACAAAAGATAATCATTTCAGTTCAATATTAAATAAATCATTATAGGATCATCATCCAAAATTTTGGATATAGTAGGGTTTATTCTCACCGTGTACATTTTTTTATACTACTAATGCATCCATAATATGATTTTTCTTTTCTTTTTTTTTTATTTGGGGCACTTGTATGTTAACTTTGGCAGTTTCAATATCTATATTGTAATAAGCACAAAATACGTTAATTATTTTTTATGTATACAAAATACATTAAATTTTATATACTAAAAATACCATTATTTAAAAAAAGTTTTTTAATCATTTGTTTTATTGTCCTATATAGAATCCTAAATCTATAAAATAAATTTACAACTATAAACCTGAAAAACCAAGAGATGAGAATAAAAAAAGAGTCTATTTGATTCAGAACTTCAGTGTATTTTCCAAAACCTTTTCAACAAAACTTGGTCTTAAAAGAAAAGAGAAAAATAGAATTGATGTAATAAAACAAATCTAAATGAAAAAATAAAAAGAGTATTGATAATTTTTAAAAGACTTCCATTTTTTTTATTGCACCCTATATTTATTTCTAAATCCTAAGCTAATATATTATTAAAAAAAGGGTAAATTACACTTATCTCCCTTGAGGTATGCTATAATTACACTTAGCTCCCTTGAGGTTTCTGAAATAACACTTTCCCCCATTGAGATTTGTGTGTGAGTCAAAATAACACTCTTTCATTGAAGTTTCTATCAAAACAGTAGTGATAATTAGTAAAATAATTTGAACTTGACAAGATTACCCCTTCACAAAGATGAGAACAAAAATTTTAATGGCCTAAGGCATAACTATCATTTAAATTAAATGGGGGTAATCTTGTCCAGTTCAAATTATTTTACTAACTATCACTACTGTTTTGATGGAAACTTCAATGAAAAAGTGTTATTTTGACCCATATACAAATCTCAAGGGGGGAAAGTGTTATTTCAGAAAACTCAAGGGAGGTAAGTGTAATTTACCCTTAAAAAAACAAGGAGAGAGAGAAAGGTATTGGCTAATATCCATTTGCAGAAAGACTAGGCTCCGTTTGGATTTCGAGAGATTGCGAGAAAGACATGTGAGAAAAGAAAGTAAAAGAAAAGTGAAGTAAAAGAAACTGAAAAGTAGTTTTCTTGATACTGTTTGGATGTCGCGAGAAAATTTTATGGTTTTAATTGAAAATCTATAATTTTGTGTTTGGATAGTGAGAAAGTTAATAGAATCCTAAATACAATTTCCAATTATACCCTCACATAAGCATAATCACATAAGGCATACGCAATGTATGGCTTATGTGAGTCCATAAGCTCCACAAACTAAATAGGTTTTTGGTCGAAAAGGCATATTATGGTAAAGCGAAGAAATATCCAGATTGCAACCACCATTCTCATGAGTTTGTGCATTGGCCCCTTTTGTCCTTATTAGTTGCATTTAAAGGGCGTGTTGGAATGAGCATTTCCACGTCCAGAAATCTCCACTGACCTCTTTTTTTTAATATACCCAGACATCAAAGTGTCTTAAAAGTTCAGAAGCAAACAACAGTTAACGAGAAGTTTGTTCTGCAAGGCCTTTTTCACTGAAACAAACATTATCGAAAGCTATTCTCTAAACAGAATATCCATCCACAAATGAAACAAGCTCAAGTGGGTACCCCCTATAGGGTAGGCAAAACAAATTTTACGAGGCACCATTTTCATAAGGCTCGTCAAACTGTGGGGACTCAGCAGAGTGATTGGTCTCTGCTGAAATTTCCACCCCAGGTGTGGATTTGTCTGGCTGAGTTGGTACTGACAGCTTCTCCAATTTCTTCTTCTCCTTCAGTACAACCTGCCTTGGCAATACTTCCAGTAGAAAACTTCCTCCGTTCCATATTGATGCAGAAACCTTAAGTATTTGGAAGATCAAATGCATTTCATATGACTCAAGGACTGAAAAGTGTTTAAACTGACAAAACACATTTTATTCCAGATAAAGCTTGCAGAAACAACAGAGGTGGCTACACCAAAGTCCTATAGAGTGCCTACCAGAACCATAATCTGAACTAATTGGTGATTTAGAACCTCAATTAAAAAGTTCAGAAGAAAGATAATGCAAAAAAAATTTCAGCTGCAAAGATTCTCACCGAAGTATTTAACCTCCAGAGCAAGGGGAAGAAAAAGAAAAAAAAAACCCGGACTGATGCGCGTGTTAGAAGAAGGCTCTGTCACATAAGCTTTCAGATTACCAAGTAACTAATGATGCTAGACCGCCTGAAATTCTAGTTACGTTTAAGAGAACCGAGATTTGGATGTTTACACCTCACGCACTAAGAATCATTAACATTTCATCTTCCTTCCATGAGATGTCATAAAATTAACAAAAGCTGAGACAACCCTGAGCAAATCACTCTTGAAAACCTAAACAAGAAACCAAAACGTTTAGGACAAATAGCTGCTCGTTGGTTATAGTTTCAGTTGATCAGCAGAAAATATCATTCGTTAAACCTAATTGCATTGAAGGAGAGACATCACAAACCCTTAAATCGAAAGAACTTGCCTATCCATCTAACACAAAACCTCAAATAAACCTCACAAGGCAGAAAACAGAAGATCACAGATCATCATTAAAAAAAATAGGAAAAAAATCAGGTCAATTTTAAATCGAAAACAAAGAAGAGACTAAAGATGGCATGAGCGCGAGAACAGAATACCTGTTTTTTTTTTTTTCCTACCAAAAAAAAAAGAGAGAACGGCATTTTCGATACGTTGTGTCGGTTGCGTTTCTCATGACACAGAATCCGACTATTTGTTGCATGAAAAAATTTGGCACGATTACTTCTCTTTTTTCTCTCGAGAAACTGTGTGGCCTACAGTTTCTCATTATCCAAACACATATCAGATATGAGAAAATGTTATTTTCTTTCACATTCCACATTCTCTTGGTAGCCAAACGCAGCCTAAGGCCCCGTTTGGATAGCGGGAGAATACAAGAAAGTGAATGAAAACATGCTTTTCTCGCTTCCTAAGTGCGTTTGGATGACTAAGAAATTGTGGGACCCACAGTTTCTCAAGAATGAAAATGATAAAATTGTCCCTCTTTGTTTCCTGCACCTAAGCATCGGATTCTGCGTCATGAGAAGTGAGATTTAAAGATTTGCCAATAATACCCTTCTCCTATTGACGATTATTACTGGGGAAATTGGTTTCAAGTGATAATTTCTTAAAATAATTTAGATTCAGTCACCCAATTCTTCATAATTGCAGAATAATAATATTTTTAAAAATAAATGAGAATAAGTGTCATTTCACTTATTCTAACCATCATGAGTTATTGACCTAATGCAAAATGAGTGGATTCCTATTTTTATGGACAGTAACATATATAGGCATATATGCGCAATGTACCAGTCTCATATTTCTAATCCTAACGAACAAATCTCTATAACACAATTGTAATTACCAGAAACTTACGAAACCAATTTAATGGTTTAATTAAAACTATAAGAAACACGAAAAATATAAAATAAAACTTTTAAAAAAAACGTAAATTAAAAAATGGACAAACATTAAGTACAAGGATGACAATGGCGCTAGTCTCTTCAATTAACTATCAAGTAAGCAATAAGAAAAAAGGAAAAAATATATATTAAAAAAAACACTATCAATAGATATAAGTTGACTACCCAAAGCTAGAGCTGGCAAAATGTGAACCGACCCGATTTACACGGGTTTGGGTTGACCCGTATATTAATTAGGTTGGCAAAATGTGAACCGCCAGTAATCAGGTCAACCCGATTATGACCCAGCAACCCGATAGGTAACCCGATTTAAAAAAAAGTGGCAAAAAGTGTCCTGTCCCAATTAAACCCCAAATCAACCCGAACCCAGTACAACCTGACCCAAAGCCAAAGCCATGCATACGTGTGAGGGTAGAATTGGAAATTGCATTCAGAATTCTAATAATTTTCTTGCTATCCAAACACAAAATTCTAGATTTTTAGTTAAAACCACTAAATTTTCTCATAACATCCAAACAATATTGAGAAAATTACTTTTCAATTTCCTTTACTTCAATTTTCTTTTACTTTCTTTTCTCACATCCTTTTTTTGTATTCTCTCGACATCCAAACGAAGCCTAAGGGAAGTATTTCAATAGGAAACTTCTAAAAGGGCAAATTTTTAGGGCTTATGATTTTGAATCCGAAGCTGATATTGGGCTTTGTTGGACTTGGACGTAGACTACAAGAATCATATTCAAGGTTATTGAGTCAGAACACGTGTCGTAAGTCGGGCTCAACGGATCAATCCTCAAAACACACTTAAAAACATCAAATTTAAACTCACCCACTAACGGTCGGTTAAGCTGTTTCATACGCGCCCTGCGTACAGTAGAACACACCAATATCTGTACCGTTAAATGGATCATGGCATAGACGAGGCGACCAATCGGAACCCAAAAATGCGAGCATAAGGACGAGGTTCAAGACAGCACCATCACGGCCAGACACAAAAAATGTCTGTTTCATCGTTCTTGGAGTCTCTCCCTCCCAGACAGACAAAATTCAACCTTTTGATGGTAAAGGCTCCCTCTCTCTCTCTCTCCTCTCTTCCGTTTCGTTGTCGTTTATCAAATCTAATACTCGGACTGTCGTTGCACAAGGCCTCGGTATATCCCTACAGCATCTTGTTTTATCCTCGACACCTGCCTTCTTCCTCTTTCGTTTAGAACTTTTGTTTAATCTCTTCTCCTCCTCTCTCCCTGTGCATCCTCTCCTTCTCTCTCTATCTCTTCCGCCTTCCTTCTCTGCTTACTCTGGTCAGTTCCGCTAACGAACGCATGGCGCGCACGCTGCCTATCTTGCACCACCATCTTCTCTTCTCCACCCAAGCGACCACGTCTCAAGCTTTCCCCTGTGTTTCCTTCAAATCCAATAGAGCTCTCCATTTCGGAAAGAGTCTCGACTCGTTTCCTTATTCGTCTGCTGGATATTCTTTTTCTTCTTCTTCATTCACTCGAACAACGCGCGTTTCCACAGCCCCGATTGAACATGCACCAGTGCCGGAATTCGATTTCCAGGAAGAAATCTCCCGTCTGCAGAGTCTCAGGTCGAGACTCGCAAATTCGACGGGCCTGAAAGAGAAAATTCGGGTGATTTCTTCTGATACTAAAGTGAAGGAATTCTTTCGTGATATTAAAAAAAGTGGCTTTTCCGGGGTTTTAGATTCTCGTCAGCTCGGTCTCTACGAGGTGTTTTTGCTAAAATGTTTGGTTGCGGCGGGTCAGGGACATGTTCTCAGCTTCGAGTTGGATGTGGTCAGGGACATGTTTTATTTTACCAATGCTTGGTATTTTCAGATATCAGATAATGGCCTTAGAGCTGCTTTCTCAATCAACATCCGAAAGACACACCGCAAATTGTTCCCAGCGCTTAAATGAGACAATGGAATGCCAGGTTTTAGAAATTCGTTCTCCTAGTGGACTTGATCTTTCTCAAAATATAGAGTATGCATCGCAAGCAGCTCTATGGGGAATTGAGGTTGGCTCCTAAAGTATATTTTTAACTGTTCCTCTTTATCCCCTCCTTTTTTTGTGCTTGTCAGTTTGATATATCATACATTATGTTGGACCTGTAATGTAGACTTTTTTCATTTCAGGGTTTGCCTGAATTGGGTGAAATTTACCCTTTGGGAGGCTCTGGGGACAGGCTTAATTGGTTTGATTGATCCTGACACAGGTGAATCTCTTCCTGCTGCAATGCTTCCCTATTGTGGACGGACTTTATTGGAAGGTCTTATTAGAGATCTTCAGGTATGGTATTTATGTTTTTCAAAACTTAAAAGCCTTGTTTTTGCTTTTCATACATGGGAAAAAGTACATGCATTAGTTTAATTTCGTGGATTGTGTAATTACTCACCTTTATTAGCAGCTGTGATTATCTTCCTCTTCTGTTATTTTCAGGCGAGAGAGTTCTTGTATTTGAAGCTGTATGGAAAACAATGCATCACTCCTGTTGCCATCATGACAAGTTCAGCGAAGAACAATCACAAACGCATCGCTTCACTTTGTGAAAGACTTCAATGGTTCGGAAGAGGTCAATCAAGTTTCCAACTTTTTGACCAGGTTTCATATATATTACTATCTTTGTAACTTAGCTGTGTTTTGGATATCCTAGACCAAGTAATAGAAGACAAAACCAGTGCTAACTTATGATACCGATAATACATATAGAAGGGTTCCATTGTTTTTAAGATCGATTCACATCCTCTGAGAGCCTTTATCTACACCTTTACGTAAGATTGTGCCAACTGTAATTAAAAATTTACAATTATGCTATTCTTTTAATACACATGACTTTTTTGTTTTTTTTTTTAGAAAACCCACTAAGGCAGGAATAACCTTAGTGGCACTCCAACGGTGGGAGGAGGGTTGAGGCAGACCCTGACCTGTATATTAAATCAAAAAACATACTTACAACTTCTTGGGGGGACATAAAACCTTACCCCTGACAAAACCAAAAAGAAAAAAGCTAGGATCTAATGGCCTGGGGGGGACATAAAACCTTACCCCTGACAAAACCAAAAAGAAAAAAGCTAGGATCTAATGGCCTAGGGGGGACATAAAACCTTACCCCTTACAAAACCAAAAAGAAAAAAGCTAGTATCTAATGGCAAAAAAGCCTATTCATTCATGAAATAAATAGTTTTTAACTTGAGGAGATAAATCAGAATACGAATCATAACGTTTTTGGGTAAATTGAACACAACTCTCATTAGCCAAAGCATCTGTTACTGTGTTTGCTTCACTGTAGACGTCTTGCATTACCCGATTGAAAGAGTTTAGTCTATCTTTTATTTCTTTCCACCAAACTAGGAATTTCCAAGGGATCGAAGCCAAACCAGTAATAATATCCACAAGAATCTTAGAATCCGATTCCATCTGAAGATCTTGAAAACCCTTACTATCTGCCAAGCGGAGACCATCTCTTAACGCCAGTAGTTCAGTCATGAGATTTGAATTAATGCCATAATAATCTGAAAACGCAGCACAAGATTGACCTGAAGAATCCCGAATAACTCCACCTCCGCCACATATACCAGGATTTCCTTTTGAAGCTCCATCCACATTCAAGATAAAAGAGTGATTTCTTTGTCTTTTCCATGAGATTTTAATACACATGACTTGCTCCTATCAAGGCTCCAAAAACACGTGTACATAGAGGCTCTGCAGGATATCAATTGTTCTACGATTTGTTTCCTTGCATTTCCAAAAATGGATCATATATTAAAATTAAAATAATAATAAACGATAATTTCAAAATCATAAGCACAAAAATGGTTTCTTAATCAATATCATAATAAAAAAAATTTTAAAAGCAATAAAAAACATTAAAAATACCTTCTAAAGGTAACAATTAAAAATCCTTAAAGAACTATATAATAGTCTTCTTAAATATTTTATAATTCACCTATAATATCAAAATGTTTTCTAAATTATAAATTTTTTTCTCAAGATAGTAATTAAATACGATACACATTTAACACACTCATTAGAATAACATTTTATTTTAAAAACAAGACATAAAACCTAGAGCTAACATAAATCTTTTTTTTTTTTAATTTTAAGTACCAAAACTATTTTTATTTAAGAAAAAATAATACTTTATTTAGAATTTTACTATAAAGTAAATTTAATACAAACCACATATCAAAATTTATTGATCATACATAATTACGACATTCGTTAAAAGCATAATATAAAATTTTTAATAAATTTAACTTAAACTTTTTTAACATACAAAAACTTTTTCAACATTTTAAAGATAAATCTTAATAACAATAGAGATTAATAATTTAATTAACTAATTAAGAAGCTTAAAACCCAAAATTTTATTATAATACTAGAAATATAAATTTATTAAGACTTCATAAAAAACGTGAACAAAAAGTTGTGCAATGCATGTTACCGTAAGAAAGATATAACCAATTTTAAGGTGTTATAAAAATGTTTTTAAGAAATAAGAACGCACTTTTCATACATGTCCCTACCAACACAATGCGAAATTACCTCTCTAGCCAGTTTAATTTCTTCTGGAAGTTTATTCCGAATGCCACTTCACCAGGACTACAACTCAACCCAATTGGATACGAATGGTATCGACCTTATCCATAATTGAACCGATTACTAGACACCCAAATTTGGATTTCATTTGGATATCGGTCGAATATGATACATCTTATTTTCTAATTGGAATTCAATCCATAACCGTATTCGATCCAAAGGAAATAGTTGCTGAATTCGAATACGCAAACCTCACATAAATCCGTTACTAAAGCTTTTTAATTAGAAAAAAAAAAAAAACTAAACAAAAACTAATACATGAGCTTGTAAAGTTCAGATAATTGTACCACGATACACCTGGCATATTTTGATCATCATATTAACATCTAAAACAGCACATCCTGTGCTCTTGGATCATTCACTTCTTGTTAGTAAATAAGAGCTTCAACCATACTTCAATTAAGGGGATTCTGAACTCAGATCCGAGCTCGATAATACTCTCGAAATACAGTCCAAACCCATTTCTCGCAGTGACCCAGTTGTCGCAAGCATCTGGAAATGTTCAAATCAAAAACAGAAAACTGGTTAGCTATAAAAAAATATGGAGCGGCAAACCAAAATGTAAAAGCTAAAAAAAGGAAAGACAGATTAGGGACGCAAGTGGATTCTAACCGCCAACCTCTCAAATCCATCAACGTGAGTGAGCGCTCTTGACATTTTGAGATGACGGATCCTGGCAACCAAGAATACATAGCGACCATTACAACAAGCAGAATATCTCTTAAACTTGCCCAAAAATAAGCAAGCTCCAGCACTTCTAAAACTCTAAAGTTATCCAGAGATAAAAACGAACACCCGCAACATGCCCCTTTAAAACCTTGGAAAATTAGTATCTTGATAACAAGGTCATCTGGTCAAGGCTTCTTTTTCTGAAAAAATAAAATATTAACCAAATATTTTTTCTTCCTGTAAAGACCTTCACATTAATAAAGACAATATAATCGCTTTTCTTGCTTACTGCAACAATTTTTTAGAAGTAAAAGCAAATGCATCAAAAAATTACAATCCAATTACATTAATGTCACTACCAAAAAAAGTCTTTAATTCACAATTGATCCATTTGGTATCTCAAGTAAAAAATCACTTAGCTACAGGTACTAACCAGTTACCATTGTTTTCTTCTCAACAAGTCACTTTCATCACATGACGCAATCATCAATTTAATAGAATAAGTTATCCAAAAATACTTTCACAAGGTGTAAACCCCAAAAGTCCAAAAGTTTACACTTACACTAAAATTTTGGGATATGTATGCATAAATCAAGACTGTACCATACAATTCAAGAATATACACAGCAATGCGAATTTACCATATCCATTGAGTGAAAATAGAAAACAATATTACTGCATCATACAAGTTACATGGAGGCTTGCCAATCATAAATTAAAGGTGAACAATATAACAAATCTCAAAAATAGTTTCACAAAATGCTAAAAGAATGAGAAATCAGGTATTGAGAATAAACATACCATTAAGCTACTGCTGGAGGGACCAACATCCAACTATCAAACTGTTTTGTGAATAGGTGAAAGTTGAAGAAATGCTCCCATCCTAGATCCCACCGTTCAATTGCTGTCATTGGGTAACATCCAGAAAAATTGTAACATTATTCAGAAATCCAGGAAAGTTCATCCAGCCTCGCATTTATAATCTTCTTAAAGGCTGTGACACCCTGCCAATAGACCTTAAGGCTTTCCATACGACAGAACACATGTATGTGATAGAAGCTGTAACATACACAGTCTACTTCAACTTTAACCACATCAACACCTTAGCCACTACAAAACCTGAGAATAAACATACCATTAAGCTGCTGCTGGAGGGACTAACATCGAACTATCAAACTGTTTTGTGAATAGGTGAAAGTTGAAGAAATGCTCCCATCCTAGATCCCACCGTTTCAATTGCTGTCATTGGGTAACATCCAAGAAAATTGCAACATTATTCAGATATCCATGAAAGTTCATCCAGCCCCACATTTATAATCTTCTTCAAGGCTGTGACATCCTGCCAATAGACCTTAAAGCTTTCCATACAACATAACACATCCATGTGATAGAAGCTGTAACATACACAGTCTACTTCAACTTTAACCACATCAACACCTTATCCACTACAAAACCTTTTTACATAAGGTACTAGTGACTCTTATAAAACACAAATTTGCATAGCACAACTCTAGAGCAATATCTTGCATACCAAAATGATTTTACACGGAAATTGAACTGACCCTCGATCTGAGAGATTAAATTCTGCAAATTCAATTGCCCTTGCCCGTTCACTGGAATTGTACTACCAAACATGCTTGTGATAAAATTACCAATCATAGAACCCGTTGTCCGGGCACAGTCAAGTACAAATAGACTTAAGACATGAATGATATAACTCTTAACAACCATCCCGGAAGCCAAAGAAGGGTTAAACATGAGTCGATATCGTCTGCACCCGTGCACGGCCTTTGTGATTGTTGCATTCCCATTTTAAAAACCCATTTTAGAAGAATGATGATTTTTTAAAGTTATAATGCACCATTTACAAAGGCCTGTGTTTGAGATTTTGGGTGCAGACGATTTCTGTTTGTTAAAGGTTGAAAGCAAGATGATAACAGGAAATAAACAAACGCATAGAATATGTATGTACCTTATACTATGAGACCCGTCCGTTGATATCAAGATCCAATTAGATGAAGGTTGATGCCAATTCAGTGCTTGAATTTGCTCGACATATTCACGAATCCGAGTGATGGTATGCACCACAAACCAATCGAAGTGCGAGAGAGCAAATAGTACAAAAACAAAAACAAAAACCAAAAAAAAAAAAAGAGGAAGAACGAGACGCGGCACACCAGCGGGGAGACCCCGGGCTAAAACCCCGTGCGGTCTCCCCGAAAACACCAAAAAGAACGATTTTATTGATTTCTTTTGACCTGCCATGCAAGCGCACCCGCCATGGCAAAGGTCTGATACATAAACCATTTCCCTGTTCATTCAGGGCTTCATCCTGATTTCTTCAAGATTCAGAAACAACAAACCTAACTCTCACATCGCTAATAACCTAACTCTCACATCGCTAATATCCAGATCACATCAGATTGCATCGTTTACAACCAGATTTGAAACTTAATCGACCAAGGTCAGCGAAAAATAAGATCTCATCCGTTATCAAAAGTTCAGCAGCGAACTCTTCGAGCTCGCAAAACTCTGCAGCGATGTCCTCTGTTTAACCCAAAACCAAACGAATGCCAGACGATCTGAACCGCAGCGTTAATCCTGCAAAGATAAAGATTTGCCACTGATGTGATCTGTGATATTATTGATAAAGATTTGCCACTGAATCAATTGGAACCGCCCCTCTCAATGAATTGTTTAATTAGATATAACGCAAAGATAAACATGGAAGGAAAAGGTCAACACAGATCAGATAGGAGCGATGAGGTATACCACAAGAGTTATCGCAAGAAACAAAGATTTAAGGCTTTGAACTTGTTCAACACAACAGAAGACAGACTGCAAGAAGTAGAAGAGGAAAGACAAAACCAATCAACAAATAATAAAGAGACCAGTGGAAACGATAAAGCAGATACGATGACAGAAATCGAGAAAGCCAGATCTAGAAACCCTAACTCAAGATAAATAAGGAAAACAGATAAACAAATCGAAGATAGCCGAGCAAATTATCAGAATCGACAGAAAGAAAACGAAATAGCGCCTACAAGTGAGATGTATATACGCGATCTATCCCTCCAACAATGGATTTCGCGATCGATCCCCGTCCTCTTCTTCCTCCTCTGTTGTTAGCATTCTCTCTCTTATCAGCCCTCCTGACTATGGAGTAATCACTGTGCGTCATAAAGATATTATAAAAGGAACGGAGAGAGACCTCAGTCATCGCAAGTTACATGTGAAAGGGAAATAACGAGCGGATAAGGGAATAGTGGAGAAGGAGGAAAGTTGGATATGAGAACCTAATTTGTAAGGGCACAAGACTAGTTGGACGGTCTAGATGATTCTGTCCGTGACAGATCGCTGATTATCGTATAAGACGCTTGCGTTTTGCGCCATATCAGTAACCCGGGCCTGGTGTGTTGGGACACCTTGATAGAATACGTATTCAATCGATCGAATACGAAACTTAATTTTATATTCAAATTCGATTATATCCGAATTGAATTATTCGAATTTTTTATAATTTACCAAGACACGGCTTAAAGGGTTTAAACCGCACTCTTGCACGGAAAGCCAACAAGGGAAGGGCGCCTTTTATAAGGAAAATAGGCTCGGAACTTCCGTTCTCAGCCGATGTGGGACAATGGGATCGTGCGTTCGTTTCCTTTGTTGTTCGTTAAACAATATAATATTTTATCTATCTATACTATATTTAACGGAAAATGCTTCTTGGATTCGTGTTTAAGACAATTCAGAACTTTTCCCAAAACGCCCATTGTTTGCGTAATTTGAGTTTCAATCATACAAGGCTATACCCATCTCAACACAAACCAGTCAGTTTTGTAACTGCCCTCCATTCCCTTTCTCCACATTCCCTTTCTCCACGTGCAGCCTTGCACATGCACCCCTGCTAGTAAATATAATAAATCTAAATATAAAATAGGATATTAGGATAAAAATATTTGTAACTGTATTTGATCCGACGAACGTAAATGCATATTTGAATTTGATTTTTAGAGACTTGAGAGTTTGACGCGATAAGAGTGAGAGCACTGCAGTGAGATCCTACCAAGAGTACTAGTCAAACGATAAATGTTGATCACTTTTGTGTATCAAAGTATGAGGTAATGTCAAACTCTTTATCCTAATTAGAAAATGGCAGCCTGCTGATATTTAATTGAACCTTTTTTCTATTAAATATTAAATTTTTGTGCATTTGATTAGATTTTGATCGAACTTATTCTATGTTAATTATATTAAATGAATAGATAAAATTAAATTTTTTTGATATTTTTAATGATTTCTTTTCAATTAAATATTAAGTTTTTTGTGCATTTGATCATGTTTTGATCGAAATTATTCTATGTTAATTATATTAAATGAATAGATAAAATTACCAAATTTTTGATATTTTTAATGATTCTTTCTTTAACCCCTCAGCATTGATGGTAGCAGGCAGGACAAACTATGAGGTGGAACGAACTATGAGGGTATCCTTAGAAATACGTTTTTAGGATCCTAACGTTAATATTTGTGTTAGATAAGCTTGCAACAATGCATATGTTTATAATCCTCGTCATGTTTTAATCCTAAGTCCATTTGGACTTTGACAAAATTAAGTAATGATCGATGGGTATAGCTTTTGTTGGGATGAAACTGTTTGCCGCACGTTGGGCTGAAATCGTCTGCTGCCGCTTAGGTGCGGTAGACCATGCAGTTGCCTTAGATGTTGCCACATGCAGCATCTAATAGCAACTGCTTTTCACAATTTAAAATGTAAAATACACGTTGCAGCATCTAATGCAGCTGCATGAACTGTCGCACCTAAGTGGTGGCTTATATATACTAGAAGAGATGCACGTGCAGTGCTTCAAGTGTGTAGGGAGGACCGAAAGGAGACATTGTTGAAAGGAACAACTGCAAAATTGATTGTTGGTTTTTTGAAAAAAACTAAGTTTAAACCGTTCTATCCTTTTATTAATAAATCTTTTTTAATAGTGTGTAAGGGTGTTCACAAAAAAAAAAAAAATGTGTATAAGGGTTGTTTTGGAAAGTTGCGTATTTTGTTTGGTGCAATTCCCAAAATTTGGGGCCTAAAGGTATGTTCCCTCTAAGGTCTCAGGTTTGAACTCTCTTAAGCACAATCTCTTGGGCTCACATAAATAAGGTTTATGGGCCTTAGTCTTATCTGGGTCATGGGCTCTCAAGAATTAGTCGATCGAGTGTAAGCAGGTTCAAATACCCTGAGTTCAAAAAAAAATAAAAATAAAATCCCAAAGGGCCTCTTCTCATTATATATAGCATAGATTTTTTTTCTTTTATTTTTGGGGTTGGATTTAGACTTGTCTATAGAAGATAAAATTCATTAACACACAATATCTCGTTCACATGAAGATAAACATGATAATTTTTTTCTCTTCAAATGATATTTTTAAATATAAATGTACAAATTACAATGACGGGGATGCACAAATTATGATGGGTTGACAGGTTAACATCGTCTACGGCGTTATCATGCAGCGGACACTGCTGCTCCTATCATATGCTGCCGTGTGGAGCACATAACCACATCAGTGGTAAGGCGTTAACCCCTCTGTTTTTACCTCCGTTAAAATCAAACGCGCGCAAGCCCATATCCTGTCTCCCCAGAGGTTCATTACCTGTGTTACGAGCAACGAAGAAGAAGACTATGATCGCCGGAGATAAAAGAACATCTCCTGCGAAACGTTGTGGAGAAGGAACTGCCGGAAGCCCATTTCGCCTTAACCAAAGAAACCATGAACAGTATAACACAAATCAATTGAAGAAACAGTGTTCTACATTAAAAAGAGTGGAGAAAAGAAAAACAAAATGGAAAATGAAAAAGAATTCATTCCCATACAACCGTAGCTCTCATCTTCTTAAGCTTCAATATCACCGACGTCTTATCCACCAATTCCTTTGGTTCCTTCAACCCAAGTCCATGAAAAGTCTTAACTTCCTTGATTATCTTGATCTTCGCCACTCCGTTGAACTTCTTAAGCTTGGCATCGCAACGCCGTCTTTTCAGCGGCCTTTGAATCAGTTGCCACATACACATCTTCTGGCGGAGGACTCAAGGCCGGAGATCACTACTTATTCAAATCTTAATTTAATTCTGAAGAGAACCGCATAATCGTGCCATTTAATCTTATTGAGGATGGGAAGCTCGTTTGCAATAAACTGTCCATACATGTATTGCTGCAACATATTGTAACTGTTTGACTTTAGTATACAGCAACTACTTTTCTGATCCTGTTCATATTATAATAAATAGATCATTCGTGCATTGCTGCAGATCTTCATCTTGTTATTTTTCTGGTCTAAATCAGTGCTACAGCAACCTGTTTTTGTTCTCTTTTAGTACCAATTTGATAACAGTGGACAGATCGTTAATCCCATCTATGGATCCGTTGGGTTGCTCTAGTCTAGTAGCCGACAGCTTTGAGTTGCTTTGTCCGGAAGCTGGCAACTTTGCCAAGCCACCTTCGAGGCCGTGTTGAAGGGCACACCCATCGTTCAAATCCATTCTGTAATGGAAATTAATATGCTCATATCTGGAGTCCGAGCTCGAGTTCGTTCTCTGCAATGTTTGGCAGGAGATGCTCTTAAAGCTTTCATCTCTAGAGGTCGTCTTCTTCTCCAGTTCCCGGAACGAAGGTAATGAAGCTTTGGAAGAAGGGAAATGGGCTTGCGCGCGTTTGATTTTAACCGAGGTAAAAACAGAGGGGTTAACGCCTTACCGCTGATGTGGTTATGTCCTCCGCGGGGCAGCATATGATAGGAGCAGCAGTGTCCGCTGCATGATAACGCCGTAGACAATGTCAACCCAATTATGATGAAAGGGTTAATGAGTGCAAAAGATTTTGGTGCAGATGACATGAATCCATCTAAGGATCTGGTGGCTTGATTTTGATTTAAAAAATGTCATATATAGCAAAAGATTATCATTTCAGTTCAATATTAAATAAATCATCATAGGATCATCATCAAAAAATTTGGATATGGTAGGGTTTATTCTCACGGTGTACATTTTTTTATACTATAAAATAATGCATCCATAATATGATTTTCTTTTTTCTTTTTTTTATTTGGGGCACTTGTATGTTAACTTTGGCAGTTTCTATATCTATATTGTAATAAGCACAAAATATGTTAATTGTTTTTTATGTATACAAAATACATTAAATTTTATATACTAAAAATACCATTATTTTAAAAAAGTTTTTAAATCATTTGTTTTATTGTCCTATATAGAATCCTAAACCTATAAAATAAATTTACAAATACAAACCTGAAAAAACAAGAGATGAGAATCAAAAAAGCGTTTACTTGATTCATAACTTTAGTGTATTTTCCAAAACCTTTTTCAACAAAACTTATTATTAAAAGAAAAGAGAAAAATAGAATTGATGTAATAAAACAAATCTAAATGAAAAAATAAAGAGAGTATTGATAATTTAAAAAAACCTTTCATTTTTTTATTGCGCCCTATATTTATTTCTAAATCCTAAGCTAATATATTATTTAAAAAAAAGAGAGAGAGAAAAAAGTATTGGCCAATATCCATTCCCAGAAAGACTAATAAGTGGAGTATTTCAATAGGAAACCTCTGAGATATCTACTAAAAGTGTAAATTTTTAGGGTTTATCTATAATATTCTATATTATAAATAAAGAAAAGAGGGAGAATATTCCCTTTAGATTATGACCCTCTTTTTCTTTTTCAAAACATTGCCCAAACAAAATAATCCCCCACTATTTTAAATTAACTATCTTGGGCTGTTTATCTAAGTGGGTCACGTTTTGGATTTGTGTAGTGCGTTCAGCCTCCTAGTGAATACGAAGCTGATATTGGGCTTTGTTGGATTTGGACATAGACAACAGGAATCATATCAGGCTTTTTTTTTCTTCACCCCAAAGAAAAGATGGGGTGAAAATTATATCAGGGTTATTGAGTCAGAACACGTGTTGTAAATCGGGCTCAACGGATCAATCCTCAAAACAAATTTAAAAAAAAAAAAACAAAAATCGGGGAGTCAAATTTAAATTCATGCACTAACGGTCGGTTAAGCGGTTTCATACGCACCCTGCGTACAGTTGAACACACCAATATCTGTACCGTTAAATGGATCCTGGCGAAGACGAGGCGACCAATCGGAACCCAAAAATGCGAACATAAGGAATCGGAACCCAAAAATGCGAACATAAGGAATCGGAACCCAAAAATGCGAACATAAGGATGAGGTTCAAGACAACACCGTCACGGCCAGACACAAAGAATGTCCGTTTCATCGTTCTTGGAGTCTCTTCCCCCGCGCCAGCCAGACACAAAATTCAGCCTTTTGACTTGAAAGGCTCTCCCTCTCTCTCTCATCTCTCCTCTCTCTCTCTCTCTCCTCTCTCCTCTCTCCCGTTTCGCTGTCGTTTATCATATCTATACTCGGACTGTCGTTGCACAAGGCCTCGGTATATCCCTCCAGCATCTTGTTTTATCCTCGACACCTGCCTTCTTCCTCTTTCGTTTAGAACTTTTGGTTAATCTCTTCTCTTCTCCTCTCTCCCTGTGCATCCTCTCTCTCTCTCTTTCTATCTCTTCCGCCTTCCTTCTCTGCTTACTCTGGTCAGTCCCGCTAACAAACGCATGGCGCGCACGCCGCCTATCTTGCACCACCAGCTTCTCTTCTCCATCCAAGCGACCACCTCTCAAGCTTTCCCCTCTGTTTCCTTCAAATCCAACAGAGCTCTACATTTCGGAAAGAGTCTCGACTCGTTTCCTTATTCGTCTGCTGGATATTCCTTTTCTTCTTCTTCATTCACTCGAACAACGCGCGTTTCCACAGCCCCGATTGAACATGCACCAGTGCCGGAATTCGATTTCCAGGAAGAAATCTCCCGTCTGCAGAGTCTCAGGTCGAGACTCGCAAATTCGACGGGCCTGAAAGAGAAAATTCGGGTGATTTCTTCTGATACTAAAGTGAAGGAATTCTTTCGTGATATTAAAAAAAGTGGCTTTTCCGGGGTTTTAGATTCTCGTCAGCTCGGTCTCTACGAGGTGTTTTTGCTTAAATGTCTGGTTGCGGCGGGTCAGGGACATGTTCTCAGCTTCGAGTTGGATGTGGTTGGGATTGAATCCGTGTCCTCGGGAAGCTCCTTGAAGAGCGCTTTGTATTTTTTGGCGGAAATGATTGAAAATTGGGATGTGAACGGCGGTGGCGCCGTTGAGGGGGCAGGAAGTAAGAGACGTGAATATGGTGCTGCGAAGAATGAAAATCTTGCCGCGTTGGAAAAACTTTTGAGGACTCTGGCAGATATTGAACAATTCTACGACTGCATTGGAGGAATTATTGGGTCGGTGCTTCATTATTTTCTTCTTATTCATCTTACTTCTTTTTAATAGGGATTCTTGTGTATGATTTCGGGAATCGTTATATTATGCTCATGTATCTGATTCTTGTTATTACTGCAGTTTTCATTGCAGAGCGGTTTTTAATAATTCTATTTATATAATCTGCAAATTGAGTGTGCATGTAGATTTATCATGTCTTAATGTCTTCCCTGCAAATTTTATGGAAAGTAGTTTAAATTGAAATTTTTTCTGATGACTTACTGGAATTAATTTTTGATTTTTCTTTCATTATGAAAAAAGATAAATTGCAGATATCTGAATTCTGAAACCGGGAGTTTTTATTTTATCAATGCTTGGTATTTTCAGATATCAGATAATGGCCTAGAGCTGCTTTCTCAATCAACATCCGAAAGACACACCGCAAATTGTTCCCAGCACTTAAATGAGACACATCTCAAACGTAAAGATAAAAGAGTCTAAACCTTAAAAGAAGGATTCCTTACTCATTCATTATCAATATACATGTACAATGTATTTAAAGAAAAGAAATTTCTATAACTGTATCCTAAATCTCTCCTAGAATCATGTATTGCATAAAGAAATATTCTAAATCCTACAAATCTATTTTGTACAAGGAAACATATTCCTATAACATAGTTAGTGAGAATCTTGACAATATAGGAACATGGTGAGATTCTAAACTTGAAATATTCTAAATCTGTAATATTATTACTGCAGTTTTCATTGCAGAGCGGTTTTTAATAATTCCATTTATATCATCTGCAAATTGAGTGTGCATGTAGATTTATCATGTCTTAATGTCTTCCCTGCAAATTTTATGGAAAGTAGTTTAAATTGAAATTTTTTCTGATGACTTACTGGAATTAATTTTTGATTTTTCTTTCATTATGAAAAAAGATAAATTGCAGATATCTGAATTCTGAAACCGGGAGTTTTTATTTTATCAATGCTTGGTATTTTCAGATATCAGATAATGGCCTTAGAGCTGCTTTCTCAATCAACATCCGTAAGACACACCGCAAATTGTTCCCAGCGCTTAAATGAGACAATGGAATGCCAGGTTTTAGAAATTTGTTCTCCTAGTGGACTTGATCTTTCTCAAAATATAGAGTATGCATCGCAAGCAGCTCTATGGGGAATTGAGGTTGGCTCCTAAAGTATATTTTTAACTGTTCCTCTTTATCCCCTCCTTTTTTTTTCTTGTCGGTTTGATATATCATACATTATGTTGGACCTGTAATGTGGACTTTTTTCATTTCAGGGTTTGCCTGAATTGGGTGAAATTTACCCTTTGGGAGGCTCTGGGGACAGGCTTGGTTTGATTGATCCTGACACAGGTGAATCTCTTCCTGCTGCAATGCTTCCCTATTGTGGACGAACTTTATTGGAAGGTCTTATTAGAGATCTTCAGGTATGGTATTTATGTTTTTCAAAACTTAAAAGCCTTGTTTTTGCTTTTCATACATGGGAAAAAGTACATGCATTAGTTTAATTTCGTGGATTGTGTAATTACTCACCTTTATTAGCAGCTGTGATTATCTTCCTCTTCTGTTATTTTCAGGCGAGAGAGTTCTTGTATTTTAAGCTGTATGGAAAACAATGCATCACTCCTGTTGCCATCATGACAAGTTCAGCAAAGAACAATCACAAACGCATCGCTTCACTTTGTGAAAGACTTCAATGGTTCGGAAGAGGTCAATCAAGTTTCCAACTTTTTGACCAGGTTTCATATATATTACTATCTTGTGGCCGCCCGCACCCCTCTCTCTCTCATTTTTAATTAACTAATTCTTCTCTTCCTGATTATGTAAATATAATTTTGAACTCATAGTTTTGTCTATACACTCTCAGCCTCTTGTACCAGCTGTAGGTGCAGAACATGGGCAATGGCTGGTTACCAGACCATTCACTCCAGTGTGCAAACCTGGCGGACATGGTGTGATATGGAAGCTTGCAAATGACAAAGGCATTTTTCAATGGTTTTACGATCATGGGAGGAAAGGTGCAACTGTGCGACAAGTCAGGTTAACTTCTAAGCAGTTTATTCCTTCTATGGAAACATTTGAGTGGGCTTTGACTGTAACCTTTAGATTATAACTTTGTTATGTTGTGAGTTTGCAGTAATGTTGTAGCAGCTACAGATCTGACACTTCTAGCATTGGCAGGTATAGGTCTACATCATGGAAAGGTAGGGTTTATTTCCAAATTCCTTGTGTGGACAAATTTGGGCATCAAGTAAAAATTATGTATGTTAATGTTGTGGAAGCATGCCCATTCCAGATATGGGCTTTTAGGTGTCAAGAACATGCCAACACTGCTCTTTGAAAAATCTTCACCAAAAATTACTAACTCTTTCACATAGAAGTTTCATGTCAATCAGCTAATATTAGGACTTCTTTTCTAATCCGTGGATATGTATTCCATGATGTAACACAAAAATCATGGATTGGCACAGAATTCACTAATTGCCTTGGTTATAAAATTTAATTATATTATGTTTTGATTTTCTTGACGAATTGCTTTAATATGGACATTTTGGAAGCAAAGTTCATCAATTGCTTCATTACTCAAGTTTAACGATACTAGAAGGTGCCACGTGGCATAGGCTTAACTTTATTAGGATATGATTTAGATATATATGGTAGGATCCAATCTTACCTATTTACACCCATCTAGTAAAGAAACTTAGTCATAAAGCAAATTGCTTTTACAAGGAGAGTTTCAAGTTTTATGGAATCTTATTATTACCAATTTACTTAAATAATTTAGGGAGTCTTATCTTATCTATAAACATTTAGTGTGGATGGGTATGAACGTGGGTCGTTATTTAAGTTGAAATTTAATGCCTTCAAAAATTTTAAGGGATATTATTTGGAAACCAAATGTCGGGCTAGAATCTTCCCTCCTCGCTTTATATAATAATATAAATAAAAGTTGATCCTTTACCATTGAGTTGATAGCCAAATCCACAAGAACTTGCATTTTTGAAGGTAGTTCTACACCATATTCTTAAGGTAGAAATCTAATGCCTCCACTGAGGTCATGACAAAACTTTGAGTGGCCAACTCTCAATGTGCTTCTTGTGTGGTTAAGCACATCTAAGCATGGTCGCTTTTCAAACTAATTATAGTTCTAGTTTGCATTCTAACTTCTATTCTTTTATGGTGGTACATGCTCCCTTCATAAGAACTACCTTAGTTGATGTTGGCAAATGTTTATATTAGGATGAATATTATTACTTTCTGGCAATAGCTTGGGTTCAGGCAGGTTTAACTTGGATTGATATTGGGTATTAGTGGATTTATATTCAGCCTTGGGAGATGGTGCTTTAATGAAGGGGTTGAGAGATATAAACTTGAACCCATCCTGCTTCAATTTGTATAGCTTGCTATCCTATCTAATCTCCCTTTTATTGTAATAAATATATAAAAACAATATATAAATTTATACTTTGATTTTTTCTTTTGGCGTATCAATAATATTATTTTATTAGTAAACGAGTTGTTTTATAATCTATTATTATTATAAAGCAAAGACAGGGGATTCTGGCCGGACATTCGGTTTTCAAAGAATACTTCATAGAATATGTTAAAGACAATTGATGTTCCACTTCAGTAATTATCCATGCTTATATCCCTATTCACTAAATAGTTTGTCAATGTGAAATATTTCACATGCCACCAATTTATAAGATCAAGACTCTACGAAGAATTTGAGTATAATGGTAAAAGTAGGATTCCATAAAGCTTGGAACTCTCTCACTTAAAGTAAGTCTGTTTATGGTTAGGTTTATTGACCATGGGTGTAAATGGACTGGGTTAAATTCGAATATCATATACATCTAGACATTATTGTAAACCAGTTATATAATAAGATTTAAAAGGTTTTAGAATATATCGTATCTTATGGCCTTTAATGTAAAAATTTGTAATAAGCCTCTAAAATCAGTCAAAGAAATTTCCAAATTAATTTAATGGGGAATAGAGAGTATGCTTTTTTCTCCTCTTTTTTGAATGTAATGTAGAAATGAGCTTTTAGATGTTTCATTGACTTGCACACAACTTATTCCTATACACTTGCATTATGCATGTGTCACCTACTAGTATTATTAAATAGAAGTGCAAGCCCTTTGCATTCAAAGTATATGCAATAGTCTAATATAAAAAAACAGCCAGCCTAGATTACGCTATCTTACTAGTAAACTGTATCATGCCTCTAAATTATCTATAAAAGCAGAAAAAGTAATTCCCATAAATTCTAGCAAAATAGAGGCCAATTTGGAAAGTAAAGAAGCTGTGTACTTCAACAAGGCAGTGTACTCCAACAAGGCAGTGGGACAAGATTCCTTCCAAATCTTCAAACAACCTTCTATTCTTCTTGTCTAGTTTACCAACAAATGATGGAAGTTTATATAATCTACAATTAATATCTTTGGTTCCTACGTTTCCTCTGTCCCTAGTGTCACGGATTGGGTGCTTGCCATTTGACCCAAAAGCTTAAGCTGTTAGGTGATGCTGCCTACCCACCCTTATATGGCCCAAGATCTCCCTTTTCCTATCCGATGTGGGACGGTGACCCGTGACATTCTCCCCCACCCGAATTCAGCTTCGCCCTCAGAGTGGGTCGGACCACCCTGCTTGCTTGCCCATGAAGTGCTTGGCATAGAATCGGATAAGGAATTGGGCCGCTCCGATACCACTTGTCACGGGTTGGGCGCTTGCAATTCAACCCAAAAGCTTAAGCTGTTAGGTGATGCTGCCTACCCACCCTTATATGGTCCAAGGTCTCCCTTTTCCTATCCGATGTAGGATGGAGACCCGTGACACTAGGCTGAATGTAAGAAAGAAAGGTACCTAGGTTGAGTCCAAGAGATTTTGATCTTCCTAAGAAAGGTCGAATGAATTTCCCATGTTTTCCACAAATACTATATAATATATATCAAACATATAAAATACGTGTACATACTATTCATAAATAGGTAATGACAACCTGACAGCCAAGAACCCTGCACCAACCCATTTTATTTATAGACTACAAAAAAGTGGACTTGCAGCCAACTTATGTAAAAACCAAGGATCGACTTTTCGCGATTCGTGGTGCGCCGCTAGGTGGCCGAAACGAAATTTGGGTGAAATTTCGGCGAAATTCGGTCGAAATGGTCCAAAACAAGTTTTTAGCGAAATTGGCGGCGTGCCGGCGGCGTGCCGCCGAGGTGCCGCCGAAATGCCATTTTTGAAAAAAAAAAACATAAATAAAGTAGACAAACATAACAATTAGCGAAATTTTCGGCGTGCCAGAATTTCTCCAGAATTAGCAAAATTCTGGAGAACTGTTGGCGAAATGTTGGCGAAATGGCGAAATTTTCGGCGTGCCGGCGAAAAGCCAGCGAAACGCAGGCAAGACCATTTCGAAGTCATTTTTCGTGCCGCTGACCTACCGAAATCCGAAATTTCGGCGGCACCTCGCGAGGTGCCGCCGAAACGGCAAACCTTGGTAAAAACTAAACCTAAACCCCTCTTAGTGCAGGTGGGTTGGTTGGTCATCAAAAAAGCTGTATGCTCCTTGTTGAAATCTTAAAATACCATTCATATACTTTGGTTTGTGTGTATGCACGTATCATACACATACACACATGCGCACACACACCCACGCACACACACACACACTCACAAAAATGTATTGGTGTCCAGACATGACCTTAGGTGTTAATAAATAACCACAGCCACAGACATCATGTATTTTTATAGAAATTTTATTTATTTATTAGATAAAAAGTTTCATAATTTCCTATTATGAAATAATATCCACTAATCAGCCTGATTGTCACTTATTTGTCAAACCCAATTTTTTTTCCAGTGCTTCATCGCTAATTTTTCAAACTGCAGAAATTAGGGTTTGCATCCTGTAAAAGGACTTTGGGAGCTACAGAAGGAATTAATGTTTTGATTGAGAAAAAGAATCTTGATGGAAAGTGGGCATATGGATTGTCATGTATTGAATACACTGAATTTGACAAGTTTGGCATCACAGATGGATCTCTTTCTTCAAACAGGTATATATATTGGTTCATTGATCAAATTTTGGAGCTATTTGTTATAGTGCATGACATCCTTCAATATCTAGTATCTCAAAATGATGCCTGTTTTACAATATCTGTCTATCATATCAGCTTATAGTAATATCTCCAATATGATATCATTGTTCGAACTTCTGATAATAATCAGTCACCAAAATTATGGAGTTTTGAGGTTTCCTTTTTTGTTTTTTGTTTATTTTCCCAGTTGATGAAAGGTTCTTTTTTAATTATATTGCGTAACTAAAAAGTTAATATGTAGCGGACCAGTCCAGCCATGTCTCATGAACATAATATGAATATACAACACATGTCAGTACTCTCTTAGCAACTCACTGATGGTAAGCCTGAAAAGTAAGATTGTCACCAAACTCTATTTCTAGATAATTTGTCTGCCACTACAGTGGCTGATCTAAGCACGTGGAGGAATGAGGTGTTCAGTGCAATTGCTAACAATCTTACTGACTGGAGTTTTGAGTTGCATACTCTGCATCTCCACTGTCCTGCCAAATCTATTTGAGAGAACGGGTGTATTAACCATCAAAGAGCATGTATTATCACATTAGCCAGTAATTTTTGAAATTAAGCTGGATCTGCTCATAATGTGCTAAGTTTTACATTGCGTGGCTTCAAAGCTGAAATGATCTGATTTAATCCTGTAGTAGTTTTTTTTTCTAGGAGACGTTAATGGTGTTAGCTGAAAAATTTCTATTGTTTCATTATTTCATTAAAGTTATTGTATCATATGAATGGCATGAAAAGGACCTTGACAGAAACATTACCCAATGAATGGACCATGAAGCACTTTTATTTCCTTGCAGCCAAGACTACATAGTGTTTTGTGATTAAATGGAGCCTGGTATTCCGTATTTTGTGTAAATTGTAAGAGCAGCATGGTAATGAAGTTGATTCTTGGTTGCTGTAATATTACGCAAGGAAATTATGTTTACCATATTGTTCCATATTTTGTGTAGAATTCTGTTTTTGGTCATGCTTTTCTTTTCAGTTAGTTTAATTTTGGAAATAGACTGACATGTAAGTTGCTGAAAGAAAACCAATAGGGTCCTTAAAAAAATGGAGTTTGGATGTTTCTATTTCAATTAATATTCTGTTATTATTGTTCTTTTAGCTTTCCATTTTTATTGGTTGCTTTTCTATCTTTCTATTTTACATTCATTATCTTTACGTTTTTTGTGGCTAAGATATATCAACTTGGTACTTCGTAGTAAATGGTGTACAGATGTAGGATTATATTTTAGCGTAGATGATTAAATGTTCAATCAGGATTGTCTTATTGATTCATGGACCCAATTACATCTATATCTTATGTACGTCATGGCTATTACATTTCTCTATAGCAGAGAATCGTGGCCACTTGCTCATGTTCAAATACATCCTGTTATAATTTTAGAACTTCTTTGGAAAGAGATTTTCAATCCACTTCAGTTTCAACCTTTTCTATTTTTTTTAAGCTTGCAGGAGGATTTCCCTGCCAATACAAACATTTTATATGTTGACTTGGCTTCTGTGGAGAAAGTTGGATCCAGTAAAAATGTTGCCTGTTTACCAGGCATGGTGCTAAATCTTAAAAAGCCTGTCACATTTGTTGACCATCATGGAATTTGTCACAGGTAAATGATTTCTTCAGTTGAACTGTAGTTGCTATTCTTATTTCATTGCCTAACTGTGGATACCTTTCTGTTTAAAATTTTACAATTTATTGTATGAATCTTACAGTTCAATTTTTTTTGATGACTGTTCAATACGAATAAGTGAAAAAAATCATTTTATGTGTGAATTTTACAATTCGTGATTTAATCATATGATTCATACGATTCTATTGATCTTGGCTCTGCAAGCAAAAAAATATTTTTTTCCTTTTCTTACTGAAAAACTTCTTTCTTTTTGTTTGAAGAGATAGAATACTGTATTCTAAAATATTAAATACACAAGAAAAGAAAACAAACAAAAGACATAGTTTACTCATTTTGACAACAAAAAGTTGGTTTTCCTGGTAGGAATCCCAAGACCTAAACTCCCAAGTGATACTTTTACTAAAATTATTATGAATCTTATGATTCATGATTCAAAATTACGATCCACTTATAAGCTGCCACTAATAATTATCGATTCAGTTTGTCTTTTTGACAATCTTCATTGACATAGTTAAATGCCATCAGCTACAAGTCAACCTTATTGTACGTCCCTCATGAAATATAGCTTTCAGTAAAGAAAAGTACTTACAGATTATTCATGTTCTGTGGGTGTAGGCTGGACTTATTTCTACCAATTCAGCTATTAGTTTGAGCCTTAATGACAATATGATTGGAAGAATCCACAATTCCCTGCATAATATACAAATGAACTTTTCTATGAAGATCCTGATCAAACATTTGTGCATCTTCTTAATTATCTGCTGACTAAACTGTTTTAAGTCAACAGGATAAATCACATTAATCATTATACAGATGCCCACAAATTCTCCTGTTTTCTGTATCACATTAATAAGTGCTTACCCTCTATAATTTATTTATGGAAGGTAACTATTTTTGGATTTATGGTTTCAACTGTCTCTAGAAGAAATATAATGCTTAGACATTAGTATTCCATTTTAAAAATTGTTTTTATGAATCTTTATGAGGATATGAAGTTGGTTTATTGATTGATTTTCAATTGATTGAATATTAGGATATGTAAAAATATTACCATTTACCATGTTTTGCTGTTAGTCCTCTCAATTTAAAAAATGATAATCTATGATTTCTTAGAAGTTATGATGGAATTGGAATGTCAATCTGTTTGTTTGCATGATCAGTGCTAATGATGTCTTCATAACTTAAAACATTGAAAAGTTTGTACTTTTTCTGCATGAAAATTCATTCTTTGTCTATATAGTGCTGCTTTTTATAGCTTTTATTACCATTTACATTATATGTATAATTATAAATGTTCTCCATGTGGCAGTGTCCCTGGTGGCCGGCTGGAGTGCACAATGCAAAATATTGCAGATAACTTTTTGAATACATATGAAACTCGGCATTGTAAAGGTGTAGAAGGTATAGCATCTTTAATCTTTTTGTGGCATGTTTCTTGCAGATAATTATGCTAGTCCTTTTCTTGTCTGTATTTTTTGTGGCTTGTCATTGATCTATGTAACAAGCATTTTATGCCACATTTGCTGACAGATAAACTGGATACCTACATTGTATATAATGAACGAAAGAAAGTTACTTCATCTGCCAAGAGGAAAAGACGGAACTCAGACAAATCTTTGCGCCAGGTTATAAATTTCTGTTTTATTTTTTTATTTTTGGTACCATTTGTTGTTGGAAGTGCAGACTTTTGTTTCATAATCATGAAAGCATAGAGTTCGTTTCGTGCTCATCATACTCGTAGTTCTATTTAATGGTTTGATGAATAAGAGTTCCTCTGATAGCTTAATGGGGCTGAGGTCTATTAACTCCTGAAGTCATATGTCCATTTACATTACCAAAGCCAATGGATTAATGTTACAGGAACAAACACCATATTACAACTTATATAAATGATGTATGACCTTTTATGTATACACTGTATGATTATATCTTAACAGAAGTTGCTATTAGTCATCACAAAATGGACATCAGGTTAACTTGTCGAGCATAAATAGACCTTGTTGTCTGGTCTTCAAAGCCCAATTGATAATTTCTAGGGAAATGAACTATGATTAAAGGACAAACTGAAGAACCACCAAAAAGCTGGGAAGCATTCTCAATATTTTGGTTTCTGCACTTTTTGTGTCTTTCATCTGGTCTTTCTAACTTCCACGAGGTCTGTTTTCTGCATTGGTTATTTTGTTTAAGTTCATTGTGACTGTTGCCAGTGTTTTTTTCTTATCATGATATTGACTTCTTCACATGTGCCTAATTACCCGACACTATTAATTTTGTCATACATGGAATTTCAAAAAGTTGAGTGTTCCCCCCTTGCCAAACCCATTTAGTTGGGATGAGGCATTTGGTTATTGATTAATTGATTGATTGTTTTTCCCCAAACCTCAATCCAGAAAAGAGAAAAAAATGGGGGAAAAAAATTTGGCTTTCTCAACCACACTGTTATATATACCTGCAAAAGAGAGGTCCTCTTCACTTGTACTTGCTTGCTTGATTACCTTTTCTCATAAATTCAGAATTAGACATTATATGGTAAGGGCTAGCATTATTAATGTTAACTCTGCACTTTTCACATGTTTTCTACATCCATGGTTAGACTAAAATAATATCAATTTGTCTTTCTCAATTTGTGGAGACTGCAGTTGGTCCAGTTTGCTATTAATTGAAGAAATTGTGTGGTCTAAATTAAGTTATGTGCACTGTTGTAGAGATGTCTGTGCAGTGCCTGCCTGGTGGGCTTTCTCTAGGCAAAGCATGATCAGACAATGCTAAAACTTTTTTTTGTAGATTAATTATGCATCCACACAATAATGAATAAATAGGGAACTCAATTTCTAGAGGCATTACATGTCAGATATCCAATCTCATTTTCCTTTTTTTCTATTCCTCTTCTTTTCTTCGTACAAAGTTTTAAATCAATGCCCTCATTTCTGTCAAAATTTTTTTCCCTGTGTTACTTTTATACCCTTAGGAAAGTTATTTATTCACTCAAGTCAAACATTAGTTATAAAGGGACCATTACTTGGTATGTTGGTTAAAGCCTCGGGCTGCTAGCATGTGATCACAGGTTTGAGTCCTGAGCTCATCCATTTTGTGTAAAAATGTCAAACTTTAGGTCTCTTACCAGCCTCCCCTTCCCAAGACCCTGATTTGATGGGACCTACGCATGTGATTTGATCATCTAAATCTTAGTGATGGACTTGTAAATGAAATTAACTTTTGTTTCAAAATGAACTTGCAACTAGTAGAATCTTCTATAACCATACAAGATATATAAAGTAAAATATATTAACATGAATTCAGCAACCTATTTAACTTCTGCTCTAAAGTATGGTTATTACTATGGATGCAAGGCTTGATAATTAGGCATCAGTATTGCCCGAGGCCATGATGATACCAATGGAATCATTGGAATAAGCCAATACTGGGTTGTTGACTGGTTGACCCAAAAAAAGAAAAAAAAAACAAAATCTAAAAATGGTATATGAAATTAAATACAGCTTTGTAGAGCCACTATTGCCAAACTATTGTTGGAAAATTATAAATATAATCTCAAGTTCATCTATTTTATTTTATTTTTTTAATGGGCCGAATTATACATATCAGCCATTACTATGCCGAAACCATGGTTTCCTGCAAAACTATGGTACTAAGAGCCTATATTGGATTGGTATAGGCTGATACCTAAGGGAATGAAATCGTCTACATTTTTATACTGAATTGCTCCATATTTTTGAAGTGGGATGCTTCCATGTGGAGCATCCCACGGCAAGTATTTTTCACTGAAGTGGGATGCTCCACATGGAAGCATCCCACTTCAAAAGCAGGAAGCAATTCAGTCAAAAATTGCATACAATTTGCTTCCATACCTAAGGTATCGTTCGCAATATATAATGATATGTATCAGTATCGGCTGATTCTTTAAACAATGGTTATCACCTTAAGATTGAAGTTGAAGTGGCCTAAAGTGACTGGAGATTATTCTTCCCATACTTTTCTCTAAGCAAAAATTCTTATAATGTTGTATCATTTAGTACTGAAATCTATATTCCCATTTGTCTTATGCAATGTGCATAAAAAACTCCCCTACATGTCTTATAGCATGGATGGGAAAAAGTCTAGTACTCAATTCTTTGCATCCCCTACCCACAAACAAATGAAACAAAAAACAAAAACTAAAGCAGTATATTTCCTATGTTGATATCATCAAATTTAGCTTTTTTGCAGACCCCTGATGGTTCACTGTTGGATATTATACGGAATGCGTCTGATCTTCTTTCCAGTTGTAATATAAAAGTTCCCACGGTATACTTTCTGACCAATTCGTTAATTATATTTGATCAAAGTTTACTTGTTTATGCTTCTAATATAGTGATTAACTTTCTTGATATGCTGTTTTTAGGTATGATATTATTTTTCCTCATCTTTCAGATTGAGGATAATGATGAACACTTTCTTTCTGGACCACCATTTTTCATCCTTCTCCATCCTGCTCTAGGCCCAGTTTGGGAAGTCACTAGACAAAAGGTAAGCTTGCAACTTGCTGGTTGTTTATAGTTTAATGATCACTGAAAAGTCCTGGTTTAAAAAGAAGAGAATTTTGAATAATTGGATGCTTTGAATCTCCATTAGAATGGTGGAAACTTATGCTAGATTATTGTGTGGGATAATGTTAAAGGGAGGGGAAAAAGGATTTTTGTACGGTTATCTGGATGTCATCGACTCATCGCAAAGTTTGCAGAATTTTGATAGAATCCTGATTTTATTGTTTGCTTTATAGAAAAACTTCATTTTTGTTGATTACCATTTCCAATGATCATATGTTGTATGGTACACCATAAACTCAGGATTGATGGCTTATTAAAGACCAATAGCTAAGGTTCCATGAATGAATATAATGTGGGAATTTTGTGCTTAAACCTCACTAGCAGTGTCAGAATAGTTTTTTGTGCATGTGCTGGCACAGAAATAAGATTACACTGAGATGAAGGACCCACCTGCCCAATCCTAGAGCCAGGAATTCTGCAACATAGGTTTTTTCTTCTGTCGATGTTTCGCCTTATGAAGTTGAGCGAAATATAAGCGAACTTTTTGGTAAAACTGGAGTTGTGAAACAAATGGAACATAAACTTGCAATAAACTAGGGCATTGGAATTGAAGGAAAGAATATCAACTTATGATGCCGGAACTCAACATTTTCTCCTCTGTGGCTGCCAAGTTTTGGCCAAAGTAATTGTTTAACCTAATAAATAAAACCTTAGCAGAAAAGTCAAGCATCCAACTAATAGTTATTACTTGAAAGAATTTGGATGTGCAGTTTTATATACATCAAGAGAAGGCATATATTCTCACGAAGATTTAATTAAAATAAAATAATTCTAACAAAATTTTCGTAGTGCCTACTATTCCCTATCCATGATCTAAGAGAGCTTCCTAGTGATCTCTGCTTCAATAAAGAAACTCTGTTACAAGTTTGACTATCCATTTTCAAAAGCATACTGAAATATGCAAGAACTAGTTTAAATAAATTTTACAGTACAGATTATGATGGAGGCATGAAGAAGCACGTGAAACTTCACCAAAACCCTTTTGATAGAATGTGGATAAACCTTGGCCAATCACCACATTCAGTCAGATACATATGAATCAGCATGAAATGCTTCTGGTAGAGTAACATAGAATTCAGAATATTGACTAACAACCATACAGAATATTGATTGGTAGGTCGGGAATAGGTTGATTGAGGGAGGTGTGCCTGATAAATTGATTCTGTCTTAAATGTTGTTAAAACAAGGAATCACCATCATTGTAAACAGAAGAAAAATATTCTCTTTTTGCGCGCGTGTGTGTGTGGAACTAATCAATTGAAATAGAGCTGTTGTTTGTTCTTTCCTCATCAGTAGAAATGGCAATTGAAGAACATGCCATATGCTCAGCGGGATGGGGTTGGAGGAGGCAGGACATGTAACAGAGAAAGGTAGTACAAGGAGGGAGGGATGAGTTAGAGATATTAATTATCACTGTAAACATAAGAAAACCCGATTTTTGAAATCGTTCAATTTATTCAGAGCTTTTGTTCATTCTGTTCTTTATCAATAGCAATGGATTGAAGAATATATCATGTGTTCAGTTAGATATGTGTGTATATGTGCGTATAGATAGAGAGAGAGAGAGGGAGAGAGAGAGAGAGGGAGGGAGCGTGCGAAGTGATTTTCCCTGTGATCATTGGCAGAAGTGGTCTGTGTCACTGTGGGGAAAACTATGCTCCCAATTCAATTTCTTGTTTATCATCTTCTGCTGTAAATCTTATCAGTTTAATTTCAAAATCTTATTTAAGTTTGATGGAAATCTTTTGGGGTTTGATGAGGGTTTATTCTTCTGTATACCCTGCACTTCCTGTCATAGTGGTGTTTTCTCCTCTCTTTTGAGGAAAAATTGATTTTTCACTCTCCATCAAATCATGCCTCAAAACATAGCCTTTACTGGTTAGTCTAACTTGAGGATGTTGAAGGCTAGAAATATAGAGAATGGACAACTAGTCATTAATGATACCACTGAGAACTCACTGGAATTTTAATTTTAGCTTGTCCTTTGAACTGGATTTCTCCATCATGCAGGTTGTTATATATATATGTGTGTGTGTGTGTGTGTGTGTCCCATTTACCATGAATAATAATTAAACCTGCTTTCATTGCTGAATTGAATGAACAATTCCTTAGTTCATTAAGTTTTAAAAAACTAATGCTATACATATTTTTTCATTCCTCACATGAAAAAGGCTACTAATAGCTATAGCTTCAACTTATAACCTTGTAATAATTATCTGCATCATCACAGTTCTATGGAGGTTCAATTTCCAAGGGTTCTGAGTTACAATTAGAGATTGCAGAGTTCTTGTGGAGAAATGTTCAGGTACTAAGCCTGATGAAGATTATACTATGAATTTGTAGCCTTTAGAAACATCTACTTAGAAGTACTGCTGAGATTATTTCACCATTTCAGCTTGATGGAAGCCTGATAATCGTTGCTGAAAATGTCATGGGCTCAACTAGGACAGATGAAAACGGACCCATACTACAGTATGGATACAGGTAATTGTCTTAGATTTTCCAAATAATATCATTTCAAGCTTCAAAGCTTCATTCTGAGGGCTATTTTTTGTCTTGTGTAAGGTGTGGAAGGTGCAAATTACAGAATGTCAAGGTAGCGAACAAAGGAATTGACTGGACTTCTGGTGATAATATCTACTGGAAGCATGATGTTCAGCGATCTGAAGCATTCAAAATTATACTCCATGGAAATGCTGAATTTGAGGCAACAGATGTAGTCCTACAGGTAAGAATCACACAGAGAAAGACATTACATACATAAACAGTGAAATGAAACAATAAATGACACGGAATATATGCAGATAGTTGAGATTGTTATCTATGGTTTTCACATTGGATAAAATTTGGGCTCATAATTCAGGACGGGTTAGATGATAATAACTATCCAATTAATCAATCTTTGAAATTTGATGGTTCCAATCATGCAATCAGGTTAATTTTGTCATAGGAGTTCTCCTAGGTGGGATCTGTTTTCCAGATATTTTGGTTATAGGTGAAATTATATTCTGTATCACTTGTGCATGTGGAAATCTGTAAATTTTTTTTTGCAGAATGCTGAAAACATTCTCATATATATTTTCTTGGGTTTAAATATAGGGTAACCATGTATTTGAAGTTCCAGACGGATACAGACTGCAAATCACAACAGGAAATCCAGGTTCCTAAAGATATATTTCCTTTAGCTCTTAAGCATTACATTACTGAATATCTGTGGTTTTTAGAGTTTAAGCATCTATGTCTTATATTGCTTCTTACCAGCACATGAAATTTTTTATGTATAAAAAATGAAATGATACACACACAGAGAGACATACATACATATATATATATATATATGTATATATATATATGTATATATATACATATATACATATATGTATATATTTCGACATTGATCTGCATTCTTGTGGCACGTGAAATATTTTATAACTATGAAGGATGGTATAACTGTATAAGAAATAGATATTAACTAGCGGATGCCTGGTCACTCTAGAGGGTTAAAGGATAATCACATACTAAAAAGAATACTAATGACAATGACAGTGAGGAAGTTACGCAAGTGAAAGAAGCTAAAATGGTGAATGGAGGGCCTGGAAGGACATGGATTGAGCTGGTAAGGAAAAATTGGATGCATAAACAGAAGAATTGGCAGTTGATAGGCATTAACATGTACAGGATTTGTTCTGCCAACAGTATCTGGTTTGGAATTGGAAAAGACTGATTATATTTGAGTTCTTATAAACCATTCCTTCAAAAGAGAAAAAAATATCAAAAGGAAATCATATTGATAAAGCTTCTCTCCAATTAATTATTTAAGGTCAGGACTTCCATCATTTGAGTTATAATATACATCCTGGTTCTTCATAATGAACTGCAACAATCTGAACTCCTATGAGCATCAATGACTTTGATCATTCCCTTTGATATTTCACTGAAAACAATCATTTTTGAGGTCTGTATCCAATATCTCCTTGTTAAGATCAGGATTTCACAATCCTTTTCCTTCTTCTGTGAGGGAGTTCATTCTTTTGGTACAACTTCTGGTGTTTTCCTTCATACTGGTTGCTTTGCATGTAAAACTTACAATCTGTGAAATATCGGTGCTTAATTGAAATCCTTTCAAGTTAATAAGCAACATCATCATGAATTTCAACTAGAATGGGCACACACCAAAGCTGTCTCAGCTATTTTGTTATGCTTATCTCTGCTACGGACTTTAGGATTATTTTTCTATCTAAAGCTGTAAGCAGATTAAGTGCATGTTTTATGATATATGATTGTTCATGCATACATACATGTGTATGTATGTATGTATGTACGTTTATGCACAAATGTATGTACTATGTATAGGCATCTTTATCAATGGAAATCGTCTACAGCCCATGCTGTATACACCCCTATTAAGGAAACCACCATAAACAATCTTGACAGCAATGACTGAAATCAGCCGAACGTGATTTAAGGACCTGCAATATATTGTGCATGATTTGAGGACGCTGTTATTCTTGTAAACATTTATTTTTCCTTGTTTACACTTACCTTGTATATCATAGACAGCATGTATTCCGCTCCCATTTCTTGTAAACTTTGCATATAAATACATATCCTCTCGATGGTAAACACACGAGAGTTTCCCAGAATATTGGTTTTGTATCCTGGTATCAAAGCCTTAACGTCACCACTGTCTTTTTTTTTCCAGAACTGATTCCATGGACTCATCTTCAACCCCTGTCAACCCCGGTAACGTTCATAGCCGTGTTACAGTTAAACTCACCAAAGACAATTATCTCCCATGGAAAACTCAAATCGTCCCGTACTTGCGTGGCCAACGCTTGTTCGGTTTTGTTGATGGTACCATCTCTCCTCCCTCTCCCACCATACCCAACCCTGATGCCAATACATCTGGCTCCACCACCCCCAAAATCACCAATCCTAAATACACCTCTTGGTTTGACCAAGATCAAATTGTTCTAAGTACCTTGGTTTCTTTTCTATCTGAAAGCATTTTGGGACAAATGGTTGGGCTCTCCACATCCAGAGAAGTCTGGGCATCCCTTGAGAGAATGTCTGCCTCTCATTCTTCTGCACGAGCTATCCAAACTCAGCAATTCCTGGCCCTCAGAAAGAAGGGCAACATGTCTGTCTCAGACTATTACCAGAAAATGAAATCCTTCTCGGATACGCTGGCTGCTATCGGTCAGCGTATCTCCTTCGAGGACTTGATAGCTCGTATGATGCTATCGTCACTTCTATCTCAACTCAAATAGACAAAATGTCATCTGAAGAGATGTTTAATCATCTCCTTGCACTGACACATGAATGTGTGGGGGCCCTCCAAAAAGTGAATTGTGGGCCCAATGGATGTGTGGGGGTGTATACAGCGTGGGCTGTAGGAGATGCGAATCGGCATCTTTATGGGCCCTTTTGTGACTGAAACTCTCTTCAAACTACAGTACAAAGATGCAGTCTTTTATGATGTTGTTTTGTTTATTTTTCATTTCATTTATTCTATTAACGGCAATATTTTGTGTAAATTATTTTGGGCACAAGAATCTCCAGTGTCATGCCAAAATGCTTCCTTTTCTTTTGCTCGTGTGATTTTGAGTTGTGTTTATTCATATCTTGTGTTCATTTTTCAGATTTTTCGCTTAAATTGGATCCTATAAGAACGGAAATGACGGATAGCGGAAACTGGTTCTGGAAGTACAAGTTAAAGGGCTCTCACATTCATTTGGAAATGGTGGAGTTGTAGAATACTAACAGGAGAGATTGAACTACACCTTGAAATGAGATTTGACCCCTCGTGTCTTCGGCGCACTCCGTTCTGATTGGTTGAACAGAAGTTAAGCCAGTCATAGATAATCGGCTCATTCCTTTTTGATTGGTTGAACGGAAGTTAAACCTCATTTTTGTTTTATGTCGTTTTTTTTATCTTTCGGGGGGGGGGGGGGGGGGGGGGGGGGGTGGTGTTGGTTTTCTCTCCTTTTGTCTTTCCCCTAACCAAGCTTGTAAGACCATAAAGGTCTGGTGCATTGCTAATTTTATTACATGTAATATTAAATGTAAAAATAGTTGGTTGATTCAGTTGTTAACCATAATAAGAGAGAAGTTTTCTTTCTGTTCGAAGAATATCCAATGGCATGATGGACTTCATCCTTTTGAATTTAATTCTTGCCAACAGTCTTTTAATTGCATGCGAGTAACATAAGCTTCCTGTTCGTATCTATTTCAGTTCAAAATAACTATATATTGCCCTTTTGAATCATCAAATAAGCTTGAGGCTTGACTAGTATTTTTTGTTTTCAAGTTTAATTATCTACCTTGGGTGCCAGTGAATGCGCAGAGCTTGGAGAGCCCTTGTTAATTTGCAGAGCTTCTTACCTTTGGGTTTTCGTTAATTTGTTTAGCAATGATATGGATCTTACTGAAGTGATCTGTTATGTTTGTTGCGAGTTGAAATCGTCTGTCATGCTTCCTTGAATTGCTCCCTGATGTGGCCGTGAGATGCTGCCATGTGGAGCATCTCACGGCCACTGTCTTTTCATGTGAGCCCATTTGATACATTTATAACATATGAAAAAATAGTGGCTGTGAGATGTTCCACATCACGGCCACTTCAAGGAGTACTTCAGGGAAACATGGCAGAGGATTTCATTTTCCGTTTGTTGCAACCGATGTGGCTGATCGTAGATAAAGTGGGGAATTTCGAATAAATGTGTCTTGGGCTTGGGCTGAATTTTAAAGTGTGTAAATCCAACTATTATCTTTAGGGAAATTGGGCCCTTTTCTCGGCCAGGCTCCAGACTGCATAATTCCAGCCTTTATAGGCCCGTAATTCCACCTTGGTGCTGTCCTACGAGGGAATAAACGTGAAAACCAGTTTATTACCAGAATTTTCTCCCTATATTCATGCCTTTTTAATTTAGTGGGATTAGTCCATTCAATAATCTATACTAATAAATATGGACACGGCCATATTCTTGTAAACATCTGGCCTAAATTTTCTTTTCTTTTCCTTTATTTAATTTTTTTTTTTTTTGCATTACCCATTATAACTCTAAAATTTTCTCATCACTATTCGGAAATATCTATCCAATATTCCAACCATGTTGTAAGAATACAACCTTTTATAAACAAAAAATTCTTAAATTTCATATAATTATTACGTGTGTATGTATGTATGTATGTATGCACGTACGCACATTTGATAAAAATAGACAGGTTTCATTGTGATGTTGATGTCAGTTCTTAAAATATAAAGGGCCGAGATACCGAGATATTAATACAAGAACTCGTTGTTGTTGTCAACTAATGTTGAAAGCATTAATATAAATGATTAATATATGAAGGAAATAACAGTTCACTGTGACTTGCAGTTGTATAAGCTTGGTTTAATTAAATTGTGCATTAACAGTTCTAATGGTCGACTAAAGCATTCTAACATGCTAAGAGATGCGAGAAATAGCTTTTAATATGTGAAAGAAAATTAAATTTTGTGTTTCTGATTTCCTTAATTAATAATCTGGAAGTGTTGAAATTTGAGTGGGATTTTTGGAATGTAAGAAATTAGTCACCTTCATTAATAGCTTTTCCTTGCATTTAAAATTTCTAAACTAATTCAAGGGTGCGTGTTTTAGTCTCACTAGAGACTGATGGATTCAAGAAGGAGGACAGAAGATCTGATAGGAATGGCTCCTAGCTTATAAATTTTTACAAGTTTCCATTTGCAGGGTGAAGTGGAAAGAAGAATTATGTAATGGTTATAAGGTGAGCATGAAAGGCAAAAGGAACATGATAGCATAACATAGATAAAGCGCATTAATACTGAAGGTTATTAAGAAGTAAGGAAATAACTAAAATATGTGCAAGAAAAGTTAGAAATCTAGAGGTTATCAACTCATGAGCAGGTTCCAGGTATGCATGGACGCCAAACGGACACGGTCTGGTGAGGCGGGAATCAAGCTCAGTCTTATCCAAGTACTCCGACGTACGTTCTAAAGGGATTTCTCAGGGGACAATTGGATTTTTGTATTGCTTTTTAAAAATAAGCTTGATTAGTCATCAAATTCTTGATAATTAAAAATCAGGAATGCTTTTTAGAAATATTTGCGATCAGTGTTGTTTTATATGAAGAACCTTTTCCAAAAATACCCCCAACATACTTGTAAAAAAGTTTTTGTTATCATTTTCTAATGAGGTTAGAAAGTGTTTTGAGGGCCTTTTGTTTAGAAGAAGTCTTGTGTGAATAGTGAAATAACACTTATTTTTAATTATTTTTAAAAAGTATTATTAATTTTCAATTATCAAGAATTTGATTACTGTATCATGTTATATTTTTAAAACATAACAATATAAGCCATCGGAAGATTCGCAACAATGGAGCGAGAAAGCATCAGCCATGAGGAATGAAAAATTCCGCAATCCCATAAAAAAACGCAGTGGAGTTTCAGGGAATCTGAGTATAGCTGCAGGCAGTCCTCGATGTATGTGCCCACTGTTTGTTGCCACACGAGTCTGAGATTAGGTGACTGTGTTGAGACCCTGGACGCCACTTTCTGCCAAATGATTACACTCCGTACGAGCACGAATCTGGTTGACCTTGCGTTCCGTCTTCGGTTTTGTCCTTTCTTTGGGGGTGGCCCCCACGTGGTCTTAATTAAGTCACAAAAGGAAACTACTAGCTACTGGCCTACTGCTATTTCTTTAAATGCCCACGAACTCATTTAATTAATATTTCTTGCACACAACCAACATTAGGGGTTGAACTCAAACGGAAATACAAGGAAAAGACAGACAAACAACCGAAGGGAAATCCTAAAACTGAAAAGGAGAAACTGAAATCTAGGAAGGGCAAAGAAATTAAAGGCTGCTGAAGAATCACGGGAAAAACTCGAATTCATCCGTGTTGATGGAGTCCAAGTCGATCGGCATCTGCTCAAGGCCTGGCTCTGCTAGTTGCATTGGCTCGGCATTCAGCATGTTGTCAAACTCAGGTTCCATCCCCAATAAGCCTGGTTGGTGCAGCTGTATCTGTTGCTGTTGCTGTTCTAACAGCAGTTGCTGTTCCAGCAGCATTTGCTGTTTTTGTTGCTGCTGCTGTAGATACCGATGACATAACTCATCTTTCTCATTCTTCAGTGCTTCGTATTGAGCTGCATGCAAACAATCCCTATCGATCAGTATCTCATTTACCCAATTATCTCTCCTTGCGTGTATAGAGAGAATAGAGAGAGAGAGAGAGAGGGTAGTCTTCCATACTTACCATCTTGTACGATCTTCTCACCAGCGAGAACGGCCATCCTTCGCTTCAGATACTCGTTTTCAATTTCTTGTACCGTGCGCATTCGATGGAAATAAGAAACCTGGGGAGACAGCCTTGAGATTTCCCCCTGTATGTTAAAATACGAATTTAATACATTTTTTACATCACGCACTCCCACACGAGTTCACATACAGAGAGAGAGAGAATTACCTCAAGATAATTGACCTTTTCCTCGAGTTCTTTCGTGTAAGTCTGCGATTTCGCGCGAGACTTTGCCGAAGATTTTCTATTCGAAAGGATTCTACAAGAATAAGCGAATGTACGTAATAATAATCTAAATAATAAAACTGAGCAAAAGAACAACCCTGGATAGCATGTCCAAATGCAGAAAACAAATGTAAACCCACCGCCTAACATGCTTAGGATCCATGTCGGAGTCGAACTTACGACCCCATTTGTACTTGTACTTAACTTCGGCTTTTGATAAATCAATCTCAGTCGACGGAGCATCACCAGAACCAGCACCAACTGCAACCGAATCACCACCACCACCACCTGATCTTGCTCCAACAATAATGGAGCCTGCATTCATCCCACCTGAGTTCTCGGTCATATCGTCTATTAAAACCTGCAGATGGGAGACGGAACCGTCCATGGGGTTACTATTTGGCACAGCCATGCTGCTACAGCTGTTGCCGGATCCCCATCCGATGAAAGCATCTGCAGGTTCCTGAAACAGTGAAGGTGAATCTGCAATGAAAGGAAGCTGCACACGAGAAGCAGACCCCATCATGGATACCTCCCCTACACCAAAACACCAGTCATACGAAGAGTTGCCGGTGACGTTGTTCAGGATCTGGTTGGTGTAACTCTCCGGCATCTCCATGATAATCGATTGGGTTTCAGCAAAACTACTTCACCTGCAAAACAAACAACACTACTGTGAACCAAATCAGAATCACCTAAGAAAACCCTGAAAATCACTCTATACACTAAACCTGCCTACTCACCAGTACTCCTCTTGGTGCTGAATGAGAGAAAAATCTTGGGCTCCGCCATTATTATAGTGAAATGGAAGCTCCGACTCGCTCAGTTACCAGGTAACGCACAAACACGTGGCCTCTCCCGTCATCCTCGATGTGAATATAAATGGAAAGGGCAGTAAGCCACCGCATGCATAGTGTGAGTTCAAATTCTCAATCTTTAGACGACGAAAGAGAGAGTTAATTTCAGAACCACGCCTGTTAAATACGTTTAATTGTGGGGGGTACGTGCTTTTGTCATATTTCAATACAAATCAAATTACCCTGTATTTTGTTTATAATTGCTACACCTAGCTAATTGAAGGTGTTCATTGTTCCTGAAATCATGAAATGTAACTTTTAAAAGCTTGAGTTAGAGGGTACTTCGGGTAATTATATAATTAACGTTCAACTTCGTGATTCCATAAGATGCTAACAGAATTCAGAAGTTGACTTAAATGTTGGCCGTTTGGCTAAGCTTAGCCAGGTTTGCTTTGAAAGAAGAGACAGAAATAATTCAGAGCTTCAGCTATTACGTGGACAGGCATAAGAGGGGTTTAGGTAAACCATTGCAGCCTTTTCTGAGTCAATTTCACCATGCATTATCTTATGATGACAAAAATACCCCTTCTTGCTTATCCAAGTTCTAAAATATCCTAAAAAGGATTATTGTTCAAATTCAATTTTTTTCATAATAAGGAAACTATAAATCCAATGAGTATAATCCAAAAATTATATATATATATATATATATACACACACACACACTCAAATCAAGCCATATGTGGATGCTTAAATTTATCCAATATATAGTAGTTATTGAGTTTCCCCATGATCGATTGCCATTTGTGCCCTAATCGTCAATTGTTGGATTTCCTGACATGTTTTTAGTTATTGAGTTACCCCATGGTCGATTACCACCTATGCGCATGCTAACGATCAATTGATAGATTTTCTGACATGTTTTTAGTTATTGAATTACTCCACGATCTATTGCCAACTGTGCACTAATCATCGACTATTGGATTTCCTGACATGTCTTTAGTTATCGCAAGATTTCCTGACATATGTTGTCGTTTTGTTCGCTAATCATTATTGAAATATTTGAAAAGTACAATGTTTATATGGTTGTGAAAACTTATTCAAATACTGTAGTTGCTGAGTTAATTCCCTGTAATAGATTGCCACGTATGCACTAATTTGTTGGTTGCTACATTTCCTGACATGTTTTATCATTTTGGTCATTAATCATTATTGAATTATTTGAATGATACTTTATCTAGGTATTCGCAAGAATATAGGGAAGCTAAGCATTTGTCTGCGTATTTATTGATAAATTACATTTTATTAGCCGACAAAATCTTATAATCATCAGTTACATCTTTATTAGTCAACGATAATCATCATTGAATTACCTGAATGAAAATTGATCTGACTATTCGTAGGACTATAAGGAAGATAAGCATTAGTCTGTGTATTTATTGATAAATGACTCTGCATTAACCGACAAAATCTTATAATCATCAGTAACACTTTTATTAGTCAATGATTGTTTTATTTCTTGACATGTTCCATAATTATTGGTATATTTTTGTCACATTATTTAAATAATGACTTTATTTGTTAAGTATGCCATACAAAAGTTGTATAATTATTCCATTAACTAATAGCCAAATGACTTATCCCAGTAAGTTAGGGTTGGCAACATGAATCTTGTTTCCTTTGTTCCAATCTATCAGTAACTATATCTTTAGTTGACAAATAGGTAAACAAATTATTTGTAAACGACTTTATTCATATTCTTTTTGGTCTTCTCCTTGCCCTATTAGATCTTTCAATGAGCACCATTTTACATCTTCTCGTCATTGTCTTTCTAAGTCTTTCCTTTACCTGAGCAAACCACCTTAACCAATTCTCTCTATTTATCTTATTACTTATTTTGCAAACACTTAACTATTTCTAGAAAATATTCCGTCCTTGTTTTATCTATCAAGGTTTCCCTGATATCTACCTTAACATCTGAATCTCAATAATGCTCATACAACGCATAAGTTGCTTTTTGGTTATGAAAGTTCTTATCCATACATTAAAACAGGCATAGTAGTAATCCTATAAATTTTTTCTTTTGTATAAGTGAGCATGTCAATCATATAAAACCCCTTATATATGCTTTTCTCATTAAACAATGGAGCTCTAATCCTCTGTGTAAGTGTGTAACATCTTCATTAATATCTTCTCCTCACAAATAATTGATTTAAGATATTAAAAGTGACTACTTTTATAAATCTCTTAATTTTAAAATTTTATTATTACTTCATCTCTGCTGTTTTTTTGTATTGTCTATAATTTAATATATGCTTAGAGTAATTCTTAATATGAAACATTTCTATTAGCTGGTGATCTATCTATTTATTCCATAATCTGTTCACGATTAACCAATGATAGTCGTTGGACATCTTGACATGTCCATAATTTCCGTAGGAACACATGATATACAGCAGAACATAGATAAAGCGCATTCCTGAACGTTGTTAAAAAGCAAGGAAATAAGTAAAATACGTACAAGAAAAACCAGAGATGATCAACTCAGAGCCGGTACAGATATGCACGCATGGACGCCAAACGGACGCGGTTTGGTGAGGGGGAACCATTCCCCAGTCTTATCCAAGTACGCCTACGTACGTCCTGTAGGGATTTCCGCAATCCCATAAAGAACGCAGTGGAGTTTCAGGGAATCTGACTGTAACTGCAGGCAGTTCTCGATATATGTGCCCACTGTTTGTGGCCACACGAGTCTGAAATTAAGTGAGTGCGTTGCGAACCTGGGCGCGACTTTTTGCCAAATGATTATACTTCGTACAAGCAAGAATCTGGCTGACCTCCTGTTCCATCTTCCGTTTTGTCATTTTTATGGGGGTGGCCCCCACGTCGTATGAAGGGAATCCCTTTCTTTAAATGCCCAGAAACTTATTTAATTAATATTTCTTGCACACAAACATTGAACTGAAACTCAGTCTCGTTGACCAAAAAGAAACTCAAAGTCTCAAACGGGAATAGAAGGAAAAGGCAAACACACAACCGAAGGGAAATCCTAAAACTGTCCTACAACTGAAAAGGAGAAACTGAAATCTGGGAAGAGCAAGCAAAGGCTGCTGAAGAATCACCGAAAAAACTCGAGTTCATCCATGTTGATGGAGTCCAAGTCGATCGGCATCTGGTCTGAGCCTGGCTCTGCCAGCTGCATTGGCTCGGCATTCAGCATGTTGTCAAACTCGGGTTCTATCCCCACGAAGTCTGGTTGGTGCAGCTCTATCTGTTGCTGTTGCTGTTCTAGCAGCAGTTGCTGTTCCAGCAGCATTTGCTGTTTTTGTTGCTGCTGCTGTAGATACAAATGATATAACGAATCTTTCTCATTCTTCAGTGCTTCGTATTGAGCTGCATGCAAACAATTATCCCCATCGGTATCTCATTTACCCAATTCTCTCTCCATGCGCGTATAGAGAGAGAGAAGAGAGAGCGAGAGAGAGATAAAGAGAAAGAGAGACAGCGGGTAGTCTTCCATGCTTACCATCTTGTAATATCTTCTCACCAGCGAGAGCGGCCATCCTTCGCTTCAGATAGTCGTTTTCAATTTCTTGTACCGTGCGCATTCGATGGAAATAAGAAACCTGGGGAGACAGCCTTGAGACTTCCCCCTACAAGTTTAGAATAAAAAATACAAATTTAATACATATCTTACACCACGCGCTCCCACAAGAGTTCACAATCACAGAGAGAGAGAGCGAATTACCTCAAGATAATTGACCTTTTCCTCGAGCTCTTTCTTGTAAGTCTGCGATCTCGCGCGAGACTTTGCAGAAGATTTCCTATTCGAGAGGATTCTACGAGAATAAGCGAATGTAATATATATTAATCTAACTGCTTCATAGATGAAGACATATAAATAATAAAACTAAGCAAAAAGAACAACCCAGTAAGCATCGCATGTCCACTGTCCAGATGCAGAAAACAAAGGTAAACCCACCGCCTAACGTGCTTGGGATCCATGTTGGAGTCGAACTCACGACCCCATTTGTACTTGTAGTTAACTTCGACGTTTGATAAATCAATCTCAGCGGACGGAGCATCACCAGAACCAGCACCAACTGCAACCGAATCACCATCACCACCACCACCTGATGTTGCTCCAACGATAATGGAGCCTGCATTCTTCTCACCTGCGTTCTCGGTCATATCGTCTGTTAAAACCTGCAGATGGGAAACAGAACCGTCCATGGGGTTACTATTTGGCATGTTCATGACGCTACCGCTGTTGCTGGATCCCCATCCCATGAGAGCATCTGCAGGTCCCTGAAACAGTGAAGGTGAATCTGTGTTGAAAGGAAGCTGCTCATGAGAAGCAGACCCCATCATGGATACCTCCCCTACACCAAAAAACCAGTCCGACGAGTTGCCGGTTAGCTTGTTCAGGATCTGATTGGTGTAATTCTCAGGCATCTCCATGGTAATCGATGTGGTTTCAGCAAAACTACTTCACCTGCAAAACAAACAACACCACTGTGCACTACCATATCAGAATCGCCTAAGAAAACCCAGAAAATCAATCCATACACTAAACCTTCCTACTCACCAGTACTCCTGTTGGTGCTGAATGAGAGAAAAAGCTTGGGCTCCGCCATTTTTATAGAGCAATGGAAACTCCGACTGGCTCAGTTACCAGGTAACGCACAAACACGTGGCCTCTCCCGTCATCCTCGATGTGAATATAAATGGAAAAAACAGTAAGCAAACCAGCTCTCTTCGAGCGGCCACCGTATGCATAGTGCGAGTTCAAATTCTCCGTCTTTAGACGAGTCAAAATACAGAATTAATTTCAGAACCACACCTGTTAAATACGTCTTATTGTGGAGAGTGCTTTAGTCATCTTACAATACAAATCAAATTACCTTGTATTTTGTTTAAAATTGCTAAAAGCCCAGCTAATTGAAGGTGCTCATTGCTCCTGAAATCATGAAATGTAACTTTTAAAGGCTTGAGTTAGAGGGGGTACTTCGGGTAATTATATAATTAACATTCAACTTTGCGATTTCCTTAAGATGCTAACAGAATTCAGAAGTTGACTTAAAATGTTGGCAGTTTTGCTGAGCTTAACCAGGTTTGCTTTAAAAGAAGAGAGAGAAAGAATTCCAGAGCTTCAGCTATTACGTGGACAGGCATAAGCGGAGTTTAGGTAAACCATTGCAGCCTTTTCTGAGTCATTTCACCATGCATTATCTTATCTTCTAGTCTATGACAAAAATACCCCTTATTGCTTATCTTTTCTTTTTTTTTTTTTTTTCGGTAAACAACCTAGATTATATTATTGCCGAATAAAAGATACATTAAGAATGTCTGCTAATAATTGGAACTGTAAAAAAGAAGGAGAAAACTGAAGCCAACAACAAGAGAACTCATCTAAGGCAAAGTTGGCCAGCACGTCCGCCACTTGGTTTCCCTCCCTACACCTATGGGAATAAATAATGATTTGAAAGGCACTACAAAGAGATTGAACTTCTAATAATATTCCAAAGATCTTCCAAGGAAACATTCCACTTCTCCGTGCTAAGAGCCTGATAATAACCAATGAATCACCTTCTAAAATAACATGAGAGTGGCCCAAGGCTTTTGCAAGCTTCATTCCTTCCAAAGCACTCAAAGCTTCTGCTTGGAGAGCTGAATCCGCTTCCACCTGAGAAGCAAATCCTCCAAGAAATCTGCCTGAATAATCTCTGCATACTCCACCAATACCTGATCTCCTTTCTGCGGCTCTCCATGCTCCATCAAAATTGACTTTCACAAATGGGAAGCAAGGTGCCTTCCAGTTAATGAATATTTCAGTGTTATGCTGCACATGTTTTTGAGATTCAAGCTGTAGCATAATTGATTCCTCCTGTTGTTGCCTGTATGTTCGGCATGCATCATCAACTGACTGGCTTTTGCCATTGAACCTTGCTCCATTTCTAATGCTCCACATTGTCCACCCGAAATTTGCCACGTTTGCTAAAAATTCCATCATGTTAACCGCTGTTGAAGGTGGCTTTAAGGAGACAAAGTGCTTGAACCATTGGAAAAAAGAGTGTTGGGGTCCAAGGCTTTGAGCAGCCCCTCCGATTGCTTTAAACCAAAGAGCACGAGCGAAGGGACATAGTAGCCAAAGATGCACCGTCGTCTCCACATGCTCTCTACACAAATAGCAAGAGTTATCCACTCTACCTATCCTAGTCCTTAGGAGATCACCTGTTGGGAGAGCATCATGAAGGCTTTTCCAAAGGAATATTTTCACCTTACTAGAACACTTTAAATGCCAAACCTTTAACCACAAGGAGTTGGAGTTGTTACCAGATATTCCCACCAAGACTCTATACGCAAAAGCAACGGAGAACTTACCTTGAGCGGTGCCTTTCCACTGTTTGATGTCCTTTTGTAAAGATGGACAAACCTGTGTGGAGCTGATTTTGTGGACTGTTTCCTCATTCCAAAATTGGGCTAACAGTCTGTGATTCCAAGTGTTGAGTAGGGGGTCCCGCAGCTGATCTACTGTGGACAGATTGAAGAGATGATGGTTCTTCTGGACTTGGAGTGTGTGATGTAGTCCTTGCACCCAGTTGTCCTGAAGAATACTTATATCAACTCCATTGGCAATTGTCCACCCACTTTCTTTCTGTATCCATTCTACCATGTTCTTCATCTGATACCAGCCATATGAATGTTTGTGATGGAATGCTGCCTCAAGGAAGGAATGATGGGGGAAGTACTTGTCTTTTATCAGCTTAGCCCAAATGCCTGTCCTTTCTGTAGTAAGATTCCAAGCGGCTTTGAGAATTAGAGATTTATTCATTAGGTTCATTCGCTTGACATTAAGGCCCCCGTTTCTCCAAGGTGAGGTAATCTTCTCCCAGCAAACGGTATGTAAGGTTTGGGTATTTTCTTTGTTTCTTTTCCAGAAGAATCCTCGAGCCATACCATCTATTTTGTTTGTTATGTTTTGTGGCAGCAAAAAACAATTCATGAAATGTAGTGGTTGGGCATTTAAAACAGAATTAATAAGAACTACTCTACCCATTTGGGACAAAAGCAAACTTTTCCACCCAGCCAATCTATGAGATATTTTATTTAATAGCTCCTCGCAGTCCCTGGCTTTTGCCCTTCTATCAATGATGGGAAGCCCCAAATATTTCCCTTGTTTTTGCTGTCCTTGAATCCCCATCATCTGACATATCTTAGCTCTCTTTTGGTTGCTTGTATTGCTGCTAAAACACAAAGAAGATTTATCTTTATTAATGGATAGCCCAGACTTTGCACAATATTTGTGTAAAAGTTTAACAATGGTGTGTGCCTCTCTCTCAGTAGTGTGACTATAAATAAAAGCATCATCCGCATACATTAGATGATTGAGAGATATACCACCCTTATTGCTTATCGAAGTTTTAAAATATCCTAAAAAGGATTATTGTTCAAATTCCATTTTTTTCATAACAAGGAAACTATAACTGTAATGAGTATAATCTCAACACAAAAAAAAAAAAAAAAAAAATTATATTCAAATTAAGCCATATGTGGATGCTCAAAATTATCCAATATATAGTAGCTATTAAGATCTCCATGATTGATTGCCATTTGTGCGCTAATCATCGATCACTGGATTTCCTGACATGTTTTTAGTTATTGAGTTACCCCATGATTGATTACCACTTGTGCACATACTAATGATCAATTGATGGATTTCCTGACATGTTTTTAGTTATTGAGTTACCCCATGATCGATTACCACTTGTGCACATACTAATGATCAATTGATGGATTTCCTGACATGTTTTTAGTTATTGAGTTACCCCATGATCTATTGCCAACTGTGCGCTAATCATCAACTGCTAGATTCCCTGACATGTTTTTAGTTTTTTTTTTTGGTAGTAACAACGCAGCATTCCATTTCATTACCTTCTAACACTTCTTACATGAGTACACCCCAGAAAATCAGAGAATACAATAGGGGAGAGGAAGACAGGCGGGTGATTCAACCAGCAACAAGAGAAATTTTAAAAAATACAATGTTGCTAGACTTTTGACATCCGTTGTCATTTTGGTTATCGATCAATTATTGAATTTTTAAAAAATACAATGTTCAAATTTTGTTATATGGTTGTGAAAACTTATTCAAATATTGTAGCTGCTGAGTTAATTAATTCCTTGTAATAGATTTGCCATGTATGCACTAATTTGTTAGCTACTAGATTTCTTGACATGTTTTATCATTTTGATCATTAATCATTATTGAATTATTTAAATGATACTTTATCTAGCTATTCGCAAGAACACAGGAAGCTAAGCATCTGTCTGCGTATATTTTGATAAATGACACTTCATTAATTGACAAAATCTTAGAAACATTTGTTACATCTTTATTAGTCAACAATAATCATCATTGAATTATCCGAATGAAAAAAAAAGAATTATCCGAATGATACTTGATTTGCAGGCTATTCATAGGACTGTAAGGAAGATAAGCATTTGTCTGTGTATTTATTGATAAATGACACTGCATTAGCCGACAAAATCTTATAATCATCGATCAGTTATATTTTAATAAGTCAATGATTGTTTGATTTCTTGACATGTTCCATAATTATTGACATATTTTTGTCACATTATTTAAATAATGACTTTATTTGTTAAATATGCCATAAAAAATTTGTATAATTTTTCAATTAATTAATAGCCAATGACTTATCCCAGTTAGTTGGGTTGGCAACATGAATCTTGTTTCCTTCATTCCAATCTTACAATAACTATATATTCAGTCAACATTTGGGTAAAGAAATTGGTTTTAAATGACTTAATTTATTCATATTCTTTTTTATCTTCTCTTTGGCCTCTTAGATCTTTCAATAAGCACCATTTTATATCTTCTCATCATTATCTTTCTAAGCCTTTGTTTTACCTGAGCAAACTACGTACCTTAACCAATTTTCTCTTTATCTTATTGCTTATTTTGCAAACACTTAACTGTTCTAGAATATACCTAGCTAGTCCTTATTTGATCTAACATAGCTTTCCCTAATATCTACATTAACATTTGAATCTCAACCCTGCTCATACGATGCATATGTTGCTTTTTGGTTTATAGCAGTTCTTATTCAAATATTGAAACAGGCGTAGCGGTAATCCTATAAAAATTTTCTTTTGATATAAGTGAGCCATGTCAATCATATAAAACATCATTATACTTCTTTGATTAAACAATGGAGCTCTAATCCTATGTGTAACATCTTCTCCCTACAAATAATTGATTTTTAAGATACTGAAAGTGATTACTTTTAGAAATCTTTTAATTTCAAAATTTTATTATTACTTCATCTTTGCTTTTTTTTTTCTATAATTTAATATATGCTTAGAATATTTCCTAATATAAAACATTTCTATTAGCTGGTGATCGATCTATTTATTCGATAATGTTTTCAAATTTAACCAATGATACTCGTTAGGTCTCTTGACATGTCCCTAATTTCCACAATCGATCTTTAATTATTAAATTGTTTGAATAAAAACTTTTCTTGTTTTTGATAGGATAAAGATATTTTGCTTAATTATGATATCTAACGTGCAAAGCATTTTAATTTTATCATCAAATTAAAATTAATTTAGGAACTTGCTTTATAAGTCCCTAAATGGCATTTACAAGTGGTTTACAAGTCCCTACATGGAATTTACAAGTTCATAAACTTGGTTTACAAATAACTAAATGAGGTTTACAAGTCTACTAACAGGATTTACAAGTCCCTAAATGGCATTTACAAGTGGTTTACAAGTCCCTAAATGGAATTTACAAGTCTACTAACCAGGTATACAAGTCTCTATATTGGATTACACAAGTCTAGAATTGAATGTTATGAATCCGTAAATAGAATTTACAAGTCCATAATTTGGTTTACATGTCCAAAAACGAGGTTTACAAGTCCACTAATAGGGTTTACAAGTCACTGAATGGCATTTACAAGTGGGTTACAATTCTCTAAATGGAATTTACAAGTCCATAAACTTGCTTTACAAGTCCCTAAATGAGATTTACAAGTCTCCTAATAGGGTTTACAAGTCTGTATATTTCTTTTGCAATAGTTTACAAGTCCTAAATGGAATTTTGAACCCATTTACAAGTCCTTAAGTGGAATTTACAAGTCTCTAAGTTGAATGATGAATATTCAATACTCTAAAAGGGCATTCTCGTCTATGAACAGTAAATCAACACCTGTTTCTAATTGTTTTGAAAAAGCATCACTAAAAGTCCATTTCGACAAAGTTGGTGACTGAATAGGAATTATTTTTATAAAGTATCACTAAAAAGCAATTTCCCCTAGAATTTGTTTCCTTCATTCAAGCCCGGATTTCAACACGGTCATAACTTTACAAACAAAGTACTAAAAGCAAACCTTTCTTAGTTTCAGTCAAAGATTTCATTGATTGCTTAATGATGGTACTTTCTTAAAATAATTAAGAATCAGTATCATTTTATTATTTGTCATGAATTTTTTTCCAAAAATAACCTCAAAAGACTTTGAAAATCTTTTTCATTATTTTGTTACAAGCGAAGTTTGCAAGTCTTTTGAGGGTATTTTCGGAAGAAATTTTTTATAACATTAAAATGACACTAATTGTCAATTATGTTAAAAAGTAACACTAATTTTCAATTACCAAGAATTTAACTACTGAATCTGAATTATTTTGAAAAATATCACTTAAAACCAATTTTCAACCAAAATTCAATGTTCCCAGAACATCCTACTTTTAAAAAAGAATCGCTAATAAATCAAAACACGGATGGGCATCGTCAAAACACTCTAAAGCTTAATATTCCATTCTACAAATGACCTACGAAGAAGGTGCTGGTATTTTACAAAGATTGGAGAATAAAAGAGAGCCTGTTGTCTTTCCGTGGGTGTGGTTATGGATGAGTTGGCCTTGGCCTTCCCTGTTTTAATCTTTTGATAGCTAGTGGCTGCTGAGTGGAACACGAAACAGAGGAGAACAGCACAGAATTGTTTACACAAATTACTGGTGCCTGGAAACCTCGCCGGTGATTGGATCCTCCGTCAAGGTCAAATCAACTGCATGGATTAGGCATCAACTATTATCCCTGAACAACCTCCCTCTCTCTCCCTCCCTCATTCATCAGTGCAGGGCTGCTTATCTCTTCAATCTCACAAATGAGTACCTTGCAAGCTCATAATCCCTCCACTGCGCAAATCCCCCAAGTCTTGTTAAAATGTATCATGTAGAGTCAGAAACCATCCTCTGATGATCACCCAAGGTGGTCAACAAAATGGCATATTCAAGGTTTTTATTTTAAACGCATTTGCTGCCTTCGTGACAAACCATTACATATTCGTGGCTCCCATATATCTAACTTCAAAACACTAACAAGAAACGAAATTCACTAAGTTACACCCTCTAGAGACCCAAATGTACACTGGAAACCACGGCGACAGAGTTGTTGAGCATGTAAGTAGTAGACCTGGAAAAGGATACTTTCATCGCAGCTTAAATACTCTAGGCCTCCAAATTTTTGTATATCATATCGCGCTCACGGGCGTGCAGCAGCACTTAGAATTTAGATCTTCTGCAGGGCGTCACTAAGATATGCTTTGAAATGTGCTTCCACCCTCCAAATGAACGTACCAGATGGTATCTCCAACTACAACTTCTTCCCTATATAAAGACATTTGATAATCAGATTCTAATAGAAAAAGAATTCTACATTAATAACTTAACAACAGTTTTATATGACATGATGCTCACAGATGAAGACTTGGGAGTCTCTCCTGTGTGCCATCGGACAACATTGAATAATAGAAACTTGAACAATTTCCCTCTACCAAAAGTTCAAAAATATTGCAATGCTAACATACCACGTTAATGGACTAAGTTTAACAAGAAGAACAACGCAACATTCATAAAAGAGGAAAGATAAGTGATAAAATCAACCAGCAAGCAATAATGGAAATGTGAAGGACTGTGTAGCCACCAGCCACAACATAAACAAAATTCAGGTGACAGATTCTTACTTATTAAGAACCATGACAAATAAACATCATTATGAAATCCCAAAACTGCATTAGAGCAGGAACAAAAGAGAGACAGATGAATGAAGATAAACGCATAGCCCTGTTTTCCCTTATAATTTATTTAAATTTTCTTTTTATTTCCTTTTATCTATTTTGAGAAGCAAACAGCTTTATCTCCACAAATTGAGAACAGTCTACAGCACAGTTACATGATTCAGATTGAGATCTCGAATAGTTTAATGGGGCAAAGCCAACACATCATTCAAGTGATTCCAATTTGTAAATGTGGTAATACATATTGTGCAGGAGATTATTTGTTTATCAATTGAGTACAACTACTCCAGCATTCTGATATGAAAAGTAATAGAACATATAAAACAGCAAGATTCAAGGAATGCCTCTCAAATAAATAATAAAAATCTATGAGTTGCATCAGCTTCAGAACAATGTCCCAACAAATTCAAACAAAGATGCTCTGCAACCATTGCCCATTATCAGAATTCCAAAATTCTCAGCACAAAGACTTGAAAGCAGGAATCCCTTAACATGATGATATAATGCAATTAATGTTAGCTAAACAAGGCTGTTAGCTTGATAAAGCAGTGCAGTACGCCTAAATTAAGTTATACTTCCCCTATCCAGTTTAAAAGTCATGTTTCGAACTTCATTTGCTGCCCATAAATCTTTTGAAAACAAACTTAAGAATCACAATTTGACAAAATTATTTGAACTGCAGTCACTACATTAAAACCGCTCAAGCTTCTGCTGTGTATGTAAGCATCCTTCCTAACATTATTTTGGAATATTCCAACAGGAACAACTTAACTTACCTAGGCATTAACTAATGCCTAAATAATACTTGGAAGCAAATACATCAACCTAATTACTCCCTCATGGTACTCCCCAAACTCCGAAACATAACCAGTTTAAGGTTTGTGCATTCTATCTTCCTGCAGCATAATGTGTGGATAGAATGATGTACACTAACTGTAACCCTCACGAATTGCTCCTGGCTGTCATATATCATTCAAATGACACAACATCAGCTATGAGACTTTTCAGGTAAGTCACAAAATGACTGACTGAAACATTGATGAGTCATCATATATGTTCAAGAAAACTAATAGCTAAGTAGGAGGAGGACCATCAACAGTCAATCAATCACTTTAAATACCTCATATCAACTAGTTCGGTTCGGCAATATGAATCCTATTCCTCTATACCAATCTGTGAAAAACCATATCTTCAGTCAGACTACGAGTATTTCCTTTCTAACTGATGCCCTCTATGTTCCTTTTGATCTTTTCTTTATCCTCTTAGATCTTTCAATCCTTCAATAACAACTAACATTAACAGGAGGAAAAATATTTACTTCACTTCTCATATCTTTGGTCTTTAGATTATTGTTGGAATTATAGATCTCATAGGATCATAAAAACCAATTTATAGTTTACTAAAATTCATGTGAGGAACAAAAACAAAGGAAATCAGAAACAAAAATTGCACCAAGACACTGATCAGGAACTATGTTCACACCTAGTAAACCAACATTGTTGAACCTTCCATTTTTAGACAAACTCCAGTATTCTAAGCAATGTAGGTTCATGCATAAACACAGCCACTTTGCATAAAAATCAGAGCTATCAACGACCCAACTCAAGCTTGAACTTGATAATTAATCTCAAAATCCAAGCCTTAAAAAATAAACCTCATTTCATCAACGAGCCTAAGCCAAGCTTGGAAGAGTAGTCTCAATTAAAGCTCCACTCAATTGATTTAGTATACAATTTTTTTTTTTATGTTACCCTCTCATCATCATAATCATCAGCATAAACCAATTCTCACTAATTGGGGTCAGAAACACGAATCTTGTCGCTCCATCTTGTTCTATAAAAAATCATCCCTTAGTTAAATTTACATTTATATTAGTCTTGTTTTATTAATTCTATCCATGTCTTTCAAAGTCATTCTCTTAATCGCTTAGGCTCTTCTATATGTATCCTCTCAAACCTTCTTACAAATGTATCTCTAGGTCTCCGCTTTACATATCCAAACCACATTACCTACTCTCCTCTATTTTATCTTTAATACATGCTATGCTTAACCGCTTTCGAGTATCTTCATTTCTTACTCTCTCTTTTCAAGTTTTGCCACTCGTACATCTTAGCATCTTCATCTCAATAACACCCATCTTCTAAACAAATTAATTATTCGCCACCAAACATTTTATACCGTACAACATAGCTGGTCTAATTGCTGATTTACAGAAGTTATCCTTTAAGTGAAACATGCAAACAATATCCTAGAAGCACTCTCCCACTTAAGCCAACCAAAACTCTTATAGGGTCAAATTAAGGTTTGTCAAAGCCTACCCCGTCACCGTTTGTGAGCCTAAACTAAGCTTGAGCCAAGCCGAACAAAGTTCAACTGGTCTCAACTCAATTACAGCCCTAACAAAATGATAAAAGCTAAAGTACAACACAAGTCTACCCCTCTCAGGTCTCACTGTGGTTAGACAACCAGAAGCTTATTCAACTCCATTTATAGCCTTTCCTAACATCTAATTTCAGGACATTTCCATGAGAATTTTGATTCTCACAAGAATATGCGTACAACATTGTCAAAGATTGTCAAAGCTCATACCTAAATCTACCAATCAATAATTTACACTAATATTCAGAACACCCAAAACTAAACAACATAAAATGAAAATGATGATGAGAAATCTTGGTCTCAAAACCACCTGCACCAGACGCATACTTAGGGCGCTTAATCTTCTCCAACTCAAGCTGAGCGTCCATAAACATTTGCATCCTCTGAAACTCAAGATCCTTGGTAAACTCCATCCTCTGCCTCTCCAGCTCCATCATCTGTTGCTGCTTTGAACTCTCAATTCTCTCGTAAATCTCCCCGAACTTAAGAATGGCTCTGGCCAACTCCCTAAACGCCGCCCCATCGGACGAATCCATGGAATTTATCCGATGCTTCCTGACACCACCATCAAACAGCAAATCTTCATCTTGTTCATCACCACCACCGCCACGAGAGCTTTCGCTTGACTCAGCCGAGTTCAGTCTGGATTTTGAGGAAGATCCGCCGGAATACACAACGGCGTTAGGGCTGGGGTTAGGGTTTAGCCTTTCGGTAGAGGACTTAAGCGTGAAAGTCACAGTGGGGGACCTGTGATGGGACGGCGCCGGTGGAATTTTCTTGTTCGCCGGCATAGCGGCGTTGGTGCCGATCAAGTGGTCGAGGCGTGAGTAAAACACCCATTTCGACGGAGCAGGCTTAGATTTCTCGAGTTTGTATTTCTTCTTGAGGGTGTCGATCCGGTTCTTGCATTGGATGTCCGTTTTACGGGGCTTAACACCATTCTGACGGGTGTTAACGGCGTCGGCGACCTGCTTCCAGTCTTTCTGACGGAGGTTTCCACGGCTGAGCTGGAGATAACGGTCTCCCCAGGCTTCGATTAGGGTTTCGGTAGCGCCTTCGCTCCAACAGTCCTCGCGGCCACCTCCACCTCCACCACTGCCACCGTTGTGGGGAAAAGAGTTGTGGTGGTGATGGTAGGACCGGGTGATGTGATGCGCACTCTGGTTCTCCATAGACAAAGTCCTTCCTTAATCAGCCAGCGTGCTGGATTGCCACTGGCAGCTGCTCCTTAGAGTGGTTTTTGCCAGGCGGGGAGTTTAGAAAAATCGGTTCGTGATTAATCGGGGGGCGGAGCATGCTAAGGTACGCCGGAGGTAAAAGGAGGGATTAGATCGGAGTGGAAGGGATAAGCATCTGGTTCCGTCCCCACCACCATTTGGGTGTGAATGCGAAGAGCGGAAGAGTGTCGTCGGCCGTGCATTTCAACGGCGATAACGCTACCTTCTACTTTTTATTCAAAACCCAAATGCAAATTACGCTAATTCTTTAGTTTTGTGTGTTTTCCGCAGGAGTCATGGCCCACCCACCTTTCGGATTAATTCCCAGCCCCAAGTAGCTCAGGTGCCAAATGATCCACTTATAATGTATGGGCTCAAGCGCAAAGAAGCAACAAAACAATAAACTCAAGCTTGGCGTGGCACAGAAGTGACCAAGTAAACCATGTAACATATCACATGTGTAACCTTTGTTTGGCGTGGAGATATAGGACTTGAAATCTGCTGGAACCCTTGGCCCGGAAGATCTATGGGTCCAATGGTGTAATATGTGTTCAAGTAGGTGAATGAAGCCTACATGTACACACCATCCACTGTTAGACTAGCAAATCTTCCATCGTGAGGGACCAGCTGATATGATCTCTAAATATAGTATTTCACAGGCTTTTGCAAGAATAAGGCTGCGATCTCTTATTGTTTCTCAAAAATTGTTGTAAAAATATACTAAACCGTCATATGCTCTACGTGAAAGCATCCATTTCAAAAGCAAGAACTAATGGATCCTTAAATTGCAGATGATTCAAAGCTGAAGACGATTTCAAACCTTGCATGTTTTCAAACGTTACTTTCAAGTTTCAAGTACATATTGAACAGACACGACGAAAGGATCCCTAGGGCACGTAGTTCCCACTTCCCACTCGCCGTAATGCAGTCGATCGACTTATATATGTATATATGCAAGGCTTATTTCGTACCGACGCCACTAATCCACATAAGAAAGTACTTTGGCTTCTCCATCACGCCTAGATGAATGAACATTCTTTATCTGATTTGCAGTTTAAATTCAACCATCGTGCTTCTCGATTTTTCAAACCTGTTGAGTTTATAGTCGTCAGGTCCCAAGGAAATATGAGTATCCATCCAACGACAAGTAGTGGGTCAGGCATCGTACAAACCAAGCGGTCTTTATAAGCAACACCATCTTTTGGCAATATACCCAGTCATTGTCGTGGCGTAAAATTCGGTGCCAAATATTAGGAGGAAGAGGAACTCTTTCCTGTTCATATTTGCATCTTTGTTCTTATATAAGTTGCATATGGTATACTAGGTCAAATTAACTGGTCGATCGCCAGAGAATTACATGGCGTCTACTACGTGCATGGGTGAGGGTGAGCTGGGGTACCTTACTCTACAGGCCTGGGGCAGCCATAGACTTCGAAGCCTCGCTCAACAGCTCCGATTTTACAAACCTGCAAACCCCCTCGACTCTGTGGAGGAAGAAACAGAAGGTGTGTGTGAGCCTGCAGTCGCCAGGAATACTCTGTTGTCCGGTTTTAGAGCTACAGAGAAGAGGGCGGCCGTCTTGATATGCCTCTTTGAAACCGAACAAGGCGAGCTCAGGGTCATTCTTACAAAGAGATCCAGTAGATTGTCCACACACCCAGGTATTAATTTGAGCTTTTTATTTATATTCACAAGCATGAGAGGCTTTAACTAAAGATGTATATATATATATAGGAGAAGTCGCATTACCTGGCGGAAAGATGGATGAGGGAGATGAAGATGAGATTGCAACTGCTTTGAGAGAGTCCATGGAGGAGATTGGCTTGGATCCTGCTCTGGTTCGGGTGGTTACATTCCTGGAGCCTTTTATATCCAAGGTTAATTCTTTTTCATATTGTGTTTGTACGTAATTAATTAACCAGCACCGGCCAGCAGATGAAACGACTGATCATCCATGTTCATGACCTTGCAGCACCTCCTTAGGGTGGTACCGGTGGTGGGACTGCTTGCAAGACCAGAAGATTTCAAGCCTGTGCTTAACACTGATGAAGTTGACGCCATTTTCGATGCCCCACTGGAGATGTTTCTTGAGGTTAATTAATTTGTGTTGCTTTAATTAAGCGAAAGGGATTAACCTAGCTGCCATAATTCTCATTATTTGTGTGTTGTTGATGCAGGAAAATAATCACAGATACGAGAAGCAGCAGTGGATGGAGTGGGAGTACATGGTGCATCTTTTTGATTATGAGTCGGAGGAGCAGGGGAGTTTCCTGATATGGGGTTTAACTGCAAGTATCCTAGTCCGGGTTTCCTCCATCATCTACCAAAGAAAGCCTTCGTTTCCAGAACATGATATCCCAGACTTTCAAGGACTCCATAAGATCTCCATGTCACTATGGTAGCTCTACTAGCTAGCTAGCTACTCCCTTCTCTGATTCTCTTCGTTTTAGAGGCAATCACTCGTTGCAGACATTTGCTTTATTTTCTATCCAGCCTTCCATAATGTAATATACTGTATTATTGCTCCAATATTACTACATGTAATTAAATGAAAATGAAACATTAATAATTGTTTTGAACTTTGTAGAACTTGAAGGGGATTCTCTTCGCTAGATATAGGGAATTGCTATTCCTTTTGCTTTTCCTCCCACTTTCCACGGATTGTGGATTATACAGCCTCTATCTACACTTTTGTTTACAGTATTGAAAGAGTGTCGTTCAATGTAGGTCCTACACAAAAAAATAAAAACAAAAAAAATGGATGAACAATAAGTGAACGGCATCCTATATATGCTGCAAATAACATTGTAGATAGAGGCTGCACAGTCCCTCATCCGCACTTTCCACAGCATGGTTTATGTTACTTGTTTCATACGTTCGAGCCGGGAAGACCGACTTGAATATCAGGTCGGATTTCTTTTTCCATGCATCAATTCTTGTCCGGTTCAGGCTCCCCTGAATCCCTGAATTTGAACCGGAAACCGGTTCAAATGACGGTATAACTTCGTTTATGGGAAACTTTGAGGTTAATATAGTCATTTAACGAGCAAGAGAGAAGAAGAAACTCGAAATCCGTCACCGTGTCGCACCGGAATTGATGCGGGAGGGTTGGTTCCGTCACCGTGTCGCACCGGAATTGATGCGGGAGGGTTGGTTTCGACTTTCGAGTTGCGGAATTCGAGAATTCCATGTGAGTCCTCTTTCTCTCTCTCCCCCACCCTCTGTGCTTCTGCAGAATTGTTTATTATCTTGAATTTCAATTTAGGAGATAATATACTGTTGTAGTGTTGTTGATCTGTTTGTTGTTATATGGCAATTACGATCTGCATTTGATGTTTCCCACTGAATTGATAGATATTGTGCGATGATGCAATGAAAATGTTCCTCCGGCTAGCTCTTCCTGATAAAGATTCAACAGATATATTTGCATTTAGGGTTCTTCTTAAGTATCCATCTCTTCGGATAAAAGAATGAACCGACCACGATTCCATTCTTCCTAAGTATGCATCTCTTTGGATAAAAGAATGAACCGAACACGATTCCATTCTTCTTAAGTATCGATCTCTTCGGATAAAAGAATGAACCGAACACGATTCCAATTCTCTGCGTACCGTCCTTTCATTCTAACGTCTTTTGTGGCTTCTCATCTGATAAATTTCAACCGAAAAGAAAAACGTTAATAATAATAATTTTTTATTTTTTGGGGTGATCTGATGGTGGCTTGATGCTCAGAAAACGTCAATTTTAGTTTCAGTGACCCTTTCTTAATTATCTACCATAAAAGAAGTTGAAGTAGTTTTGTTTATCTCTCTCTCTCTCTCTCTCTCTCTCTCTCTCTGTATCGATTCTGTTTTATTGGATATAACTCTCACGTCATGGACGGCTTTCAGGATTGAAGCTTGAGTAAATTGTGCATTTTAAGGTTTTGATTAAATGCTTAATTGGGAGGCCTGTGAGTTCTGACCATATGCAATGAATTATATGAACATAAGTATGTCACTGTGTTATCTGTATGGAAACTTGTCAGATAAATTCTTTTGAAACCGTGGAGGTGAGAGGTTCTTGGATTTGGGGTTAGCCAATTCATGGGTCATCTTTCCTCGGTGCTTCTTTTCTAATTTTGTTTATAGTGACTTTTCATTGCTATTTGTCCTTCTTTTTTCAATTTGGTCTTGGTTCTTGGAAAGGCTTTCAGAGTAACTAACCAGTGCACTGAATGAAGATAGTGAACTAATTAGGGAAGCAAGAAACCTCAATTATTCAAATGATGATAGAATTTGCATTACATAATCATGCTTCCTGGTGCAAATTGGATGACATTTGAAACTCACAAACTGATTCACTTTGCATGTCCCCAAATGGGAATAACTTTCCTTCTTTTTGTCCTTTTGCCAAATATGATTGCAATAGTCCAAACTACTCTATTTCCGGATCTTGTTACTCAAAAATATATCTATGTACTTCCTAACATTCAAGAAACGACTTTTCCCTTTACAACATCTTGATTAATATTTAACATCAATTGCATAATTGCAGATCATGTATATTTAATTTTTGGGCTTTTTTCCCTCTTGATGACTCTGTTTCTTGGTTCTTGGTTTCAGTCGAAGGCTGCAAGGGACTGGACTCTTGGTGTAGGAACATATACATTGTCTGCAAGTAGCAATTTATACTTTTAGATCACTTTGTTAGACTGACAATGTCATATATTTGTATACATAGAAAAGATTTTCTGTGGTGGTACTGAGATATTTTCAGCAACTAAGCTTTGTACTGGTTCCAGCAGCTAAAATTTGGGACTCATGTCAGTTCCAAACGATGACAATACATCTTCTGATTCTCAGGTAAGTTTTTTCCTCTACACTGAAAGATGCATTTTTACATTTTATGTAGATGGTGAGTGGTCTAGAGGTTTCATAATGACTGGAATGAAAATCTCTAGATTTTGAGCTTTAGTTCTGGACCACAATCAAATCATAGGTAGAGGGCAGGGGGAATATGTTTTTTGCTCTGATGATGTAAATAGACTAATCCACACATGGGGACTGGAGAACCATGTTTCTGTGTGGATATTTGTAAGAAGGTTGTATACAGTCCTGACCATAAATACTTGAAATCCCTTATTTAGTACAGTTCATATTTCAGAAGGAGCTATATCCTAGATTGAGTCCCTCATAGTTGTCCAGACTCCTTGGCTTTCATGCTGTCATGTAAGTGGACAACCAAGTCGATTGGTTTCTTCATTCTAAAGACTGTAGCTTTGCAGATGATTAGTTGTGGGATTTATCCCCGTTGCCATTGAGCTAATTTTTGCTCTTGGTTTGTGAAATTATTTATACATATCTGTAGCTCCAACATGGTGAGAGCTGGAAAATGTTGGGGCCAACGTTGAGTAAATTGTTACTGGAAATTTTGCAGAAAGACAAATAACCTTACTGGTTTAACATTTAGAGTCGAGTTTAGAGTCTTTTCCATGGTGGATTCATGGATATAGTGGAACAGTTTTGCCTTTTTTGAACTTCAATAACGTTTGCTTCTGTACTCTGCAGCACAATAGATCTCTGAACTTCATGGACTGAAGATTCTTCAATGAAATATGTATTAGATATCTGCCACTCTATTCGGACATGTTTCAGTCCTTTGTTATATACTTTAGAATGGATATGGCTAGATTATTATCCTTGTTTATGTAGGTTTGACAGACTGGGACATGGGAACAGGATTTATTTTGACAAACACCACTAATTGGGATAAGAAATTTTATTTTGTTTGTTTGTTAGTTCTTGTACCCTGAGAATTTTGAAAGGACAACAATTGGTTTTAATTTTAGATATGGATATGGCATCATAAAACCTTTACCGCTTTTTTAGAACCACAAACAAATAACATACTTGTTGCAAGTGTCCACCATTAATTAAGTTCTCTTTCCTGTTTCAAGACGGAAATATGTGATATTATGCTTCTTTTCAACTTATCAATTATTAGCCATATGGTCAAACAGTATGTAGCTTGAGATATTGGGTGGTAAAAAGATGAAACAAAATCCATGCACGTGTTTTAAGCAGCAATCAGTTAATTAACTAACAATACCTCGCTGGCTTTCTAAATGATGCTCAAAAGTCAAAATAAACTCCTTGCTATAAGTTTAATAAGCAATATATATTGTTCACGTGCATTTTTGTACAAAGTTTCCAAGTAGTGTGTAACTTCTTTTTTGTAATTTTTACACGCAGCTGTCATCCCATTTCTTCGGAGACCTTCTTGAATCTATCATTGTAGATGTTGCATCTGAGTGCCACCGGATCGCAAAGCTGGGCCTTGATCGTAACTTGGAAGAAGAGGAAGAAGAATTGAGGCTATCAGCACAAGCCCGAGCTAGTGTGGCTGATCCTAGCAATTGCAGTGAAGCAAATAGCAAATATGTGGTTGACATATTTGGACAAACTCATCCTGCTGTAGCTAATGAAATATTTGAGTGCATGAACTGTGGACGATCAATTATGGCAGGAAGGTTTGCTCCCCATTTGGAGAAGTGCATGGGGAAGGTGGGTTATCTTAATCTATTATTATGAAACTCATTTTATTAGTTTGAATCAGCAAATCAGCCAATTTTGTGCTATCTAATCGGAGGAGGATTCTGAAATTGCTAACATGCTTTGTTTTACATTTTGCATGAAAGATGATTTAAGATGTATGCTACGCATTTTTATTGTGTTTTGTTTAATTGTTATCATCTGTTTAATCATTTTCAGGGTCGAAAAGCTCGCCCCAAGGTAACACGAAGTAGTACAGCTGCTCAGAACCGGTATTCACGCAGCAGCTCTGTTTCAACCTACTCACCTTATTCAAATTCCACTACTATTAGCCGTGTACCAAATGGAACTCCAGCCGTTGCTGGCGAGGACTATGCAGAAGGTGCATTTGAAGAGACATGAGTGAGCATGGCTTGATGAATGGTTGACTTAACAAATTTAAGTTTCAAAGTGATCAGGTCACCAGGTGATCTATTCAGTTTTACAGGAATGCATGGAAAGCAGATACAGTATAGTCGTCGATTTAAGCCTTTCTCTTCACTGAAGAAAATATCACTACCGTTCTGTGGTCATATATCAGATGATTTTCTTCTCCAGTTTTGGCATTTTGCTTGTGAATTTTGTATTTCAAGCACTAAAACATGGTGGCCGACCCACGCCGTTACCAAGAGGATGGATGCCCCATTTCAATGGGGGGGCTCACATCTCATCTGCTGGTTTCGTGGTACCACTGGGTTCTAGCACCAAATGAAATGCATTCGATACCAACCTGGAGGCGGGTTAGGGTTTGGTATTAGTTAGAACCTTGTATATCGGACGGTCTGGTTTCATACATGGGTAATTAAGCTTGCCCGATGTTTTAGCAGGACTTGTAAACTTTACCCGGCCCGTATCTTTAAATTACCCTATTGCTTTATGTATCATGTTTAAGCCCATTCAAGATTGGGCTAGTTACCCCATGCTAAGTTGAGAAGTAGCCCAAGTAAGCCCTGAACCAAAATCTAGTATGTCCTCGAGCTCAGCTAATCCAAATTACTCAATTTGAACCTGACATGAGCTTGACAAATTTTTGCAGAAAGGAGCAAAAATTGATGGATTGTAGTAATATGGGTGCAATCTTATAGTCCGAGTGAACGGTATTGTAAAAAAACCGATCTACTAAAAAAAAGGGTATACAAAAGGGATATTTGAATTGAATATCATATTGGATTTTTTATAATCAATTTCTAACAATGATCCAACTTGATTTGGTGTGATCACTGTGATGATAAAAACCTTAAGCGATTAGTGTAAAATTTCGACTTCCTAGTGCGCCTGTTAGTCCCATTGAATCAACTTCCTAGTGCGCCTGTTAGTGGGTTGGGCTGTGGGAGTGCAAAAGAAATTCAGGCCCACCCCAAAACATCAAAGCCCATTTATACTCTCTTACAATTTTCTCCGATCTAAATAAAGTATTTATAAAAATAAAACCTAAAACCCGAAAGGGCAGCAAAGAGGCAGCGAAGGGTTTATAGCAAGGTTGCAGAGGCGCAAAGAGAGGAAAATAGCGGAACAGTCGTGGTAAATAAGTCTCGCATCATCTTCCAACATGCCGAAATCCAAGCGTAACAGACCAGGTTGGTTTATTCTTCTTCTTCTTATCTTGGATCTGAAACCCTAATTCTAGCTTTCTTGTTTATTGGCTTGGCGTAGATTTCCTTTTTTTTTTTTTTTTTTTTTTTTTGCCTTTGTATTTTTTCTTAAAACATCAAATATGTTTTACGATTGAGCTTACATGGTACGATGCAGTCACGTTATCAAAGACGAAGAAGAAGGGGAGAGAGCACAAAGAATCGATTGTTAATTCAATTAGGAAGGCAGTGGAAGATTACAACTCCGCCTATGTTTTCTCTTTCCAGAACATGAGAAATCTCAAGTTCAAGGAATTTAGAGAACAACTTAAGTCTAGCAGCAGGTAAATGTTCATAACATAGTGTTAGATTGGTATCTACTGAATCTTTATTTTTCTGCATTTAAGATTATTAAATAGGATCAAGTGTGTGGGCTTTTAGATATCTTACATGGGTTCTTATTGAATGACCACTTCAACGTTCCAGTGCTCAAGTAATCTGAATATTTACTGAGTATGGGCTTGAATTTCATTGTTCAATAAAAAATTTATTCCACCTTTACGGAAAAAGCAAGGGCACGTCTTCTCAGAATTTAGTGGTGTCATAATGTCAGGTTTTTTCTTGGATCAAATAAAGTAATGCAGATATCTCTGGGTCGATCTGTTGCTGATGAAATCAGACCCGGGATTCACAAAGTTTCTAAGGTAGATATGCTCTCAAGTTTTGAACTTTACTTGCTCGTAGTTGGCATTTGTGGGCATTTCCTGACTCTTTCTTATGCTTCCAGCTTCTGCACGGAGATGCAGGACTTTGTTTTACCAATTTGCCAAAAGATGAGGTCCAAAGGTATTCAGTACTTTTCTGCAAGCATGCCTAAGCCTTTACTAACAAACTTTTATGACTGTGCCATCACTTAGTTATAAAATTCAAAACAATTTATGGCTTCATTCCTACCGAAATTTTGTCTTATTGTTCTTTACTTTTCCATGAGGTGTTGGTGTTGAAAGTATTCTGTACTACATTTAATTCGAAATCTATTCTTTCATTGTTTGGAGCCACAAAAGAAGGAAATACCAAAAAAAAATCTTATGAAGGGGTCAGGAGTATTCATATTAGAAGTAAAGAACTATATATAAGCTTATTGACCTTTCAATCTATATAAGTAGTAGAATGCATGGCCATGGCTAACCTCATTGACTTCCTTGGTGATGAGATTGTAAACATCATGGACCCCTGGCTATCTGTTTTTTGTTGGCTTTTTAGAGCCATATCTTGGCATAATTTTGTACTGTGGCTTGTTTCTCATTCTAGTGACAAATAATAAGAAGAACCCTCCTGTTATTTCCATTTTGTTTTCTTTTACGGTTTTCGTTCTGGAAATGTGAGCTTTATCCTTTCCATGGTGTTCAAACTTATTTTGCAGTTGTATCTTTTTCAGGATATTTGATGAATATGAAGATCATGACTTTGCAAGGACCGGAAGCACTGCAATTGAAAAGGTCAGACAAAATCTGCTGTTCCTAGGTAGTTCTTGCATGCTTGATGATGAGACATGAAATAGTTGTAAATTCATTCTGTATCTTTCTTGTTCCATTTCCTTTTACATAAGCAGATACTAAAAATAATTAATTTGCCGGTTAAGATAATGCCATAAAAGAAAAGGGGGGTGGGTGGGAAATGACTTCTGTGGCATAATCTGATGAGATTATTTTACATTTTGGAGACTTGTTTTTACAAATATGGATATGGGTATCTGATATGAATTGATTTCTATAGTTTTGTATGAGCAGAAGTATAGAATTCCTGACTCTTCCAGCTATACTAGACATAATCAACCATGTTAACATAGCATGTCCATTTTCTATTTACATATTTCAATATATATAACAAACAAGATTTGAGGCTTTGTGCGATTTAGGATTTTAATAGATTATAATCTCTATAAAGCATCTGTGATCTGCCATTACATGTTTCCTTACATAGTGATCTTTATTTGCATTCGAAATTCAAATGCTTCAGGTGGAGCTAAAAGAAGGTCCTTTGGACCAGTTTACACATGAAATGGAGCCTTTTCTACGCAAACAAGGGATGCCCGTTCGATTAAATAAAGGTGCATAATGGTTTTTTCTGTTCACATCTATAAGCATTATAGTTAATATCTAATTATGGTTATTATTTGCAGGTGTGGTGGAGCTTGTCTCTGACTTTGTTGTTTGTGAAGAAGGAAAGCCTTTATCACCCGAGTCGGCTCGCATACTGGTTTGTTCTAATCCTGCAGCCGGACTAATTTGTTGGTTTTTTCCATCCCCCATTCTAGGTTTATACTACCCTTGTTTCAAGTCTTTTATTATCTTGTTTGAGAATCAACTGTAACAAGATCCATTCGTCTATGATGACATTATGTTCAGGCTACATGTAAGATTTGTGTTCACTGGTCACACCTAAGGTCAGGCCATCACATGATATGGCCATTCATTAGAAGTTGTGGAAAATAACCTAAGAAAAGCCCATTTCTTGAGTGTATTAAAGTTATGAAATACCTGAGAATGCTTCCTACATTGGACTTATTGAATGGATCATATGAACACTTTTAATGTCATCCTTTTTTTTTATGCTTCCTACCATTTTCTAATGTTATCAGACCTTATTGGTGGCCTATAACAAGGCCTGGTGGAAACTTAGCGTGATAAGCTTTTGATCAAAGCTCTCGTTGGGTGAGACTTGGATTTGTCTTGGTTAGGGATTTGACATGATTTTTTGTAATTTTTCTTGATTGCAGCGTTTGCTTGGGATCAAGATGGCTACTTTTCGACTTAACCTAATATGCAGGTGGAGCCCTGAGGAATTTGAAATCTACAAAGAGGGACTGGATCTTTCAGATATTGACTCATCATAGACCCTGGTCTGCAACTAATCCTTTTAAATGGTGTGGTGAATTATTCTGCATGTGGAAGAATGCAGCTACAATAAAAAATATGTTTGCAAAGGTGACGATGGTGGTATTTTCAGTTTTGGTTTGTTGGATTATTGAGTGATGAAAATGCGCCTTTGTCATGCATATGGGCTGTTTGTAACCTTTTGATTGTTGAGCTAACATACATTTGTTATTTACCAAGTGTTTTGGAATGTAGACAAAGAGTTGGTTTTTTCTTTGTTGGCGTAGACAAAAAAAAAAAAATGGTAACTAGTGTACTGTTTATTGGGAGGTTGGGGCCTCTTCTGTTGTCCTCTGGCGGAAAATAGGAGAGCCCCAAAGAAGATTTAGATGAAATGTACTCGACGCAGGCTCTCAGTCGGGAGTAGAGGTGTAAGTAGGGCGGGTTGAGTTGGGTTATGAGAATTCGGGCTCAACCCAATCTAGGATTGACTAATCCAAACTCGTCGTTGACTCGCCTTAACTCAAACTCACTAAATCCAAACTCAACCCAAACATTATTGTTTAAGTTCAGACTAGGTTTGGGTTGGTCCAAATAAAATGTAAGATTTTGAATTTGAATTTTTTTTTAAAATTTTGTTATAATTATAAAATGTTGGAATATCATTCATTAAATTGTCTATCAACATGCTTTTATGTTTGTTTGTTATAAATGCAAATGTCACAAATTCCTCTTGATTTGTCCTTTGAATTTGGGTAAAAAAATTTAATTTATTTATTTCTTTAAAAATTTTAAAATATAATACTAGCTCACTATATTTGTGGTTTTGTACAATCCTTCTTGTAGAGTATGTGCTCCCAAATATCGCATTCATTGTCACATATATATATAATGTATGTGAGTACAAAATTATTTATTTGACAAAAACTCAAACTTATTATCACATGTTAATAAATTTATGTTTGATAGTTGATCGCATAAATACAATGTCAATATAAAAGGAAAAGAAAACAATGATACATATACATATATATATATATACATAGATCTATATGAGATATATGAGAGGGAGTACATAAAGTCAACATTAATTTCGGGCTTTTTAGGTTGTATAGTTTGAACCAAAACCCAACCCAAACTTAATTTCAGATTAGAAATGACACCCAATCTAAACCTAAACCCAAACTCAATGCTCACTTCAGGCTTTTATTTGGACTGGGTTGGATGGGCTTTGGACGGTCCGGGCTAGATTTACAGCTCTAGTCGGGAGTTTTGAGTATCCCGGCACTCTAGATTACAACGGATGGGCCTCCATGAAAAGGGTTTGAAACGTGCAGGCTTGAGAGCCCCAGGATATGTGATGCTATGGGAGGTACAAATCACCATTTTTGTCAGTTACTGTCAACACACCTGTCACAGCTTAGTAATCTCTGATAATTCAATACATTTTAAAAATATTGAAAAACCATGGCGAATACAAGTGGCTCCCTTCTTTAATAAATTCTGCTGGATTATCTTAACATGGGCGTCAACAGTGACTCAGCAAGCCTGTAACAATAACCAATTTGGTGTAATCCACAAGGACGAGGCCATGGATAATGATCCTCCATTCCCTCATATGGTGAAAGAGGTTGACGCTTCCCTTAAAGGGCACCTCCCCAAGTTTGACAGTCCATGGCACAAGTTGAGGAAGAAGACAGTCGGTGCCTCGCCAGCTTACATAGCAGCATATCAAGTTATTGCCTTGAATGCGTGACGGCTTATCACATCTAGATTGTACTTTTAGGAGGGACCAGTTTAAGTGAGGCTGGCACCTAATTGAGGAAATCTTTGAAGATTTAGAGCCACAATCCACATGATTCACCAGAAAGGAACAGGAGATGTATCAGCCGGTATGGGTTCAGTGTTCACACCTCTCTTGGATCGACGAAAAGAGATGCTGTTGCTTGGGCTTTTGTTAATATTTCGTAAAGTGTTTGCTTCTCTTCAATTTTCAGTGCCTTTATGCACCACAAGTCCTCCGGACAAGACAGTAATTTCCGACGAGGGATGTGAAGCCTCAAAGCGTCGCCACCCCCAATCTCAGTCACTATAATCCTACAGTCCTTGCATTTCCTAGCCATGTTGTGTACGAAGTGGCAAAGAGATCGAACCAGTTCGCCGGATCTTGGACCTTCGCCATGAACGCCGTACATGAAATAGAACCCGAAAGGGTGAAACAAGTCCGGTATGGTAGCTACTCTGAGACACGGGAGAGCTCTATCGATCAATCTCGAACTCTTCGATTTGATAAGACATGATACAGGTGCTTTCTCTACCCGTAGCTTGAAAATGTCTCCACTGTTCCACACACTGAGCATGGCCCAACTCGTCGGAACTCGGCACGAATCGAACTGATCGCACCATGACTCAACTCGAGGATAAGCCACCCACGTACCCAAGCTTAGCTTGTTTCTGAGGATCTGGTCCATGTCATGGGGGAAGAAATCAGTACTTGAGCTCATGAATCTTTTGTACAAACACTCAGCTTGTTCTATCTTGAGCTTCGCAACCTGCACATTTCGTGAGACACGCATGGGTCGATGTCCCACCGAGTTTACGAGTATTTCCGGAGTCCTGAACCTCACAAACCCAAGCTTGTCTGTGAAGAGCTTCACGGAGGCTTCGTTATCCTTCTCGGTGGCCATGTAAGCTAAGTCAACGTGGTTAGCAATGAACCATTCTTCCATCCTACGCACAAGGCTGGAGCCTAATCCCTTTCGTCTGTGAAGAGGAGAAACTCTCAGACCCAAAATGTATCCAACCTCGGCTTGATCTTTGAGAGGCTTACAACAAACTGTAACCCTCTTTATAGATCCCTGAATGACTCCAACCAAGTGGGTGTCCAGTTCCGCTACCTAACAGAAGTACAGGAATAGGCTTTGTCAGATTAACTTAAACAAAGAGAAAATTAAGAAGATTTATGTTGAATAAAAATGGAAGTGATGGTGGTTCGTTACCAGCATTTTGTACAGGGGACTATTGCGGATCCTACAGATGGGGTCGCCCAAGGTGTCCGCAAAGAGAAAGAAGCGATCTCCTGGGCCTACCTCGCAACTCCGCTCCAGCTCTTCTAAGCGAGCTGTATCAGTTTGCTTGTTGTAGCTTCTTATCTTAATCTTCTCTAATGCCATTTGTAACTAAGAAAGAAACTCATGACATATAAAATGCAGCAGATCAACTACTCCTATTTCAAATATTGAAGAAGGTGGGGTTATTTATACACGTGGCAAAAGCAATCTTCTCTATCACAGCCGCCAACATGGAACTGCAACATCAATAATATGATGTTACTGTATTGAAAATATCCAGGAAGGACTAAAGCCTAAGCAGCGGATAAAACCTGTTTGAGTTATAGACGCGTCCACGTCTGGATAACCTCAGCCTCCCACCAGGGGCGAGGCTTAGGCCTACGTGGTTGAGCCTTCCGCGGCCAGGTCGAGCAAACATGGCAGGCAAGGTTACATAATTGTAGCCTACCAAAAAAAAAAGGTTACATAATTGTAGAGACATGACATGCCAACCCCTTGGGACTTGGAATCCACTGATAAATTTGGTGGGCCAGAACCTCAGGCCTTAGTTATCTAACACTATAATAAATCATTAATCGAAGATCCACTAACGACAAATTGATAATCTTGCATTCATGAACACAATCTCTCTGCAGTCTCCACAAACCTCACACAAGTCCAAAATGGTTCCCAAACTAGGTTCCGACCAACTCTGTTATGTCTAGAGACACATGAGAATCCCAAATACACGTGTTTGAATTGGGGGAAAGAGGACGGGTCGACCACTGTCAGCAACCTAGGCCTAAGATTAGTCATTATTTTCGTTCTTAGTTTATTATGCATTGGAATCTTCTACTTTCGGGAGTTTTACAAGTCTGCTGTGAGGTCTTTGGATTTTATCGATTCATCTTATCCTTATTGTTTTAAGTGACTCAAGTATTATTGTTTTGCGTCAATTTCTCCTTGCAGTCAATCTTTCTCTTTCCGGTGGGGTAGAGAAGTCAATTTCCTCGGTTTGGAACTCCTGACGTGTTCTACTCTCGGGCTAGTTTTCTTTTTACTCCGTTAATTTGTTGGCTATTATCAGGTATGTACGGAAAGCTGCTCTAATTGTCCTTGTTAACAGGACTCGTATGTTTCGGTTTCTTTTGTTAAAGATGTTCCTTTGATTTGTGAAAAATGGAGTTAGAACTGTGAAGTTCTTGCTTGCAGGGTATTGATAGATACCAGAATCTTCAACTGTTTGACGAAATTCCTGAACGATATTTTTTTTTTTACTCTTGCAGAGTTCGTTTTGCTTTAGGCTTGTAGTAGCTAGAACTCATAAGTTCTGCAGTCAATAGATCCGAGAAAAAACTATTGAAAGCAAAAAAAATGGGGAGGGGGTGAAACAGAAAATTTCTTCTTCTCTAGTAAATTAGTTACAAAACAAAATCACATTGGGTTTGTATGTCATAATGTCAAGACCCATGATTGGGAAGTTCTGTGTTTATCTACAGAAAGATAAATGCTCACGGATACATGATTGGGAAGTTCTGGCCTTACCATGGGGACGCCAAAATGGGTTCTGAGATATGGCAAGCGCAATTGGGATCATGTACTGGCCTCTCCCTGCTAAAATCTAGTTTGGAACAGAACACACAAAACTTTCCACGGTACCGTTCATCTTCGTCTTCTTCTTCTTCTTCATTGTCATCATAGTCTCCTGAGATTTCAGTAAGCTCTACTTTCATGGCTTCCTCTGCCTCGACTCTCCTATCACAATTGAAGGAAAATAATCCTGTGTACGTAAGGATCACCCAAATAGCTCTATCAATGCGCTCATCAACACTTCCTCCCTGTCTTCCAAAATATTAAGTACCCATAAACCAATCCTGCAACTACCCCGTATCCTAGTCCTGCTGATATGAACAGCCAATCAAAGTTGATCGGGGATTTTGTGTTAGAATTTCCAGACATGGATGTTGGCGGTGGCGATGCATCTTTTTCACATTTTTCTGTTAAAGGCAGCCCACATAATCCTATGTTACCAGTGAAGGAATCATCTGCGAATGTTTGAAATTGATTCATTAGTGGAATCATCCCCACCAACTGATTCCATGAGATGTTCAAGAATGAAAGGAATGTTAGGCCTACCAGCTCCGTGGGGATCGTACCATTCAGCTTGTTCCGTGACAGGTCTAATGACTCGAGCAGTTTCAGGTTCCCCAAGGATGATGGGATTTCACCTGTGAGGGAGTTGTGTGACAAGTTGAGCACTTGCAGGGATGTGAGGTTTCCTATCACTTTGGGTATCTCTCCACCGAATCCATTATTCGATAAGTCCAGAGAGCTAAAGACTCTTAGAATCTTCACCAGCACCATGTCTTGACCTTTGCTTGTAACAGTCACTGAGTTCTGATAGTATCTTCCGCTAAGTTGCAGGAAGTCATATTTCAATATACCATGCTTGAGCTTTGACTGAGCTTCATCCTCATCAATCATCATTCCCTTCCAGCTCAAGAAGCATTTTGGAGACAGAATACCGGTGAAGTTGTTGGAAGAAAGATCAATGATCTTCAGCATTGGGAATTTGTTGTCGATCCCAGCAAAACCAATGGTTCCATAAAAACTATTGAATCTCATAACGAGGACTTGCAAATAAGATAAATTCCCCAACCAGAGTGGAAAAGTATCATAGATGTGATTGTGTCCTACATTGAGTACCTCCAGCATTGTGCATTCAACTAGACTTCTCGGTAGCTGTCCTCCTAACATGTTCCCATTTAGATCAAGAGTTTCCAGAGTACACCCACTTGAAAATGTCTGAGGGATCGTTCCACTGAATTTGTTCCTTGTGAGGCTCAGTACTGCAAGGTTATTGCCCATGCGACCCACACATTGAGGGATTTGGCCACTCAAGCTGTTATTTGATAGATCAAGAACCTTCAGACTAGAAGCATTGCATATTGATGTAGGTATCTCCCCGACGAAGTTGTTGCCAGAGAGAGAAAGGAAAATTGCGAAATCAAGATAGGAAGAGATATTAGCTGGAATCTTAGAGTTGAAGTTGTTATTGGATAAATCTAGAACACTAGCAGATAGCGGCAGCAGGGGTGTAATCAACCCTTGGAGCAGGTTGTTGTGGAGGTCCAAGATGGCCACTTGACTGAAACTGAGATCGGGCAAAGGCAACTCCAGAGTCACAAGGGAATTATAAGAAAGATTCAAATGGAGGAGGTTACTCTTCCAAATCCAGTTAGGTATTAAGCCATGAATTTGGTTGTTGGAAAGGTCTAAATGGCTCAAATCTGATTGGTCTTTCAAGATAGCAGGGAATATACTCAGCTTGCAAGAAGCCAATTTGAAGGTGGTAATCCGGAGGGAGGAGGAAAAGGTCGAATTACTGTTACTGGCATCAACTGACAATTCATTATATGAAAGATCAAGACTAGAAAGATTTCTGAGATTCTGAATCATATCTAGGGATAAGGTGCCATTCAGTTTGTTAGAAGAAAGTTTAAGAATCTCAAGGATCTTGAATTCAAACACAGATGTGGGGATAGCAAACAGCAATGGGGGGATCGTCCCATTGAGGGAATTATTCTGTAACTCAAGATTAACAAGATTCTGAAGGCTGTCCCTACGATAAAAAGGGATTGAACCCGTGAATTGATTGTGGGCAAGGTTTATAAAAGTGAGGTTCTTTGATGGCTCGAATGATGGGATCTGACCAGTGAAATTATTGAATGAGAAATCCAAATAGTTGAGTAGGGCAAGGTTTGACAGGTTAGATGGGATTGATCCACTGAATTTACAACTATGGATGTCTAACATGGACAGGAGCTTGAGATTGCCAATGGACTCTGGTAGTTTTCCGGAGAAGCTTGTGTCTGTAAGAACCAGCGTGCGAAGCGATCCATTACGAGGAAACTCCGGCAAAGAACCTTGAAGGTCTGGGTTGATCGATAAATCCAGGTTCTGTAAGGTTGATAACTGGAAGATCCCTTCTGGGAATTTTCCGGTTAAACCACAATAAGTGAGATGCAGAGTTGTCAAGCTGGAGAAATTCGCAAAGAATTCTGGTACTTGAGAGATGCTGTTCTGATCAAGACGAACCTGGGAGAGGGAACGAAGCTTCAGAAGAGAAACATGCGGAGGACCCGAAAGCTCACAATTGGACAAGCTCAACACTTGAAGATCAGGAAGCGCGGAGGACAAGGCCTGGCTCCACTCACTCCCCTGGGCCGATATGTTCACGCCATCAAGACGAAGTTCTTTCAGCCTCGACAGGTTCCGGACAAGCGTTGTAAGATCTGGGTTTTGAAGCCTCAAGGGAAGAACTCCGGGGAACTCAGTGGAGAGATTGAGATAAACCAAACCTGTTAAACGAGAGATCTCAATCGGGATTTGGCCGCCGAAGCCGGAATTGCTGAGGTCGAGGTAAGTCAAATTAAGAAGTCGATCAAACCCAGATGGAATCTGAGAAGATTTGAGGGTGTTGTTAGCGAAACTCAATCTCTGAAGGTAACGAAGATCGAAGAGAGCGCTGGAGCTAGTGATTCGACCCGTGATGAACTCGCTACTGAGATCAAGACCAACAACACGAGTCCCAGCTTGGTCGCAGGTGACGCCCTTCCAGGAGCAGCAGTCGATGGTCGGATTCCACGACACGAGCTTGAGAGAAGCGGTGTTATCGTAAAAGAGGGAATCCTTCAACTGCAGCAGGGAAGAGCTCTGATCGTCGAGACATCGACTGCTGATTCTATCAAAGAGTAATAAGAGAAATTGGAGAAAAGCGAGGAGGAGAGGAAATCTCATTTGTCGGACGATTTTTATTAGCTCTCTGGTTCTGAAATCTGAACCAACGACTTCGGAAAAGACTAAGATAAACGAAGCCAAATGAAGAAGAAATGCGTTCCTAAGCCAAAAGAAGAAGAAATACGGTTGCCGTGTCGGACTGTCAGTCAAGCTGATTTTTAATTTTTAAACGGGGGTATGGTTTGAATGATGAAAATCTATTTGATCAACCTCGGCTGCTTGTAAAGGACAGTATGGTTGTCTTTTTAACGTAGCTAGCACTTCCAAGACTTCAGTGAAACTGGAGTGGACTTGGAAGTCAAAATGGTTGTCATGATTCAAAGAAAAAGGCTTTGTTTAGGTGGGAGAAAGCAACGTGAATGGTCGGAATTTGAAGTGTAATTTTGATGACGATAACCGTTACAATTACAGATGCCAATACAATCCAACTTTTGGTCGGAAAGAACGGTCAAAATAGGTATTTCATAGTGTGAAGTGACATAGAAAAGATCCAACGGCATTGCACATTCTATCCGTTTTGAAAATTCTTTTCGAGTCTTGGTGCTTTACTTTTCTGTGCCTTATTTTTGTCCTTTTTAGCGTGAAGAAGTGAATTATTGTTGTTTATTAAAGGATAATAATGCCATAAGTTGAAATTATGTGTTTAAATGAGCAATCCCTGACATTCTAGATTCTATCTTCCACATCTTTGTTTGCTTCCCAGGCCAACTTATATGGGAAGAAATTGTCTGCCGTAAGATTTCTACGATAGATCCTACACCATCCCATGTGTAGCATCACACAGCTGTTGTTTTGCACATTTTTAAATGTAATATGTCAATTGAAGTGACATGTCACATTGAAAAATGTAAAACATGCATCAGCCATGGGATGCTTTCAACCCAGCTTATATCTACGATATAAATAAGTTCTTTCGATGACATGTCAACAGTTCCATGACTTCTCTTATATTTGATAATGGAAGTCATTTTCTGTCTATGCTAAAACACGGGAAATCGCTCATTTTCCTCATTTGGTTGATTCATCTCCACGGTACTAAATGGTCGGAGTCATGTTTTATGCGTAAGTGGTCGTCATTCCTGGTTCGGTTCATCACATAGCCATTTAAAATAGTCAATAAAATTATTTTTAGAAAAAAAGAAAATTTCAAAACGACAACGATTTGGGTAGCCTAAGATGGGTTGAGCAAAGGTTAGCATATAATATATTCAACCCAGGGTGGGTATGAGTCAGGATTGAGCATCAATTCGTTAATGCTCATTCCCAACTTAACCCTAACCTGCTCGAACCCAACCCAGCACGAGCGCTAAACTAGGCTGGCATTAACATATTCTGCCCAATCCCAATTCTTATTATTTTGGGCTTCATAAAACCAGCCCATATACGTCTGGGGCCCATAAAATTTAGGACAGGAAGCATACCAACTGGAGCCATTCCATATAAGATGATCTGCTGGTACAACCTTGAAAAATATCTACATCATCTACACATATTTCACTATTAGTTACAGCAATTCAAACATCCTTTCCACTTTTTTCCCACCTTAAATTGCAGAAGATTCCATCCCTGAACCAAATCATATTAATCCAGATTGAGACCTCCAAACCCAAAGATGTTTTATACCAGATGAAGCCGACAACAACATCAATCTCTGTCACTCTCACTCTTTCTATCAGGAAAAAAGAAATATGTGATGAAAACACCACTGATTTACACCAACATTAAATCACCAATGGAAACACGTCTTAGTTAGCCCTTTAAACACTGGATTCATTCGTACCAGATGATGACTGCACCCTTCCTTCCGATCTGTTCCCGTTCAGCATTCTCTGCAACGAGCAGCCCAGTATTAATGGAGATGGGGATGCCAATGTTGACGGTGACGATGACCTTTCTTTGTATGATGATGGCCTCTCAGAGTTTGCTATCTCCATAGAAATTAGCTCCATTAATGGGGAGTCTCCATTTCCTTCCTCCGACTCACCAGTGATGATCTCCATTAATGGTTCTTGGCTCCTCTCTTCCGATGGACTTGCCTCAATCGGCAAAGAAGTAACTGCCAGTGTGTGGGTTTTTAGATATCTTGCATGGGTTCTTATTGAATGACCACTTTAACGTTCCAGTGCTCAAGTAATCTAAATATTCATTGAGTACGGAATTGGAGATTTTATAATAGTTTTTTGGGCTTATTTATACCTAATTATTTTCTTAGTTTTGATTGATTATATAAGAGCTTCTATAATTATATTTTCCAACAATCGTGACGGTATCCTTAATTCTTGGATCAAATAAAGTAATGCAATTATCAGCTCTCAAGTTTTGAACTTTACTTGCGCCTAGTTGGCATCTGTGGGCATTTCCTAATTCTCTCTTATGTTTCCAGCTTCTGCACGGAGATGCAAGACTTTGTTTTACCAATTTGCCAAAAGATGAGGTCGAAAGGTATTCAATACTTTTCTACAAACATGCCTTAGCCTTTACTAACAAAATCTTATGACTATGCCATTGCTTAATCATAAAATTCAAAACAATTTATGACTTGATTTCTACCAAAAGTTTTATCTTATTGTTCTTTACTTTCCATGAGGTGGTTGTGTTGAAAGTATTCTGCAGTACATTTAATTTGAAATTTGTTCTTTTATTGTTTTTTTTTATCGGTAATAAAAGGATTATATTAAGGCTTAAAAAATCAAGGAGTACAGAGACTGAACAGTACACGATCGGTGTACATGATTCGTACTACAAACCACAAAAGTTCTCACACTCAAGAAACTCATGACGAATCATCCCTTTACAAGATTCATAACTCGATGCCCAATACAGTAGGAAGTTGAGAGATGATTCTAATAAACCCCAAAATGGACTAGATGAATCTTCAAAAATTCTCTTGTTCCTCTCTTTCCATAGTGCCCAAAGAATAGCCGCCGGTGCCAAATTCCACAATACATCGTACCTCAGAACACTTTTGCTATAACCCCATGACTGCAGAACTTGAATTAAATCTCTAGGCTGCACCCCATAATTTGCCAAATCTTTGTAGGATAACAGACCACAAATCATGTGCAACCTTACAATGAACAAACAAATGGTTTACAGACTCCAAATTAAATTTGCACAATACACATCTGTTTGGGATATGCCACCCTCTTTTCATGAGGTTATCTAATGTCAATACTCTCCCCAATGCTGTTGTCCATATAAAGAACCCAATTTTGGATAGAAGATTAGGCTGTCATAGCATATCTGAGAGCATAAATCCGATGTCCTTCTTGGCTAGATGATTGTAGAACCCTTTTACAGTAAACTCACTTGATCTATTCCCCACCCATTTCATCCCATCTTGATTTGAGTTCGGCTGATGGCCATGAATGCTCGCTAACAGTTGAGCAAGAGAGTTAATTTCCCAATCAAACAGGTTCCTTCTGAAATTAAAATTCCAATTCCATCCACTCCCATCATAGGAACATAGCTTAGCAATATGCATTTGCGACGAAGTAGTAATGCTGAAGAGATCGATAAATCTAGCTTTTAGTGGCTCTTCCCCACACCATATATCTTCCCAAAATCTTATTCTATCTCCTTTCCCCTACTCATAACTCAAAATAGAGGTAAGGTGTGAGGAAATTTACTAATAGGCCTCCAAAGGCTACATCCAATACAACCATTCACATAACTTGGCAACCAATCATTGGGGTTATAGTTGTACTTGATTGTAATCAGCTTCCTCCACAGACTTGTAGGATCGTTCCCATACCTCCAACTCTATTTGGATAAAAGGGACTCATTAAAGAGCCGCAACCTTCTAATACCCAATCCTCCTTCTTTTTTATCTCCACACACCTCCTCCCAACTCACTAGATGATATTTGTTTGCTTCATCCCAGCCCTTCCAAAGAAAGTTTCTTTGAATTCTTTCAAGGCTATCCACTACTGATGTCGGGCAAACCAAAGAAGAAAACAGATAAGTCGGGAGATTTCCCAAAGAGTTTTGAATAAGAGTCATCTTTCCACCTTTTGATAAGAAGTTACTTTTCCAAGATGCTAGTTTCCTTTGCATTCGGGAAATCACTGACTCCCACACCACTTTTGATTTATAAGGCACCCCAATTGGTATTCCAAGATATGAAGTAGGTAGAGAACCTTCACGGCAACCCAACAAACAGCATAGCTCGTTTGCTCCCATGCCACTTTACACAATGAACATCTCACTTTTTGCAAATTTACCTTCAAACCTGAAGTAGCTTCGAAACATAAGAGTAAAGCTCTAACATTCAGTACTTGAGCTGATTGGGCTTTGCAGAAAATCATTGCATCGTCTGCAAAAAGAAGATGAGATATAGATAAGCAACCATCTCCAAAAGACACACCTTCTATGAGCCCTATTGACTCTGCTCTTTCGATGAGCTTGCTCAATGCCTCCATGACAATGATAGACAACAAGGGGAGAGGGGATCACCTTGCCTTAACCCTTGAGAGGAGCCAAAGAAACCCGCTGCAACACCATTAATGAGAATCGAGAAGGACGCTGAAGATACATAGAGGGACATCCATTTGCACCATTTGGCCCCAAACCCCATACGCCTTTGGAGATACCATAAAAAATTCCAATTTACATGATCATACGCCTTTTCAATGTCAAGTTTGCACAATACTATCTCCTCTTCGCTCCTCTGGATAGTATTTATACATTCACTAGCTATCATGATTGCATCCGAGATTTGTCTACCTCCCACAAATGCCTGTTGGGTTTGAGAAATAATGCTTGGAAGGACCTTACGGAGCCAGTTTGCCAATAACTTAGCAACGATCTTGTAGAACACGCTTACTAGGCTGATCGGGCGATAATCTCTCAATGATAATGCCCCTTATTTTTTAGGAATGAGAGATATGAATGTTGCATTCAGACTTCTTTCGAATCTATCTGATTCAAAAAACTCTTGTACTGCATCCATAAACTCAACATGAATAGTGCTCCAACATTTCTTGAAGAAAGCAATAGAGCCTTTTCTACGCAAACAAGGGATGCCCGTTCGATTAAATAAAGGTGCATAATGGTTTTTTCTGTTCACATCTATAAGCATTATAGTTAATATCTAATTATGGTTATTATTTGCAGGTGTGGTGGTGCTTGTCTCTGACTTTGTTGTTTGTGAAGAAGGAAAGCCTTTATCACCCGAGTACTGGTTTGCTCTAATCCTGCAGCCAGACTAATTGGTTGGTTTTGTCCATCCCCCATTCTAGGCATATGCTACCCTTGTTTCAAGTCTTTTATTATCTTGTTTGAGAATTAACTGTAACAAGATCCATTCTTCTAGGATAACATTATGTTCAGGCTACATGTAAGATTTCCGTTCACTGGTCATACCTAAGGTCAGGCCATCACATGATATGGCCATCCATTAGAAGTTGTGGAAAATAACCTAAGAAAAGCCCATTTCTTGAGTGCATTAAAGTTATGAAATACCTGAGAATGCTTCCTACGTTGGACGTATTGAATGGATCATTTGAACAATATTAATGTCATCCTTTTTTTTTTATGCTTCCTACCATTTTCTAATGTTATCAGACCTTGTTGGTGGCCTATAACAAGGCCTGGTGGAAACTTAGCTTGATAAGCTTTTTCTCAAAGCTCTCGTTGGGGGAGACTTGGATTTGTCTTGGTTAGGGAGGGATGAGACATGATTCTTGGTAATTTTTCTTGATTGCAGCGTTTGCTTGGGATCAACATGGCTTTTCGACTTGACCTAATATGCAGGTGGAGCCCTGAGGAATTTGAAATCTACAAATAGGGACTGGATCTTTCGGATATTGACTCATCATAGACCCTGATCTGCCACTAATCCCCTTTTAAATGGAGTGGTGAATTATTCTGCATGTGGAAGAATGCAGCTCCAATCAAAAAGATGTTTGCAAAGGTGACGAAGGAGGTATTTTCAGTTTTGGTTTGTTGGACTATTGAGTGATGAAAGTGCGCCTTTGTCATGCATATGGGCTGTCTGTAATCTTTTAATTGTTGAGCTAACATACATTTGTTTTTTACCAAGTGTTTTGGAATGTAGACTAAGAGAGAGAGAGAAGAGTTTAATGTTTCTTTTAGGATACTGTTTATTGGTAGGTTGAGGCTCCTGTGCAACCGATTTCCTCTACGGCGAGGTCCCCTACGGCCATTTTACGGCATCAATTAAAACAAGACACGTGTACACTTCATTCTCGTGACTTCATGTGATATACTTATAGGGGCTGGCCCAGAAAACCTGCCGGCTTGGTTTGCCCAATCCGGCTACTATTCAGCCCCTACAAAGTTTTAACGCAGAGAAGGATGGCACGATGACAACCCTTCTCAGATGGGCCTCCGTGAAAAGGGTTTGAAACGTGCAGGCTTGAGAGCCCCAAGATATGTGAAGCTATGGGAGGAGTTGAAATCGGTCGCCGCTCCCCCGATTTGCCGGTCACTGTCAACACACCTGTCACAGCTCAGTAATCTCTGATAATTCAATACATTTTAAAAATATTGAAAAACCATGGCGAATACAAGTGGCTCCCTTCTTTTACAAATTCTGCTGGATTATCTTAGCATGGGCGTCAACAATGACTCAACAAGCCTGTAAGTACAATAACCAATTTGGTGTAATCCACAGGGGCGAGGCCATGGATAATGATCCTCCATTCCCTCATATGGTGAATGAGGTTGACGCTTCCCTTAAAGGGCAGCTCCCCAAGTTTGACAGTCCATGGCACAAGTTGAGGAAGAAGAGTCGATGCCTCGCCAGCTTACCTAGCAGCATATCAAGTTATTGCCTTGAATGCGTGACGGCTTATCGCATCGATGAGGGACCAGTTTAAGTGAGGCTGGCACCTAATTGAGGAAATCTTTGAAGATTTAGAGCCACGATCCACATGATTCACCAGAAAGGAACAGGAGATGTATCAGCCGGTATGGGTTCAGTGTTCACACCTCTCTTGGATCGACGAAAAGAGATGCTGTTGCTTGGGCTTTTGTTAATATTTCGTGAAGTGTTTGCTTCTCTTCAATTTTCAGTGCCTTTATGCACCACAAGTCCTCCGGACAAGAGAGTAATTTCCGACGAGGGATGTGAAGCCTCAAAGCGTCGCCACCCCCAATCTCAGTCACTATAATCTTACAGTCCTTGCATTTCCTAGCCATGTTGTGTACGAAGTGGCAAAGAGATCGAACCAGTTCGCCGGATCTTGGACCTTCGCCATGAACGCCGTACATGAAATAGAACCCGAAAGGGTGAAACAAGTCCGGTATGGTAGCTACTCTGAGACACGGGAGAGCTCTATCGATCAATCTCGAACTCTTCGATTTGATAAGACATGATAGAGGTGCTTTCTCTACCCGTAGCTTGAAAATGTCTCCACTGTTCCACACACTGAGCATGGCCCAACTCGTCGGAACTCGGCACGAATCGAACTGATCGCACCACGTCTCACCTCGAGGATAAGCCACCCACGTACCCAAGCTTAGCTTGTTTCTGAGGATCTGGTCCATGTCATGGGGGAAGAAATCAGTACTTGAGCTCATGAATCTTTTGTACAAACACTCAGCTTGTTCTATCTCGAGCTTCGTAACCTGCACATTTCGTGAGACACGCATGGGTCGATGTCCCACCGAGTTTACGAGTATTTCCGGAGTCCTGAACCTCACGAAGCCAAGCTTGTCCGTGAAGAGCTTCACGGAGGCTTCGTTATCCTTCTCGGTGGCCATGTAAGCTAAGTCAACGTGGTTAGCAATGAACCATTCTTCCATCCTACGCACAAGGCTGGAGCCTAATCCCTTTCGTCTGTGAGGAGGAGAAACTCTCAGACCCAAGATGTATCCAACCTCGGCTTGATCTTTGAGAGGCTTACAACAAACTGTAACCCTCTTTATAGATCCCTGAATGACTCCAACCAAGTGGGTGTCCAGTTCCGCTACCTAACAGAAGTACAGGAATAGGCTTTGTCAGATTAACTTAAACAAAGAGAAAATTAAGAAGATTTATGTTGCATAAAAATGGAAGTGATGGTGGTTCCTTACCAGCATTTTGTACAAGGGACTGTTGCGGATCCTACAGATGGGGTCGCCCAAGGTGTCCCCAAAGAGAGAGAAGCGATCTCCTGGGCCTACCTCGCAACTCCGCTCCAGCTCTTCTAAGCGAGCTATATCAGTTTGCTTGTTGTAGCTTCTTATCTTAATCTTCTCTAATGCCATTTGTAACTAAGAAAGAAACTCATGACATAAAATGCAGCAGATCAACTACTCCTACTACTGCTACTAATGCCGAAAGGTTAGAACTATTTCAAATATTGAAGAAAGTGGGGTTATTTATACGCGTGGCAAAAGCAATCTTCTCTATCACAGCCGTCAACATGGAATTGCAATATCAATAATATGATGTTATTATGCTGAAAAATCTGCAGGAAGGACTAAAGCCTGAGCAGCGGATAAAACCTGTTTGAGTTATAGACCCGTCCACGTCTTGATAACCTCAGCCTCCCACCAGGGGCGAGGCTTAGGCCTACGTGGTGGAGCCTTCCGCGGCCAGGTCGAGCAAACATGGCAGGCAAGGTTACATAATTGTAGAGACATGACATGCCAACTCCCTTGGACTTGGAATCCACAGATAAATTTGGTGGGCCAGAACCTCAGGCCTGAGTTGTCTAACACTATAATAAATCATTAATCGAAGATCCACTAACGACAAATTGATAATCTTGCGTTTATGAGCACAATCTCTCTCCAGTCTCCACAGATCTCACACAAGTCCAAACTCCAAAGTGGTGGTTCCCGAACTAGGTTCCGACCAACTCTGTTATGTCCAGAGACACATGAGAATCCCAAATACGCGTGTTTGAATTGGGGAAAAGAGGACGGGTCTACCACTGTCAGCAACTTAGGCCTAGGATTAGTCATTATTTTCATCTTTAGTTTATTACAACTTACAGCTCATTGGTCGGTTGCGTCTTGATCAGGACTGGGATGCCTTGGAATCTTCTACTTTCGGGAATTTTACAAGTCTCCGGTGATGTCTTTGGATTTTATCGATTCATCTTATCCTTATTGTTTTTAGTGATTCAACTATTATTGTTTTGCGTCATTTCTCCTTGCAGTCAATCTTTCTCTTTCCAATGGGGTAGAGAAGTCAATTTCCTCGGTTTGGAACTCCTGACGTGTTCTACTCTCGGGGCTAGTTTTCTTTTTACTTCGTTAATTTGTTGGCTATTATCAGGTATGTACGGAAAGCTGCTCTAATTTTCCTTGTTAACAGGACTCGTATGTTTCGGTTTCTTTTGTTAAAGATGTTCCTTCGATTTGTGAAAAATGGATTTAGAACTGTGAAGTTCTTGCTTGTAGGGTATTAATTGATATCCGAATCTCCACCTGTTTGACGAAATTCCTGAACGATATTTTTTTTTTAAACTCTTGCAGACTTCGTTTTGCTTTAGGCTTGGAGTAGCTGGAACTCATAAGTTCTGCAGTCAATAGATCCGACCAAAAACTATTTAAAGCAAAAAAAATGGGGAGGGGGTGAAACAGAAAATTTCTTCTTCTCTACTAAACTAGTTACAAAACAAAATCACATTGGGTTTGTATGTCAAGACCCCTACTATTATAATAGGGTCAGTGCTATTTTCTGTGTTTATCTACAGAAAGATAAAATGCTCACGGATACATGATTGGGAAGTTCTGGCCTTACCATGGGGACGCCAAAATGGATTCTGAGATATGGCAAGCGCAGTTGGGATCATGTACTGCCCTCTCCCTGCTTAAATCTAGTTTGGAACAGAACACACAAAACTTTCCACGGTCCCGTTCATCTTGGTCTTCTTCTTCTTCATTGTCATCATAGTCTCCTGAGATTTCAGTAAGCTCTACTTCCATGGCTTCCTCTGCCTCGACTCTCCTATCACAATTGAAGGAAAATAATCCTGTGTACGTAAGGATCACCGAAATAGCTCTATCAATGTGCTCATCATACCACTTCCTCCCTTTCTTCCAAAATATTAAGGACCCAAAAACCAATCCTGCACCTCCCCCGAATCCTAGTCCTGTTGATATGAACTGCCAATCAAAGTTGATCGGGGATTTTGAGTTAGAATTTTCAGACATGGATGTTGGCGGTGGCGGTGGCGGTGGCGATGCATCTTTTTCACATTTTTTTGCCAAAGGCAGCCCACATAATCCTATGTTACCAATGTAGGAAACATTCGTGAACGTTAGAAATTGAGATGCTTGTGGAATCATCCCCACCAACTGATTCCATGAGATGTTCAAGAATGAAAGGAATGTTAGGTTTACCAGCTCCATAGGGATCGTACCATTCAGCTTGTTCCGTGACAGGTCTAATGACTCGAGCTGTTTCAGGTTCCCCAAGGATGATGGGATTTCACCTCTGAGGGAGTTGTGTGACAAGTTGAGCACATTCAGGGATGTAAGGTTTCCTATCACTTTGGGTATCTCTCCACTGAATCCATTACTTGACAAGTCAAGAGAGCTGAAGACTGTTAAAATTTTCACCAGCGCCATTTCTTGCCCTTTGATTGTGACAATCACTGAGTTCTGATAGGATCCCGGGCTAAGTTTCAAGAAGTCATATTTCAATATACCATGCTTGAACTTTGACCAAGCTTCATCCTCATCAATCATCATTCCCTTCCAGCTCAAGAAGCATTTTGGAGACAGACTACCATTGAAGTTGTTGGAAGAAAGATCAATGATCTTCAGCATTGGGAATTTGTTGTTGATCCCAGCAAATCCAATGGTTCCATGAAACCTATTGAATCTCATTACGAGGACTTGCAGATAAGATAAATTCCCCAACCAGAGTGGAAAAGTATCATATATCTGATTGTTTCCTATGTTGAGAACCTCCAGCATTTTGCATTCAACTAGGCTTCTTGGTAGCTGTCCTCCTAACATGTTCTGATTTAGATCAAGAGTTTCCAGAGTACACCCACTTGAAAATGTGTTGGGGATTGTGCCATTGAATTTGTTCCTTGTGAGGCTCAGTACTGCAAGGTTATTGCCCATGCGACCTACACATTGAGGGATTTGGCCGCTCAAGCTGTTATTTGATAGATCAAGAACCTTCAGAGTAGAAGCACCGCATATTGATGTAGGGATCTCCCCGACGAATTTATTGCCAGAGAGAGAAAGGAAAATTGTGATACTAAGATAGGAAGAGATATTAGCCGGAATCTCAGAGGTGAAGTTGTTAATGGATAAATCTAGAACACTAGCAGATGGCGGCAGCAGGGGTGTAATCAACCCTTGGAGCAGGTTGTTGTGGAGGTCCAAGATGGCCACTTGACTGAAACTGAGATCCGGCAAAGGCAATTCCAGTGACACAAGGTAATTATAAGAAAGATTCAGACGAATGACGTTACTCTTCCATATCCAGTTGGGTATTAAACCATGAATTTGGTTGTTGGAAAGGTCTAAATGGCTCAATTCTGATTGGTCTTTCAAGATAGCAGGGAATATACTCAGATTGCAAGAAGCCAATTTGAATGTGGTAATCCGATGGGAGGAGGAAGAGGTCGAATTACTGTTATTGGCATCGATTGACAATTCATTATATGAAAGATCAAGAGTAGAAAGATTTCTGAGATCCTGAATCATATCTAGGGGTAAGGTGCCATTCAGTTTGTTAGAAGAAAGTTTAAGAATCTTAAGGAGCTTGAGTTCAAACACAGATTCGGGGATAGGCCCTGCCAACTTATTGCTGCTTAAATCGAGGTTGTCCAATAGAGAAGAAGATGGATTAGAAAACTCAGCTAGTTGACCGCTAAGCTGATTGTCGGAAAGTGTTAACCGCTGCAGCGATGGCAAAGCAAACAGAGATGGAGGGATCGTCCCATTGAGGGAATTATTCTGTAATTCAAGATTAACAAGATTCTGAAGGCTGTCCCCGCGAGAAAAAGGGATTGGACCCGTGAAACGATTGTGGGCAAGGTTTATAGAAGTGAGATTCTTTGATAGCTCGAATGATGGGATCTGACCACTGAAACTATTGAGTGAGAAATCCAAATAGTTGAGTTGGGCAAGGTTTGACATGTTAGACGGGATTGATCCGCTGAATTTACAACGACTGATGTCCAACCTTGACAGGAGCTTGAGATTGCCAATGGACTCTGGTAGTTTTCCGGAGAAGCTTGTGTCTGTAAGAACCAGCGTGCGAAGCGATCCATTATGAGGAAACTCCGGCAAAGAACCTTGAAGGTCTGGGTTGAGCGATAAATCCAGGTTCTGTAAGGTCGATAACTGGAAGATCCTTTCTGGGATTTTTCCGGTTAAACCACAAGAACTGAGATGCAGGGTAGTCAAGCTGGAGAAATTCGCAAGGAATTCTGGTACTTGAGAGATGTTGTTCTGATCAAGACGAACCTGGGAGAGGGAACGAAGCTTCAGAAGAGAAGCATGCATAGGACCCGAAAGGTAACAATTGGACAAGCTCAACACTTGCAGATCAGGAAGCGCGGAGGATAAGGCCTGGCTCCACTCACTCCCCTGGACCGATATGTTCACGCCATCAAGAAGAAGTTCTTTCAGCCTCGACAGGTTCCGGACAAGCGTTGTAACATCTGGGTTTTGAAGCCTCAAGGGAAAAACTCCGGGGAATTGGGTGGCAAGATTGAGATAAACCAAACTTGTTAAACGAGAGATCTCAAAAGGGATTTGGCCGCCGAAGCCGGAATTGTTGAGGTCGAGGTAAGTCAAATTAAGAAGTCGATCAAACCCATATGGAATCTGAGAAGAATTGAGGTTGTTGTTAGCGAAACTCAATCTATGGAGGTAACGAAGATCGAAGAGAGCGCTGGAGCTATTGATTCCACCCGTGATGAACTCGCTACTGAGATCAAGACCAACAACACGAGTCCCAGCTTTGTCGCAGGTGACGCCCTTCCAGGAGCAGCAGTCGATGGTCGGATTCCACGACACGAGCTTGAGAGAAGCGGTGTTATCGTAAAAGAGGGAATCCTTCAACTGCAGCAGGGAAGAGCTCTGATCGTCGAGACATCGACTGCTGATTCTATCAAAGAGTAATAAGAGAAATTGGAGAAAAGCGAGGAGGAGAGGAAATCTCATTGGTGATAACTGTGGAAGAAACCCGTGAGACTAAGAAACGACGAGGTGGCTTCAGAAAACTGCAGACCGATCACCTTTACTCTATCTGCCTCTGGTTTGCGGCTATGAGGCATGTGCAATCGTCAAATCTGGAGGCTCAAAGCGTGTTTGTGTTGTTTGTATATTTTTCTTAGGAGAAGGACTTGTCTACTGCTTCCTATAATACCATCCATGGAACGGACGGTTACATCGCCCTTTTCAATAGGGGACCCACACCCCAAACAGAATCCCAGCCAGCGGTATCACTGTACCACCAGCTTTTAGCACCTGAGGAAATGCATTCTTTTCATAGACGCGTCTATTTGTCGTACGTTTTTTATATTGTAGAACTAGCAAACACCCCGTGCATCAGATAAAAGTTATATATAATTTGATTATTGCATGTTTGGTGATGACATTGCATATAATGAGTAATTCGTTGCAAATAATAAGTAAAATCATAATTCATCATAAATAAATGGTAAAATGGAGATTAAAACTCAAAAAAGTAAATGATTTGAAGCAGGTTATTAAATTTATCTTTTTATTGAAGCGATTTTGCTGATTTTAAATTTTTCCTAAATTTTGTTGATCCATACTTAGATATCTGAATACATCTTTGTCTTTCTTCTATTCCAAATGTGTGACAATGACTTCTTTCCTTTTGTTGTTATTGGTCTTTTAAAAACTTAAAATTAATAAAGGTTTTTCTCAGCAAGCACCAATTGAAAAAATAGTACCACCAATTGAGGAGGTACAAATGCAGACTATACATAAATTCATGCTTGTGAATTCCAAATTATACTTAGGAAAAACACTTAAAAGCTTGATATTTATCATGTTTTGTATGGAAAGAAAAACACTTAAAAGAGGCACAATCACGTAAAAGATATTCGACAATTGAAACAGGTTATTTCGGAACCGTAGTATCATATGCCCACCAAGACAAGCCCCATGCGTCCGAAATAGATACATCATTCCAAGAGATGAAACACATCAACAGAGCAACCACAAAATTAACCGATTATATTCTCCAATGTGGTAATCTACCTTTCTTTTTCACTAATATGGTTGGAAAACCATGGAAGTTACATTGTCTATCAACTATTGAAGTTGCCTTAGCCATGGATCTAATTCAAATTATCTTTCCTGAAAGGGGTTGATGGTGTCCAAGTTCTCCATTTTTATTCTTTTTTTATGCCCTATTATCCAAGTATCATTTAGAATCAACCATCTGATTTGGATAATTATATAGTATTCAATGTGCAATTCCAATATCTATCCGTTGGTTGGGTGGATATTTATCCTAAGCTTCATATAATGTTACTGAGTAACTCGTTGCTTTCTTTATTTCCCATTTTATTGAATTGCATCTTTTGATATAAAAAGTTTAAACTGTTACATGAAATTTATGAAATATTGGCACTAAATATATCAATATATATTTATTGAATTACTGGAAAGTGTTTTACTTGAATCAGTCATTACAATTAACAACAGTCTCCGAATTTGCAACGTTGCTTTTGCCCGTGGCTAGGCAGTAGATGTTCATGGCTATGAAAGCATCTTTCATGAGATTATTCAAGGAGAAGCGTGGGCAAACCCTTTACAAGATGCAACAGTCCACATGAGATCATTAAATTCATAAACAGCTATAAATCACAAAACAATCATATAGCCATACATTGAACTCAGATAATTTAGAAAAACCACAAAAAATTTACAGATTATTGGAAAAAAAAAAAAGCACAAAACAATCACACAGCTATAAATTCATTCCAGAAAATTTCAAAAAATTACAAAGCAATTCTTCAATTAACCAACAAGTGATCCAAGCTGCAAGGAATCCCAGAATCCGAACACTCAAATTGAGCACTGTAAAAGCAACGAATCCAACAAAACTGAAACTACAAAGGAACAAAATCTTTCAAATTAAAGATTAAGACGTAGGTTGAATTGCACACAAACTACACAAAAGGAAAAGAAGAAACAAAAAACTCAACAAAAATATTCGGAGAAAAGAGAGGGGACCTCCTAAATGATTAAAGAGGATTGTTTAAAACAAGCCTACCAACCTATGTAACTGAAATGTCTGTGTTCTCCTTCATGGAAATCAGGACCCAATCTCTGCAGCAACTATACAAACAACTCATCTGCTCAAGCAGAGCAACCAAAAAAAAAAACACCAGAATAAACATGAGAGCACAATTGAACAATGTTGTTTGAGGATTAATTAAAGTTACGAGTCAGCAACAAGATACGAGATAAGACCTGCAATGAACCTTTAGAAATTAAGTAGACTAATAGCTTACAAAAGATCGATCCTTCTTCATGATCCAATCCTATAAAGAAACGACCTGCAATTGAACCTGTAGGAATTCTGTAGCAACTGGATTATCAATGAATCTAGATCTAGAATTGCCATATGAGAATGCATTTAATCGGTTGGAAGTTACTGAGAGTGGTGAAGTCGCCACTGTTCCCATTGCTGCCTGACTTTGAGAGACTATCTGAAAAATCGAGTAAAAGAGAGAGAGGGAGAGGGAGAGAAAAACAATTATTTGAAAAAAAGGAGAGGATAACAACCATTACATGGATCACCGATATGCACATACAAATGCAGGTCGTGGGGTTATCCTCTTCGCATAGAGTATAACTGATGATGAAGCTCTTGCAAGAATCCCAAGTGGAGTAAGGAATGGAACCACCAGTAACCACGAGTGTTGTAAAAGGAGTCAGTGAAGCAGCTTTGGAGGCAAACGCCAGAGAACAGCTTGGATGGAGGAGACGTAGGATTGGGAAAAGGACCAAATGAAGAGGCAGACACGTTAGTGGCCATCTTTGGGGATTGAGTGAGACACCTTTGCAGAGGCAACTAAAACGACAAGGCAGATCAAAAGGCACACAGGGTTAATTGTGTTAAAGAGCAAACGAAACGAACAGTTTGTTCTCCTAACGGAGGAGAAGAAGAGCCACGTTAGGAACATGAAGAAGCATGCGTTGCTGGGAAAGACGTTTTGGGTTTGTTCCTTATTAAAGAAAGATTCCACGTCAACTGCAACGTGGAGTTACTAGGGTTGAGGGATAGAGGTTTGGAGCTCTCTAACTCTCAAGAAAAACTGATTGCTATATATTATATATAGATTTATTTTAGTTTATTTTTTTCACTTTTCATTTTAGCTCTATGGTTATGAAATCTGAACCAACGACTTCGGAAAAGACAAGATAAACGAAGCCAAGCAGAAGAATACGTCCCTTAGCCAAACACCAGTTGGTGCAGGTTGTCAATATAAGATTTTTTTATTACCAACTGTTTGTTGCCCCCACGTGCTTTATTTCTTGTCTGTAAATTGTTCATGGAGCCCAGAGCCCAGGTTGTTTTGTGCCCTTGTTTGTGGTCTTGGGGACTCCGTGTCTCCTCGTCTTTTTCTTCTTTTGTTGGTGGTTCGGTCCCTCTTCTTCCTTACTTCTTTGAATCCGGCCGTTCGGCTTTCCATGTTATAATTCTTCTGTCCTTGTGGGCTGAGGGTTTTCAGTTTTATCTTCCTCGTCGTGGTTCTCGTTCATGGTATTGCAGCCTATAACGTCTGCAGCTGTTATACAGGCAGAGAAGCTCCAGACTAAGTCAGCAAGGTCAAAGATAAAATGTGGAAATGGCTGATGTGTTCATTCTTATTGGTTGATTTATTTAGTTCAGCTTGCTGACGTGTATTGTATTAGTTAGTTAGTTACATTAACTAACTGCTGTTATGTCTCAATTAGTTACATCAGTTAGTTTGTTCTTCTTTCCAACTGTACATAGTATATAAGCTTGATTACTGTAATTCATTCATTAGTGAGAAAGAGAATACAGCTTCTTCTTCCATGTCCTTTGCTCTCTGATTCCCCTGTTCTTGCTTCCCGATTTCTTCATTACTTTACATGGTATCAGAGCAGTGAGCAACCATCATGGAAGATCCAGTAAACAATTCCAGTAATCCTTCTTCTCACAATACAGAAAATACCTCTTCTGACTCCGACAGATCCTCTCGTTTCTTGAATCTCCATGACCCTTCCAACCCTTATCGATTGGAGAATGGAGATAATCCAGGAGTGAATCTTGTTGCAGAAATGTTGACCATCGACAACTATTCGACATGGTCTAGGGCAATGCGCAGGGCATTGCGAGCCAAGAACAAACTGGGTTTCATTTTGGGAACCATTACAAAGCCCACAGCAATGGATGATCCTCTTCTTGAAGCCTGGGAACGTTGTAATGACATGATTGTTTCATGGATACAGAATTCCATCAGTAGTTCTCTAAAATCAAGCGTTGCTTTCGTAGATGATGCTCGAGAGATATGGATTGAACTGCAGGACAGATTTTCTCAGCAAAATGGGCCTAAAATATTTCAATTGAAGAAAGATCTCTCAACTCTCCAGCAAGAACAAGACCCTGTGAGCATCTATTATGGTAAACTCAAAACTCTTTGGGACGAGCTCTCCGTGTATGATCCTATGCCTGACTGTGCTTGCGGGAAATTGAAGGTTCTTTTAGATCGACATCAACGTGACTGTGTTATACAGTTTTTAATGGGTCTCAATGACACTTATACTAATGTGCGAGACCAGATCATGTTGCTGGACCCTTTACCTCCTCTCAACAAGGTTTTTTCCCTAATTCAACAACAGGAAAGACAACACCAAATGATTTCAACCATCCCTTCCCCTAACTCTATGGCCTTAGCTACCAAAAAGACCTTTCCTGCTGCCAAATCTGGAACCAGATCTATAGCTACACAAAAACGTGAAAGACCTTTTTGTACCTATTGCAAAATACCTGGCCATATTCTTGAACAGTGTTTCAAGGCTGGAAATGCAGAGGCTCCCACTTGTACCCATTGTCATATGACAGGTCATATAGCTGATAAATGCTATAAGCTTCATGGTTTTCCAACAAGACACAAGCTATATAACTCAAAGAATCCTGTAGTTCAAGCAAATCAATCCAGCATTTCAATTAATTCTGATCAGGAGGAAGATACAGACGAGAAGGTTGCGTTGACTAAAGGGCAGTACCACCAGCTTCTGGCCTTGCTCAAACAGAAGGATACTTCAACTTTTTCACCTTCTTGCAATCAGATTCAATCCAACTTCACATCCAACCAAAATGTTTCTAGCCTTCCAAATATGTCTGGTATTCCTATTTCCTTATCCACTTACACACATGGCTCACCCATTGCTCCTTTTATTTCTAGTAAAGTTCCTTGGATAATTGACACAGGTGCTACGGACCATATGGTCTGCAGTACTTCTCTTTTTACTACTATTACTGCAAAAGTTTCTTATTCTGTCAGATTGCCAAATGGCAATGAAGTTCCTGTAACCCATATTGGTATTGTTCAACTCACCAATACTATCATTTTGAAGGATGTGCTATGCGTTCCATCTTTTTCTTTCAACTTACTATCTGCTAAGAAGCTTTCCACCTCACTCACTTGTTGTCTCGTGTTTTTTCCTACTGTTTGTTTTATTCAGGACCTAGTATCCTGGACAACGATTGGACTGGGTGATGTCAAAAATGGGCTCTATCATTTGCAGAATACTGAAGTGCATCCTTCAGCTCTAGCTTCTACAATTTCCAAGTTTTTACATAAAGATGTTAGTATTTCAGCTTCTGTTCTAAATAGCACTATTGTTCCAGATCTATGGCATTGTCGCCTAGGTCATTTATCTTTTTCTAGACTTGTCATGATTGAAGATCCTATTGTAAAGGACAAAATTTCTGAAAGTAATAAAACACCTTGTTGCATCTGCCACATAGCTAAACAGCAGCGTCTTCCTTTTTCATCTAGCTATCATAAAGCTTCTACCATTCTTGAATTGATTCATTGTGATTTATGGGGACCATTTTCTACCACTGCGTATGATGGATCTAAATACTTCTTGACCATTGTTGATGATTACTCAAGAAGTACTTGGGTTTATTTACTCAAAGCCAAATCTGAAACTAGAAAATGTTTGGAGGCTTTCTATAACATGGCTGAGACTCAATTTGGAGTGAAAATTAAAGTTTTAAGAAGTGACAATGGAGTTGAATTTCAAATGATAGAGTTTTTCAATACAAAAGGGATAATTCATCAAAGAACTTGTGTGGAAACGCCACAACAAAATGGAATAGTTGAAAGAAAACATCAACATATCCTTAACGTGGCAAGAGCCTTGAAATTCCAATCTGGAATCCCACTCAAGTTTTGGAATGATTGTATTTTAACTGCAGTTTATATAATAAATAGAACACCAACTCCATTACTTGAAAACAAAACCCCTTATGAGCTTCTTTTTAATGAAAAACCAATCTATGCTCATATGAGGATTTTTGGTTGTCTATGTTTTGCTTCAACATTGAGTCATGGCAGAACAAAATTTGATCCTCGTGGTAGAAAATCAGTGTTCCTTGGTTATCCCTTTGGAATCAAGGGTTACAAGCTCTTGGACTTAGATACTCATACTATCTTCATTTCTAGAGATGTGGTTTTTCACGAATCCACTTTTCCTTTCCATACCAATTGTATTTCACCTAATTCTAATGGTGACAGAGCTGACAATTCTTTCTCTTGGTTATTCCCAGATAATTTCAGCTCCCCCACTATTTCACCTTTGCCCTCTTCCACTATTTCTCCTGCAAGTACCTCAGAACAACATTTCACTTCAACCTCTTCACCTTTAGTTTTTGAACATGCATCACCTAATCCTACACCCGCTACTCATGATTCCCCTTCTTCATCCGAGTCAGTTGACTCTCCTGTCTTGCCTCAACCTAAACCTTCTAATGTTTCATCTTCACCCATTCCTCTTCGTAGATCCACTAGAACTAGGACAGCACCTCAGTATTTGAAGGATTTTCATTGTGATCAGGTCCTTTTTGACTCATCAGCTCATTCCTTGGCTATGATACCAGGTTCAACTTCAGGTAAATCTTTTCCTTTGAGTGATTCTTTATCTTACCTTCGTTTATCACCTGCATTCAAGGCTTTTTCTTCATCTATATCTGTTATTGTTGAACCCCAAACTTACCATCAAGCCATGAAAGATCCTAGATGGTGCCAGGCTATGGAAGCTGAAATAGCTGCCCTTGAACTCAATAAGACTTGGATTGTGACTGATCTACCGCTTGGAAAAGAAGCAATTAAATGCAAATATGTGTACAAGGTTAAACACAACTCAGATGGCACAGTTGAGAGGCTCAAGGCTCGGTTGGTGGCAAAGGGGTACACTCAACAAGAAGGAGTGGACTACCATGAGACTTTTTCTCCAGTAGCAAAACTAGTTACAGTCAGGTGTCTTCTAGCTGTAGCTGCCATAAATGGATGGTATTTACATCAATTTGATGTAAACAATGCTTTTCTTCACGGGGATCTTCATGAAGAGATATATATGCAGAGACCACCTGGTTACAACAAAGGCCAGCCCCATCAAGTGTGCAGATTGCTCAAAAGTCTTTATGGTCTAAAGCAAGCATCACGCCAATGGTACTCCAAGTTCTCTTCATCCCTTCTTGAATTTGGTTTTACTCAATCTAAGGCTGATTATAGCCTCTTTACAAAGCTGGATGGTGATTCATTTACAGTCCTTTTAGTATACGTTGATGATATCATCGTTGCTAGCACTTCTCTTCATTCTGTTGAATCTCTCAAGTTCTTTCTAAATGATAAGTTTAAGATCAAGGACCTTGGGTTGCTTAGATATTTTCTTGGAATTGAAGTTGCACGCTCTAATAATGGGATATATTTGTGCCAAAGGAAATATGCTCTAGATATCTTGGCAGATTCTGGTACTCTTGCCTCCAAACCAGCTAAGGTTCCCATGGATCAGAACACTAAACTCAGTAAAGAAACAGGTGTTTTGCTTCCAGATCCTAGTATCTATCGGAGACTCATTGGCAGGCTCTTGTACCTCACTATTACCAGGCCTGACATTAGTTATGCTATCCAAACTTTGAGTCAGTTCATGGATCGGCCTACATCGAATCACCTAGCAGCTGCTCATAAGGTACTGAGATATATTAAACAAGCACCTGGCCAAGGCATTTTTCTTCGTTCCAATTCTCAGCTGCAACTTCGAGCTTATTGTGACTCAGATTGGGCTTCTTGCCCTGACACTCGACGCTCTGTGACAGGCTATTGTATCCTCTTGGGCTCTTCTTTAGTATCTTGGAAGTCCAAGAAACAATCGATTGTATCTCGATCCTCTGCTGAAGCAGAGTATCGTGCCATGGCTACTACATGCTCAGAGTTAACTTGGCTTCGCTACATTCTTACAAATCTTCAAGTTCATCATCCTCAAGACCAAAATCTTTTGATACCGGCAAGACCAAAAAAGGTTTTTTCTTTGCTCCGGAATGAAAAAGAGCGTCTGGTGGATCGATGGAAGAATTGTCTGCTGATCGAAGTTTGCTTACTGTCTCTTTCTCTAAATTCTGTCAGGAACTTTGTGGAAAGAGTTTGGAAGGGTTTGAATGTTCTGGACATCTCCTCCATTTCAAAGAATCATTTCCTTATTTCCTTTGCCAAGAATAACGACCTTCAGCGTGTTCTTTCTTTGAGGCCTTGGTTTATAAATAATGCGTTCATGTTTATGGAGCGGATTCCTTCTCCAGATTTGGCTGTATCCTTTGTATTTCAAAGCTTTGTGGTTTGGACGCGGAGAATGGGTAATGAATTTGGAGTTCCTCTTGACATTGAATTGCCCCATTCTAACGCTTTTCATGCCGTCTTGCATCAAAGGGGAAATTTCTTCAAGTTCTCCTTTACCGCTGGGTATATTTTGCGGAAGATTTGGAGGGGAAGGAAGTTTGGGTTCCTTTTTAGGGAAAATTAATTTTTAGTGGTGATTTTTAAAACTATTTAAGATTCAGTCCTCAACATTTTGAGTTTTAACTTTTAATATAACTTTATCAAAATATTTAATTTTTAGTGTGATTTCACTATTATAAATAAATTCTTCCAAACATACCCTTATATAAATCATTCTCAGGACTTGTACAAACAATAAATTGACTTGTACAAGTTATTTTAGACTTTTACAAATCAATAAATTGGTTTGTACAAGTCAATAAAATGACTTGTACCTTAAATGAACGACGTGTACAAGTTATTTCGATAAGTAATGTAAGGGCATTTTTGGAATAATTGGTTTGATATAGTGAAATGGTACTAAAAATTAAATATTTTGATAAAATTATATTAAAAGTTAAAACTAAAAACTTTGAAGACTGAATCTTAAATACTTTAAAAAAGTGTCACTAAAAATTAATTTTTCATTACGAAGGAGTACCCGAATTTTTCCTTTCACATGGTTTTTTGGGTCATTCTCTGAATTCATGTGCAAATATTGTTCCGGGAAAGACATTCTATATCCTTGAAGCAAATGACTCTCCCAGATACTCGATGCTGAACAGAACAAATTTTCGGAGGCGCCGGTTGCAGATGTTCACAGTGCGTGATGATGAGTTGGCTAGGGTCAATGGCCGAGTTCCTACCTCGCCCGAGTTGAATATTTCGGCTCCGATCCGGTTGATTCCGGGTAACAGCATCACGGAGGTGGGCCCAAACATGGTTATTCAAGGCCCATATTATTTTGTAGATGAATCCAATGAGTCTCACATCAATGTGGATCCCTCTCCTTCTAAGGACAAAAGCCAGCCCAGGAATCAACTACATCCCCTATGGATCACCATTCCTTCTCTTTCTCTGCTCAGTCTTCCGTGTCTACTTTCTCAGCCATGGAGGGACGGAAACGCTTAGGCCTTGTCACAATTCAATGTGCTGGAATTGTAATCTCTGGTTTCTACATCTGCAAGCATCAAGCAATGAGGTACAGAAGACTGTCAGAAAGTGGGCATCTGGGTCTGACTGAGGTCACCTTGAGTTTGTTCTCTTACAATGAGCTTCGTAAAGCAACCAAAAATTTCAGTGAAGAGCTGGGTAGAAGATCTTTTGGAGCAAATTATAAAGGGGAGAGACGAAAGACGACGAATAAAACGGGAGAGACAAAAAAATTTTCAAACCGATAAAGACGTGGGGTAGGGTTTTTGGGTTTTGAGGAAGACGAGTTAAGGAGGGTTAGTCAAATGTTCGTTTTGAAATTGACGGAGATGGAGACGGTGAAATAAAAGCCACAAGTTTCTTTTAACTTTTTATGGACGCGTGTCGTTATATTATTGACGCTGTAATTTTGTAAGAAAGGGGGCGTGGGAGAAGATGTGAGGCCGGCCTTAGTTGTCTAACACTATAATAAATCATTAATCGTTAATCGAAGATCCACTAACGACAAATTGATAATCTTGCATTCATGAACACAATCTATGTGCAGTCTCCACAAACCTCACACAAGAAGTCCAAAATGGTTCCCAAACTAGGTTCCGAGCAAGTCTGTTATGTCCGGAGACACATGAGAATCCCAAATACGCGTGTTTGAATTGGGGAAAAGAGGACGGGTCCACCACTGTCAGCAACCTTAGGCCTAAGAACTAAGATTAGTCATTATTTTCGTTTTTAGTTTATTACAACTTACAGCTCATTGGTCGGTTGCGTCTTGATCAGGACTGGGATGCCTTGGAATCTTCTACTTTCGGGAGTTTTACAAGTCTGCGGTGATGTATTTGGATTTTATCGATTCATCTTATCCTTATTGTTTTTAGTGACTCAACTATTATTGTTTTGCGTCATTTTCTCCTTGCGGTCAATCTTTCTCTTTCCGATGGTGTAGAGAAGTCAATTTCCTCGGTTTGGAACTCCTGAGGCGTTCTACTCTCGGGCTAGTTTTCTTTTTACTCCGTTAATTTGTTGGCTATTAACAGGTCTGTACGGAAAGCTGCTCTAATTGTCCTTGTTCACAGGACTCGTATGTTTCGGTTTCTTTTGTTAAAGATGTTCCTATGATTTGTGAAAAATGGAGTTAGAACTGTGAAGCTCTTGCTTGTAGGGTATTAATAGATATCCGAATCTCCACCTCTTTGACGAATTTCCTGAACGATATTTTCTTTAACTCTTGTAGAGTTCGTTTTGCTTTAGGCTTGTAGTAGCTAGAACTCATAAGTTCTGCAGTCAATAGATCCGAGCAAAAACTATTTAAAGCAAAAAAATGGGGAGGGGGTGAAACAGAAAAGTTCTTCTTCTCAAGTAAATTAGTTACAAAACAAAATCACATTGGGTTTGTATGTCAAGACCCCTACTATTATAATAGGGTCAGTGCTATTTTCCGTGTTTATCTACAGAAAGATAAATGCTCACGGATACATGATTGGGAAGTTCTGGCCTTACCATGGGGACGCCAAAATGGGTTCTGAGATATGGCAAGCGCAATTGGGATCATTTACTGGCCTCTCCCTGCTAAAATCTATTTTGGAGCAGAACACACAAAACTTTCCACGGTACCGTTCATTTCGTCTTTCTTCTTCTTCTTCATTGTCATCATAGTCTCCTGAGATTTCAGTAAGCTCTACTTCCATGGCTTCCTCTGCCTCGACTCTCCTATCACAATTGAAGGAAAATAATCCTGTGTACGTAAGGATCACCGAAATAGCTCTATCAATGTGCTCATCATACCACCTCCTCCCTTTCTTCCAAAATATTAAGGACCCAAAAACCAATCCTGCACCTCCCCCGAATCCTAGTCCTGTTGATATGAACTGCCAATCAAAGTTGATCGGGGATTTTGAGTTAGAATTTTCCGACATGGATGTTGGCGGTGGCGTTGGCGGTGGCAATGCATCTTTTTCACATTTTTTTGCTAAAGGCTGCCCACATAATCCCGTGTTTCCAATGAAGGAATCATTTGCAAATGTTTGAAATTGATTTGTTTGTGGAATCATCCCCACCAACCGATTCCATGAGATGTCCAAGAATGAAAGGAATGTTAGGCCTACCAACTCCGTGGGGATCTTACCATTCAGCTTGTTCCGTGACAGGTCTAATGACTCGAGCTCTTTCAGGTTCCCCAAGGATGACGGGATTTCACCTGTGAGGGAGTTTTGTGACAAGTTGAGCACATACAGTGATGTGAGGTTTCCTATCACCTTGGGTATCTCTCCGTCGAATCCATTACTTGACAAGTCAAGAGAGCTGAAGATTGTTAAAATCTTCACCAGTTCCATTTCTTGACCTTTGCTTGAAACAGTCACTGAGTTCTGATAGTATCCTGGGCTAAATTGCAGGAAGTCATATTTCAATATACCATGCTTGAGCTTTGACCGAGCTTCATCCTCATCAATCATCATTCCCTTCCAGCTCAAGAAGCATTTCGGAGACAGAATACCAGTGAAGTTGTTGGAAGAAAGATCAATGATCTTCAGCATTGGGAATTTGTTGTCGATCCCAGCAAAACCAATGGTTCCATAAAACATATTGAATCTCATAACGAGGACTTGCAAATAAGATAAATTCCCCAACCAGAGTGGAAAAGTATCATAGATGTGATTGTGTCCTACATTGAGTACCTCCAGCATTTTGCATTCAACTAGACTTCTTGGTATCTGTCCTCCTAACATGTTCCCATTTAGATCAAGAGTTTCCAGAGTACACCCGCTTGAAAATGTCTGAGGGATTGTGCCACTGAATTTGTTCCTTGTGAGGCTCAGTACTGCAAGGTTATTGCCCATGCGACCCAGACATTGAGGGATTTGGCCACTCAAGCTGTTATTTGATAGATCAAGAACCTTCAGAAAAGAAGCATTGCATATTGATGTAGGGATCTCCCCATCGAAGTTGTTGCCAGAGAGAGAAAGGAAAATTGTTAAATTAAGATAGGAAGAGATATTATCTGGAATCTTTGAGGTGAAGTTGTTATTGGATAAATCTAGAACACTAGCAGATGGAGGCAGCAGGGGTGTAATCAACCCTTGGAGCAGGTTGTTGCGGAGGTCCAGGATGGCCACTTGACTAAAACTGAGATCGGGCAAAGGCAATTCCAGTGACACAAGGGAATTATAAGAAAGATTCAAATGGAGGAGGTTACTCTTCCAAATCCAGTTAGGTATTAAGCCATGAATTTGGTTGTTGGAAAGGTCTAAATGGCTCAAATCTGATTGGTCTTTCAACATAGCAGGGAATACACTCAGCTTACAAGAAGCCAATTTTAATGTGGTAATCCCAAGGGAGGAGGAAAAGGTCGAATTACTGTTACTGGCATCAACTGACAATTCATTATATGAAAGATCAAGACTAGAAAGATTTCTGAGATTCTGAATCATATCTAGGGATAAGGTGCCATTCAGTTTGTTAAAAGAAAGTTTAAGAATCTTAAGGATCTTGAATTCAAACACAGATATGGGGATAGGCCCTGCCAACTTATTGCTGCTCAAATCGAGGTAAGCCAATTGAGAAGAAGATGCATTCGAAAAATCAGCTAGTTGACCAGTAAGCTGATTGTCGGAAAGTTTTAACTGCTGCAGAGATGGGAGAGCAAACAGCAATGTGGGGATCGTCCCATTGAGGGAATTATTCTGTAACTCAAGATTAACAAGATTCTGAAGGCTGTCCCTGCGAGAAAAAGGGATTGAACCCGTGAAACGATTGTGGGCAAGGTTTATAAAAGTGATGTTCTTTGATGGCTCGAATGATGGGATCTGACCAGTGAATTTACAACGACTGATGTCCAACCTTGACAGGAGCTTGAGATTGCCAATGGACTCTGGTAGTTTTCCGGAGAAGCTTGTGTCTGTAAGAACCAGCGTGCGAAGCGATCCATTATGAGGAAACTCCGGCAAAGAACCTTGAAGGTCTGGGTTGAGCGATAAATCCAGGTTCTGTAAGGTTGATAACTGGAAGATCCCTTCTGGGAATTTTCCGGTTAAACCACAAGAAGTGAAATGCAGGGTAGTCAAGCTGGAGAAATTCGCGAAGAATTCTGGTACTTGAGAGATGTTGTTCTGATCAAGACGAACCTGGGAGAGGGAACGAAGCTTCAGAAGAGAAACATGCGGAGGACCCGAAAGCTCACAATTGGACAAGCTCAACACTTGAAGATCAGAAAGCGCGGAGGACAAGGCCTGGCTCCACTCACTCCCCTGGGCCGATATGTTCACGCCATCAAGACGAAGTTCTTTCAGCCTCGACAGGTTCCGGACAAGCGTTGTAAGATCTGGGTTTTGAAGCCTCAAGGGAAGAACTCCGGGGAATAGGGTGGAGAGATTGAGATAAACCAAACTTGTTAAACGAGAGATCTCAATCGGGATTTGGCCGCTGAAGCCGGAAGTGCTGAGGTCGAGGTAAGTCAAATTGAGAAGTCGATCAAACCCAGATGGAATCTGAGAAGAATAGAGGTTGTTGTTCGCGAAACTCAATCTCTGGAGGTAACGAAGATCGAAGAGAGCGCTGGAGCTAGTGATCCCACCCGTGATGGACTCGCTACTGAGATTAAGACCAACAACACGAGACTGAGCTTGGTCGCAGGTGACGCCCTTCCAGGAGCAGCAGTCGATGGTCGGATTCCATGACAAGAGCTTGAGAGAAGCGTTGTGATTGTAAGAGAGGGAATTCTTCAACTGCAGCAGGGAAGATCTCTGATCGTCGAGACATCGACTGCTGATTCTATCAAAGAGTAATAAGAGAAATTGGAGAAAAGCGAGGAGGAGAGGAAATCTCATTGGTTTGCGGCTATGAGGTGGCTTCAGAAAACTGCAGACCCATCACCTTACTCATCTGCCTCTGGTTTGCGGCTATGAGGTATACCCATCGTCAAATCTGGAGGCTCAAAGCGTGTTTTTGTGTTTGTTTGTGTATTTTGCTTAGACGTGTCTGTTTGTCGGACGATTTTTATTAGCTCTCTGGTTCTGAAATCTGAACCAACGACTTATGGAAAAGACAAGATAAACAAAGCCAAGAAGAAGAAGTGCGTTCCTAAGCCAAACACCGGTTGGTGCAGGCTGCCAATATAAGAATTTTTTATTACCAACTGTTTGTGGCCCCACGTGCTTTATTTCAATTGTTCATGGAGCCTAGGGTTTAAAGTCCAATGCCGATGGAAGTTAATCAACCCACCAGACTTGGACTTGAAATCCTTTACATCCTTTATCTAGGCTCTTTGTGTCGATCCTCTACAAGATTGTGCCACGTGCCCCTTAAAGTATTTAAGAAAATTACATTTACACCATTCAAGGGATACATGGTACAATCTTGTGGAGGGATCTACATAAGGAGTCTAGATAAAGAATCCACAGGATTTCAATTGCCAGACTTGGGCACAATGAAATGCACGTGGGCTTCATATGCTACTGTTGCTCCGAAATTGGGCCGGTGTGGACACGTGTCGATGTTGATGATGTGTCTCTACGCGGGCGTGTCAATATCGTTTGATACAATGATTTCGAGTCGGGTCCTAACCCCGGGCACCTGTTCCGAATCTAAACCGATGTCAGTTCAGTCATACTGTAAGTTACCTATAATAAAACCGGTCAAGCGATAATATGAAGACTAGGGGTTCGGTCTTCGTTTGGGTTCTTGTAAGTGTTTGAAAGCGAAAGCAACTAATGGCACACAATTCCTTTATTATAAAATCGGCCGACGGCCGAAAGCGACAATAGATAATCCCCAAAAAGGAAACAAAAAGTAAAAAGAAAACTGACAGGGCTTGCAGGACCGGCCTATCCTGGTCTTATAGCCGTAATCGGGTATAAGCGCAGGAAAAAGGGGCAGTTGCTAGAAAAGCCAATTCAGGGGGTTCACCTTAGATTGCTATTTAACCGAAAATACACAAGTCACCTGGCTTGATCAGAACAAGTCTTGGGACCGGCTGCTCGGGATTCTGTGGACACAGAACTGCGAGTCAGGGGCGGCCTCAACTTACCCTCCGGTGGCAGGATTCTGGCGTTGATCGGAGTAAAGAGGGGTCTAAGGTGTCACTGCGACTGGAAGCAATGAGAGAAGTCCTAGTTTATCCTTCTAACTATAGTGTAGGAGAGGGGATAAAGATCACGGATGATCAAAATAATATTATAACCGGTTGCGGTTGAATGGATTGTGTCCTCGAGCTCTTCGAAGTTGTGCCTTTTATAGCCGATCCTTGACGGTTGCTCAACTTCCTACTCTTGCACGATCTTTATGGCGGTTGGCCATCTTCAATCTTCTGCTCCAGAAAGATAACCGCCCGGCCATGATCTTAAATAGGTTACTTTTGAACGACCGATGGCACGATCTTCTGATAGTTGTAAATGTGGTTTGTCACATTGGCTTGCGTGGCTTTAACTGTTCTCTTGGTTTATGCGTATGCTGACGTGGTTTGTCCAACTGTACAAAGCTTACGTGTGTTGATTCTATGACCTAAGTAAGCCACATAGGTACCACGTGGCCTTCTCTTATTCTTTGGTCTATATAGGGTGTAAACAGCTACATATAAGCTGAGTCCAATAAAAGCTTGGCCCCAAATTTTATGCATTCTATATTTTCAGACCATTACATAGGGATGGTAATGGTTAAGTGAAAACCGATAACCCAACCTGAACCAAACCTGTTAGGGTCTTGAACTAAATCAAATCCATTAGAGTCGGTTTTGGATTGGTCTCAATGGGTTTCGGTTTGTTCCCGTTTATGCTATATAAAATCAATTTGGTTTCGGTTTTTAAGATCAAACCGAACCGAACCTGTTAACTTGGTTTTGGGTTTGCATTGATTAGTTTTGATTTAGTTTCAATTTTATACTGAAACAAACCGAGTGAATTTGGTTCGGTTACAATTTTGGTTTTTCTTACAACAAAACCAAAACTGAACCGCTGCTGCATGTCGTTTAGACAAAGATTTAAAATTAATTAATTTTGTGTGTGTATATATATATTCTTTCCTGTAATAGGTTCTTGTATATTATGTTTTATTTTGAAAGGTGAGGCTTGAAATAGGATATATATATATACTAAATAAGCTATCTTTGAAGTAACGTGCTTACTAATTTCAAACATGTAATCTTTGCATGACATTGAGCAATTAGAAAAGATTAAGGCCTTTTAAAAAGGAAATTTACGGTTGCCGTGTCGGACTATCAGTCAAGCTGATGTTTAATTTTTGAATGGGGATTTGGTTTGAATGATAAAAATCGGGCCATATCAGCCAGAGCCTATACTGGAATATCTGCTAGTCCATCGGTGGACAAGGTGTACACGTTAGCATCATTTACAGACATGTACATTCCCCTCACCGTTGAACCAGCAAATGTTCCAGCAAGGGGCTCCAATCGATTTCAAGTCATAAAAATCTATATGATCAACCTCGGCTGCTTGTAAAGGACAAAATGGCTGTCTTTTTAACGTAGCTAGCACTTCGAATTTCATTTTTTAATTTAATTTGCAACCTTTGGTCAAGTAGGAGTGTAGCTTTTACCATTTCGTCAAATAACCCTGAATATTATTTTTATATATACATAAATCAGAATAAAAGTAAAGGCATATGCGGTTGAAATCAAGACTTAAGTGAAACTGGGGTGGACTTGGAAGTCAAAACGGTTGTCATGATTCAAAGAAAAAATGGCTTTGTTTAGGTGGCAGCAGAGAAGAGAAAGCAACTTGAATGGTCGGAATTTGAAATTTACTTTTGATGACGATAACCGTTACTATTACAGATGCCAATACAATCCTACTTTTGGTCGGAAACAACGGTCAAAATAAGTAGTTCATAGTGGGGTTTGCCAAAGAAGTGAAATTTGGAAAGACTAGCAAATCAAACATGGAAAATGTGTGAAGTGACATAGAAAAGATCCAACGGCATTGCAGATTCTATCTGTTTTGAAAATTCTTTTCGATTCTTCGTGCTTTACTTCTCTTTGCATTATTTTTGTCCTTTTTAGCGTGAAGAAGTGAATTATTGTTGCTTATTAAAGGATAATAAAACCATAAGTTAAAATTAAGTGCTTAAATGAGCAATCCCAATAGGCAGCCTTGGCATTCTAGATTCTATCTTCCTCATCTTTGTTTGCTTTTCAGGCCAACTTATATGGGATGAAATTGTCTGTCATATGGATTCTAGGGTAGACTCTGCAACATCCCACAGTTGTTGTTTTGCACATTTTTAAATGTAATATGTCAATCAAAGTGATATATCACATTGAAAAATGTGAAACGTGCAGCAGCCATGGGATGCTTTGCAGGGTCGCCGCAGACGATTTCAACGCAACTTATATCTACGATATAAATAAGTTCTTACGATGACGTGTCAACAGTTCCATGACTTGATAATGGAAGTCATTTTCTGTCTATACTAAAAAGGCGGGAAATCGCTCATTTTCCTCGTTGGGTTGATTGATCTCTGGTCGGAGTCATGTTTTATGCGGAAGTGGTCAACGTTTGGCTAATGGGTGGGTCGTCATTCCTTGTTCCGTTCATCACATAGCCATTTAAAATAGTCAATAAAATTATTTTTAGAAAAAAAGAAAATTTCAAAACGGCAACGATTTGGGCAGCCTAAGATGGGCTGAGCAAAGGTTAGCATATTCAACCCAGGGTAGGGTGGGTCAGGATTGAGCATCAATTCGTTAATGCTCATTCCCAACTTAACCCTAACCTGCTCGAACCCAACCCAGCAGGAGCCCTAAACGAGGCCGGCATTAACATATTCTGCCCAATCCCGATTCTTATTATTTTGGGCTTCATAAAACCAGCACATAGACGCCTGGGGCCCATAAAATTTAGGACGAAGGACAATTTAAAACAACCTTAATTAGCTTACTGGGCTTGGCCTAAAATTATTAGGCTTAAGTAGTCATGACAGGAAGCATATCAACTGGAACCATTCCATGTAAGATCTGCCGGTGCAACCATGAAAAATATCTACTTCATCTACACGTTTTTCACTATTAGTTACAGCAATTCAAACATCCAATACTCCAGTTGACAGGAAGCATATCATCTACACTTTTTTCCACCTTTAATTTCCCGTCTAGATGGAACGTTTCATCAGTCATCGATCGCCGACATCATCAGGTCATATAATGGAAAATATTGACGAAAAATTTGAGTTATATCTACCAGATGAAGCCAACAACAACATCAATCTCTGTCACTCTTCACTCTTCTATCAGCAAAAAAGAAATGCGTGATCAAAACACCACTAATTAATTTACACCCCAAAGGGAACATGGAAACATTAAATCACCATTAATGGAAACACGTCTTAGTTAGCCCTTTAAACATTGGATTCATTCGTACCAGAAGATGACTGCACCCTTCCTTCCGATCTGTTCCTGTTCAGCATTCTCTGCAACGAGCAGCCCAGTGTTAATGGAGATGGGGATGCCAATGTTGACGGTGACGATGACGCTTCTTTGTAAGATGATGGCCTCTCAGAGCTTGCTATCTCCATAGAAATTAGCTCCATTAATGGGGAGTCTCCGTTTCCTTCCTCCAACTCACTTGTGATGATCTCCATTAATGGTTCTTGGCTCCTCTCTTGCGATGGACTTGCCTCAATCGGCAAAGAAGTAACCGCCACAGATTTCTCAGACACGACCGGTGCTCTACAGATGGGGCAAGTGGAGTTAGACAGCAGCCACATGTCTATGCACTCTACATGGAAAGCGTGGTTGCACTTGGGTAAGCTCCTCCCTATCTCGTCGTCCTGAAAAACGCTCAAGCAAACAACGCATTCAAGCCCGCCATTGTAGTCCTCGGAACAGTAAACGAAGAGGGGAAGTGAAGCGATGATGGAAGCCTCAAGTCCATTCGCCGGACGACCAGAATAAGTGTCGTCGTAAGTGAATGTACTCAGATGATATAACCGAGTAGGACCCAGTACATGGGATACAGACACGGATCTTCGTCTGCTTCGAGGGGACTCTGCAAAGAACCACCTGCCATAAACATGGAGGAGCAGAACCAGGAGAATTACTACAAGTAAGGAGATAATTGCCGCAAGCATGATCTTTCCCTCATCCGTGAGTATACTGGGGATTATCCGGCCAAGATGGTCGGAGCTCTTAACTGAGGAATCTTCAGACAGATTGAACATGGTGGTTCTAGCTACCCAATCACTAAGCCTTACCACCTGATTTGAAGTAGATGGATCCACAGGAAGTCAAAGGAATCTCCATGGGAAAACGTTTACGTGGTTATAAAATCGTCGACAACGGATTGAATCACGGGGTTGGTGCCAAAGTTTGTACATTGCGTGCTCAAGTCAAGAACAATTAATTCCCTTTTCTATAGTTTTTCTTCTTCTTTTCACCGCACAACACACTCTCTCTCACTCTCCGTCCCATTCACAAGGGTCAAGCAGGCGCCGGGCTAGTGTAGGTTCCTTGGACAAAAGGGGATTTGCTTTGACTTGAACGCAGAAGCGGAAGGCGTGAATGGGGAAACAAGTCCTCCCGTGAAGGTGACGGCAACTATTTGTTTATTGACAAAAATTGTCGTAACCCAATTGAAATCAGACGGCATATCTGAACTTGTCATGATCGAATGAGACGGTGGATTACTATAGGCATCACTTGTAGGTTGTACCTTCCATGGAGGACACTAATACGACTCTTGGGTCACCTCAGCGTACGTAGACTGAGGAGGTGTCTAATCAATCTTCTGGCCTTCTCCTTTGCTTCTTTTTTGGTTTCACAGGGCCCCCACCCCAACTGTGTTCCAGAGTTATATTCCTCAGGGCTACCATGTGAATTAACCAGACCCAGAACCACCGCCAGTACTTTCTTGCCTGTTCATCCGAAAGTGATGCTTGGGGTGTTGAGGCTCGTGATCCCTCACCTGCAAAACTGCAACTGCATATGTGCATCAATCACGCGGTAGGTAGGCAGGTAGGTCATATTCGACTTTGAGGGATCCAACCCAAAATATGCATATAATACAAGGATGCTATGGTAGAAGATAAAGCAACAATGTTCAGGTTCTGAAGACGATTGCAACCGTTCAATGGGTCCAATTGAATTTACGTCCACCGATCGATTAGAGTAGAGAAGGATTCACAACTAAAACAATGAATTTCAAATTGCTTTGATTTGATTTGATATGAGCAAGTACAAGACCTATAAATTAATCCCTTTATTCGCGTCTGACGTCCCCTCGTTAACGAATGAAAAAGGTTTAATAAATAGACATTTGCCCGTACATTTCCTTCCCTCTGGGTTTAAACACTTCCTCCCACTGATCTTACAGGAGACATGCCATGAAACCGACTCAATCCATCAGTTTGTATCTTTTTTCATGGACACCAGTAACTCCCATTTGTATCTCGATTATGGTATGAAGTGGCACCTGAAAATCGCAAAATGAAACTTATCAGTATGTAAAATCATGTTACCCTGGGAGAGGACCGCTTGCAGGATTTTTTTTTTTCCTGACTTTCCATAGAACATCCTTTTAGCAATTTTTCAGCCCTTGGATGTCCCAAACAATTACTCATATCCCATTTTTTATCAATTACTCATGTGCAATACTGCACGAACCACCCACCCTTCATAATTTATACATTTCTACAAGTACGCCAATCGTAATTAAGGACTTGTAACCTTGCCATTTTTGCTTATCAAAACATGTAAAATTAAGCACTGCCAGATGATGTAGCTATTCATGGTTTACCTCAATTTGTGGAATTTCTTTCAGAGGCCTGTCAGCAAAATATGCATATAATGCTCTCAACACAGCCTAAAATAACAGAGTAAAATAGTTAATCACGCAGATTATAACTTCAGAATTTTGATATTTGCAGTATCTGGATGCCAAATAATTAACCTGGTGAGAGATGACCACAACAGGCGCTCGCTGCCGTTCAAGCTCAATAATTACAGGCTCTAACCTGCAGTAATAAAGTGAGACTAACCATATGGAATAATTCAGTAAAGTAATTTGAAATTCGTTGCAACTTAAGAGAATTAATTCAAACCTTTGGATAACATCAAGGTAAGACTCTCCACGTGGATAACGATACCTCAGCTTGTCCTTATTACGTGACCTGCAATTCAATGAATGTAAAACAATAAATCTGAAAGAACAAACAAAAAGCACCCAATAGAAATAGAGATAGAATCATCTACGGTTGGACGTGTAAAATGGATCTAACTGTAGACAACGCCATGCATGCCCATGTGGCTGCATGTCATTGGCTACGGTTGGATCCATTTTACAAGTCCAACCATAGATGATACAATCCAATAGAAATATGGAATTGTCAAAGAGAGGTTTCTATGCTCAAATAACTCATAGTTTATTTACCATTGTTTGGTAATACTAAGATGAACCATAGGTTACACCCCTCAAACCCTATTTCATATTAGCTAGTTTCAAGTGGCCAACGCCAGCCTCTGAGGAACATTTATTTTAGCACACTTAGCTATTGTTAAATGATTTTGATGAATTTAACAAATTTTCATCTCAATTGTCGAAAAATCAAAGCCATTTCAAATTTTTGGAGTTCATATCATACTTGGAAATATTAGAAAGAGGAAAATACCAGTTTTTTCCAATGGCACAAAAACTAAGTCATCAATAAAAAATTTATATTGAGAAATGAGTAACCAAATATTTCTTGCTACTGGAAACACCCATATCTTGTTAAACGTTGATCCTCTAGAAAACCATAAAAGAAACAACAAAAGGCCCTATGGGTATGATTAACCAAATTGCTTAAAAAAAGACATAATCTTGAAACAAAGACATAAAAAGAGGCTGGAAAGTTGATGTTTTTTCTGGCATTAAAACATTAAAAACTTGGTTCGTAAAATATGGTGAACTTAAAAATGGAAAATGTCAGATAAACAAGTCAGCTGGAAATTAATGAGCTTTCGGGCATTCAAACAGGAAAAACTTGGTTCGAAAAATCTGTAGTTAAGGCAAAGCCTATAAAAAGGTTGAGAAGGTGCAAGTTGAAGAATCATAGAGGAAGATTGGAACTACTCAAATGGAATCAACCAAAAATGATTTCAAGGAACAAATTCTATCTAAAGATATATCTTTTTAATGATTTTGATGGGCAGCACACAATTTCCATTGCTGGTCCCTACCAGTTGGGATAAGGCATTATTGTTATTGATTGCAAAGAGGCAATCCAATCCAAAGTGGAAACCTTGTATAACTGAGAGATTACAATTTGGCAAAAAATAACTGGTCATGGTTAAGAAACACTGACAAAATTTTGTGTTCATTATCTCCTGACATAAATTAACATTACTCTGAAAAATATGAGAAAGGAACAAATAAACAAAAAATATATTTCTTTAAAAAGAGAAAAAGAAAACATGCAACTATATTATATGTGCTACGAAACAGTATTAAACAAGTAGGCATCTCCATACAAAGTGACAGAAGTAAAGCATACTATTTCTTGTCACAAAAAGAATAGCAACATACTCATATTCCTCAGGCATTTTTTTTTATATCCCTTATACATACAAACGAAGTGACAGAAGTAAAGCATGCCATTTCTTGTAACAAAAAGATTAGCAACATACTCATATTCCTCAGGCATGTTCTTTTTTATCTCTTCATACGTCATTCCATCACAAACTCCAGAATTTATCTCATCAAGAGCACGCCATTGTATCTAAAAAAGGGTATACAAACAGGATCAACCTATTACACTAACTATTAAAGCATTAGTCAACCCACCCAAATTAGTATCATATATAAGCTAAAGGTAATTTAAATGATATCATGTACTCACGTACTCAAGCACTTACCTTAGGGAACCCAACAATTGGGGTAGCTGTTATAACTGTTCTCTGCAGTGTGCTGGTCCATATCTAAACAACATTAATGAGAAATAAAAAATCGACAGGGAGTTACAATGTACAAATTTCATAAAACATCCAGCTTATAGAAAAACAAAAGTGATTCATAAATGTCAGATTCTGAATTCAGGAAATAATAGAGAACTACTCTTAAGTAAGTAGAAAAAAGAACTGAACAAGGGAATAAGAAGTAAGCTTGAAACAATAGAGAACTTCTCTTAAGTAAAAGGAACTCCGAAATTCAAACTAATATTAAAGTACAAGGAATAAGTAGTAAGCTTGAAATATGAGTAATCAATCAGCCAACTGCATTTATGCATCATCAAATAATGACATAGGGAAATCAACAACATAAATCTGGATATCACTAGGTAATTGAAAAGCATCGAAGCTCACAGAAGCAGCTCGTTCAGATTTCAGTCGCTTTTCCACAAAGTTAGCAAGTTTCTTTGCATAGAGTCCTCCGGCTTCACTGTTCAACAAAAATCATCTTATCACACTGTCCGTCTGAGATAACTAAATAATAGTAACAAAATTAGAAATGAATTAATAATAATATTTAAAGGATCAAAGGAACAATGTTCATGCAAGGAAAAAAGTAAATCCTGTCGGGAATGATAAGAATTGTACTACAATGGTGTGTGTAACAAGCCGCTGAAAGATGCATAGGAGATGGAAAACAGCTATAAAATGTGATCAAGGACTATATTTCATCAACAACAGGAACTTTTTAATTAAGAGTAGCTTACTAATCATGGCAAAGAGATATACATAGTTCATCCTAATGTAGTAGTTATCATAGTTGCATGCTCAACCTCAAACCCAGACAAAACTCCGTTTTTCAATCTACGCTACATTTTGCCTTATTTTGGTAAATGAACTACTTTTGTTTACTCTGTAAATTCTTAAGTTATAAATCAAGTTGATCCTCTTTCCACCAATCCTTACTTTCATGGTTAAGAGGCTTTACAATATTTTTAAATAAGCCAAAAAGGTGACTTGATTAAATTTTCAAGAAAGACTTGAGGATTTTCCTTTTCAAATTTCATATTGCTAACGATACAATAGCAATATGAACTAACTATAGTCACAATACCTAGACCGCCCGAGCCTAGAGAGCTCAAGCTGAATGTTGATGGATCTTCCTTGGGTAATCCGGGACCATCAGGCATTAGTGGAGTCATGAGGGACATCGGGGGTGTAATCTCTTTTCTTTTTTGTGATACAGTGGGAGTGGGGGACTCCACTCGGGAGGAGCTTTGGGCCATTCTTTTTGGCATTTCGGAGGCTACAAAGATGGGATTCAGGGGTTTGGTTATGAAGGGTGATTCGTCTATTGTGCAGAGATGGATTGGGTAGTGACAGTATTGGGTCGTGGAGGCTATCTCATGTTGTTAGGGGAGCTCGAGTCCTGGCTCGTGAGCTAAACTTCTCATTCAGCCACGTGCCTAGGAAGGCTAACGAAGTTGCAGATCAACTCGCAAAGTTAGGTGCGGTGCGATCAGACATATATGCAAGGCCAATGGGTGAGGAGTTCTTGGACATATGCACAAGATGAGGTTACTTGGGATGGGTTTGGGATCTTGTACTTATGCGCATGTTTGGGTTGCTTGGGATGGTCATATGTGTGGGTAGAGGAGATCTTTGTATATGATGCAGCTATGTCCACAGCGTTATGGGTGGAGTGTGGGGTTTTTGGTTTTCACTTGGGAGGTTTTTGAGGGCTACAGCTTTAGGTAGTATCATACTTACTTGTAATTATTACGTTTTATACTCTTTTTTAATTTATAACATCATTATTCATCAAAAAAAATATATCTAGACCATCTATTCCTCGTATAATAAGAGTCAATCACAATATCTGGCATTTAAACTGCCATGGATGGCAGTTTTCCACACCCATTGACATTCTCAAAGATACTATATCAATAATATCGCCATATTTATACATTCAAACAAAATATACACAACGCAAAAGGATGCATTTAATGTGTGTTATACATGACATAACTTATATATGCAAGACAACTTTGGCTTTCGCAATATAACTATATGTAATAAATTATATCAATATAATACTTTGTCATGTAAACTGCCATGGATGGCAGTTTTCCACACCCATTGACATTCTCAAAGATACTATATCAATAATATCGCCATATTTATACATTCAAACAAAATATACACAATGCAAAAGGATGCATTTAATGTGTGTTATACATGACATAACTTATATATGCAAGACAACTTTGGCTTTCGCAATATAACTATATGTAATAAATTATATCAATATAATACTTTGAAGGACGCAAACCTCACAACTGCATCACCCCCAATTCTGCCTCTGACATTATCATGACTCTCTCCATGCCGTGTAAGCAATATTGGGCGAGGCGTCAGATGTGTATTAACCTGTAAACAGATAAAAAAAAATTTTCATTTTCAACTATAAAAAAAAATTTGGAGGGTAGAAACCGTTTCTATATTAGCTAAGAGAACTCAGGCATTCTAACATTCTAATCTAAGATATTTAACAGTGTAGTAAAATGTCAGTAAAATATAAGGTTAAGAGATACATCAAAAGAACAAATAAATCAATCAAATGTCAATGACTAGAAATGATCTAAAAGGCACCCTCGTTTAGAATATTTAAACATCCTAATAACAATCTTATTCTCAATCAAGAATACCAGCAGCAAATAGTCTATCAGGTTCCATGTTTTCAGAAACCAGAAATTCTGTACAATTTCATGTTTATTGAAATTAAATATGTTTTTTCAATATTTTAGAATCTTTGGAATATAGTAGTATTACATATATATCTCTTAACATATGGAATACAACATTTGTGCCAGTCAGAGTGAATCTTTGGGAGTTGGCGCATCCAACGCATCATAACATGCATTTTCATGTCTCAGAGACATCTCTGTTTCCGAGTTACAAAGCTTAGCAATCAAATAAATACCTTTTCAAGAGAGTATCATACAATAACATCCTCAAAAACTACAAAACCAAGCCAGGGTCAATCAAGGGAGACTAGCTCATATTGGCCTGGCAAAGGAGGATGTATTGGCCAGTTAAAATATAATTGCATTAATATGTTCTCCTTATGATGCCTTTTTCGACCTATCTATATTACGAGACTGAAACCATAAACCATATTACATATAACATGACCATTTTATAGCTCATCCACATTCAAAGAATCTTAGCACCCTCTCTCATTAAAGAACTAGACAATGAAATAAAATCCATAAATATAATTATCGCAACATTGGCAATAATATACCAAGAAAAAGACAATCCTTCCTGGAAGATAGCCACTGATATTGTTCACCTGCATAAAAAGAGAAGATTTCTCATAAACATTGAACCACAAGCAGAAAATTGGAAGACCAATAAGATGGTGAATGTTATGGACGTTCTGATGAGAGATGAAAACCTCAAACCATAAGGATTTTTAGACTAGAAAATTACAGAGTGAATAATGAGACTTGCAAACATCAACCATTAGGATTTTTAGACTATAAAGCTACAAACAAGTAATGGAAGATGCGAACATCAAATATAAGGATTTTCAGACCAGATAACTACAAAATGAGTATCCAGTTATATTAGATAGATCCTCAAAGTAAAAGGAAATTTCACCATTTACAAATCATGACAATTTTCAAAAGGAAGCTATGAAATCAACATTTTCAACAATCAAATCTACCTCAAGAAAACATGAGAAGCATATCAACTCTTTCTCCATCAAAGTTGCTGTTCTTGTTCCAAACTATATAACAGATAGCTTATCATGCAGAAAATATATCTCATGGAAAGTAACAATCAAATGACACATGTTGCATCTACATTTTTCAATTATTTTGTGTTGGAGTGTGGTTCAAACTTTCAACTAGGTACAGTAAGGGTATATTAGTAGATTTCTCTAATATACTGGGGCTATGGTTGTAATTGGGGTCTGGGTACAAGATGTAAGTTTTTTTTATCAGTAATAAGAATGATATATTAAGAAAAGGCAAATGACATGTACACGATCAGTGTACAGAGGGATAAAAGCAGAGTAACACCATTTACAGGATAAGATGTAACCCTAATGTCACAGTTACTATCTGAATAGTGGATTCTTCTCTCTCTCTCTCCCGTAAACATAGGCCCATCGCCAAACCATGTAAATTTGTGTGCACAGTTTTCTTGATATCTCTTTGTCATCACAATGCTCTAAGTAAACAACATTTTGTTATCAAAGTAATATAATTTTAATGATCAAATAAGCAGATATATCACAATACCATGTAAATTTGTGTGCACAGTTTTCTTGATCTCTCTTGGTCATCATAATGCTCTAAGTAATAACAACAGTGATAGTGGAAAACAATGGCCATCTATTCAATTTGTTTTTATTGCTTTTACATATAAAGAAGAAAAGGATGACTAAGCCTATGTAGATGAGATGCATAAAATGAGCCAACGAAGCCAAAAAAAAGGCCAGCCCTCTACAACTTAATTACAAGTTAACAGCCCACCACAATCATCACAAAAGACAGCAAATGATGTATCCTTCAACTCAGAAGCATCGAACTCCCACTTAAAGCGAATGGAAAACACACCCATAAAGACATGATCAAGATCAACCTCATGCTCCTAGGTAACAAAAATTCTGCTACTGTGACCACCACCACCACACCACCCCCCCCCCCCCCCCCCCCCCCCCAAAATGGACAAATCACCAAAAGTATTGCCCTCCTCCTATCCATTAACCCCACTAAATTAGTGCATCTGCAAAGCTCAAAAAGACATAACCAGCTTACTCCAAACTTCTTCAAAAAGAGGGACCACAATCTAGATGACATCTGTGTTAATTGCAAGGAATGCCACTGATTCTGAAGCCCCACACTAATCAGAAAATATTTAGAACGAAACATTGTCTGATCTTGCCAAACGAAAACATTCACATAATTTTTTTTCCAGATATCAAAATTCTCGGCAAAAATTTTCCAAAGCAGTCACAATTGCTCAAAATTTTCTCCATATATAAGAGATCATTCTATCCTCACACCATAGTGTTCTCTGTCCTATCTACAAATAGATGACCATAAAACCAATTATTATCTCCAGTGAGCAAGTGAGTTGCAAAACGAACTTGTGTTCAGATGTTAGCCCATGAATTATATACAAGATATATAAGTTGAATTTTATTTCATACAGGCATTTACTGTTATTTTGCCTAGGAAACCTCCTTGTTTACCATCACACTATCTTGAAGACAAAACTACTCTATGATGCCCACACCCATGCCTGGCATGAACGAAACATGAATATGTGTATAGTATGTGTCTGATACTTCAAATCTGTGTACACGTTTTTGAGGATGAACTTTAGATCTTCAGATACACGCTGAACATTTAGGGATCATTTAAAATGGTTAAAATTAGTATCCTTTATAACTTCATTTCCTTATTATGTTTGAGCTTCAATATTGTCAAGTTTCAAGTTTCTAATTGATCTATTTTGTAGTTTTTTTGTTTTATTTATTGAGCTTCATAATGAATGTTATATTAACATGGCTGTGTTTAAAAGGAATAACCTTCCTAGATGAGCATTCATATCTTTAACATTGAAAGATTAAATGGATCCAATACTTATGAGTTATGACACACATCAACACCAAAAACCCGTCCATAAATACCCAGCTTAAAAGTATATAGAATATGCACGACTTTCGAAAATAGAAAATGTAACTGCTACAATGGGTGTCAGTTAGTAATCCTCTAAGGCATGTGCATCTTAGAATAGCATGTAAGGTTGGAAGGCCACTTTTCCCTCTCAAATAAAGTCAATGAAAATGACTATATCACTGTAGGTCCCACCCACCAAAGTAGGGTCCCTGGAGGAGTGGACTGGAAATAGACCTAACTTGGCATTTTTGCACAAAGTGACTGCACTTGAACTCGAAACCACATTTTCATGGTAGCAGCATGGTTTTTACCATCACACGAAGTGAATATAAATTAAATGCTCCCTTATCTAACTTTGCATTATTTCTACCAGAAGCATAAAGACTAGAGAGCGTGTATTTCTTTCGATTATAAACAAAAAACAAAAACACAAATCAAACTAACAAATGTATATCTCAAGTAATTATCCATTCCTTTCTCCAGATTTATTGAACCAAATAAAAAGTGAGAATGAGCTGTGGCATTCAATTTAGTTTCTCCAATGATAAGCTTTCTTTTTTCATTACTGATCTTGGAGACACATAATGACACTCTTCACAATATAAAATTTATGAAAGTTGGAATATGATGGCCTATAAAAGAAAGCCTATAGCTATCATGTATGATCCTTTTTCTTTCTTTCTTTCTTTCTTTTTTTTTTTTTTTTTTTTGTGAGTAATGAAGTTTATTACAAATGAAACACAATGTAAAACATATACAAGCAAAATTCCAGCCCATCATGTGAAATGACTGAAAAAATGGTTGTGTTCGCGAATATGCACGCTGATAATTTGTTAAAGTTTGTGAATAGTACCATAGAGCTGAGTCCCAAAATATATCTTGACCAACTGAGGAAGATCTTAATTTTTTTGTCTTTCCTTTTATGGCGTTCAACAGACTCCCACTAACAGCTAGCTACTCTAAACATGCAACTAAGAAGTAATTGCAAGTCTTTCCGATATCATGTCTTCTTCACATCAAAGATGGAAGCAAGCAGCTATATAACTATAAAATAGTCAACAGTGATCTAATCTCGTGTACTACCAAAAAAAAAAAAGATCTAATCTCTTGAAGTCTTCAGTTATGCATAACCTTGAAGTTCATCCTCATTTGTTCTGCCCTATGTATGATTCTTTTTCCTTTTTTTTTTTTTTTTTACCTATCAAAAAAAAAAAAAAAAGAATCATACAACTAAGAACATTAGATGCTATTTTCAACAATAATGCTCATGGAAAAGATGAACTAAGATCCAATCATGCACCACAACAGTGCTAGAATTCATACATAACAAGCCAAAAAGAACACCCAATAAATAGGCCACTTCACAGACATGGGATTATCTGGTCTAAGCAAAAACAAGTGAGGGGTAAAACAAAAATTAAGTAGAACTTACTTGTATTTGCCCACCTTGTCCACTGGCCATATCAATCATTTTGATATAAGATCCTTCCTCCACTGGTTCATAAACCTGATGAAGCACAAATTCTAGCTCAATATTACATCTAATGCCCATGGAATTGACTTAGGGAGCATTATAAGAGGTATCTGTAATGATGAGAAGCATGTTTGATATTAGCACCTTCTCATAATTAGCTAGTCGTGTTTGGAAGTCTCTCAATCCAGCTTCAAAATCTGGCCTGTAAAACAACAACAATTGCTTTGATTACAACTGTCTCTATGAGAAGAACAAATTGGCATCAAAGCGACAGTAACTCACTCTTCTGCATAGTCAGGACTTTGTTGGATTTTAAGACGTATGTTTCTTTCAATAATTCTCTCATCATTGCATATTGATTCCAAAAATATAATCTGTAAGGGCAGGATGGAAAACATATCAGTCAGATATTACTGGAACAGACAAATTCATTTCCTTGTTTTTAAATTAAATTTAGGTAACTTTCTTGCCTAGGAGATGAAATGAATATTTCTATCATTAAATCTTTTCGTAAAAACTAAATAAATTAATGTGTAGTTTATAGATGCATTCAAGTGACAAGACGCGTTGACTGGAAAACTTAAGGAAAGATAGCTAATTCAGCTTACTCTGGTTAAAATGTAGATGTTGTGCCTATATTGAGACTTCTACTTTGATCTTAGAAATTTTATTTTAGCCCTAATTGAGCCTTCTTAAGGTTCCAATCAGAATCATCAACAATAACTAGCACTCCACCACACCCCCAACCCCACTAGACATGTATTAACCCAATTAATTATTATATTCCAGCTGAGCTTCATTATAGGGCTGTCAGTGAGTCGAACTAGCTAATATTAGGCTTGACCCATGTGAGCCAAGCTTGAGCTCAACAATCAAGCTCATGCTCTGTCTCATGCACAAAGCCCGAGCTTAAAAAACGAAAAAAGCACATTTCCCTAGCGAGCCCAAGCCAAGCTTGGATGAGCTCAGCTTGTTTAATTCTAGAGTTCCATATTTCAGTATAAAATATTTTCACATTTTATATTAATAAAGTAAAATAACATTTTTGAATTTTAAAAATAAAATACTGAATTTTTATTATTTAATTATTTTTCTAGGTTGATGATCTTCCAATTCAAGGACTTAATGGATTTGATACATTTGTAGATAATGGTCCTGGCCTCATGAAGCACAATATAATCATTGGATAGAGCAAAGCTTTGAAAGAGCCAAGCCTTGGCACAGAAAGTGTTAGTGAGCCTAAGCGAAACCCAAGGTTTAAAAGCAAAGCTACACTTGCTCAGCACGACCCATATGCAACTAGGGGTGCAACTTGGTTCAATGAAAACCAAGAACCAACTGACCCAAACCGAATTCAGGTTGGATTTCAAAGCCTATGGTTCAGTTTTGGTTCTAAAATTTGTAAACTGAATTAATTTTGGTTCAGTTTTGGGTTGATGTTTTGGTTAGACCAAACCAAACTAAAACCTGACTTAAAAATATGCTACACAAAAATGAACCAACCTGAACCTTTATATTTATTATTCGGTTTGGTTTTCGGGTTAGATTGATCAGTTCTCAATTCGGTTCAATTCAGTTTTGGGTCACATTCACAAACCTTTGTTTGGCATTGGGTTGATGTCGACCCAGACCAAACCAAACCAAGTTGCACCCCTATGTATAACCCTCCAAAGAAGAGCAACCTACCAGAAAAATGAGATTCAAAAATTTTCAAATTTAAAAATAGGATCTCAGGTAAATGTCATGCCGGCTGTTTAGATGGCTTTCAATATAGAAGATATACAAGTCAAAAATGAACCCAGTTGGATAATCATTAGCCATTCCCACTGGAATCTATATCTAGGCAAGATTTCCAAGTTTTTCTAGTCATTCATAGTGTTGGTATTATGACCATTAAGATCATTCCAAAGGTTGGTTTTTGTGAAGAATGCCTCCTTAGGAGAGATTGATAGTCTTTTTGGAACCCACATACGGTCCCTCCATAGAGAAATCTCAGTTAACAGGCAATTTTTATTGTACCTTGCATTTCCCTTCAGCCATTTTCATGAGCATATTCCTGCGACAACTGGTACTGTTTGTGGCATCAAATATTCCTACCTGCATGGAATCAGAATTAGTAAAACCACAAGCATGGCAAGCCACCAAAATATAACATAGAAGCACTTTACCTGGCCACCTTCCTGCATCCAGGATATCATGTCATCCATTGCAAGTGCTGCTACCTAGTGGCATGTGACATATTAAAACTATTTTCAAAGAAGAAAAGATTAATCAAGTGCAACCATTCAAAGTAATTCAAATCAGCCAATAGAAGCAATTTGTAGTCAATAAAAGATATTTCTTGTTTCTGGAAATAAATGAGTAATTACGCAAGGAAATGCATTTCTTGAACTGCTGTAAGTGCTGGTAATCTTTAATTTTAGAAAATTAAGCATATAAATATATGACAAACAACTAAGGATGGAATTGTAAATTATGAAATTTGAAGGCCTCACATCTGAGATTTATCTTAAGTTTCAATACTGTTCATAACAAAGAAGAATTACAAGCCTAGAGTTTCTTAATTGTGAAAATTTTCTAGATCTGCAGGTGCTGCCCATTTTTGCTGCTTCTGTACACTTTTCATGTAATTGTATTGCCTATTTGGTCTGCTTTGATTTAATCTATTTGCATTATTACCGATCAGAAAAAAAAAAAAAAGAATTACAAGTCTATTCCTAGGTTCAACTTTCAAGTGGAACAATGATGAACCTAATATTTGTACAATTCAAAGGCTAACTCATTTACTTGCCAAACAAAATTTTATAACTTAAAATTCCATTAATACAGATAACAGACACTCAATGGAAGTGACCACTTGATCTGATTTGATGTATTAAAAAAATATGTAATTTACGATCCAGAAATGGAAGCTCACCTCATTGCGTGCCTCTATGCCTTCTGGATTGTCACCTCTGAAAAAATCAGCAGTCTGCATCATATAATGTATTATCAGTTAAGCCTCTCATGTTTAAGTAAACATATCAGATGTTTACAATAATTGTCAAATCTTGATAAGAGAGAAGCTTTCAGAAATGGATGCAGACCAAGTCATGGTGAACGGCTGAACCAAATAAATTTCGCAGATTGAAAACACAATATTTATAGGCAGACCTAAATCAATAGAATTGTGAATCATACATATCAATCCTCGCCATAAAAAGTATTTTTCTTTATATCATATTTCAATTCTGAATTACACAGCCACAAACAATGACAACTTAAAAGTGTAGTACAATTGAAAACCAAAAGCCTTTCATTTTGCCTTCTGTACAGCAAATCACTATGGGAGCATCAAGGTCAGGGGCATAAGGCCCTTGCATGAAAGAATTCTAGATGAACATCACTTGGGTCCTCAAAAACATCCTTTAACAACACTTCTAGGGACTTTCAGTGTTAGATTTGTGATGGGTCATTAGCTGAAGAATATCAAAACGACTATATACATAAAATACAAAGCACAAATGAACACATTATTTAATTTTTCACATACATTTTACAACCAAATCTGTATGGAGTTAATTTTAATAATGGGGAATAAAGAAACTGTTAGAAGTATTAAATTGAAATCATCTTATAGCTATGGAGATTTGAGGAGGAAAGGATATGGAACTTTGGAAGGGACGGATTATGAAAAAACCTAGTTTAGGGAACATCTTTTGGCAAGAATAGAATCATCTTTGGTCAAATACTAATTTCTCTTGTTGTGAGTATGATGTCCTACTCAATTACTACATTGGCACCAAGGGACATAGTGTCATGAAGACCTTTCAGAATTTGTATTAATAATTGGAAGATTGAATGTAGCTTCATTTGATAAGTGTTTATTCAGCCCCCTCATTAGAGCATGGAATTTATGGGAGATGATGACCTTCAAGCGAAAAATATTTTCCTCAAGAAGTAATCTTTCATAATCTCAAAATCAAAATTAGAGCTTGAGCCCCCCCACTTTGACATGGAAGCACCCAATTCCATGTATGGTTTCATTTTGGTTGAGAAGCCTCTCTGGACAAGATTCTTACTATTGGTCTCATTTCAGTGAAATGACCATTGCAATAAATGTATTCTCCAGAAACAAAAACATTATGGTTAACCTTCCAATCTATTTTTCCATTCCCATTGGAGGTTATGGAATTTTCCAAAATAAATTTTCAATTATCAGCAGCAAGACCAATAAATTCCCAATAACAAAAGGTAAATCAAATGTCAACTTCAAGTCCTTATCCCTTTTCTGTTGACTATGGATAAATTCAACATCATAAGATCAAGATACTGGTTCAAGATCTATCTCATAACAAAAAAAAAATCTCTTGAAAAGGCTTACATCAGCCACTAACCTAACGTGGCAGTCCTCCTCCAGCTGATTTAGGACCAAGAATAGTCAAAGGGTATATCGAAGCCAACAAAAAAAATTATCTTGTATACGGATGAATTAATGACTAAAAACGTGTTGTTTTATCCTTCTGGATGTGAAGAAACCTTCATGTACATTATTAACAATCACTGTCACTTTGGCAACCAAGATAAAAAGGGCTACATACAAAACTATAGTTCTGGAGTGGTTCTTTGGAATCAAAAGGTTCCAAAGTAGAATAAAAACCAAGAACAAAGATTCCAACTTCAACACAAACGGCAGTGCAAGTGAAGCAATGATAAGAATCTTAAAACCAAGAGATTCCTGAAACTAGCTATGTCCTCTAAAATGAAATCCACATAAAGTGAGATGATCACAAGGATGAGGCACATAGAAGTAGAGTTGAATGGCTTAAATAGAGGACTATTTTTCAATCATAACAAGACTGACCTGTTGCACTCACACTAAAAGTGAAATCACATAAGATACCTATCAGGCCATTCACCAAAAGTTAAACGAAGCAGATTGTTTAGGTAATAAAGTAGAGATATATACATAGAAAATCTGTAACTGACAAAGGATGTTCAAGTGAGTGCATGGAAATGATAGAAAAGACTAGGTGAAAAACAACAAAAGAGTCAAGGAGTAGCTCCAATAAGAGTTCAAACCAAGTATATTACAATGGCTTGGACATGCCTAACAGAGAGCCGGAGACCAGGGAAGCACCCTTGAGAGGTATAGAGAGAAAGCAAGTTCAAGGATGCACACATTTAAGGGTACAAAAGGGATAGAAGATGCAAAAAAGGAACCCAGTTAAGTTAATCAAAAATGACTTGAAGAGAAGAATATAATTTTAGCAAAGATAATACTTTGGGTAGATTGGGAACAGAACAATATACACGTTAAAAACCAAGATTAGTTTCAAACAACAAATGTTGATGAGATGTGGTATAATCTCAATAAATAATAGTCTCTTTAGAACCCTTGGCTGAGGGCAGGTGTCAGACAAAAGTGATACTGACTGGGATGAGCACTTTTTGATCTATGTAATCTTTTTGGCATTGTACAGAAGCTATCATTTAGTACATCCTTCTACTATAACGTATATACAGGGCTTTCCTTTTCTACCAAAACACCATTATTGTCTACTGAAAGAATATATGTATATATACTAAAATCAACAAAATGATTGTCCATAGGTTCCATCATAACCCATTTTATCACTATCATCCTTCTCCTTTGTCTATATTAGGTTGAGCATCAATATAGATAAGGAACACATAGCAAAACGGTCGCTTAGAGACCAAGAATATCGTCTTGACCGGAAATGATAAAATAAGACTCTTCAAAACCATGTAAATCACTGATTTTTCCCATACATTGTATATCCTAATCACCACTAAAATGTCAGAGATCTATCACATAACTTATGTAAAATTAATTTATGATAATAAATCTAATTCCTTGAAGGCGATTTCTGGTGAGATATATAATTCCTCCAAAAAATTCAAGCGTTGTTCTTGTTGTCATCATCTAAAATAACAAAACCCATGGAAACTTAAAAAAAATACATGCAGCAATCATTAATAAGGCATATTTATGAACCTGTTATAGATGTTTTTAACTTTAAGCATACCTGATTTGTTCCATGCTTGAGGCGGCGGTACTGAAGCACCAAAAACAAACGTTACCAGACATTATTGCGTTCATGTCCAGATAATTAACTAAGGAAGAAAAAAAGCCAGGATAGAAATCACCTTCCCAACATTGAAGTGTTTGGTATCATGACCCAACCAACGTAGGTACCTTGTAAGTTTTGCTGCAGTAAAAGTCTTGCCTCGAGCTGGCAACCCAACCTACATTACAAGCAACATGTTAAAATCTTTCGTTTTCATCAATAAATGAGAACTAATGTAAGACCAAGTTCATGGAATAAAAATGGCAACAATTCTAGTTATATTAGGTCCCTATTTCCTTAAAGAACCTCCAAGTTAAATACCAACATAACTAAGTTTTCAATTGATTAAAGATAAGAAAATTTGATGGGTGAACAGATGGAGGACATGAAGAACAAGATTAAGAGAAGGCTTTAGAATAATTAGAAACTAAGATTAGGCATAAGGCATTCACATAGAAGTTACCAAGACAAGTGCCAAATGCCTATCCTCCTTTGGTCCAAGCATCTGATCAGCGACAGCAGCAGCTGCAACAGCTCCAGCAGCCGCTGGCATGGCAGTCTAACAATTAGTGGAGAATGACACGTGTGTAAGAATAACCAATCACAACAAAGGCAATTTAGTAAGGAATTAAACAGATAGAATCACTGAAACTGAGGTTTTTCATAATCTCCAGAATGGAGGACAGAAAGAAATATTGAACCAAACCTTGGTTTCCGAGCCCAGATTAAGATCAGTATTGAAACCAGTTGCACTGGATGATTTAACAAGCCTGGGGGACCCTACACCCCTATCCACAAAGAGTCCCCTGTGACCATCTTGCTTTGGCAAGGGAGAAAATGTACCCACTGACTTTGACTCAACCATCCCAGAAGCTGAAAAAACTTTGGAAGGATCTGGGATTAAGACCTCCATTTCCTACAAATCAAAGCCATTTCCATGTGTGAATGACTGCAAAAGGCATCAAACAAATGAAAATAAAGCAATTCCAGCAGTAGATAAGAAAAAAAAATGGAAAAAAGAAAAGAAAGATACACCTGTTGCTAGTGACAAGGAAAAGGCAACTCCAGTAAATTTAAACAACCTTTGACATAAGATGACCAAATTAAGTTGATCAATACATAAACAAAACCCACCCATCAATCCTTAAGTAAAAAGCCACTTAGATTGGAATACACTCTATAGATGCTCCACAAGATTAAGATGCTAGTTTCCCTTTGATACAAAAATTACATTCTTGGCCTTTCATCAATTGTAAAGGTGCTTCAGTAATAGGGTGTTTTTTTTTTGTCCAGAAACAATTTACAGGATAAAGCCTAGCTGCATATCAAACAACTCAACCAATTGCTTCTTTCAGTGCCTTAATACATCTAACGTAGAACTGCTTCATTAGTAAACTTTTGCTTTCTCCTAGAAATGATTTCAACTACAGCGAAAAGTCTACTGCATATCTAACAACTGGAGCAAGAACATCTGTTAGGCACCACACCAATAACAGGGGATAGAAACCTTAATGTGCCTGTTATGAACACTTATTTCTGAAATGTTTTATTATATTCAAGGGATGACAGGAGACGCTGGGTTGATAGTAGTAAGGTTCCTTTCACGTCCAGGACCTTCCTCTGTTACCATCATGAGTTTGGATCCTAGACGCTCATTCAGAATACACCAATGCACTCTACAATGGCCTTCTTCATCTAGACAACAGCCCCAGATAAAATCCTGACATTTGATCATTGTACATCAAGGAAATGGACCACTCTCAAAATTCATGGGATGAAAGAATAATGGATCATCTTCACTCACATCATCCTATTGTTGGTGAGTTATCTTTGGTGTACTTGTAGTGGCCTGAATCATTCAACAAGATATCTTACAACCTGACGCCTGAGCTGCAGGAAGAGAGATCCTCAAACCAAAATATGTTCCCACTGATAGGTGATGTGTCCATTTTCTACCAGCCATGAAGCTTGGAAGGAAAAGAATCACCATATTTTCAAGGTCAACAAGAGGTCCTAGGCTATGACTAGCTGACATGGCTGCTGCTCCCATTTTTTGTTTGACTATTTGCAGAGAGATTTTAGGCCTTGACCATTTTTTTTCCAGTCAGATAGTGCATGTTCCTTTTTATGATTTTGTTAAACAAGATAAAACCACTCATCAAAAAACAAAAACAAAACAAAAGTAGACCGCAGAAGCCCATGGTGCATTGGTAGAATCATACTTCAAAGTGGTGGAAATTACTAAACAAACAAAATTATCCTTCACAGTGGTCATGGATATGGAAAGAGATCAGCTGTGTCCTCGCATTTACCGAGGGAGTAACCAGATTCCAGCTGTTTCAGCAAATGTAGAAGATTCATCTTCTTCCCATTTCTTTATATGGTTAGTGGGCTCCCTCCTGATATCAAAGACGCTGTTTAAATCAATAAGGTTGGATTTGCTACGCTGGTAGTAATTGGAAAATTTATGAGTGCTTGATTACATTCTTCCAAAGATCACCTTCATTACCCCCTTTAAATTTGATTTAACAATAGTTTAGAGCAATGAATAGGCTGGGGTCTTGCCTTGCCTCTTTGGATGCTCATTTTAAAATAAAAATGGAAGAAAGAAAAAGGGAATCCATGATGCATACAAAAGCTGATAAAAATATGAACTCAATAAACATCACAAGATGATCCAAAATTTATAATTTAAATAGAACATAATTTATATTTCACTGATATGGCTCATTGAAATTTGTTAAGGACATTAAATAAATTTTCAATAAGGGTTTTCAGGATAAACCTTTATTGCTGAAGGTTGGTCAATAGAATCACCACCAACCTTGTTTGAATAGGAAGCACTGTGTGAGCTATCACTGCCAGTAAACATCCCAGTACGCATTAATGATCTTGGAGTCTCAGTCATGTTAGCAGCATAGACCAGTCCTGAGTTAAAAGAAGTTAATGGAGCTGGAACAACATAGTGTTCAAGATCAAGCTCCAAAGTCGCTGCAGAGCCATTCTGTGAATAAATTGGTTGAGGAGGTGAAAAGGGGAAAAAATTGATACCTTGCACTAATATATATATGACGTAGATGATGGTTTACCAATACAGAGTAGAATTTCATCCCTACAATTTACCTAGCCAGTTAATCACATAGCTAATAAGAAAATCATCTGATATATCCACAAATCATTTAATGAAGAATTTAAAAAGGTTTAAAATTCACAATCTAATACAGGAGAAGAGTATTAAATCAACTGATTGATAGAAATGAAACAGCCTCGGTATAAGTTTTATCACTGTAATTTAGCCTGCTCAATGAATGGATTAATGAGAAATCATATAGCCAACAAATACATCCTCTCATATATCCTACACAATTAAGACACACTTTGTCTAAAACGCACAACTTCGAACAAGAGAAAAGTGTCGAATCAACTGGTTGGTGGCAGTGAAACTGCCTCAATTGATTGGCAAGAAACCACTTGTTCAATCATGCTGAAAAAATCTTTAGAGAAACTTTAGCTTTGTGATATTATGAACTTGCATATGAGCATTTAGAAATAACTACAGCAAATAACAGTTTTATTGATGACAAGAGAACTTGTAGAAAAAAAGGACTGCCTGAAATGGTGACCACTATAGATAAATGAACCATGATTACAGAATCTCTATTCGGATATAAGTAATAGGAATTAGGAACTACTACTTTTTATTAACTACAATAAAAGTATGGTGATATTGTCCACCACCAAAGGACGAGTTAACACTAACTGTTCAAGAAAATGGTGGCTCTGGAAAAATGTAATATTCTCTGTCCCCCCCAACCCCCACCCCCTCTTCTCTTTCTCAGTGTAATCTAAAAACTTCAATTGTTTGTATGAATGCACTAATGTTTTTTTTTTTCTTATTTGTTAATGAAAGTATCAACATAATTATGTTGATCAATTGACTTCTATAAATAGGGCCCAAGCCCACTATACATTGTGTGCAAGACAATCAAAATCTGGTGTTCGACGTGCAATCCTAAGTGGAGTATCTCCTGAGTTAAATTAAAGATTTGAAGCCAAAATAGTGCAAGTGTTATGGCCTGCTGTAGTGCATGGTCCAAGTGTGGGCTAAGATATACTAAGACATGCCAATATCTGAGCATTTGTATTATTTAGTATTTTATCACAATAAAAGAAGTTTGTTTTAAATGATACTTTTACTAGCAACTTTACAAAGAATGAGGTTTATATCTTGGGATTGAGCCAGCTTCCACATGTTGGGATAGGGTTATCATGGAAAGAATATGTAGGAAAGGGATATGTGGAATGGAGTGGAGTCCTTCAGAAAAGGTCAAAAGGCTACCTACCATCTGCATAAGAGCTGCTTAGAGTGAGATATAACGAATGCCACAACTGTATAAGCATGATGGGCAGTCGGATCCTGCACGGAAACGAATTAGCAAGGGCATGATTTACGGAAAGTCTGTGATAGTGGCGAATGCAGATGTCCAGGATTATAGAAGATCAAAGCAGGTAAAACCATGTTTATGCCGAAGACCACAATACAGAAATAATTTTCTGGAGAAAATTAGATACTCGCTTGCTCTCTACCCCCCCCACCAACTCCCTCTCTCTCTCCCTCTCTCTCTCTCTCTCCTTCCCCTCTGTTTCTAATCTAGAAACTTCAATTAGTTTGTATCAAATTATATCTATCAATTACCTTCTGTAAATAGTTCCAAACTCCCTTGTGTTTCATATCTGCAAGATAATCAAGTGAATGAAGTATCTCCAAAGTCAAGTTGAAGACTCCAGGTCTAAGTAACACAACTATTACGGTATATGCCAGTGTATAATCCTGATTTGGACTGCAAGCTACTAAAGTTCATGTCAATGTATCAGCATTTGTATATTCAGAAATTAGTAGTATTACACAATAGAACAAGGTTATTTTCAGAGATACTTCTGCTAGTGAAAGTCTACATTTTCATCAACCAATTGAAACATAGATAAATCCTTATGCGAAGGCATTTGATCAATGAGTTTTAAGGAAAAAATTATTTCATTTAACAACATTAACTTGCTTTAGTCCCTTGCTTCAGTAGAAATGCAGCCTATGGGCCGGAAATATTTTAGCACATCCAAGGTGTATGCATCTGTGAAAGTCAAAAGATACATGTCCACGAATAAGCCACTGTATAATTAAAATGGACATACCTCGATACCTGTCTGAGGGGCTGGATTTATACTAATATCAGGAATTCCACGAACGGTCGAAGGCTGGAGATTCTGTCTATAAGCTCTCCAACTAGCCGCAAGATCAAATGGCGAAACACGATCAGCGTTTATGAATACCCGGTACTCGAGAGTTTCGTCACCATTGAGTGTAAACAAAGCCAGCCTCGCATCCCCTTCCAATGTTCCCCCGGTGAGAAGACGATTGGGGCCCTCCTCAACGACACAAGGCGCATTACCGTACTTTGGCTTCAAAAGGAACTTGAAATCCAAAGTTTCTGCATTCGCATAAATTGAAAAACAGAATTTGAAATCAAACCCAAACCCTAACCCAAGAACAAAAAAAAAATTGGAGAAGAAGAATTGAGCGGTGTTTCTAAAGAAATACCATTACCATGATTAGGAGAAACAACGAAGCTTAATTCCCACATGGAAGCAGACTCGCGTTCCATCGAAAGCTAAAGATTAAGAAGAATCGATATCAGAAGAGAAAGAAAAGGAGAGAATGAATGAAACGAAAGAAAAACGGTAATGATATCGTCGGATAGAGGGGTTACGGCTTTGGAAGAATCCCAAGAGCCGATGAGAGGAATGGAGCCATAGACGTGAGGAATGAGGTCATGCTGGAGTTTGTAATTCTCCATTTTAAGGGAGACGTAGAGCTGTCCGCCTGCATGATCGAGACATTCTTCTCGTTCTTCGTTGCCATGAGAGCTGGAATCGGGATTCTTAGAGGCACTCGTCCCCATTGCCTTCGTATGGAGTAATTGCGTGGTTTCTCCCTATCGATAAGGTTTTTTGTAGAGTATTTATGAGAGGCTCTACTCTTTTGGTTGAGATGAGGTCGAACGATTTGAGAGATGGAGATTTGAGGGAGGTAACCGACGAAGAATTCGACCTGGTTTTGTTAATTCCTGAATAAAGAGTGAGAAAGACGTAAAGGGTGGTTGGGACTCGAAGTCTCTGGTCTCCTTACCGCGCTTAGTTAAGTTGGATGGATGCGGAATCTCGAACGGGACCCTTATCGCCGCAGGTAGTGGAGATGGATAGATGATTCTGATTCCTTAGCCCCAGCGCATCACGCATCTCCATACTCGGATGGTGGGCCTTCTATATAAGCCTGGTGGAATAAGTTTTGGATAGAATTCGGACACGTGTTAAGAAGAGGAGTTCAAATTTCAAAACTACTTAATCTAATCGCCGAGACTTAAACATACCGTTAACTAGTTGTTTTGAAAAAGGATGGTAACGTTTTTGTAAGGAAAATTATAAAAAAGGTCATTTTTTAAACATATTTATTAAAACAGCCCACTAAAATGTTGAATTGCATAAAAGGGCCGCATTTCAAATATAATTTACTTGAAGGGTCACTTCTCAACATAATTAAAAAAATAATGTTATTTTATTATAAAGAAAACACGCTTGTGTCCACGTACGATGCATTCGTATTTCACGTTGACTAGTAGACTACGCTCGTGTCTCATATAAGATGCGCTCGTGTATCATGTAAGAAGCTTGTGTCTCATGTACAATGAATTTGTGTCCCAAGTAAAGTGATCCTCAAATATAATTATTTTGAAAAGTGGTCCTATAAGTTACTTTCGATAGATTTTTTTATAAATATCAACAAAAAGTGGCCCTTTCTGTAATTCGGCATCTTAGTGGACTATTTTTATAAATGTTTAAAAAAAAAGTGGATTCTTTTTCATAATTTCCCTTTTTCTTCTAATAACGTATTATCAAGTAATTTAAAATTGTTTTTATTATTAAATATATATATATAGCAATAGTCAAACTGTAAGCCTTATTTTAGCCTTGCTCTTATATTTTTATCATTTTTCTTATTCTATGTTAATTAACATATTTTTTAAACATAATATTAACATATATTTCATATTTTTATTAACATATACTTCCTATGTTTCATAATACATGTTTATGCGATAAATATGTTTTTCCTAGTACGAACATGTGCTTTTTTTCTATATAAAATATATCTTGTTCCTATACGATTTTTTTTTTATCTTAATCTTATTTACAATATTTTTATCTTTATTGTTGTTTTTTTCTTCCATATCTTTATTTCCAATATTTGAACTGGATAAGATTACCCCTTCATAAAAATGAGACACAAAAATTTTAATGGCCTAAGGCATAACTATCATTTAACTTAAATGGAGGTAATCTTGTCCAGTTTAAATTATTTTACTATCACTATTGTTTTGACGGAAACTTCAATGAAAGAGTGTTATTTTGACCCATACACAAATCTCAAGAGGGGAAAGTGTTATTTCAGAAACCTCAAGAGAGGTAAGTTTAATTATAGCATACCTCAAAGAAGATAAGTGTAATATACCCATAATTTATACAGTAAGGACTAAGGAGCGTGCCAAAGTTGGGTTCGGGGGAGATCGAAGCAAAATCCTAACCCAAAAAATTAATTTTTAGTGGTACTTTTCAAAATATTTAAGATTCAATCAGCAAAGGTTTGAGTTTTAATTTTTAATAGACCTTTATCAAAATATTTAATTTTTAGTGACATTTCATTATTTCAACCCAACTATCCTTAATCACTCACTTAAGGTACAAGCCAATTTATTGATTCCTTGATCACTCACTTAAGGTGCAAGATTTAGAGGCCGTTTGGTAACGTTTTTTTTAAAAACAGTTTGAAAACTAAAAACAGTTACAACTGTTTTTGGGTTTTTGAAAACAAGAGACAAGAAACCCGTTTGGTAACAATCACTGTTTTTTTGGTTTTTGAAAACATGTGACAAAAAACTCGTTTGGTAACAATTGACAAAAAAAAAAACGATTCAAGTTTTCAAAATCAACAAATATGCATTGTTATACAACTTGCAAGCCTATTAAATTATAACAAATTTGCTATAAGAAAAAAAAGGAAATCAAAATTCCATACCACAAATTACAAAGGATAAATCCCAGAGGCTGTGTTGGTTTATGATTCTCTCATCATTTTATAAAAAATTTCGGTTTGATTCCAACATCACTGACTGTGCGTAAATCAAAGCCCAAATGAGGGGGTTATTACCAAAATAGTTTGAAGGGGCAAAATTATGAATAAATGCAAAAATTGTGCTAAGTGATGAACGGTGCTTTGAAAAGTTCATCATGTGACAAAATAATCAAAATTCACAAAAAGTCAAAAAAATAGTAAAATAAAATAGATAAGACAAAAATGATAAAAAAAATAAAACAAAACTTAAAACATATAAATAAAAAAATTTGAAAAAAAAGGGATCAAATAAATTTAAAAAAAAGATATAAGAAAATTAAAAAAAAAAGAGATTTTTGAAGAAGAAATAAGTGACCTACGTGGGGTCTTTCTCTCTCTCTCTTCAATCAAAAGAAAAGAAAAGAGGGAGGACTCGTGTCCTCCTCCATCAAAGTCTTTTAAAAGGACTCTCTTCTAAGTTATGGTTGGTAAAAAAGGCCGGGAGGGGGAAAGCGACTTGCCCCATCACCTCCGACCTACCGAGAAAGAAAAGGAGAGGGGCACGGTCATCCACAACCGGAAGATTTCGGAGTAATCCAATTTCGAGCTATAAATTTCGCCGTCATCCACGACTGGAAGATCTAAAATCGGAATCGAGGACAAAGGGTTTTCATACAGGTTTCTATAACAAGTTCTTTTCTGATAAAGAATCTTCTCTGCAATTCCTTTCACCTCATCTCTCAATTCAACCATTTTCTTTCTTCCTCCTTTTCTGTTTCTGTTACCTCAATTTCTGCTGGTTACCATTAAACCAATTTCCACACATATCTTTCCATTATTTTCTATTCTTGGCCAGGACTTTGTGATTACTCTTTGTGCTTGCTTAATTGCTTCCATGGCCTTCTCTTCTTATCTGAAAAGCTATCCTTGCGGAAGTTCCTTTCAAAAGCCCCGACACCCAATCTGTTGAATTTACATAAGCCCTCTAGCTTCGTGTGAGCTTACTACATCTTTGGGCTCTGCGTCATCTTCTTCATCTCCCATTCATCAAATTCCCTCAAATTTCACCCCAAAAGATCTCCTTAATGTCCTCCGGCAGCAGAATGGTGTGGAATCCGCACTTCGTCTATGCGATTTGGCCTCAAGGCGATCAAATTTCATCCTCACCTCATCCATATATGAGGAAATTCTTCAACAGTTTGGAAAGGAAGGGTCTTTCGACCTGATGAAGCAAGTCCTGATGGAGTTAAAACTCTCAAACTGTGAAATAAACAGAGGTGAAGATGTGAGTCGAGAATATCTCGACTCAGAATATTACAAAACTACCACCGTAAAAAAACGCAAAACACGGTTTTTGGTTTTTAAAAACATATATTTTGGGTTTCTGAAATCTTTAATGTTTTTTGAACCGTTTTTTCAAAAAACAATTTCAAATCGCCCAATGGCAAACACGTTTTTAGTTTTCAGTGTTTAAAAACCGAAAAACGGTTTCTAAACACGTTACCAAACACCCTCTTATTGATTCCTTAATCACTCACTTAAGGTACAAGCCAATTTATTGATTTGTACTTAAGGTACACTTAAGGTACAAGCCAATTTATTGATTCCTTGATCACTCACTTAAGGTACAAGATTTATTGATTCCTTAATCACTTACTTAAGGTACAAGCCAATTTATTGATTTGTACTTAAGGTACAAATTTGATTTGTATTTGTCTATAGTGAAATGTCACTAAAAATTAAATATTTTGATAAAGGTTTATTAAAAATTAAAACTTCACAGACTGAATATTAAATATTTTAAAAAAATACCATTAAAAATTAATTTTACCCCGATATATATCACATCAAACCGGGGCGGGCACGGGGCATTCATTTAACCTGCCCCAAATTGCGATCCGAAGCAAGGCAGTGGGCCCTAAAGTCGGCTGGCGAGCCGGTGATTCGAATCCACGAACGGTGAAACGTAGCAAGGCTAGGGTTAGCAAGTCTAGGGTTCACTATAAATAGTCGCAAAGCGGTGATCAATCTTCGTTTCTCATATTTCTTCTCATCGGCGAGGGTTTGGAAGCGAAGGAACGAAAGGGGCGTCGGTATCGTATCACCATGAGAGCCAAGGTAAAACGACGACTTTACAGTCCTTATTCCAATCCGTTTCCGGATACGTATTCTTCATTCCTTTGATATCTGAACTGGAGATATAAGCGCCGTCTTCGGCCGATCTCATTTCTTTTTGATGTTTGTGCTTTTCAGTGGAAGAAGAAGCGCATGAGGAGGTTGAAGAGGAAGCGGCGAAAGATGAGGCAGAGATCTAAGTAGAGAACTCAAGGTCTACTCGCAGCGTTTCTCCATCCAAAGTCTTTTTATTATTTATCCTTGTGTTACTTGCGGTCTGCTAAAGTTTTGATTCACTTGATGGATTCTGTTTCTTGGACTTTTATCGTTGGAAATGTAATTTTGTTTTAACTTGGGTTTAACAATGGATTCTAAGGTCTACTAACTCAGATCTGACAAGGATACTTCCCTTTTTCCCTTTACCGATCGCATTCTTATATATGCTTGCGCGCATTTTTCTATTCAGTTCAAGATTATGTGGATTTTATCGTTAGATGTTGGCTTCTATTTGTTGTGGGACAACATTGATCTGAATTGCTTGATCAGTCTATACGAATGTTTGCGAAGAAATTTTATTTCGAGTTTTATACTCGTAGGCGACTCATTATCCAGTGTTGAACAATGACTGCTTGCATAGTAAGTTAGTAACCCTAAATAAATCATTATATGTTTCAATACGGAAGCTTAACAGCGCATAACTTTTATTTTCCCATCGGGGGACGATGCATGAATCATGGATGATTGGTTCTTTTTCTTGCATTCATAGACTTGGCCCTAGATATGTACTTGATTAATTAGGAGTTTTATGGAAACTTGTACTCTAAAGGATTGAAGATCACCACCTTGGCTAATGGGCTCAGCTGTGTGCATGTACAAGTGTTGGTATGACACTAAGATAGTATGTCCAATGTGTAGATACCAAAATAATGGCATCTGCTATGGACTCTTCTGTAAGCCAACTCAAAAAAATATACACTTGCTTATGCATCCCCTTTTTTAACGTGTTGAAATTGTTGAATGGTTAATCAGATACCTTTTTGAAGTTATTTCACCCCTTTTTCTTCAAGATCTGCATAGTTGTCAACTGTCCCACCCTCTCAACTTAAATCACTAGATCAAGTTTTTCGGTGTGTAGTTTGCGCATCACATGCAATGGTTATAGATTTGTAAATTCTAAACAACATGGTGCTAGTGTGCTAAAAGCTTTGCTCTATGCTACCAACCTATCTGATCAATGACTCCAGGGTATAGAATCCATTCCCAAGTGATTTGGAATTGTCAGTTGCATTTCCCCTTTTTCTTTTTACATTTTGAACACCTCGTTCCAATTTGTGAGAATGGAAAGATCATGTTATAATGTAGGAGAAGTTGACCATACTATTGTCCTAATTAGTTTTTCATGTTTCTGCTATTCCATGTGAATTCTGGTTTTTCTGCAGTATTAGGTTTGTAGTTGTAGTTAAGGGCATGGATCGGAATCGCCAGATCATAAACAATTGGGAACTTGGCTGGAGATTTTTGTGAGTTCTCATGGTTTTTGCATTGCAGTGTCCCTTTGGTGAATGGGTATTTTTTGTTTGATAGTTATCATGACAATTGATGTGTAGATTTATGTCATAGGTGGAACTTGGGTTCGTTTCTGGGTCTTGCTGCCCTTTGCACTAACTTGTGGTGCTTATGTAATCCATGTGAATTTCACAATTCTTCATTCATATATATAAAATTTTACTTACAGTCCCCAAAAAAAAGGGTTTGTAGATGCTGTTTTAAAGATGAAAACTTTTCCTGTGTTCTCTTCCGTCTTTTGATGGGCTATGGTAACTGGCAAAAGCTGCTTGGCATTAACTGTTGGATCAGACCCATAATTCAGGGTTCTTTAGGAGTTGGTAAGTGAACGCTGCTTCTCGCATTGCGTGTGCTTTCTCCAGTTAGGAAAATGCGTTAGCACTCTCATTAATTTGGCGAGACGAGAGAGTTCCTCGTTGACATTTAACAAATGCCTTGACACCAGATATTTTAGTATGGGCTCCATTCTAGACCTTCCTTGCTGATAACCTGACGAATTCACCTTGGGTCTACTCCACCTTGTGTTTAATGTGGCCCATAAAATATGATTTGTTAACATTTGTAGTCTGTGTGTGGGTGGGCGGAGATAAGCCTACCAGGTATAGTTTTTAGTCTCGGCTTAAATGTTGGTTAATACTTGTATTTTCTTATAAATACTAGCTGGTGGTTGTCCATCTCAGGGAATACCGATGTTTTAGACCTAGCTATGAGGAACCTCATTAATTTGTTATTAATTCCTCCATTTGATTTATTGCGTTTGTCATTATCGTTCTCTGCAGTACTGCTTGCACCGGTCAGGTAAAGTTCCATTTTCTTCCCGGTGAGAAACAAAATTTGTGTCCAATACGCACAGGAAAAAGTTTGTTTTCATTGAAAGAATTCACCCTCTCTCATATAGACAGTGACACAATTCCCTTGTCAAAGTGAACAAAGTGGTGTTCTTCCAAAGGAAACATACAAAGCTCAGTGCACCAAGCAGAACAACCAAATGTACTTGAAGGAAAAACTTGATATGCAGCACTGAAGTATGATTACTGAGGGTTTGGTGGACGGTTGTTGGCTGAAGAAGCCCTCAGACCCCCATTCCAGAAGCTCTTTGCTCGTGTCATCCTTGTGAACAACCACCTCTATGAAGCACCGACTATCCTTCTTATCTCCAGTTGCTGTCTCAGTAGCCTGCACAAGATCCTCCTCACATTGTACCTGCAATACCCAACTTTCAATAAATAAATAAACTCAACCAAGCAAACACCTCGATCGGGATTTCTATAAACTGATCAAAAGCCACCTTCGTAGTCCAGCACTTGCCTTGGCGGTTGTGGATCGCATCCACCAACGCCGTGTAGTTCAAGTTCTTAATCACATTGTATGGCCGGTCGTGGATCTCAACCTCAATGGTGTATACCCCATTGTTTATCAGGAAGATGATGCTATTCTGCCTGCACCGCAGCATCGTTAACACATCTTGTGCAGTTACCTGCGATCAATACAACTTATTGAGCTTCCAGTTCAATCCGGTTTTTCTTTAGCCATTACTCTGTGTATATAACAGCTTATCCCGTGCAGCCGGTGCATACCCTAGTGTTGCGCCAACCGACCATCCAATTGATCCGTACTGCATCTGGAACTCATATATGCAATAAAAAAAATTCGCATCCTTCATTGAAGACATCAGATCTGATAGTTTAAATGCTAGCTTCTCTATGTGTTCTTACCCGCATACTTGTGGCAATTTCAGTTTCTGGCAGTTATACCAGGAATCCCTGGTCTCGGCTATCACGGCTGTGTCACTGGAGAGAACGTTCTGTATGTGTTGGAAGAGAATATCAACTCTCAAGGCCTCCTTGGGCACAGACTGTAGAGGAATCCCAGATGGAACATAGATCCTGTGATAGTCCTTGTATGTGATGGAAGAGAATATTAACTCTCAAGGCCTCCTTGGGCACAGACTGTAGAGGAATCCCAGATGGAACATAGATCCTGTGATAGTTCTCACAGGCAGTGGTGTTGCGTCTCAGCCTCTTGGCTAGGGCACCGAGGAAGTCCCCCATCAGAACACAACCAAATGCAGGCCCATTAGCGATCACGACACGATCAGGCTGCACGATTATCGCCTTCTCCTTCTTGAGGAGGGGCGAGTACACGACCGAGCTGTCGTCATTGAAGATGGGTCCGGCGAACAAGTAAGCATCGGCGGATTCCACGACCTCTGAACAGAAGGCAGTGCTCACAGCACCCCAGTAGGTTCCAATGAAGCGGGGGTGGTGCTCAGGAACCAGGCCTTTGGCCGACGGCATCACCGCAATGGCATAGCCACAAGCTTCCGCCAATTCAACGAATGCTTCGCAGGACTTTGCCACTCGGAGTTTCGGCCCAGCCACCATCACTGGCTTCACTGCCTTGTTCAGTAACTCCGCCGTTGCCTCTACTGCCGCTTCTAGTCCCATCTTATTACTCAACCTGTCAGAGATATCAGAGAAACCCAAGATCAATATCTTCCTCCATGTGAACTAAACTATCTATATTACAACACCTCAATAATAGACCGATCATCCCAAGAACTTACTTGGGCGACCGGGTGAAGGGAACTGGCTCTGGACTAAAGGTGTGATGAGGGACTGCTGCCAAATTACACCTAATGCTGATATAAACAAGCTTGCTTCCTTTCAGAGCAGTGGCGATGGCCGTGTCTATCAGTTCTTGTACGTCTTACAAGTTATTCACCACGGCCTACATCGACGATTGAACAGAACAGATCATCATCAGAATAACTTACGTGAGTGAAAAGTATCTCGATCAACTAATTAGCGAAAATCCCAGTGGTGATCTCTCGTGAAATATTAAAAAGCAAAAAACGAGCTTAATTACCTGATGGCACGTAACCGTCTGGAAGCATCGGAGCTCCTGGCTGAAATCTGGTAATCCGATGGTGTGCTGGAGGATTCTGTTGGTGACGTAGTCGTTGGAATTGGGACCGCCAACAATACAGATGGGGGGAAGATCCTCACTGTAAGCACCGGCAATTGCGTTGATGACGCTGAAGCCGCCCACGGTGAAGGTTACGACACAAGTACCGACGCCAGGGGACCTTGCGTAGCGATCGGCAGCGTATCCGTGCCTGGCGGACTGTGCTTCGACGGATCAAATGCCCAATACCCTAAGCACGGCAAGGGACCGGGTCAGGCATCGCCACACTTTAAACGTGCTGGACCGTGTTGTGTTCGTGCCGAGACCGGCCGATAACCAACCCTACGTATAGTGATATAAACCAGGCGTTTCACAATAACTTCTTTTTGGGAAATTTAATTTTTAGTGGTATTTTATCAAACTATTTAAGATTTAGTCGACAAAGTTTTGAGTTTTAACTTTTAGTACATCTTTATCAAAATAATTAATTTTTAATACCATTACACTATTACAAATCAACTATTCCAAAAATGCCCTTACGTCACTTATCCAAATGACTTGTACAAATCACTTTATTTACTTGTACAAGTTAATTTTTTATTTGTACAAGTCATTTTATTACTTGTACAAATCAATTTATTGTTTGTACAAGTCTCGGAAGTAAATTGTATAAGGGTATTTTTGGAAGAATTTATCTGTAACAGTGAAATGACAATAAAAATTAATTATTTTGGTAAAGATGTATTAAAAGTTAAAACTCAAAACTTTTCCAACTAAATCTTAAATAATTTGATAAAGTACTACTAAAAATTAAATTTCCCTTTCTTTTTAAGTACACTGTACAATAAAAAAAAAGTACACTGTACAATCCAGTGAAAGCCTAGAACGAGTGGTTTGTTCAAAACAAGGCTTATAGCTCTTCTACTTCGTTATTCTTTTTCACAAGCTGTACCTTGCAAAGGTGGTGTCACGAATCTTCCTTGTAAAAGGTAATCTCACTTATTGCGTACTTGTCCCATCAAGGATTTCCTTTTTTTTTTTTTTTTAAAGGTAAAACGCAATCTTATGCCCTTTCATTCATAAAAACAAGCTTATAACATTAGGTGTAAAAGATGTACAAGCATTATCAAAAGAGATGCAAGAAACTATGATATCCTGAATCCCAATGAGACCTAGGGGTCATTTGGTATGGCTTCTGGATTGTGGATTGTGGATAATAATTTGGATTTTGAGAATCAAGATTATAAATTCTTATTTTTAAAATCCAAAATCTTGTTTGGATACTTAGGATTTTAGCACCTTATTTTAGTGGGACCCACCACCAGTAATAGGTCTTTATTACTTGTGTGCAAGTGGGCCCCCCCATCATTAATAACTCTTTAGTACTTGTATTCAAGTGGGACCCACCACTTTTTAAATATCAAAATCTATAAAAACCCATAAAAGGAGGATTGTGGTTTTTGGGAAGATTTTAGTATCTTCTTTTAAAATCAAACTTGCAAAAACCCTACCAAACAACTTAACGGACCTTGGTTTTTGGATTTTGGTAAAATCTAGAAACCAGAAACCCCACCAAACGACACCCTAGTACAAAGCTCCAGAAAAACACCAGACCAGTGGCACAAACACAAGCCACAAAATCCAATGGCATCCCACTAGAGTTGTCTGAATAGAGGTCTGCTCGATGGCAGATTAATGAGCCCAAGGAAAGGGGAACCAAGATCAGCGTCATATACTCGATCGGAGATGGGCTAGTATGCGGAAAACCCGGAACTATCCCACAAACAGAGTTGTAACAGTGGCTGGGTGAGAGAGGCACCACTGGACCAAGCATCGCATGCTATCAAGAAAAGTGCACTGCTATGACCAAAACCAAAAACCAACACCAAATCTCCGCGTCTGATGGGGAAGCGCAACAAGATGCAACCAACCACCACATCTATGTTAGGGGAGACCTCAAAAAAATTCTTCCAAAAGGGGCAATCGACTATCAAAACATATAGCCAACAAGGAGGATGGACGATTAGATTGCGATAAGAGATGGACCAACCAGACCCATCCAGACACAATCGATCTCCATCGTCCTTGTCAGAAGAATCGTCATCTTCTTCTACTTCAAAAGACTTCTCCATCAATACAACCGCTCACGAAACAGGGGTTCGGTCAAAACTTGCACTAACCTGCTGAATAGATCGGAGAATATCAGTGAAGATCACCGAACAATGAACCTTTGACAGATTTATACTTGCTCGAACTTACTCCTCTTCAAACCCTTTTTTGATTGAAGTTCCCATCAAGGATTTTGTATTCAATCACTTCCATCCGGGGAAAATACTTCGGTTCAAGTCCTATCAAACATATCTTTTTGAGGACTAAGATTATAACTATTTAGTTACCAAATTTATAATGTCATTATTTTTATATTTATTATATATCTATATTATATATACTTATAAATATATATTTATTAACCTAGTATAAGCAATGCACGAGAACATCACAACTAACAAATAAGCCTTGGGTTATGTGGTCTACAAATGAAATCTAGCCCAAACCTAAACCCGATCCCAATGCTCAATTCAGGTTCTTATTCGTGTTGGGTTGGGTGAGTTTTGGTTCGGATTAGATTTAAAGGTCTACTTTTACAGGTAGCCAATAAAACACAATTCTAAACGATAAATAAGAAAAGGTTGATGGAAAAACTACTACTTTGGTATGGAAAGAGGTTTTCTGTCTTCTTCATCTTCGCTTGGCCATGCAAGTACTCCTTGCTTGAGATTTTATTTCCAAAGATTGAAGGTGTGGATTCTAACCCACCAAAGGACCGACTAATGCTGGACAATGAAAGATCACTATGTTCTGAACTCAAGTTCAATCCTGTTATTATTCTGTGTAATAATATGTGGTTTTGGACCCTAAATCCATCTGAAGATGCCTTTTTTTTTTTTTTTTTACGTTTTATTCTCTGAACTCGTACAATGAGTCCAACCGTCACAGACTCACATGTGCCACCTGCCATCGTTTGGACTCATTTTATGGGTGCAACTAGGGGTGGCAACGGGTCGAATACGGTACGGATCTACCAGGATCCGAATTCGATCCGAAAATAATTATCCGATATCCGAATTCGATCCGATATCCGACGGATCTTTAATACCTATATCCGAATTCGAAATTCGAAAAATATTCGAAATCCGAATTCGATCCGATATCCGAAATCGAACCCGAAATCCGAATTCGAACCTGTAAAAATCCGAATTTACCTGTAAAAATCCACATGTAAAAATCTGTAAAAGTCTACCTATAAAAATCAAAATTCACATCCAAATTCACCTGTAAAAATCTGTAAAAGTCTACTTATAAAAATCCAAATCCACCTGTAAAAATCCACCTATAAAAATCCAACTTCACATCCAAATTCACCTGTAAAAATTAAAACATAAATCCAACTTAACACATATCTAAGTGTCTAACACAAACATTAAAACTCAAAACATAAATACAAGCCCATAAATATAGTCTAAGTGTCTAAACTCAATAACATTTGCAAATCCACCATCAAGGCATCATCAAGGCATCAACTCCACCATCAACTCCACCATCAAGGCATCAACTCCAGTACTCCACCATCAACTCCACCATCAAGGCATCAACATCCAGAGAAGCTTGATCCATCCAATAACTAACCTACAAGAAAAATATCTTTATTAGAACCTCATAAAACAATTATTAAATTATACTAACAAGTAAAATATTTACTAACACAAGTTTCTTACATGCTTTAGTCAATTGGACTAAATATTTGAACGAGTTAAACTGCTCCCATTCCCATCTGTAAGCCCATCAACATCTAAATATCAAATACAAATAAGAAAAACACAAATAATCCATTTTAGGCTCATAATCCAAACACAAATAAGTAAATATGTTCAAAAGTAAATAAATTTATTAAAGTATCAAAGATATGAGCAAGATTTAGGCTCATAATCCATTTTACCCCCAAAATCTATTTTCTGTTACACATCAAAGTTTCTTAACAAACAAAAAAAAAAAAGTAGTAACCCATAAGAGTATAAGATCTTCTGCAACCAAAGGTAGCTTATATTGAGACCATAACATCCAAAAATATCAAAACCCGGAAAATCTATCCTTTACTAGCCTATCCCCTGCACTGAGAAATAATTAGTTCCTACGAAAAGCCCTAAAACTAGAGTGTTCCTAGAAAATGGAAAAGGACAAAGATGCATTTACCTTCTCTAATTTAACACCAAGATGTAGATTTTCCTTTTGTACTTAGTAGGTGCTTCTTTAATGTTTTGTGTTTATCCTAGACATCAAGACCATTGTCACTTAAAAGTTCCTACAGAAGGGAAGAACAGGAGAAGCCCTTTCAGCTGTTCAGTTACACAATAGCTAGTATAAGTTAGATGTTTAAATCAACGGTCCAAAATAATCGACATTCACACGTTTTTGGAGAAATCAGTGTGGAAAGGAATGAAGGATGGTGAACAGAAAGATGAGGAGATTTTCAGCAAATCAGATCATTTCTCCTGAAAATTGACATCAAAAGGGAACCTCAATAAAAAATAAACATAAAAAATCTCAAAAAGAACATATCTGATACATGATTAAAACAAAAAGAAAAGTTAATTGGCAATTTGTTGCAAGGATAGAAGTACCTTGCCGTTAATCAAAAGGTTCCAAATAAATGGACAATTTGACTGCCTTCGAATTAGATCACTGGTAAGTGAAATTTACTTCTAAAGGGCCTTGCCTGTTTCCTATTTTTAAGTCCATGTATTGGATCGTATTAAAACAATTTCTGGTTAGTGACCTGAAGTTGAAAATCCTTGTTTTAGTCTAGGTCAGAATTCTGTAAAAGGAACCAACATCAAATACTATTAATGTGTAATTTCCAGCTTAAGCTATTGAGCATTATGAAACAAAATTAAGATCAGAGATTTGGTTTTCTGAATTTTCTTGCACCAGGTTAAGGATGTTATATCCAACTAAACTGGGTTTCCTGACCTAAGTTCATATCCATGTATTGTTTGTTCTGTTTTTCTGCTTCAATTAGTTGATATAACATTCTACCTTCACAGGATTTCCTTCAAAGATTGAACGGGTTGCTAGGGACAGGAACGGTGGCCATGTCGAAGAAGGTCAATCCAGTCGAGGTAGAATAGCAGATAGGGAGGTGGATCGTTCCATGACAAACAGATCACAATTTTTTGCTCCAAAATTTGCTAAATTGGATTTTCCCAAGTTTAATGGAAATTATGGAACCGAGGATCCTACAGGGTGGATATGTCGAGTAGAAAAAATTTTTTTTTCTCCAAAACATTGAGGAAGAGGCAATTTATCATTTGGAGGGAGATGCTCAAATGTGGCACCGATTGCTGAAGGAAGAAAACCCAATGATGCATTGGGATGCTGAAGGAAGAAAACCCAATGATGCATTGGGAAGGGTTTAAAGAAAGCTTACACGCCAGATCTGGAGAGACCCAATTCCAAAATCACTTTGAGGATCTAACCAAGCTGCGGCAGACGGGATCAGTAAGGGATTACCAAACAGAGTACGAAAGACTCCTTACCAAGGTTGGGCGTCTGACTGTGCAGCAACAAATTGGGGGTTTTATCGACGGGTTGAAGGACGGCATTCGAGTAGAGGTTCAAGCAGACAATCCTCAAACCTTGTCAACAACAGTGGGTTTGGCTCGATTGTATGAAGCTAAAATACAACAAGACAAATTCTCAATGCCAAACGAGAGTCGACAACATACAAGAGGTGCAAAACGAAGCTGACATGCCAGAGATTACTGAATATGAGATGCGAACGGGACCATTGAGAAAAGTCACTAAATCCACGTAGAAATAGACTGGGAGCTTCTGCTTACCTGATTAGCTCGCCTGAGACCCAACGAAGTTGTTAAATGCCTGAATGCCTGAAACAGAGGAGTCACCAAACAGCCGCTGGAAACACCTGAACGGAATCGCTATCGAGTATCGACGGAGTTGATTTGCTCACCTGAGATCCAACGAAGCCAATAAACGGCTGAATGCCTGAAACAGAGGAGTCTGAGATTCTGCCGATTGCAAAGGATTTGCTTAAAAAAAATATAGCAAAGAAATGTTGTCTTTCTCTGATGAGGAACTTACCAACTTGAGGAAGATGGCGAGGCGACCGTGGCGGCGACCGGCGAGTTCGTGTCAACAGGGAGCTAGGGCAAATGGGTTCGTACTTCGTAGTCGACGAAGTTGTCGACGAAGTTGTCGACAGGGAACAACAAAGTTGTTCGACGGCGGCGGCGACCGGCGAGTTCGTAGTCGAAGGATCCCCCCAAATGCGCAGTCGGCTCTCGACGGAGAATGGTGAAGGAGGAGTTAGGGCATTCGTCTTTTGGGTTAGGGTTAGGGCGAAATGTGTTTTTTGTTTTGCATTTTTAGTTGATGGTCGAACGATGGTTTAGGTGTTTAACCATTCTAATTTATGGTTGAACCATATGGTTGAACCATGGTCTAGGGCCTCTGGGCTAAGTATATATATATTATAAGCATATATTCGGTTCGGATCTTTTTCGGATCGGATACACCTATATCCGAATTCGAATCCGAATTTTTTCGGATCCGAAATCCGAGATCCGTATCCGAACCGTGGATCTAAAACCTATATCCGAATTCGGCATCTTCGGATCGGATTCGGGTCGGATTCGGATAAATATCCGACCCATTGCCAGCCCTAGGTGCAACCATACATGATTCAAGCCATAGCAGAATGAGTTGCGTGCCTAGGACAACTGCAACTCACCTGTCAACTAAGAAGTAAGAGAAAAAAAAAATTTGAAAGAAAGAGAACATTTATTTAAGCTGTGAATGCCGTACAATTTGTTATGTTTATTTTCTTGGGCAAATTACATTTACCTCCCTTGAGGTATGACATAATTACACTTACCTCTCTTGGGGTTTCTGATATAACACTATCACCCCTTGACGTTTATGTGTGGGTCACACTAACACCCTCCCGTAAAAAAAATAAAAGTAGATCATTAAAAAATAAATAACTTTTGAATGTATGACTAAAAATTAATTTAGAAAATTAATTGTTAGTCATACATTCAAAAGTTATTTATTTTTTTAAATTAATTTTTAATCATACATTCAAAAGTTATTTATTTTTTAATGATTTGCTTTTATTTTTTTTACGGGAGGGGGTGTCAGTGTGACCCATACATAAACGTCAAGGGGTGACAGTGTTATATCAGAAACCCCAAGGGAGGTAAGCGTAATTATGTCATACCTCAAGGGAGGTAAGTGTAATTTACCCTATTTTCTTTTTATTAATGATCTTTGCAGCGTCAATTCCTTGTAATTTTAACTCTATAATTACCACAAAAAAAAATTTTTTTTTTAACTCTATAAATATAGTCTTAATTACAAGGGTAAGGAAAACAGAAATCAAATCAAGGAAACTCAAAGGCTGAAGCTCTGGCGAAATTCTCTTGAAGAAAAAACCCTTCATTTCTCTATCAAAATCATATAAGCAAATATAAAACCCGGAGTAAAAGAAAAACTACATCTCGCATTCGTTTACATCAAATCACTCATCAATCAAAGGACGCTCACGTGATTGAGCACAAAAGAGAGTAAAATCTCTCATTTTATCAAATTTTTATTATTCTTATTATTTATAATCACCATCTTTTGTGTTAAAGTGAAATAAACGAAATTTGTGTTTACAGAACCATTAAAACACGAGACTTGCCATAACCCCTGACAGCTGCGACTGCCGGGAGGAAATTCAAGCCAGTGATTGAAGTCACGATAACCAATGAAAGCTCATCGGAAGAGTCTGATATGAATTGATTAAAAGCCCCAGTGGAAGGGGAACCATAAGTGTAGCCAGAATGACTACAAGATAAAAGGTGGTAATAGAAAGATCGATACCAACCTTAAGAAGCAACTGGTAGGATAGGAAAGCATCATGTGAACTGAGAATACGCATCCTCAAACCAACAAAAAGAGCCTGCTGGACTTTAAGACCATCGTCTAGGAATTGCCGATGAGCACAAGCTTGGGCAATGCGACCTCCAAACTATACACAACATCACCCTGAAAGTTGCCAAAATAGAGGAGAACATTCACAAACAACACAAAAAAGCAAGGAGGAGAACAAGCGATGTTTTGGCAGACGCCGATCCAACAAGGACCGAGCAGACACCATCCTTCGCTGTCGGCCTCTTCGCCATCACCGTCATCATCTTCAGTATCGAGCTCCATCAGAACCCAAACATTGCACACTCCTGTTTGGGATTTTTATTTGGAACGTAACAGTTGACTAAGGAAGAAGGGATCAAAAGGAATATCAGATACAAACATAGCGAGAGCCACAAGGCTTTCGGAGATTTTTTTCGTATTCTGTCTGAAGAGAACCAATCCGCTTATCTCATTCTATTGGATTCTGTCATTCTAGCTATTGCGTTTGTCCTTATCCTTCTTTTTAGTACTGTTTGCATCAGTTAGTTTAAGGTCCCATTTTCTTCCCCGAGAGAGAAACAAAAACTTTCGAAGTCCAATTAGCACCGGAAAACGTTTGTTATCTTCGAAAGAATAGATTCTCTCATACAGAGAGGCACACACAATTCCCCTGTCAAAGTGACTAGAAAATGGGGGTTCTTCCACTAAAGGAAGGAAAACATACAAATCTCAGGCAGAACTACCAAACAATTGAAGGAAAAACTTGATATGCAGCACTAAAGAATGACTACTACTGAGGGTTTGGTGGACGGCTGTTGGCTGAAGAAACCCTCGACCCCCATTCAAGAAGCTCTTTGCTCGTATCATCCTTGTGAACAATCACCTCTATGAAGCACAGACAATCCTTCTTCTCTCCAGTTGCTGTCTCAATAGCCTGCACAAGATCCTCCTCACATTGTACCTGCAATACCCAACTTTCAATAAATAAATAAACTCAACCAAGCAAGCACTTCGATCGGGATTTCTATAAACTGATCAAAACCCACCTTCGTAGTCCAGCACTTGCCTTCGCCGTTGTGGATCGCATCCACCAACGCCGTGTAGTTCCAGTTCTTAATCACATTGTATGGCCCGTCGTGGATCTCAACCTCAATGGTGTATCCCCCATTGTTTATCAGGAAGATGATGCTATTCTGCCCACACCGCAGCATCGTTGACACATCTTGTGCAGTTACCTGCGATCAATACAACTTATTGAGCTTCCAGTTCAATCCGGTTTTCTTAAGCCATTACTGTGTTTATGTAACAGAACGAGACTAGAAGCAAATTAATTTAACCTGGAAGCTGCCATCACCAATGCAAGCAATCACCCGCTTATCCCGTGCAGCCTGCGCATACCCAAGCGTTGCGCCAACCGACCATCCAATTGATCCGTACTGCATCTGGAACTCATATCTGCAATTAGAAAAAGCTCGCACCTTTCATTAAGACATTAGATCTGCTAGTTTAAATGCTAGCTTAATTCTTCTCTATGGCTCTTACCCGCATCCTTGTGGCAATTTCAGTTTCTGGCAGTTAAACCAGGAATCCCCGGTCTCGGCTATCACGGCCGAGTCACCGGATAGAATGTTCTGTATGTGTTTGAAGAGGATATTAACTCTCAAGGCCTCTTTGGGCGCAGACTGTAGAGGAAACCCAGATGGAACATAGATCCTGTGGTAGTTCTCATAGGCAGTGGTGTTGCGTCTCAGCCTCTTGGCTAGGGCACCGAGGAAGTCCCTCATCAGAACACAACCAAATGCAGGCCCATTAGCGATCACGACACGATCAGGCTGCACGATTATCGCCTTTTCCTTCTTGAGAAGGAGTGAGTACCCAACCGAGCTGTAGTCATTGAAGACGGATCCGGCGAACAAGTAAGCATCGGCGGATTCCACGATCTCTGAACAGAAGGCGGTGCTCACAGCGCCCCAGTAGGTTCCGATGAAGTGGGGGTTGTGCTCCGGAACCAGGCCTTTGGCTGACGGCATCATCGCAATGGCATAGCCAGAAGCTTCCGCCAATTCAGCGAATGCGTCGCAGGACTTTGCCACTCGGAGTTTCGGCCCAGCCACCATCACTGGCTTCACTGCCTTGTTCAGTAACTCCGCCGCTGCCTCCACAGCCGCTTCTAGTCCCATCTTATTACTCAACCTGAATCAGGGATATCAGAGAAACCCAAGATCATTACTCTACGCCATGGAAACTAGACTATGTATGTTATAACAACTCAATAATGGACCGATCATTCCCAAGAACTTACTTGGGCGACAGGAGGAAGGGAACTGGCTCTCGACTAAAGGTGTGATGAGGGATTGCAGCTAAATTGCAGCTAATGCTGATATAAACAGGCTTGCTTTCTTTCAGAGCTGTGGAGATGGCCGTGTCGATCATTTCATGGGCGTCTTCCAAATTATTCACTACGGCCTACATACACGATTGAACAGAACAGATCATCATCAGCAAAACTTAAATGTTTGAAAATTTCTCAAAAACAACTTAAACGAAAACCCCAGCAGAGCTTAATTACCTGATAGCACGTAACGGTCTGGAAACATCGGAGCTCCTGGCTGAAATCCGGTAAGCCGATGGTGTGATGGAGGATTCTGTTGGTGCCGTAGTCGTTGGAATTGGGACCGCCAACGATACAAATAAGGGGAAGATTCTCACTGTAAGCACCGGCAATCGCGTTGATGACACTGAGGCCGCCGACGGTGAAAGTAACGACACAAGCGCCGACGCCGCGGGACCTCGCGTAGCCATCGGCAGCGTATCCGGCATTGAGCTCGTTACAGCAACCAATGAGGTTGAGGGACGGTTCAGCAATGAGGTGGTCGAGGAGGGTGAGGTTGAAGTCACCGGGAACAGAGAAGACATCCGTGACACCGATCTCGACAAGTCGACGAGCGAGATGCCTACCCAGTGTATAATCGGAGGATCCGATAATGGCGGGGGCAACGGAGTCCTGGACGGTGGAGACGGTATGGTTGTTGGGGGGGCAACCAACGTCGTTGCAGGTGGGCATGGCAGCGTCGATGCTCCCGATCTTGCTGTCCATGTAAACAGGAATTCAAACGCAGACAACAAAAGTGGAATTTTGATCTAAAGGCGGATCTTTGAATCTTTCAAGAAGCTGTTTGTGGGTGAAGAGTGAGGAGACGTGGAGGGCGAATTTATAGGTCACTTGGAAGTAGATTCGTTAAACAGAGGTGGCCGCCGTTTTCCAACTGCGATCCCGTGGAGCCCAATCTGCCCGTTGATTTGGCGCATCCACAGGATCTTTTTCCTCGCAAGAGAATTTTTCTTTTGGGCTAAGTCTAATTTTTTTGAAAAAGTATAAATTAAAACTTAATTTACTCTAAAAGATGTTTTTAAGCTGTAAAGCTTCAATTATACATACGTATAAATGTATAATAGACTCATCGGGTCTTCTTTTCTTCTAGTAATGAGTTGGTGCTTTGGGTCGCTCCTTTTTGAAGGATTTTTGATGTTACATGGACAAAGCCAAGGAAATTGGTTTTCGTGGAGGACCGTCCTTTCTACGTTGACGCTTCTATTCAGTTAGACTAAGCAAGAATCCCCGGTTTGAGATACCATAAGCGTCGCTGGTAGTTTTTCAAAATCTTTGGACTTGGGGCGGACTGGCTGAAGGAGCCGCATTGGTTCGTTGACCACTTTTGGCACGAGTGCCCCGTGGTGCCGTCGGTGCGACCCCCCTATGGGCCGTGATCATGTGAGGTATTTGTGTCAGTCACATGCCTACAGCTGGCTCTCTATCTGGATCCTTAGACTGTGTCTCTGTTGATCCTTTCTATTGGTTTGTCACCAGTCCAGTCTTGTCTGAATGTTTCCAATCAACAAAGACCGAATATATGTTTTTGCCTTTTGGTGTTGAAATATGTGTTTTTTCTTCTTTTTTTTAAAACCTCTCATCTCTCATTTATTTATTTTTTTGGTAATGCTCTAATCTCTCATTCAAACTGCATCCTAATCGATTTTTATCTAAATTGCCGATACCAAGACTGCCATACATATTTTTACATGTGAATTGCACATCCGTAGGAGCAATTCTTATATACAAAATGTGTCATGTGTGTGACTATATATATATACAAACGAAAACACGTGAATTGCACATCCCCAGGAGTAGTTCTAATATACACGTGTGTATGAATATATCTATCTATCTATACTATATATAATATGAGGCGTCCAATTGGGAAGTGTGCTCAAAATAATTTACAACTTTCCCAAAATGCTTATTCCCTGCATAGTTTGGTTTCAATAATATAGGGCTATACCCGTCTTAACTCACTATTTTCATTCAAAAACCAGTTAGTTTGTAACTGTCCCCACTTCTCTTCTCTCCATGTGCAGTCTTGCACGTGCACCCTTGCTAGTATGTATATAAACAAACACTTGTGAATTGCGCGCACATCCCTAGGAACAATTCTTATATACATTAATGTGTGTGTGTATGTATATATATATATGGACACACACAAATACATGTACACATTTCGATTTTGAATTGTTTCCTGGCATAAAACTAGCGTAGATCTGGATCCATACATGCAACAAGGATTAGACATAAATAATATTTGATTTATCCTGCATTTTGTTTTGTTACCTCTTCAACATATCGGTGTAATAGAAAGCAAGGATCCAACTTAAGCACAGATTACATGCCACTGAGCTCACGCAACGGGCTCCCAGGCTTAATAATATGGACTTGGGCTTTTTTGTCCCACTAAATATGGGCCTACTATGTTAAAACTCGGCTGGAAACTATCAAGTCATACTCATACCGGTCCAAGGCAGGTATCTCGTTAAGAATTTCGCCTAACAATTTCTTGAGGATATATAAGACTATTTTTTAGCCATCCCTTGATTCCCTTCCAAGTTCCAATGGTATGTTTGTTATGTATTCTAATGATGTTTAAAAAGTAGAAATTTTATCGTGTATACATGTGAAATTAAAATCTACTCTTATGTTTATTTAGCATTATTATTAATGGCCCATCACACATTACCATGTCTTACCAACAAACTAACAAATCAGAAATCCTTCTTACAATGAGATGGGTGTTGTACAAAAATCATCTACCATGAAATTTTTTCCCTTTAGTTTTTGAATTTTTTTTTAAAATTTTTTTGTGGTTTGATTGGTTGTAATCTTGAATGATTTCACATTTTCATTTATTTTAACTTTGCATTATAAGATCCTAATCAGGGATTTATCCAGTTTGTTGTAAATATTAAATAAGAAGAGTGAAAATCTTTCTGAAAAAAGAAAAAAAAAGGCTGAAAATATGCTTTCTGAGAAAAATAAAATAGAGGAGAAAAGAAAAGAGACAAGAAAACCAACATAACCCGATCGATAGAAAAACGGATTAGTATCATTTTATATAAGGGGTTTTATATTCTTTTCGGGATCGGACCTGAAACCAAGCCCAACGTCTCCCTCTCCCTGGGTCTGCACACTATTCATGTAATTCCGAACCTCTTCGGCGATCATACGGTGCATGATCGTCATCAAACACATCTCCTTCATCTCCACTACACTTTTCTCTTTCTTTCCCTCCTCTTCCTCACTGCAGATGCGCCCTTCTCCACAGTGCTCTTCCGTCTTCAATCCCGCCTCCTCCTCTTCCACCGGCGACGCCGACCGTAGCCTTTCCCCTGGCGGAGACAAGGTCAGCGACGTCGCCGGAAATCCTAAGCCCCCATATTCCTCGCAACTCTGCTGCTCTGGGGACGAACGTAAACAAGGGCGCTTCCTTAACGATTCTGACTCTGACTCGGGATCGGACGAGGCGGAGGATGCCTCGGCCGTGAATCGGCGCCGCAGGGTGGAGTTCCAATGGTTCTTGATAGCGTTATCGGTACGTCCTGGTAATAGGCGCGCGATAGTCGCCCACTTGTTTCCGTGGCTAGCGTGCGCCTTGATGATAATAGCGTCCTCCGCCGGCGAAAAGGGACGGTGTTGAACCAAAGGACTGAGCTGGTTGCACCACCTCAGCCTACACGACTTCCCAGATCGGCCCGGTATGCCGGAGCTTATAAGAGACCAGTTACGAGCCCCATGCTGTTCTACCAGCTTTGTAAGCTTCGTGTCCTCATCGGGGCTCCACGACCCTTTGATGCGATCACCACCGCCGTTCAAGCCCACCATTGCCTTCATATATATCTACACAAATATCGAAAACCCTCGATCTCTCCCTCTTGAACACTTTGCCTTGTTGAGGTGTTCGATGTTTATATACAGGATTACAGGGGAAAGAAGGCTTCAAACCGTTCTGATGGAGAGGTTGGTTGGCATGAACCGCAAACCGCTCACCAACAAAACCACTCTTATAAACGGCGTGTTCATCTCTCTCTCTCTTCTGGTTTGACTTCCAAACACAGGGACTAACCCATGCAGGCAACATGAGGAGGAGTTGGAGAGGGTCTTTTATAGCTTTACTTTCTCTAACGGATTGTGGTAACGGCTGTTATCGTGGTCTCTTCTCGAATCGTCTGTTTCAACGGTTTTAAGGATTCAAAACCCGAAACCGGGCAGAATTTGGTAAGTTTCTTCGTGGTTATCTCATAAATTCCGGAGCAATTATCGTATGCTTCGCGGCTAAGTGCAGTGGCAGTACTTCAAGCTTCTTTCACTTAACAGATAGTGCATCTAACGTGCAATTATTGCCATTTTATTTATTAACAAAGCCATATGTATAAAGTTACAACGGAAGAAAAAGGAGAAGAAGAGAAGGGAGAGAAGGTAACAGTTGGAACGTCCTTCCAGTTCCTCACCAAATTAGCGGTTAGGAAGGAAAATAACGTTTGTAGTCGGTTATTCAGTTCGCAGTGGAGGGGAAGTCAAGTCCACAGCTCCAACTAGTGGGCCCACGGCGGTTGCATCCGTTGAAGGGGAGTTTAACATTGCCACGGTGGAGACGGCCCCTTTTCCCTTACGTGAGTCACTTATTAATCACATTGTTTATTATTTTCTTATTGAGTATATATAGGATTAATTAAAAATATATGAATAACGTATTGAACAAAAAAATTTTAAATAAATAGACAGGGTATTGATTATTTTAATCCTATATTAATAATGCCTTTACAATACCTTTACAACGAATAGAAAAGGCATTTTGGAAAAGTAAGAAAAATTACTCTAAAGTATTTTAATCATTTAAAAAAAAATTATTATTATTAATACTGAAGGCATAAATATTAGAACTCGATTTGAATGCTCGGAGTATGCCAAAAGCTCAGTCGAGAAAGTAATTTAAAAGACAACTCAAGTGATCCATACTATTATCAGAAGTAATTTAATACTATTTCCTGAGAAGTTTCATTCCTGATGACATATATGCAGTCAACAATCGACGCTCATTCAACCAATGAAGCGCGTAAAGGTCACCGTGACAGCCTGGATTTTCTCCACTGTCATGGTTACGATACTGACAAGCAAGCAGATTTGAAGGGATAGGCAAGATAGGCGTCGTTTTCCGGCGAACGAGAAACCGTTCCTGACCTAATTTACTTGTGAACAGGCACGGCAGGTAGTATGGCGTGTTTCAGTTGCAGTTAGGACGGCAACCAATGGGAGCAGCCTTTTTTTTCTTGTCTGGTTCTTAGTTCTTACCCGACTGCAGAGATTGATAGTCAAACTCTTCGGCGGATTCCGTTCACGCAGGTGTGAAATAATGGCACGGACATTGCTTTCAGATCAGACGTGACAACTCCTAAAGTTGGAGGCTAATTGGTTTCATTTAATGTAACGGTTACAACCTCCCTAGTCCCTACTGTAACGGTTGCAGGACACCGTATATTGATGCAATTTGTTACAACTGTTATCCACACGCTTATTGATTGATTGATCATTAAAATATGTGTGTACGCAGTTGACAAAGAGAACAACTATGTACACAACAAGAATTTTTAGAATTTTTTTGGAACTTAATAAGCAGAATGTACACCTTTACTGAAAGAGACATCTTCTTGTATGATGTTCAGGTTTTCTATAGACAAACTCATATTAACAGAGTGATGCTTTTTGTATTTCTATTACATCTAAACATGCAAATTATACAATGCAAAAGACTTCAAGCTCACCTATAAGCTGTCATGAGTTTTTGATGGATTGAAAGCTAAATGCCCCACAGAGATATTGAGAGGCCATCACTGGTGTATCTTGGATTGATCTTTAGAAACAAATTCTGCAGAGTTCAGTATTATTCACATCATTTCTAAATGAGTGAGTGGAAGTGGAACCCAACAGGATTGAAGACTATCATCTCCTTAGAACTTATCTTTTATTTTTCCCCCTTGTTTGTGTGGTAATAAAAAAACTCATCTCCTCATGACCTCTGCTACTGCTTTTATTCTGGCAAGTAGTGGTAATTGTTTCCACAATCCTTGTGCTGGGGCAGGGTGGATCCCTCCTGATGGGTCATGGATCATTCTATACAATTCAGACATAGTAGATCATACCAACTTCCAGCAACGAGGTGTGAGGCACATCCAGAACGACATCAGGCCCCCTACAATTCTTGCTCAGGAATGCATAGATTACATCTATTGCCAATTTCTTGAAAAAGGACGATGATTTCTTTGCCCTTGCATAGGAGTGACCAAGTATATAAGCCACACCAGATTCCCTTGATTTCAGGATCTGTAGAGATTCATCTCTGAGTAGAGGATTTTCAGCATGCCCAATCTCAGATTTCATGACTTTTATATCTGATAATGACTGCACTATATTCTCTTCGTAATTTGGATACATGAACATGGGGCCCAGAACATCAAGAGCTCCTCCAACATCTGATGTCTCAACTTCATGAGATGGCTCGGTCGCCAAATTCAAAATGCTTCCTTCTCCCTCCATCTCTACAAATTTTACAATACCAGATACTAATCTATTCTCAAAATCATAGTCATGTTGTAGATCCTTGTATCCATACCTGACAATGCATCGGAACATTCTGTATTCTTTTGGGCCCACCCTGCCAATGAGAAATCTCTCACCTTCACCAACATAGGGAACTTGAACAGATTTAACACACACAAAAATTAGCACCTGATGGAAAGCAGGCAAGTTTGTCACAAAGTGTCCAAAAACAGCTGGCACTCCTGTTACCAGGTTGGTGTAAACAAGTCCAATTCCAGGGACCCGGACCATGCCAAGGCTGGGCCCTAATGCCAGTATCCTCTCCATTGAAACTTTGTTTTCAACATCAAATTGGTGTTTCTTCAATGTACCATAGTTCCACACATACATTATGCTCATGAAGATCAGAGATAGAACAAGTGGTATCCACCCACCTTCTGGGACTTTGATAAAAGATGCTGAGATGTAAAGAAGCTCAATTGATCCAAAAAACACTAGAAATGCAACAGTGGTGATAATCTTTTGCTTCCACACCATTATCATCACCACAGACATTAGGCAAGTCGTCACAAACATAACAGTAGTAACTGCAAGCCCTGAAAAACAATCAAGGTTAAACCCATGAATATCCACAAAAAGCTTAAAGAGAATGCAAATAAATTTATAAACAGTCATATATAATCAGCGATTTATCTTTGTACCATAAGCATGACCGATCATGTTTGTGTCCCTTAATCCCACCGTGACAGCTAAACAGAGGCACATTAGCATCCAATTAACCTCAGGGATGTATATTTGTCCATAAATTGTACTGGAAGTATGGAGGATCTTCACTCGGGGAAAGCAATTCAGTGCACAACACTGGCTTATCATGGAGAAGGTGCCTGATATTACAGCCTGGCTTCCAACAATGGCAGCAAAAGTAGCCACTATGAAAACCGGCCAAAACACAGCTTCTGCACAATGCAATAGCAACATTAATTCAAAATTGGAACATAGGTTAGCCTTAGTATTTTGGACACTTCCATAAACTCTTGCCTGGTATGGCTTTGTAGAAACTTCTCTGAATATCTCCGTGGTGTCTAGACAGGAATGCAGCTTCACCCATATAAGCAAGAACCAAACAGGGATATACCAGAAATGTGAATGCTAGCTGGTAAATGTAGTTGTAGTATTAGTACACCAAGGTTGCTACAAAATGAATCTATTGATGGTCCTTTTCTATTAACATATTTTCTAATGCTTGAAGTTCCATTCAGACAGTGCATTTACCTTTATTGAGACAGTAGAGAAATGGCCCAAATTAGCAAACATTGCCTCTGCACCTGAAAGAAATTGTTTCAATATAATCAACCAAGTTTACTAATTTCTATAAATTGGGAAAAAGCACCATTAAGACTACATTAGAAGGGAAAAAAAAGTACCAGTGATGGACAGAACTACTCCCCCTAATGACATCCATCCTTCGATTCCAGTGCTTCTAAGGAACTTGAACATGTAAAGAGGAGAAATTGCTTGATATATATGTGGATTCCATCGGAATATGTTATATAAACCAATTCCGCTGATACAGAAAAGCCATGCCGTGACAATTGGTGCAAACATAAAGGCAACTTTATGCGTTCCATGATGCTGGAGAGAGAAAAGTCCAACTAAGATGATGCATGAGATCACCACAACATAATCTGGGAAAGGATAAAGATTAAAATAAAATGATCAAAATTGCTTAGATTCAATGGAAGTATAATTTAAAAAGACTGGGCTAATGAAGCTGCACTTACTCTCATGAAGTTCGGTGATTTTAATTTTAACGCCTGAAACTGCTGAAAGAACTGAAAAGAATATTAACACAAATTGCTTTTATATTCATTTGATTCTTTCAAAGGCAACAAATTCTATGCAGAGTAGGAAAAAATTTGGGAGGGTTTTGTTATGACAAACTTCCTTGAATAAGAGTATATAATGTGTGAACAAAAATCAACGTAATAAAGAAAAGAAACAGTCAATCCACAGCACAAGATATATGTGGTTCACCCAGAAACAGGTTACATCCATAGGCAGAGATGATCTAATACTTGCTCTATAATGAAGATTACAGGTTCAAAACATTCAAGTAAATCAACCCCAAAGACTTAAAAGCACATGAGAACAATTACAACCTAGAGAGTACACCCTTCACAAGAGCCCAAAAATAAGAAGAAACCAATTCAAAATCCAAGTATTCTCCCCGTAATCACATTTTAGTTACAAGAGCAGCCTTGCTGCAGAAAGTGGCACACACACACACACCCAAAAGCCTCTTAACCACAGAAATATCTTCATAAAGAAGGAAACCCTGAATCTCCATCATGACACAATCATCTTGTAGGCTACTTTGTGCCCCTCCCACAAACACCCCCCTCCCATAAGGCTGCCTGCACTATATTGGACACCAACTATACCACCATGCTTTCACTATGAAACTTTTGCACACATTTGTGATTTTTGCTGCCTGTTCTAACATGCTTAATTCTGCATAAGTAAGATTGCCAGACGAAATCATTTGTCAGTTTCACAGGAGTTTTTTTACATGCTTTAACTTCCAAATTCCTTTCTATGAAGTTTCTGTGTTCGGAAACATGTAGATATACGACTATATATGTATAAAATTACAGTGGCATCCATTAAAAGTAACACAAGACAGACTAAACAGTACAAGGATTAGACAAAATCAAGTTACCTGAGATTGCTGGTGTAAGTACACCATCACCAATTGCCATACAAGTTCCCAGTAGAACAAAAATTAAAAGCCCATTACGGAATTTTGGGTGCTTCTCAAGGAAAGATTTCAGTACAGAACTCTGCCATGTTTCTGATAATCCTTCCGTCCCATAGGCAGACAACTTCTCATCTGCAGCTTGTTGATTGGGTAGAATGCATAGTCTTGCATGTCTGCAGAGTAGTGAATACAAAGCAAAGGTACCACCTGCATTAAAAATGAATAGCATGTATATGCTTTTCTTCTTCTCTGGCCAATTCTGAAATATTTTGGTTGGAAATCTAGTCAAAACATACTGGTTAACTATTACACAAAATATCCGGAAGCAGCCCTTAGAAGATGTAAAATAAAGCAGAATGGAATAAGATAAACCAGTAACAGCTCCAGTTAGAAGGCATAAATGTGTGCAAGTGGACTATTGGGAATGTAAGGCCTTATAAGACTGACAGAGTTGGCAATGCAGGATCAAAGAACACAAAGTTTGATTGAAAGTTCTTGATAGGAACGATTAGCAGAAAGACACATGCTGCCTGCCCCAACATGTTGGGCTGAGTGTCTGGTGGATGGAATTAGTACTTAATAACATATCTGACATGCGGAAGGATAAAACTTTGGCAGAAGTACATGGCGCATTAGTTTAATTGCGCATTGCTGAGCATACGATAATTTGTCCTGTGAATATTTCTCCTATTTTCCATCACAGAATTGCTGTAAATATAGGATTAGACCCTGTCATCTCAAGTTTTAGGTTCAAAACAAATAAGTGCCATCTGTTCCAACACGCAACAACAAACTCAAGCCAGTTACCTATCTTTGTAACCAATAAGTAAAACTGGACAATAAGGATGTACCTTCACCATTGTCATTGGCAGACATGACTATGAAGATGTACTTGAATAGAGGGATAAGAGTGACCGTCCATAAGATGAATGACAGCACCCCATAAACCTCCTCATCATTCTCGCGGAGGCTTAACTTCCCAGAGAATGTCGTCTTGTAAACATATAGAGGTGAAGTACTGAGATCACCATAAACCACTCCAAGACTCTGGTAAGCTAGTGTTAGCACGGCCTTGCAGGACACCAACTTCAAGCTCTGGCTCAAGAAAAGGGATCAATTAAAATTCATAAAGAAAGTGGATTGGTGCAATTTTGACTGGATTAATTAGTTCATTAGCCTCATCATAATAGATTATCTTAGAATTCATTATCAAGTATGAATAAACAATCATGAATTGAATGTATTCTCAGCATAAAAAGGACAAGGTCCTGAATTTACACCCTTCTGAGTAATTTCTCACTGAGATTTTTGTCCTCAAATAAGTTGATCCTTTCTGCAGTCACTCCTACGCATGGGCCCTAAGCATTGAATGGTTTTGAATTAAAATCAGAGCAACTGCCTAATGGATTTTAGAAACAACTAACGGTACCCAGAATTGTTCTAACACATGTAACCTTTTTGTCAACCTAACTGTGTAATTTTAAAATATTTTTTAAGCTATATATATTCAAGAGATATGTTAGATTTAGAAAAAGCCTTTTTTGTGTGGTCAAGTTGTTTGGGGCTGAAACTTGGTATGTAAAACGAAAGTACACGTAAGAAAGTGGATTTTGCCAAATAAGAAGCCACGTGTGAAAAACAGTAATCCCTCTCCAAGAATCCCAAATTTAAGTGAAAATGAATTCCGAGAAACTATACAGGAAAAATATGTAATTCTTGTCCTCCATCCGCACCTTTCTACTGCATTTTCTTATACAATTGACACCCACATGCGAGAACAAGAAATCATGGACAGGGAAAAATATAAAAGAAAAACGAATTTCGACCATTGTCTGCTTTGTAGGGATTACGGCAAGAATACAACAGCGAGAAGTACATATGCATTGTTCTGAGTCTCAGCTAGCCAATTTGAATGTGGACCTGGTATCTATTATTTTTACGGAGAAGAAGTTTGATGTGTAGCCTTAAAATCAGAAAACCAAAGTTCTTGACAGAAAATAGAAGTATGGGCTAATACACAGAGAGAGAGAGAGAGAGAAAGGGGAAGCCATTCACAACCCGCAAATCACTAGGAGACCCATTTCACTGCTTACAGGAAGGAAGAAAGAACAAGTTTCCAGCAGAATAATACTTCAAAAATATCCACAAATTGTAAAAGGTCCGCAAGAGAAATGAAAAAAGAGAGAGGGGCATCAACCTGCTCATGGGATCCTTGATCTGACGTTTGTTCTAATGTTCTGGGTATCATGGCTGATTAGAAGACTTATAACAAGAATGAGCGCGCGCGCGAGCGAGAGAGAGATAGAGAGGCTTTGAGCATCACCGGGAAGAATTACGAAGGAAAAGGAAAAGCTATGGCTCAATTTAAAGACCCCCGGAGGGGCCCAAGGTAAGGAATGTAGGAGGGGTGGCAGTAAGTTCTGAGCAGGTTAAAGCGCGCCACCAAGAAGCTAGTAAAGTATGTTAAAAGATGGTGTGAAATGTGTTGAATGCTCTCTTTCTCTCTGTCTATGTAGAACTTTGCAAAGATTTCTCGTTTTGTTGGCAAGTAGGATAAGAGAAGTTCTCGAAAGGCCATTTGGCTTGATCTAGGAACGTTCGGGTGTTCAGCCGCTCCTTTTTTATCGGACTGGCAAGTTAAAACATGGAGATCGGATATCCATTATCCGCTCTCAAGTGCGTTAACAAGAATCAATCTGGTTTTTGAAGATGCCTGATAACGATATCTTATTACTGTGCAATTTTATAAATTTCCTTTTTTGGCTTATTATCTGGTTTTCTTTTTATTTAACTAGAGAAAGCACGTGCACTACTTCAATTAATAGTACAGATTTTTTTTTTAATTAAGTTTTTCTATGACCGGGGGCAGTGTCCGTGGTAGGACCTAACCCTCTATGGTAGGGTCGGACACCATCGCTCAGAACTTGTTCCTCTGAAATTGGGCCAGTATGAACACGTGGAGATGTTGATGATGTGTCTCTACACGGGCGTATCAGTATCATTTGATACAATGATTTCGGATTGAGCCCTAACCCCGAACACCTGTTCCAAATCTAAACCGGGGGTCAGTTCAATCGTACTGCAAGTCACCTGTAATAAAATCGATCAGGCGATAATATGAAGACTAGGGGTTTGGTCTTCGTTTGGGTTCTTGTAAGTGTTTGGAAGCGAAAGCAATTAATGGCACGAAACTCTTTTATTATAAAACCAGCCAATGGCCGTAAGCTATAACAAATAATCCCCAAAAGGAAACAAAAAGCAAGAAGAAAACTGACAAAGTTTGCAGGACCGGCATGTCTTGGTCTTATAGCCGTAATCGGAGTATAAGAGCAGGAGGAAAGGGGCAGCTGTTAACAAAGCCAATTCAGGGGTTCACCTAGAATTGCTATTTAACAGAAAATACGCAAGTCACCTGGCTTGATCAAAGTGAGTCTCGGAACCGACTGCTCGGGATTCTGTAGCCGTGATTGGGGTATAGAATTGCGAGTTAGGGACGGCCTTAACTTACTCTCCGGTGGCAGGGTTCTGGTGTTGATCAGAGTAAACAGGGGTCTAAGGTGTCGCTATAATTGGAAGCAGTGAGAGAAGTCCTAGTTTATCTTTCTAGCTACAGTGTAGGAGACGGGATAAAGATCACGGATGATCAAAATAACATTATAACCGGTTGCGGTTGGATGAATTGTATCCTTGAGCTCTTCGAGTTTGTGCTTTTTATAGCCAATTTTTGACGGTTGTTCAACGTCCTACTCTTGCACGATCTTCATGGAGGCTGGTCATCCGCAATCTTCTGTTCATAAAAGGTAACCGTCCGGCCACGATCTTAAAGTAGTTATTCTCAAACGACCGGTGACACTATCTTTTGAACAACATGAGTGTGGTTTGTTGTATAGGCTTGAGTGGCTTTAATTGAAATCTCGGCCTATATGTATGTTGACGTGGCCTATCTAATTGAACAAAGCCTACGTGTGCTTGTGACATAGTCTTTTTATTTGCAGTAGGCCATGTAGATATCACGTGGCCTTCTCTTATTTGTCGATCTGTACAGGGTGTAAACAGAACTGCAACCAAATTGTTGGAGTTTATGTCTTCCCAATATCCTCCCCTTTTTTGCTTCTATGCTTATATAGGTATATTATCTGTCTGTACTGGCTTGAGGCCTTAGTTTTTGTAACAATATTTTCATCTAATAAAGAAAGAGCTTAGCGCTGCTTTTCATAAAAAAACAAAAAATGGTAGGACCTAACCCATGGGAGAGCGGTGTCCAACAAAGGGTAGAGGGCCAAAACTTTAAGTTTTGAGACAAAATCCTCAAAGGCCCTTTTTTTCCAGCACCACAACATAGGTTTCGAGCTGAGGCGTTGAATATGAATAATCTCAAAGGCCTTACCATTAGGACATTGGCATCTTCATGTGTCTTGTTATCTATTTGACATAAAATAGCTCTTAGGGTGAATTTGCCAAACATTATCTTTTCATCTCATTTTCAAGAACTAATTCTCAAGAACTTGCTTCTGTTTTTAGAAACTATTGCCTTGTAAGATCTCAAGCCAAAAATACAAATCTAAAGTTCGAACTTAAAAGCATACATATTTTTTTTTAACAGGAAAACATAATTCGAACTTAAAATCTTATTTAGGGATTCCTTGTTATCCATATATTTCCCCTAAGTTCTTATGTTAGATACTAAAAGTCTGCCTTCAGTGCCTCTTAATTTTGAAAAGGGATTTTCCTTCTTTATTTGCAGGACTTAGAAAATGTTAAATATTTCAAAAATTAGTATTTTACATGAGAAAATCAATTATATAAGTATTAATAAGGACTATGTGCGATGAAAGTGTCCATGTCCACCCAAAAATAGCATATATCTATAACTACATGATGCTACTAATAGTAGGTGCATGCCCACAAGACATTTTTTCTTCCAGTTCGATAGGTTTGATGCATGTCCTAATAAAAAATTTAAGTTGATAGAGGCAACTTTAGGGAGAACTTATAAGCTTGTATAACTAAACGTCTGCTAACCTTATCATCACTCTTGTTAATTTTCATTAATTTATGTGTGGTTGAAGAAAATAATAACGATACATTATTGTTATTATTTTATTAAACACAATTCTTGTCTTTTTAACATAAAATATGTAAAAAAAAAACGTATTATTTATCAAATTATGAGTAATGCAATCACTGTTGACTAACTTCATATAGTTTTTTTTATCTTCGCCTTTTTTCCTCCAAAAAAGGCAATAAAGTAATCTGTTACAATTAACTGAAATAAGATTACGGTTTGACCATTGTAAAACCTCCTTATATCCTTTTTCTTCTTTCTTTCTACTGTTTCTTGATGGTTGGTTCCTGTTAGAATTGATTCAGACTTTTAAATAATTTCTCAACACTTACCTTTTTTGGTAACGTTCTCAACATTTACTTAAGAACACTTTCTTAAACAGAAGGGTGTCAAAAACCCAGTATACGTGGGGCCAGAAGACTGTTATGTCCGCTTCAACTCGATGGGCCCAATAAGATTCTTCTTATCTTTTGTTGACACTGTCATCAATTGAGAAGAGGAATAGACCTTATGAGCTTTCTCCATCTCCTCTTGTTTTCTTCTTCAACCCATTCTGTTTTTATGATAAGATGCTTCTCCCCAACTAACATGAGATTTGCGGCCCAATATTTAAAGTAAGAGATCAACATAGAAAAAAGTGAAAACAGACCTTATGACTTTTTCTTTCTGCTCAAATCATTGGACTCCGCTCTTACGGATGTTCCGTTAATTAAACAAACACCTGGCGGGCAAGAAAATACGGTGATGAAGTCTTCTTTCCCTAACAAATATAAAAAACTTCACATCCCTGATGCCTCCAAAGGACGATGGGACCATCTAATATCCCCTTAAACCCTCTTTTATTCAGTCGGTAACGCTCCCTCTAGCACCGTAGTGAGCAAGCCTCGAGAAAGTTAGCTGGGGATGTAGACGACCATCTAATCAAAGCACGTTGGGTGGGATGGGGACAACGGTTTGATGACCATCTAGTCAACTCAGGTCGTGTGGAATGACAAACTTAGGGCAATTTTTCTCTCCATTCAGAGCCCGGCAAATGGGGTTCGACGTGAACTGATCTGGAAATCAAACACTAGAGGACAGCCCTTCCTCCATTTTTCTACAACTAAACAAAGTACAGGGGGCATCGGCGGAGCCACAGCAATCTCACATTACGATCACCATTATTAATATGATAGCTACGAAACTTACGGGACCACCCATTTGAGACATCAATAGGAAAGACCCAAATGGTAGCCAAAACAAGTTCCAAAAGTTGATGTATCACCCACAGGGTATGGATCTTGGACTATTCTATGTACGTGCACCACCCACATCACATCAAAATGGCAGCATTAAATGATTCACTTTCATGTCCATCTTGGATTTGACATCCAAAATTCTGATCCATCTGTTCTAGTTTCACAGTCAAGATGTGCTAATCGTTTGATCACAAAGCATAAGCTACAATGGATGCTGGGTTAGACGCGGCTGTATGTAAATCCTGCAATTTCCTCGCTAGTGGCTTCGCTTATTACCGAACACTCAAGTCACACGAGGAATATATGGTAAAAACTAAGGATGATTGAGAGCACAGGACGTAAATAGGCAATTTGATGGAGAGGACAGCATTTAGAAGTACATGCACACGAGTAACTGGGTCCAGAGTTATAGTTGTTCACAAAGGAATAAATAAAAGAGCAAGCCCTTGCAAATAGGAAATACAAAGGCGTTTGTTGGCTCATCAGGTATTGAAACCCCTATGATTATCCTGATGTGGACGATGAAAAGGGGTTGCAGATGATTAACCTTTGTTGACTCATTAGCTATTGAAACCCCTATGATTATTCTCAACATCGGTATGCTGTGTTGTTTGGTTAGTATGGCTGCTGGTATGTTGTGTTGTTTGTTGTTTGTTGTTTGCTGGTTAGTATGACGGCTGTTAATCGAAGGTTTTTTTGGATTTCTGGCCGACCCTTCCGTGTGGAGGGTTTTGTTGCAGTAGCATTTTACCAGTGGGATGAAGTTTCTTGTATTAATTTTTATTTATGTTTATAGTTGGTCTAGAAAGGTTTTGTTAAGGGAAAATGCCGTGCTGTATTTATTTAGGTTTTGTAGGTATTGGAGGGCCTCAACCCATATAGTCCAAGTGCAGTTCTGTGTTTGGATGTGTCTTGGTTCACTAAGCACTCTTTTTCTGGCTATCTCGTCTTCAACGAAGCCTTTTCTCCTGTTAATGGGATTTACAATCCATGTTTCGACAGACCGACTGTTAGAATTTACCCCTATTCTTCAAGTAGTTTCATGCTGCTTCAGCGCAGGGTTAGACACCATCGCTCGGAACTGCTACAAGATTATTGGGGTTTATGTCTCCCCAATATCCTGACCTTTTTTGCTTCCATGCTTATATGGGTATATTATCTGTCTGTACTGGCTTGAGGCCTTAGCTCTTATAACAATGTTTTCATCTAATGAAAAAAGAGCTTAGCTCAGCTTTCCATAAAAATAAAAAGAAAAAGGAAATACAAAGGCGTTTTCACAAATAAACTTTATTAGACCACGGCAATATGCACAAGAAGTTCAACCTAGTCTACTCGATACATCTTAATGAACTTCCAATCAAGTTCTACGAGTAAAGAAACTGAGTGGTACAACAAGAACCACAATATCCCTTACTGCACAAAGTCCTGTTCTGGCATCCCGTTCTGCTAAGAACGATATCTTTAGTTATGTTATGTACGTTTAAATTACTTTCAACAAGCTCCATTAGTGTCCTCTATTTTCCTCTCATCCTTTTTTATCCTTCCCTGACGCCTAGTGGGCATCTCCCTTGGTATTGTTCAATGATCAAATTAAACCATTTTATCATACCCTTTTTTTTATTTCTTATATTAGATTTCATTCCCCACCTTTTCTTGGTTTTCCAATTTAATATTTTAAAGTGAAAAAATAAAGAATATCCTATGCAGGCACTTTTTTTAGCCAAAAGATACCCATATAAAGCATTTAGATTATCCTCGGGTCCCAACTTCGCTAACCCCACATTTTAAAGATAATTACCTGTCCATAACAAATGCAGCCACCCGTAGGATCCTTTAAAGTTCATCTCAACAACCAGGGCACTAAGTGGAGTTAGCTGCTATCCAACTGCTGTCCAAATGTAATGTCACCTTTCCATGGCGTATTTTGGCTATTCTTACAGAGATAAAGATGATTTGCAAAGAGTTTCAAGCTATTGTTTTCACTCATAGATGTCAGGAAGGCAATCAAGTGGCTGATCTCTTGGCCAACTTCGCCATTGATAACTTTTCGTGTACTTGGATTAGATCTCTCCTTGCTTTTATTTCCTTGTTACTTCGGGCTGATGCCTAGAACATTTCATTTTTCAGGTCTTAATATATGTTTCGTTTCCCACCAAAAAAAAAAAAAAAAAAAAAAAGTGGAGTTAGCTGAGCCAGATCCTAAGAATTTGGGGCTCCACACAAAAATGTAAACCCAAGGCTCCTACACTCAAAAATGTTCCGCAGCACATCAGTACCATGGCACTATTTCATAGCGTCTCCTTGATGCTCCCTGCTTTGATTTAGGAGAAGACTATGACCATGCTCCTTCGAGACTAAAGATTTTATGTGCTAAAAGAAATTCTAAAATAATATTGTAATGTCACGATTTGCATCTCTGATATAAGCATAAAAATGATGTTTTGTAGTCATACGACCATGATATAATGCGATGATATGACTAACCTGAACTCTGGCTGAGCAGGGCTTCTGCAATCCTACTTTATTTGGGCTTCGGACCAGCAATGAATGATGCTGCGCAGACTGAAACATAAACCCAAGGCTCCTACAGCAAAGAAATTTTCCACATTTCCTATTCACTTGAGATCTCTATATAACTTGAGGGTGCATCAAAGATATTTCATATTTCCATATGAACTGCTTAACTCAAAAAGGAGTAGACATACAATTCCATTTCGGAGAGACTTTGTATGCCTTGGCCCTCATTAGCAAACCCACCCATGTTATAGAAGCCATAACCCATAAACAAATGCCAGAACAAATAAACAATACTCAGACCATCCTAAACAGTATACCCTCACAAAACTCATTTTAACATCAAAGGATGAGAGACTCCACATGCATTTGATGCCAGACAGTACACCAACCAAAGATCCAAAACATGCCATTCTTGCTCAAATATACCAATCCAACCAAATGCTGCCCCCTTCATTATATCATAACATGTGCCAAATGAAAGACCCTCAACTTGACAAAACCACTAGGAACCAAGGTTTACAATTTCGGTACAGGGACCCCAACGATGCGTTTCGATGGGGGAAATCGTTCTGGGTGCATCTCCAACGACTCACCGAAATTTCGACGATTTGTCACCGACACGGAGCGGCGTGCCGAGCGGCACGGACGAAACAGAAAAAAAATTATTTTTTATACGTGAAACAGAGCGGCGTGCCAACGAAATTTCCACCGGCACAAAAAAAAACCCCGATTTTTGCCTTTTAAATTTTCCGCCGTTTCAGCGGCACGCTTTCGTTTTAGCCGATGGGCGGCACGCCCACCGGCACCGAAACGCAGAACCTTACTAGGAACATAGAATACCGTATGACAACTCCCAGTTTGCTCCTGTTCTAAACTGAGGATTCCCCTTTCTTTTCCTCTGTTTTTGCCTGTTTAATTTCAACTTCCTTCTGACCACTAACAGGGTTGCTTCCCCCAATATTCGCCTTCCCTCCTTCAATTGCCTTCTCAGCATTCTCAAGAAAGATAATAAAATCAGACTTTGATGGTTCACGCCGATCTTTAGTGTTCTCGATTGACGCATAACCAGCCGAAATTTGCCCCCCTCTTTATTTTTCAAAAGCTCCACAGTCCCAACACCTCTCTCTTTCCATTGGTTGCCTTCTTCATCGAAGCGATAAAGTTTTGATTTCCTGCAAAACGCAAGCCGATAGACGGTCAACAAACGAAAACTGTAAGAAGTATCAAAATCCCTAAAACCACCTGAACGAAATATAATCTACAAATCGAGCACGCAATCTCGTACAGATCGAGGATGGCGAGCTCTTCTTCTTCAACGGTGGCGACGGCAACTTCTTCCAGCTTTTCTATAGGAGAGAAGCCCATGGCTCCCTTGGATACCATGGCTCCCTTGGATACCGAGGGAATGCGAGAAAAGATATGTGAGAAAAGAAAAGTGAAATAAAAGAAATTGAAAAGTAGTTTTCTTGATACTGTTTGGATGTTACAAGAAAATTTTATAGTTTTAATTGAAAATCTATAATTTTGTGTTTGGATAGCGAGAAACTTAATAGAATCCTGAATGCAATTTCCAATTATACCCTCACATGTATGCATGGCCTTGACTTTGTTTTATTGTTAAATAGTAGCTAGCATAAATGTCCATTATTTAAATCATTCTCGTTGCTATAATGAGTACATGGCAACCATTTTGACAACATGGTTGCCGTGTTACAAAAGAAATTTCAGAGATACAATTGGATTAACATCTCAAAAGGAATATTACCTTGGAGAACCGTATGCATGTATATTAGAATGTCAAAAATACAATATTTTGTATTTGTTGGAATGGTGATCCTGTTGAATAGAATGGTCAAAGATAGGTGCTAACTCCAAGTGTCTTAAGTAACCAAATAAGCCCTTCTTGATGTAGAATGAAGCAAACTCATTTTTAGTGTCCATTAGCGTATAAATCAAATTGAGCCGCTCTTTTTTTTTTTTTTAATCACTTTTTCCCCATCTCTGTACCTGGTCAAATAGAAGGTTTGAATGAAGGTAGACTGTTCGGATTTTGCCACCCCTAATGTGGATCTGAAATTTTTTGACTGTAAAATGAACAAAATTGTTGAAGTTGATCATAAAAATGGATATAATTATTTAAGTAAATTAATTAAAGAGAAATGATAATCAAGAAATATATCAAAGGATATACTATGCAATATTAATCTTACAATTGCATGTTCACAAGGCTTCTTCTTCATTCCATAAGCCTCTTTAAACACAAAAACAAAAATCTAAACACTGCCCAATTACATCCCTCGTACTATCAGGAAATTGACGACCATAAAAGTTATAAGATAAGACAAGAGAGAGAGAGACCACATAGTGCGAAGTTACCCAAGAACCCAAGAAAGAAGGAAAATAACTAATAATAAATCAATCCTCTTAGCTACCTCTCGAGAAGACATCAAGGCCTTATAAATCTCAAAAACAAATCTGCTATCTAAGTTATCATAAGCAGAAAACATTCAAGATTGCTGAGGCTTTGGAGGAATCTTAGCTTTGAAGAAATTCCCACCAGTCATTGGCACTACATTGCCAGCTAAATTCAGCATCATATCTACATAAGCATCCCACAGCCTTGAAAGAAGCTTCATCGATCGGTGACACCAACTTGAAGAATCGCAGCTTCAGAACCACTCTTATCCTCCAAGACCTGCTTTTGTTCCCCCCAAACCTAGTCACTTCCATGTCTTTGGTAATTATTCTTCCTTCCCCCTTGCTGTTGCCATTACCATATGTTACTGAACCAGTCTAAAACATATATAATCCATAAATCTCAAAACATCATGAAATCCTCAGAATTTAAAGAAAAGGAAAGAATAGAATTAACACACTACTTCAACAAGCTTTGTCAAACTAAAAAACATGTTTAAGATCATAATGAAATATTCCAATCAGCAAGCAAGCAAGAAGAAATAACAAAACTTTATCTTGAACAGATTAAGAAGGCAATGCCTGAAACACATTTGCCACTGTCTACAGTTATTAATAAAACAGAGATGATGCATGGATACCATCATCAGAACATTTGCCACTATCTACAGTTTGGAAAAAAGAGAAAAATAGAGATGATGCCTGAAATCAGAACATAAACCTTGTTGGTTGAGTAGATCCATAAAAATAGTTGTCTGACATGCTTCTAAAGCAAAATAATTGCTCTGCAAATATGCCTTTACACACAGCTTGAACAACACAAATATCAAACAACTACCTCAAGCAATGGATTGAGAGACAACAATTTATAATACTAAGCTTTTGAATATAAGGAGATCAAGGAACTAGCTTATTGAAATTCAAATAACTCACTGATTAAGGCTTTTACATGTTCTCAAGAAGTGCATGCATTCTCACATGACACACCATAACCAAGGTACAATTCAGCTAGAAGCTTACAAACTAGTTCCCCAGCTGAGGGTGACTCAATCAATGCTTTTATAGTGCAGAAAACAAGATAGGCTAAGCCAACCCAAGCTTTCCCAACTTAGCTTGGCCCTGTAAACTTGAAGGCTCAAGCTAGGATCAAGCTCATTAACATCCTTAGGCTCTAGATTGGCTTATCAAACCACAGCTTAGTCCAAAATTATGAGCAGGTCATATGAACCTAAGGTGTATTTAACCATAAATCTGCAGAACCTATGATTGAGGTATACATAAAGTTAACACATTAGGTGAGCTGATCTTTAACTGAGTTGTGCACGCCGAAGCTCAACTCACACTTGTTAACTACATGATCACAAAAAAAAAAGTAAAGAAAAGAAACCTCAAGCTTCGCTCATGTGAATGGAGTCAGAGGTAGCTTTGCTCACTAACAGCCCTAGTGATTTGGAAGTGACAAAACTAGGTCACCTTATTTAAATATGGAAAGAATTCATTATCTTTACTTCTCATTTTCTTTTCTCCTTTTTTCCATACCCACATCCTTTCACAAATTAAGAGAGGAAATTAGGTTCACATTTGACCACAAAAATTTTGAAATCGGTGAGTGCAAGCAAGTCTTCGCAGGCTAGGAGAATAACATTCTGGTCTAGGATTGATTCTCAATCCTGCCTCCAGAATAACGAAGGATTTCCACGACAGCAAGGATTCCTGTGGGCTGATTCATCCATCGTTTCCTAGTTTGAGACGAAATATTGCAGCAGAAATACGAGTCACAGAGTGTAAAGGCTGATGAAATTTCGCAACAGAGGAGAAAAAATCACAGGATAATCCAACCTAACCATTAGATAGGCTAAGCAAGTATATGAAATCTTCTCATCAAGGAAGCAGTGCGGGAAAATTGAGATTCACGACATTACTTGTTGACATTCAAATGACGCAGACAAATAGAAGGATCTGCGAAAAAATGTATCAAAACTTACTTGTTCACAGAAAACCCTTCAACGATTTGCTTCTCTCTTCTCACCTTCTTCAAATTTTCTACCAATAGACAGATTAGACGTCAATGGAGAAAGCTTTGATGAAGCCAATCGTCAATGGAGTATATGCTGTATTTGCCAGAGAAGATGTTGTTGATGAAGCCAATCGTCAATGGAGTCCCTCAAAAGATGAATCGCAGTTGAAGATAACCATTATCGAGAGAAGGGAGGGCATCTTCGGTATGTCGTGTGCATTGCATTTTAGACGAATCCGATTATTTGTTGCACGAAAAATATTAGGACGGTTGCCGTCCTTTTTTAATCTCAAGAAACCGTGGGGCCCACTGTTTCTCATTATCGAAACGCATCTCAGATCCAAGAAAAGGTTATTTTCTTTCACTTCCTCGCATTCTCATGGTATGCAAACAGAGCCCATGGGAAAATGAATTTGCTTGCATTCTTCGTCAGGAATTTGATTTCTGTTTTGTCATCTAGCCTGAACAGTGAGATACGTGTTATGCATATAGCTACAACGATCATGAACCCTACAGGTAGACACCTTTTATTTAGTAGTCGATTTAAATGCGTGGCATCCCAACTCCTAGATGCGTATTGAAGCCTTCTTGGCCCAAATTTTTTTGCTTTGCCGTCCAATGCAATGAAAATATAAAAATTATGAAACAGGTACAAGGGCAGTGAACAAGCGATGATGTGCTTCACATACATCACCAGCCAGATACGCTATAAACATCACATTAGACTCAATATCAAAAAGGTGGATCCTAAACAGCTTAAAATCAAATCAGATACACAGAACACCAAAATTGAAACAATCTCATTCTTGAGACGCAGCACCATTTTCTGTTGCATCCATCGGCTCAGCCTCAGCTTCACCTGATTCCTCAGCTTTATCACTCTTCTTACCTGCGTAATATATAAGTTGAGTTCAAATGGTAAAAATTTCAAAAGTTTGTATAACCAAACCAAATCAAACACAGAATTAACAATTCACATAGATGTACTGCAAACCACAAGCTTATCTACCGTTGTTTCACCAACTTTACCTGAGACATAAACATAACCAGCCAAGCACAAAGCGAATGACAGGTGTAACTGATTTAAAAGATGGTGCTAAATACCACCCCTGTAATGATCTTATAATTTCCCTTTCTTAAAAGTTCACACATCAACATACCTTTCTTCTTCTTTCCTCCACCTTTCTTCTTTGTTTTTGTGCCCAAAGCTAGCCATGCTTTGATTTCAGGTTCATTGTCTATCACCTTTGTAGGCTGCAGCTCCTGTAAAGGATGGGATGTGATTCGGTCCGACCCGTTCGGCATTAACAAAACTGTGAACTTGATATGAGCAACCAAATCACCTGAAAAACCAGAGAACCCATGTTACAGATTGGGTATAGAATCACAACAGATGTAAAACCACAGAGAAGAAACATCAGGAAATGTTTCTTGATTGCTAAACGGCTTCATACAATAGATACGTATGAAGAGAGAGGATACATCAGCGAAACAGGAAAAAAAAAGCAGGTCCTAAGGAACCCAAAAAGAAAACAGCAACACAAACAATACTTCACATATCCATGCAACTATAACAACATATCACATGATGTTGACTATGTCTCCCCTAAACACATCCTGGGAACATTAGGGGCTGCAACATGTCTAACAGAAGATGCTTACCGGGTTTTTCATGAAGAACAGGATATGGCTGCAAAAGATCATGGTTCACACATTCCACTAACCCTAGCCGTGCTCTCTTCTCTTCCAAAGCCCTGTTGTGGACAAGATTAAAATGAGAACAAGGCAAAGCAGGCCGACATATTAAAAATATCTGCCACAGTAGCAGGAAAAAAAAATTGAAATATTAGTGAACCTTGCTGTGAATGGCATGATTGGGAACTTCTGATTAATTTCACTGAAGATGAACCTAGATGATTTCATCTTTAAGTGATAATTCTTGTCCACAGCTCTCTTATAAATAGTTGTTTGCTTCTCATCTAACAGCTTCGGCTGCAATTCAGTTTCCAGGCTTACAGATAAAATATACCAGGCAAAAAATTGACAATAATGATGTTGGAATCAATAACAGATGCATACCTTGCCATCACCTGTACTGGTTATTATATCAACTGCATAGACTTCATTCTCCTCAAACTCAGCATCATCAACTCTTGTCTCAGGACTAGAGACACTAAGTATGACCTTGTTCCCATCAATGACAAACTGCTTTATCTGGTGGCTAAGAACACCTTCAACAATTTTGCAATCATATGCAGCAGCAACCTTTTGAATAGCTTCTGTTACTTCTTTATTCTGCCACAGATATAGGGAGACAATAAACAATGAATTATGATATCAAGAGATTTGTAACAAGGAAAGCATTTGATGGTAAAGCAACTAAGCAATAACTTTCTGAACACTTGTTCCTCTCATCACTTGAGGCAAAGTAGCTACATACAATCAATGAAAAAGAACTTTACTCTAAATGCTTGCTGTAATAGCTAAGTGACAACAAACAAATGAATCAATCCCAAACACCCAACACTAGAGCTTTTTATCTCACATCCGGTACATCAATGTCCCTCAAAAGCTGAGATATTGCCGCGGACTAGTTACTGTCTCCAACACTCACTTTTGTTAACCTATTTGCAACATCATTAGCAAACCATGGCACTTGGTTGAACAAAATTTTCAATCCATGAACCAAGGAACTAGCTAGCAAGATCCTGATGCCCCCATGGACCATACTTGTTCAACCATATGATTGTAGCAGCACCTCCCCCCAAAATTGCAAGCAATGACTCAAAAAGAAATATATAGAAAAAAAACAAAAACAAAAACCAAAAAGAAAAACAAACAAAGAGAGAGAGCTCGTCTTCTAACCTGACTTATTGATATTTATTTGGAAACCTTTCAGCCGAACCCGGTATTCGTATCCAAATTTTGGACGCTTCTCCCCATATCCTAACATTTAAGGGTCAGGTGAATTTAACTCCTAGACACATACCTGCGTGATACTCATACCTGAGTCCATATGATATAGCCTGAAATCCAATCATATAAGTAAGGAGCAACCCTATGAGAAATACCAAGAGCTTAGCATGTCTTAGGCCCACAAAGTGCAGTTAGAACCATTCCCGTATGGTCCCTGAACACCCCACTGACTCCTGGAGGCCTTGCTTATCCTTAAGAGCATTCATCAATTTTAACTTTATTGGACCTTCTATAGGTGGCTCCCACTAACACACAAGACAAGCCCAAAGATGGTGCTGAAAAGATAATAGTATCCAAACAACTCATTAACTCTGCCTCAGCAATATGACTCAACATAACTTCAGTCACTGAAGTTATGATAATGCATGGCCCAAGAACCCTATGCTGTCCTTCTCTTTTGGAGATGGTCCAAGGTGTTAATTTGGTCAAGCATCACAGTCTATATGAAAACCTTGATCTTGGGGACAAGGAGATGTATTCATAAAGATGGGCCATTGTAAGGAGATCCTCCTTATGCAACTGACAAGAGAAAGAGCCCGGAGACTCCGGACACCAAAATTGGATATCAAGACAGTTAGTATCTAAGAAAACATCATGGGGTAATTCAAGAATAGTAGTTAACTAACCCAGGAGGGTGCAATTCCCTCCTCAAAATGAGATTCCACTTTAAGCCAGAGAGAGAATGAGAGAGGATATCACCAATAAAAGCATCAGCAAATGTAACAATCCAAAAGCATTCGGGAAATTGAGAGGATAGTACAGCTTGCCCCCACCATAAATCATGCCAAAACTGAATTGTTGTTCCTGAGCCAACCAAAAGTTAAAACAGGAATAGAAAGGGCCAAAACATATTTCCAAGAGCTAACTGCTGTTATGCACCTTCTCCCATTAAAACTCCACAATTCTTTGAACGGCAATACTTACTATTAATAGTATCACACCAGAGATTATGCCTTCCATTGTTGAAGAGCCAAAGCCATTTACCCAGTAAAGAGCAACTCCGGATGAGGTTGCCTATATTAATCTCTCTCTCTCTCTCTCACACTACTTCTATACACTATCTGCCAATTCAGTAGATGATATTTCTTAAAGACCTCCACCCTCCCACAAAAAAATTTCTCTGAAGTTTCTTGATGAGATAAACAACTTGATTGGATATCCTAAACACCTGACATATGATAGAACAGAAGGTTTTAAAGGGCTGATTTTGTTAGGTTAACTCTCCCTTCTAGTGATAAATAATTCTTTTTGTATGTAGCCAACCACCGTTTCTGAGCTCTCTCAACAGGTGCCTAGAAAGATAGTGATCAAGGGATAAAGCCTAAAAGTAAACCCAGACAAGAAAGGAATCAATGGCCAACACCGCACCATAACTCCCTGCTACACTCCCAACTTCATCCCCTTCCATATTTAGACCTACTACCACATGCTTTTCCAATCTTACTTTTAATCCAGATACGATTTTGAGCATTTCAATCATGCTCCTCAAACCCACTGACCGCCCCACTTTAGCATCCAAAAAATGATAGTCATCAGCAAACTGAAGATGGAACACCAAAGTGTTACTTAACCAAATATGAAAGCCTGTGATCACACCTCTGTTCTGAGATATTCCCAAAAAACCAAGAACATCACCAACTCAAGTAAACAGGAAAAGAGATAAACCCACTGATTTCCCCTCTTTAGCCTCCAAAAAATGATAATGTCATCAGCGAACTGAAAATGGAAGTGACACCATGTTACTAAACCAAATATGAAAGCCTGTGATCATACCTCTGTTCTGAGATATCACAAAAAGACCAAGAACGTCACCAACTCAAGTGAAAAAGAAAGGAGATAAAGGGTCCACCTGTTGGAGGCCCCTCGAAGAAGGAAAGAATCTTATGTCGTACCAGTCTCATACGAAGAAGAACCGAACCTTGCTCCCACAACCCCCCTTCTTATCCAATTCCTCCACCTAGATGCAAAATCCTAACATTGTAGCACCAAGTCCAAGATTTCCCCCACAATTTTAAGCCTTTTCCAAGTCCAACTTATAGGTAATACGAAGCTCACTAGATCGGATGAAAGACTCAACACAATCATTTGCTACTAAAAACACAATATAATATCTGAGCACCTCCAATAAAAGCGCAATGGTTGGGGGACACTAACCTGGGTAGAATCCTTTTATATGAACCGGTAGCACCTTAAAAATGATTTTGTAGAGGTTAATGACTAATAGGGCTAAAATCTTTGATTTCCACCTCCCCCACTTTCTTGCAGACAAATTCTAGGAACATAGCCTTTTTATTTTCCCTGCTGATAACTCCAAATATATAATATTTATGAAAGACCTGCATTAGACCCATCTTTATTGTGTCCCAATTATTCCAAAAGAATTCCATTGTAAATCCATCTGGACCAAGAGCTTTGTCTACAACTAACTCATTCAATGCCAACTTGACTTCATCCTCATGAAAGGGTGTCTCCAGCCACACATTCCATGCCCTATCTAACCTGTATTCCTCTTTCTCGTTTAAAAAGAATTTTACTCCTTGTCTGTTTTGTAAAGGTTTAGAAATTTGTTAGACCATGAAAAATCACCTCCATTTTTCAGTTTACCTTCCACTGATCACCAGCTTTGAAATCTTCTGAAAGAATTGTGTTCCCATCTCCTCCTTTGATCCAAATGGCTCTATACTTTTGCCTCCACGAGATTTCTTCCTATTTGTGGATATCAAGCATTTCTACCCTTAAGCTGTGTCTCCTTATATTAATAATATAATTCTCATTATCAATCCCACAAAAGAAAAAAAATTTCCACCTATGTTTCAGTATCCCAATCAGAATCACAGAAAAACCCCCCCATTCTTATATTAGTATAATGTTTCAATTGTATGCAACAAAAAAAGGTTCTTGTTTGAACAAATCAAGCAGGAATATGAAGAAATCAAAGGCCAGAAACCCATAATTTCATGCACGAGAACGTATAATTTGACGTAGCCAAAACATGCCTGGACAAAACTACATCCTAAACATGTCCGGCTTTATAAAATTTGGGCAGGTTTGCTAGATGGGCCTAAGAAACAGGCATTGTCCAATTTAGGTGGGGCAGACCCGAAATGAGTACTGCCAGACACAAACTGTCAACCAGATTAACACGTCTATACTGGGACAAAATTTGGATTAAGGTTTCTACTGACAAGCACGCAACAAATCAGCAATTTCTAACCTGTAGATAAATTGTCTTGTAGCACAGTTATGTGCATACATAATTTGGTTATTCATGTAAGTAATGCATAAAATTGTGTTGTTCATCTTAATTTTGCATACTAATTATTTTTAAGGGGAGATCAAACAATTTAGGTGGGTATGGGCAGGCTATGGTAAAGCATCAATCCATCAATACCAAATATTAACATGACACATTGCCAACCTAAGCCACATGTTTTAGTAACACAAATAAAAAATACGAAAGACCATACCATGTACAAAATAAATAAAAAGACAATATTCCAGTGTAGGTTCCACCAAAGTAGGCACTTGGAATGGTGGACTAGCAATATACCTAACCTTCAGCATCTCTAAACTAAGAAATTGTGCTCAAACTCAAGTCCATGTTCTTATGCTGGCATCCCAAGGTTTTTACCATCGTACCAAGTGATAGTCCAAAAATAAACAAAAAAAACTAGTACTAGACTTGATACTAGCCAAAAGACTGACAACAAATAATGGTTCAGTTAGACTTCAGTTCATTAGTTTTTGACAGGTATTCATATTTTCAATACACTGTAACCAGCTCTAATCCTCACGTTTCAACCACATAATTAAATAACCAACAAGAAAGACACCAAGCAGGTAAAGAAGCAATGAATAAATAATATTTCACTGTACAATTACGTATGACAAAACTCACAGATTTCAGTATATATGCTCTAAGTAATCCATATTTGTAAGGTAATGAAGAGCGCCTATCAGAAAGTAATGCTGACAGCTACTACAATATAAAATTCTTCCTTTTGAGGAAGCAGTAACATTAGACAACTTCAACTTCATCATACAAGATATATGTTCTCCACAAAGAGAGATGAGCAAGATTAGCTGGTGCTTGACATAAGTAATAACAATTTGGATATAGCGAAAATATGTAATAACAAAAGCAACACCAACTATTTAGCATAATAATAAACAACAAGCCAATCAAAATACACAAAAAATAGTATCAACTAAGAAAAGGAGACGGCAAAATTTAATTCCTACCATTAAAGATAATCCAAACAAAACAAAAAATAAACACATAAACAACACTGGTTGGATACTAAAAATTCAATGCTTACCATTCATCAATAAAAGAGTACACAATAACTAAACCAACAAAAAAACTCTTCACATATAATAGAAAATAAAAAAATTTCATAAATAATCCTGTCTATAAGTAAATTCTGTAGTAGCATCTATGCAATTAAAAATAAGCCATCAAACTAGAAAACCATGATTTCTTATTACTATATATTGCACTGGTAACATTAAAAGCAAACATGTCATATTATAATTTACGAAGTGAATTTATCAAGAGTATATAAAACCTTAGAGAAAATGACCATAAATGCTGAAGGCACACATACTATACATATACAAGAAAAAACATTTCACCAGTTACTTGCTTATCCAAACTCAGAAGGCAACAAAAAGAAATTGACCAACACTGGGTTATGAACAACAAACAAAAAATGAATCAATTAAAAATATGGGGAGAAAGTAATAATCCAAAATACCTTAGCTGTAGCCAAGACATAGGTGTAGCCAAACACAGTATCAGAATTAGAGAAAAGAGAAAAACAGGCAGACACAAAGTCACCGCAAAGAAGTTGCCACTTCCAAATTTTATCTAAGAATCTCTTCAAAATTTCAAGCTCCTTCCATGGCAACACTTTTTCAATACAACTGCAGACAACATGCCAGCAAGGGCATCATAGTTTTCACTTTTCCAATAGGATAGCCCAAATGGGGACAGGTGGAGACTACCAAAGAGATGCTTTATGTAAAGATGATGTAAGACGAGGGGTGAACAACTCGTAAGAATACAATAATCAAAGAAAATGGAAAAATACAAACACAATTTTGACCACTGTCTTCTCAAACATGATCCATGTGATAATAAATAATGAGATCATCACATTTTATTTGTCTAATACTCAATTACTGATTCTCAGGCAATAATTCAACCACCTTAAATTTCCTCGGGTTCACGTGAGCAAAAATTCCTATATTAAAATTCCCTTTGATGGCCTTGAGAAGTTTCCTTCGATTCTCAGATTTAAATTAAAGAAGACCCACATACTGAATTCTACTCCAATTATAGAAATATTATCATATACATTTCTAGCCATGTAATTTCCCAGACATAATTTAGTTATTTACAGAAGGTTAGATTGCCTTCGTCATATGCACGATTACAAAGCTGAATGGCATAGCATCCCTTTAACACACTTTCTTTCTTGGTAAGTGATGATAACATGTATTACGAGTGTAAGAGCAGAGAAATACAAGAGTAGCATGTGAGGATCTGAGGTTGCCACTATAAACCATTCAAAGAACATTGAACATACATAGGACATAAGACAAGTCATATATTTCCAACCTGAAACACATATAATCATTAGTATCCACCAAATAAATCAAGAACAAGGGGAGAAAGAAAATCAAATCAAATCAAAATAATAATCTTATTACTAAAAGGTATTAGAAACTATACTCTCAAGCACCTTAACATTATTCTCTTTTTAATTTTAAACGAGAAAATCCTGCATACACATCCATGCTCTTGGATCGAACATATCAAAAATCAATTTTAATAGATATGCAATCAAATGCATGCAGTATGCAGAAAAAATGAATTCATTTCTCCTATAAGGTTACCTTTCTTCCTGGCCTTACGAGCCTTAAGGCTACCTCAGCAGCAGTATTGGCTGCTGCAATAACATCCGCTGCCCTTCCTGTTACCGGCCCTCCCTGGAGAACATGTGTATGTGCGACAATAGCAATGAAACCATCTATATGGCAACCCATGTCACTACATCCAGCAAAAACATGATCATTCATTGATCAACAACATGATAAATCATCATATTCTTAAAATTTAATAGATGACAATAAAAATCGCAATCAGATAATAAAATGGAAAAAAAACAAAAGTAAAACTCACATCTTTAACATATCACCTTCCTCCAGGACGGATTCATCACTGGCAAGAGGAGAGAAGTGACAAATGGTATTGTTTACCGAAATGCATGTTGGAAAGGCAACACCCCTCTCGATCTTCTTCTTGACATTCTTATACATGTTCCCAGTTTGCCTACATAAACACAAGCCAAAGCAACTTAGTACCATAACCAATCATGGAAACTCAAAAACCAATAATAGTACAGATAGAAACAACCATACATGTAAGCCCAAAGAATATACTTTTTCAGAGGCATAAAGAGCAAAACCTTACTCTCTCATAAAGGCATCTCCCTTCTCACATAAATCAACGATCTTAGCTTTCGGCTTGCATTCCGACAATACTAAGTGCAGAGCCTCTGCAATTTTATTCAATTTCTACCGAATTGATCAAAAATAGTAAATCAACAACGAACTTGAAGAAAATAAACGCAAGCAAGAGACATCACAATTCGAAAATAGTACCTAGGGTTTCAAAGCTAAAAGGGAGATAAGAATCAACAAGAACCTAGCACACACATTAACATACAAACACACACAAACACAAACAGACAGAGAAGGAGAGTTACTGTTAACGATCTCGGCTGCACTCTTGTATTTGGTGACGACTTCGGGGGAAGTGAGATCCAACTCCTTCTCCTCCCTTTCTTCGTCAGACATCGTCGCGAAGACTCCGAAAAGAAAAACCTAGAAACAAATACAAAAAGAAAAGTTGCTATGAATCATTTTCTGAATAACAATGAATATACTCCCCATCCCCATCCGAAACAAAGATATGAAGGGAAATACCCAGAGGAATCGAAGAGATCAGTCGAAGATTTTTAGGCGACAGGTCTTTAACCACGAGCCGTCGAAGTGATTGTTTTTTTGGTCTGTTGGGGTGGCGGCTCTTCTTGGTTCTTATATAGGAGAAAACAGGAGCTCTCGTCTGTGTTTTAGGGCACGGTAATTTTCTATCTCTTTCTAGTGTTGAGACCTAGACGATGTGTAACTCTTTCTGTGTCATCTACACTTTTTTTACCCGGTTTTCTTATTTGCTATTTTCCTTAACATAACACTTTTTACCCTGACTTTAGTAAATTAAAGAAAAGGTCATTAAACACCAAAATTCCTTTTTATGAAAATTAGTATGATAAATATTGTATTAAAATTAAAAAAATTATAAAGAAAATCCAAAATTATTCTGTAGCATGATTAACAGGATTCAGGGATATTAAAAGTGATTCCAAATTAATCTGTAACATGATGAAGGAAGACAAGAAAATCCCTAGACAAATTGAAGCTCTCTATATCCTACCCGTAATGCTGCTCTATTACTAATTGTGTAACAAATTTAGTGGATTTGAAAAATGACTTTTTTATCAAATGATTTAGAAGCTAGAATTTGGCTTATTATACATGTGGATCAGTAGGATTTGAGCATAAATTGTGGCTCATGAAATTCATATCTCAACAGCATTTCGAGTTTAAGGCATTTCACTAGATAACCCACCCTCATTAATTATCTACGTTGTCTTTATAAATTGTAAATATTTTGAGATGCCTGATTTCACTTTTTTTTTGGAATAATATCCATGGTAATACATGACCGTGATTAATGTTGTTGATTATTTTCTGCCAACTCTTTTCTATGTTATAGAGGAATCCACGCACTATGCCCGTAGCAAATTCAAAAAAAGAAGGGCTTTTTGCATATACAATTTTAGGCAGTTACTAAGTCATACACGTGACATTAATAAATGAGTATATGAGTTAATTTGGAACGAAAGGTGTTTTGGGTATGAAATGTCAAAGAGAAAAGAGGGTATTGGCTTTATATAAAAGTATACTTATTGGGAATATGCATCATTACCTAAGCCCAAAAATTGCTTCAATTGAAGGAGAAAAGAAAAAAAAAACGAGTGATGATGTTTTTTTTCATAATCTTTTTAAAGACTAGTTGTCCATACCATTTGGTTCCTCGGATTTATTGATCAAAATAGTTGACAAAGTCCCTGAAAAGGCCGAAAGAGCAAGAATATACACTGTTAGCATGCCAATCTTAAGCGTCACAAATTTATATAACCTTTTCCCATGTTTTCCCCATTTCGGAATCTGGGAGCGAGGTGGGAATTGGTAATAAAACCTTGAAAAATATTGTTGGGACCATCCACTTAAGGCAACTTGTTTCAAATAAAAACTAATTGTAAATGTTATTGGAAGATTGTATACACAAATTTTGCGTTTGAAATCAAACGGATCAGATGTGCCAATACAAATAAATTTTTATTTTTATTAAAAATAATGTGGTACAAATTTCTATGATTCCTTTGATTCTTTTCTTCAAAAAATCTTCGATTTGAGGGCTGAAATAGCTTGATCTCAAATTAGTCTTCAGCATTCCAAACTTCACATAAGGCAAACAAAGTGGTAGATCTGGTAGATTCCACGTGTAGATCTATGCTGGATTTGGGGAGAAGTCTTCAACTTGTAGGCTTGTTGAAGATCTTAAAAAAACTTCAGTATTTGATGTAGATCTCTGGGCTGCATAGCGTGTCAGAGACGAGATGCTTGAATCTTCAGATCTTGAATATAGTATTTAGTCTTCAAGTCGTTAGTGCTTAAAAGCTTCTTGAGTCTTCAGAACAGCAGCACTTTGATTCTTCAGAACTTAAAGTCTTTAGAATAGCAACACTTCAGGGCTTAAGTCTTCAGAGTAGCAAGGCTTTGCTTCTTTTCTTCTGTAGACTTAATGTGTTTCAAATGAAGAGAGAACCACCCTATTTATAGATGTTGGGAGGATAGAGCTCTCTAGATCTAAAACTCTTGAGAGAATTATCACAAGTTGTAGATAATTCTCTATTTTTTAAAGAATTATCAATATTTAAAGATAATTCATTTATTTTGAGAATTATCAAATACTAATTCTTCAATGGTCCCCGCAAGCAATTTATTAGCTATTTTAGAGATAAAATTATATTTAATTTATTTGAATAATTTTATCTCTAAGTGGGGTCCACACTATTGTGAGATTTTGCCACGTGGCATCTCGAAAATTTCTCTTCCTACAAGGACACAACAAAAGTTTTTTTTTTAAAGGTTATTGTTTACACCCTATACAGACCAACGAATAAGATAAGGCCACGTGGTACCTACATGGCATACTTAGGCCATGGCATAAGCACACGTAAGCTTTGTACAATTAGACATGCCACGTCAGCATACGCATAAACCAAGAGCGCAGTTAAGGCCATGCAAGCCAATGCGACAAACCACATTCATAACTATCAGAAGATCGTGTCATCGGTCGTTTGAGAGTAACCAATTTAAGATCATGGCCGAGCGGTTATCTTTCAAAAGCAAAAGACTTTGGATGACCAACCTCCATGAAGATCGTGCAGGAGTAGGACATTGAGCAACCGTCAAAGATTGGTTATAAAAGGCACACATTCGAAGAACTCGATGACACAATCCATCCAACCATAACCGGTTATAATATTATTTTGATCGTCCATGATCTTTATCTCCTCTCCTACACTATAGTCAAAAGGATAAACTAGGACTCCTCTCACTGCTTCCAGTCGCAGTGACACCTTAGACCCCTCTTTACTCTGATCAACACCAGAATCCTGCCACCGGAGGGTAAATTGAGGCCGCCCCTGACTCGCAGTTCTGTGTCCACAGAATCCCGAGCAACCGGTCTTGAGACTCACTCTGATCAAGCCAGGTGACTTGTGTATTTTCGGTTAAACAGCAATCTAAGGTGAACCCCCTGAATTGGCTTTCCTAGCAGCCGCCCCCTTCCTCCTGCTCTTGTACCCGATTACGGCTATAAGACCAGGACAAGCCGGTCCTGCAAGCCCTGTCAGTTTTCTTCTTACTTTTTGTTTCCTTCTTGGGGATTATCTGTTGTAGCTTTCAGCCGTCGGCCGATTTTATAATAAAAGAGTTTTGTGTCATTAGTTGCTTTCGCTTTCAAACACTTAAAAGAACCCAAACGAAGACCGAACCCCTAGTCTTCATATTATCGCCTGACCGGTTTTATTATAGGTGACTTGCAGTACGACTGAACCGACCCGCGGTTTAGATTTAGAACAGGTGCCCGAGGTCAGGACCCAACCCGAAATCATTGTATCAAACGATACTGGCACGCCCGCGCAGAGACACATCATTAACATCGCCACGTGTCCACACCGGCCCAATTTCGGAGGAACAGTTATATATGCATGTGAGAGCATTCAAATAATAATAATAACAATATCTTTTGTTAAAGGCCCATAGGTAACTAGGTCAAATTTCATCCTCAGCCTTAAGCGGGAAACAGCCGAGAAAAAAAAAATCTTATCTCTACAGGCATTATAAAGTCTATCAAGATAAAGGATGGCCGCAGATTCCTTTGGGCTCGGCCCAAGCAAGCCTGCCTTCAACTGTTGCTGAAGGCCTTAATGTAGCAGCTCAAGACAAGTTCTCTGTTGGTCCCCACAATGCTCCTGGGCCTTTCTATTCTTTCGCTGCTAAGTGTAGCCCGCCAGTGGGAAAGGAGAAGACCTCTTACAATCTACTACTATCTGATTTCTTCACTTCCGACTAGGGGAACAGTATGACCAAGAACATGCATTTATCAGTCACCCCACATCTTTCACTAACTGAGAATTCCATGCTATCGGAGAATTATAATTTCAGGAAGAATGGGAAGTTTCAAAGAAAGCCACAGGTACGCAATAAGCTTCAGATACGGGAGATGGAGTCAGACCAGTCAACTACTGGGGAAGTACCCCCAAACCAAAAGAAAAGAAAACTTTTTTCAGAATCTCCATCGGTTCTAACTTTGTTAGATAAGGGAGCTGGTCCAAGTCTTTGAAGATGAAGTTGTTTTTTTGGAATTGTCATGGGATTGGTCAACCCACGACTCAATTCCAACTCAAAGACCAAATTTTTTAAGAAGAAGCCTAATGTTGTATTCCTCTCGGAGACCTTTGCTAGTGAGCAAATGGCTGCTAGAGTGGTGAAGAGGATGTCTTTTAAACAATCTTTTGTATTACCATCTACCAACCTCAAGGAGGATTTCATTATTCTTTGGAACAATGAGGTGGATATTAATATAGTTTCATATACTGATTGGGCAATTTTGCTACAAATTTCATTTAAGAGCCTGACCTGGTTAGTTTTTTTTGTTCACGCAAGTTCGAAGGTGGAAGTCCAACTTGATCAGTGGTTGTATATTGAGAATTTGGCAAGGAGGTTCACTTCTCCTTGGATCCTGATGGGTGACTTTAATGCCATGAGGACTTCTTCTGAGAAATGGGGTGGGCTACCATTGAACAGAAGGCAAGTTGAAAATTTTCAGAACCTTATAAACAAATGCGGTTTAATGGAGGTAAGCATGAATGGGCCCAAATTTACTTGGTGTAACGGCCAACAAGGTCAACGCAGAATTTTAGAAAAATTGGATCATGTCTTCTTCTCAAATGATTTGTTCGACTTTTTTGCCAATCCAATTGTGACTTCGCAGCCGATTTCGTCTCTGACCATTGCTCGATAATGGTGGACTTACTAAAGGAATATAAAGGGATAGCAAGGCCATTCCATTTTGAAGCCTTCTGGATTGAAGAGTTTTCTTGTCATGCTACAATCAAAACTTCTTGGAACAGCCACAGTCATAACAGCAGAATTTTGCCCTTGCGGTCGAAACTGTCTGCACTTACTCGAGATCTCAAGCATTGGAATAGGGACATTGTGGGAGATATTCATAAACGGAAAGAGGAAATGTGGAGTCAATTTCAGAGCATTCAAACTGAGCTTAGTATGAGGCCTTCGATGCATCTACAAGTACTCGAAAAACGGCTGCAAAAGGAGTATGATGTACTTCTCAGTCAACAAGAGACTTTATGGTTTCAAAAATCCAGAGTATCGTGGCCGCTGCAGGGGGACAGTAACACCAGATTTTTTCACCGAACTACCTTGGACCGCAGGCATAGGAATCAGATCTTGTCTCTGAAGAATTCTTAAAATGTGGAGATCACACTTAAGAAAGATCTAGAGAACCTAGTGGAGACCTATTTTAAAGAGACGTATGCTCATGAAAGCCAGTGGGGTGACCGGGTTTAATCACACAAGTTGTGTCTGAACAACAGAATAATCTTATCGGCCTCATTCCCCTTCCGCAGGAGATTTGGTCAACTATTCAAGGTATCGCACCTTTCAAAAGTCCCGGACCAGACGGATACCAAGGTGTCTTCTTCCATTCCTTTTCGGACGTGGTGGGCACGGATGTGGTCAATACAGTACAAGACTTTTTCAGATCTGGTCGCCTCCCTGAGGGTCTAGACCACACTTTTATATCACTTATCCCCAAGGTAGATCGCCCTCGGAAGATCCAAGACTTTCGACCAATCAGCTTGTGCAACTTCGTTTACAAAATCATCTCAAGAATCTTAGTTTCCCGGATTAGACCGTTGCTCCAGGATATGGTATCACCACTACAAGCGGCTTTTGTCCCCAATCGATCGATAAGGGATAACATGATGGTGAATCATGAGGTAATGCACAAGTTCCGAAAGAAGAAAAAATGAAAAAATAATCCTAAATCCAAATCCACGAAGGATCAAGAGAAAGGGATGTATGCGCTCAAGCTTGACTTCTCCAAAGCATATGATAGGATGAATTGGTGCTTCCTTCAGAAGGTACTGATTGCCTTTGGTTTCAATGGATAGGTGACTAATCTGATTATGGAGTGTGTCCGTTCTGTTTCTTATGGCATTTTGTTTAATGGTTCAGTGGTGGGCAATTTCTCTGCGGCTAGGGGTCTACGTCAGGGAGATCCACTATCTCCGTACCTCTTTATCCTTTGCCAACAAGTCTTTTCCCTTGGCATAAATCGTGCGGAGATAGACGGAAGATTCCACGGTGTTCGGCTTAGAAGAGGAGGCATGCCCATCTCACATTTGATGTTTGCTGATGATGTGCTGATTTTTGGATTCACGTCAGACAGAGAAGTACATACTATGGTTAAGCTTCTACATAAGTATTGTGCAGAAGCGGGACAGCAAATTAATGGCTCCAAATCTGCATTGCATTTCAGCAATAATACGTCAAGAACTAGCCGAGTGAAGACAAGGAGGAGCTTTGAAGTTGCAAGAAAAAATGATATGTCAAGATATTTGGGTTTGCCTATCCTTGGCAGAAAACCAACCCTTCGTGATTGTGATGTTCTTCTTGCAAAAGTCAATGCGAGATTGTCGGGGTGGAAGTCATTAATGCTGTCACAAATGGGGAAATTGGTTCTTGTGCAAACAGTGTTGAGCGCGCAACCGATACACTACATGAGTTGCTTCAAGTTACCAAAGGAGGTGACAAATAAACTGGATCAGAGTGCTAGAACATTCTTCTGGAGTAAAGGCTCCCAGGGTCAAAGACTGCACACAATCTGTTGGGAACGCATATCACTTCCTTGGCGAAATGGAGGCTTGAATCTCAAGAGTTCGCATGAGATGAATAAGGTGTTATTGCTGAAGTCAGCCTGGCAGCTAGTGACTGACCACCAAGGTCTATGGGCTAGATTAATGAAGGACACATACTTTCCAATTTCTAACTTCTTCAGCGCCTCTTGCGAACCTCGACATTCAGTTGGCTGGAAGCAAACAAATGCTCTAAAGAATTGGATTCGTAAAGGAAGTACATGGTCAATTGCAAATGGCTGTGACATTAACATCTTGTCAGATAAATGGGTACACTCAGTAGAGGGTGAATTGAAGTTACAAAAGAACCAAGAGCTTTTCAATATAAATACGGTGGATCAATTGTTTTTGCAGGGTTCTGGGACCTGGGACTTCAATTTACTAAATTTTTTTGGGAACCACCCATGGTGGCCAAGATTTCTACTACCTACCTAGACCATACATTGCAAAAGGACCTTAGGCACTGGTCAGGCACTTCATCTGGCAGATTTTCTGTTGCGTCCGCATATCGTCTCATTGCAGGTATTGATAATTATGAAATTGATAATTTCTGGTTGAGTCTTTGGCATCTTAAGTGCCCAAATAAGATCAAGCTTTTTATATGGAAATGCATGAATGATGGGGCTCCCACAGCTGAGTTACTGAAGTATAGAATTGGCCTCCAAGATACTGAATGCTTGTTGTGTAGTGGTGCTATTGAGAGTCTCCAGCACCTCCTCCTTCATTGTCTGTTTGCAAGGGCTGTTTGGTTCAAGAGTCTTGGGGGAGCAACTCAATCTTATGGTCATCAGTAGTCCTTTCATCTTTGGTTTAAGGAAATCTGTTCTCTCCCTCCACCAACTAAGGACTTCAAAAAAATCTCTCTTTATGTCCCAGGTGGCTAACTTCGTGTGGGGCATTTGGAAGAAGAGAAATTTTGTTTTATTTGATCACTGTTCTCCATCTCTCGAGAGAGTTTGTAAGGCTTTAGAGGGGTATCAAAGGGATAGCAAGTTGCTGGTAAGTTGGGAAAGACCACCTTCTTCATGGGTCAACGCGAATTTCAATGGGTCTTTTCGAAGCTCGACTCGTCAAGCATCGATTGGAGGTGTTCTTAGGGATAGTTTGGGAATGTTCTTGCGGTTGTAGCCTCCTTGTTCGAAGCATCTTCTAGTGCCCAAGCGGAAGCCTTAGCCGCTTTGCAGACTGTTCAGTTGGCCATCTCTACTGGTGTGTCCCATCTGATTGTTGAAGGAGATTCAAAACTCATCATTGATTTGCTCATTTCGTCCTCGGCAATTCTCCCCTAGCGGATTAGGAGTACCTTGGTTCAGATTAAAGGGTTATGTAATAGCTTCTCTTCTATTTCTTTTTCCCATGTTGTACGTGAGGCCAATCAAGCTGCTGACTTATTGGCTAATCATGCTCAAGATCGTTTTTCTTGTATTTGGTTGTCGATCCCCCACTTTCTTTCATCAATTCTGTTTGATGAAGCGAGGGGGATCACTTATCTTCGGCATGTTCATTAATATACTGGCTTTTGTTTAGCCAAAAAAAGGCAAGCTCAAGGTGGGCTTTGGCAAAACAAAATCTGCCCCCTACAAGGGATTAGTCCATACCAAACCTTAACCTGCCCCAAACAAATTGAAACGAGGCGAGTTGGTGCTGGTTAAAGTCAGGTTCGGGGTTGGTTAAACCCTAAACCGATTTATCCCATGCCAAATCGTAACCATTAGGAGCATGGTTGTTTGTACCGGGACCTGGGTGGTCTCGGTACAAAATGGACAGGACCAGTGGGACGGAGCGGTCCCAACCGATCCCAAAATAAAAGGGTAAAACAGAATCTTCAATCTTGTAAGTTGCAAGTTGCAACGGGGTCATTACCAAAAAAAAAAAGTAAGTTGCAACGGGGAGATAAGCTCTGCCAGACTCAGACTGCAACTCTCACCAACGATCTTTCCTTCTCTCTCTCTCACCGACGTGATGATGTTCCACTAGACCACATCCCTCCCTCTCTTTCTATCCATCCCCCTCCCTTTCTCGGCCTCCCTCTTCCCTGCCCCCTCCCTCTCTCCCTCTCTCTGTCTCTCGCCTCTCTGCCTCCCTCCTCCCTCCCTCACGCGCTCTCTCTCTCTCTCTCTCTCGCCTCTCTTTTTCCTTTTGACTTTGCAGGCTTGCAAAGTCTTTTAAGTTTTTTTTTTTTTAAAAAAAAAAGAAAACAAATGACGTTCAGGTGATTTGGCTCAGGCGGTTCCCGAGTTAGGATGGTACGGCCCCCGGTACCGTTCTGACTCAAACGAGCCAACACGGGGACCACCCGAGTTTGAGTTGCTGTTTTGATCAGCGTTTTGATCAGCCGATCCCGGTACGAACCAGAACCCACCCCATTCTCATTGCCATCCCGATTAAGGATATCGACCTCGTTCAATACAGCTACAAGGGAATAATAAAATCGAACCCAACCGAAGCAACTTAATATACAAACCGTACCGCAGTCATAAATAAAAATGACAAAGGGAAGGCCTCAATCAACAATCAACCTAAGTTGTGAAGTGTGCCATACATTTAATCCACATTTTAAACACTGAGGGCACTGGATCAGTCAACAAACTAAAGCACAACGCATCCTTGACGGCAAACAAAAATGCCTCTGCCAACCAAAGAATATTAAGAAATATACTAACCATGCCTAAGCAAGAATACACAAGTTGAGCTACCTTCTGATAGACCTTCCTTTCCCGCATCAACTCAAAAATTAAGGGGAAACTAAAAAGAATGAAAAAAAAAAAATTTGTCATTTCAAGCCTGATATCCATGTCACCGCTAGATTCTACCCATCATGCAAATCAATCCATTTTTGTTCCAAGTAATGCAGTAATCACAGAAATCAGTAATTTCCCATCGGAGGCATTCCAAAAGGAGGCATTGGGGGCATCCCCATTCCACTCATTGGTGGTGGAGGTGCAAAACCTCCACCCATTCCAGCTCCTCCCATTCCTGCCATTGGCGGAGCAGGCAAAGCAAGAGGCAGCAACTGGGCATACATATTCTGCAATCAAAAAGCAACATCCATTTACTCATTTGTATCTGATCTTCTAAATCTACCAATAAAGCACCATTGTCAGCTGTAGGGCCCCTCTCCTGGGCCAAACTAATATAGTAAAGAACCTACAACCAGCAAGTGTTTATGATTTTTTGTGGATCCAAAACAAAGAAAACATCAATATGTAACAAACCATCTAATCACGAAGGTCCAGCTTAGATCCCGTGTGAGGCACTTGCAGCACATCCAGTGTATAATCAAGGCGAATCAAGCATTTCCTATGTAATGGGAATGAAAAAAGCAACATAAAATGATTTCTAGCCGTACCTGCTGTGCAACCATGTCCTTTTCCTCCTCCTCTTTAGCTTTCACTTCACTAAGAGCATTGATCTTGTGCTTCACAAGCTCATCAACTTTGGTTGAATATTCCCGAACAAACTGCAAAAGAGTTAATTGTTCAAGTAAGATAGAGTGCAGTCAAGAAGATTAGGCAGTACAAAGGGAGTGCAAAATAATCCACCTGCAAGAGGTATGGGAAGGTAAAATCTATCATATTGTTCATCCAAGCAAGTTCAAGAGCAATATCCGGCCGAATCAGATCATAACAAACAAAGAGGCAAGAAGCAAAGCATTCCTTCTTTCCCTGCATATAATATTAAGATCAGCGTGTTTAAATAATATACCCAAACGAATTAGGTTCTGTAGACATATTCCTACTTTCACAAGTTTCATATAAGAAAGGTTTTGCAGACGGCATGGAGGAAAATTGATCTATACAAATTAGGTTACAAGCCAAAAAACAGTAGCCAGAAATAAAACCAAAGGATCAGCAGAGAAAAGAAAACTGCAAACTTGGGAACAAGAATGAGCTGGGGATCAGCAAGAAGTGGGCGTTGCAATCAAAAAGAGACAAACATGGGCAAAATAGGATTATTTCACTCCAAGCATCCCTGCTGGGAATCAGCAGCAAAAACATTTCTCTACTCTCAGGGGCAGGAGGATGTACCAAGAAGAAACATCCAGATAGCTGTTTGTGATTTCATTCATATAAATAAATGGACAGTAGAATCCAGAAAATAAAGGGTACAACAGATGAGTTCCTGTGAGACGACAACAGACCTGCTCAATGAAATAGGCAAGCAGCTCTTCTGAAAGTTCACGATCACCAGACTGTGAGCATGTCTCCATGGCATCTTTGTATAGATTGTCTTTTTTCGACAATGCAATGGAGTGCTTCCATCTACCTGCTTTCTTATAAATATAAGCAGCAATACGTCGCATCTCAAGAAGCTCATGTTTCTCAATCTGCTCACTCAGAAACGTATAATGCTTGCTGATCATTACATAATTGGAAGAGATAGCCAACAAGAAATAATATAATAGTTTGCTTTCACCTTCTGCGCAAGGCCTATCTGATCAAAGTTATCATGCATATCAATTGACTCCCGCAGCCTATCAAAGTCCTCTTCCTCAACATAAATCTCATTCAACGCTTCATTTACAGCAGCCACATTGTTACTCTGAACTGCAATCATGTACGGCTTTACAAGATGCAGGTGACCAGCCTGAGACTCAAAATTACATGACAAATCAAACATGTAAAATGTCTTTTCAGATACATTATAATACGGAAATAAAAAGTAATGATACAAAAAACACAATAGATCTTAAGCCATTATAGATGCACACCTTCCTCATTATGTCGACTACACGTGTATGATCCACACGAAGGGCAAGGACATTTAGAAGATCATTAATAAGATCAGGATGTTCTTGCAAGTAGAAGTGCACAGCCTTGTAGTTAAGTTCCACATTTGCAACTTTGACTGCAACATCTTTGAATTGCATGTGGTCCCAAGCTTCTGGAGAATGGTTCATTACAGTCGTTGCCGCATTGTCAAACTCATCATACTGTATATACAGATAAGTGAGTTCCTTCCAGTGCTGCTGCTCATCACAAGCTCGTATAAGCTTGGGAATATTGAGACGGGTTGAAAACAGTTTGATGTGCTCCATAAGCTTCTCAGGACGGTATCTAGCATATAGGACTCCCAATTCAGTAAAGATGCCCATATGTGCTCTTTCCAATCCTAAACCACTTTCCATTAGAGATATCAGCTCATTAAAACATCCTCTGTTCTGGTAGTATTCACTGACCTCTTCCAAGTCATCCACCTAAAAATTTACATCAAAATGATAAAGCAGAAATATCAATTGATAGAAACTATTGACAACCAAAATCAAGTAGCAAAATTATTATTCTAAACGACGCACAGCAAGGGGCATGATTGGAATAAAATAACGGGAAAACTCAGGATAAATTTCAATATCTTCTTAGGCTCCAATTTTCAGTGTTCCAAAGGATCTAAATATCAACAAAATATTACCTGTACAATGATGTTGAGCCCACATATCTGAGCCAAGCGGAACTCCTCAGCATCAACACATGCAAAGCATACTTCCTTCCAAGTCTTTGAGCTGTTAGCTTTTCGAGCTGCATCAACAGCACTTTGGAACTGTCTCAGCTTAACAAGTGTACTAGCCAGCTTGGCCCAGTTAGAAATAAAAGCAAATATAATCTTTGCAGCTTCATAAAGGGCTTCATCATACAAACGATCACCAACATTTTGAAGATTAGCAACATTTGGCATGAGAATAAATTCTTCAATGTCACCTAGCCTATCAATCTTTGCGTATGCATAAATAAGCTCGCTGTCCACCTTGGGCTCCTTTGACTTCTGCCTGACCATCAGAAGGTATCTTACCAAATCATGATAAACATTTGTATCCTCAGCAGCCCGAATGACATCTAAGAACTCAGTAGCATCATCAGCACGAATAAAAGACTCAATTGCATCACTGACAAGCCCCTCCCTGAGCTGAGCTTTTGCTACCTGGCTCCAAACAGCATCTTCTTCAACACGGAATGCAAACTCCACAGCTCTTTCAATGCTTTGAATGTTATCTAACAGGACATTTACAGCCTGAACATTCAAATTAAACTTCTTGAAAATAGCAAATGCTTCCTCATAAAGATGTGCTTCCACAGCCACTTCCCCAACTGCTGGGCCGTCAAAGTTGTCCAACCTATTGATGTAATCCATTACTCTTGATGAATCCGCCTTGATGGCCGTCAAAATGAGCAGATTTTGCAGATTGGAATTCCCACTAAAAGCAGAATTTTGAAGAACAATCTTTTCAAGTAATTCAATTAGTTCATGTGGAAGATCAGCAGTCATGAATGCTTTAACAGCTGCAGAAACTTGCTCAGGACTCTTGCTTTCAGGCAAAGCAGTAGAGACAACTTGATCTATTAGCTGTCTTCTGTACTCATTATCAGGACTAAGAACTTTCTCCCATAGTTCAGAATCCATCCTTTCGACCACATATCTGATAAAAAAAAAATGGGTCATTTAACATTGAGCACCATATGAAACCTGTCCTAGAGCAGTATCATCTTGACAAATGGACAGGAACACTCACCTGGCTTGTAATTTGAACAATGAATTCTTATTAGTTACATTGATAAGTTCATCATCACATTGTCCTCTCCGGTATGCAACAACTGCCAGTGTTGGATCCCGTTTCTCACAATATTTTCCCACCACTCGTGAATCATAGTATGGATTCGTAGTGAGAAAATGCTCAGGGTTGTTATTACTGTCTATAATGATTTTACCCAGAGCATTGTGAACATGTACATCCTGACTTCCCTCACTCACAAGATGCTCCAAAAACTGAGTGAGTAAGCGAAGGCGATTCCTGCAAAACAAAGCAAGCATAAGGGAGAGGGGATAATATCACAGTGAAAAGAATGCAAAAGCGAAGTGAAACAAGAACCACACCTTTTCTCACATTCCTCCACTAAGGGCTCCACTGGAAGGAGAGAACGAACTGAAAGAATTAGACCTTTAATGAAATCTTCCGGGCACTCATCATCTAGCAGCTGCCCTACAACCAATGGTGCATTCCCTGGATTGACCTATCAGGATCACACATATGATAAGTCAATTTATAAGAGGAGATTGATTACTAGGTCAATTCCTGTAAAAAAACCTACCCTTTACTCAAAATTGATTGATAAAAATGGGTAGTGTTTCTAAATCAGTTTCCATTATGTGCTGTCGATCAGCTGAAAATATAGATCATTTGTTCTTTCTTAGTCCTTAGAGTAAATTGGTTTGGACTCAAGTTCTTGCACTGAATGAATATTGTCAGAATAGTGAATGATGGGGGATGAGATTCAATTGGTACAAAGCCGGTTTAGAGGTCCTGGTTTTGTATCTAGAGTTAAGAAGCTTTCTTTTGCAACCACACTCTATCATATTCGGTGGGAAAGGAACCAAAGAAGGTTCCAAAAAAAGTAATTGCCTGAATCATAAATAGTGAGATTTACTGTTCGAGATACTACAGATAGAGATCAGATGGATGTGGCAGTGGTTCAAGACACTCTTAATCCAAGCTTTATAGAAAATTGGGAGTTGAATGTCTCGTGGCTGCATTGTTGAGTCCGGATTTGTTTTGTGAGGGTCCTTGTTTGGTATTTTTGTTATCTTGTTTTAGTTCTTCATGGTTGCTGGTTGTTAAAACATATAGGTTTTTGGAATCTTTTACATGGGATGTTGATATTTTGTCTTGGGTAGCATTTAAATTGTGGCATTGGGCTGATTTCACTACAATTTTTGGATCTTCATTTTAGGCAATGAAATACCAAAATAAAGGTCACACATGATATTTGTGTATAGACTTAAATAAATAGCATATCCAGAATTGTAGAGACTTAAATAAACATATAAAAGCACGTTGAAAAAAATGTTACCTTCTGAACATAACCTTCGATATATCTAAGCATGTTATTTGTGTATAGATAGTGGGTGAGATCTGGAACAAAACCAAATCGATCACAGACATTAATCAGAGGTCTTGCATCTGGAAGTTTGGCTTCCATTAGAAAATTTTTTGTCTTTTCAGGATCATAGAAATTCGATTCCCTGGTCACCCGTTCAACCTCTTTTATCTGCCCAGTCTTAGCAGCAGCCTCAATGTACTTGAAGTGAATGTCAGGATCCTCGCTGTCCCAAGAACCAAGAGACTATCAGAAACAGCGAAAGAATCAGATACAGAAGGCTAAAGAAGACACATTTCTTTAAGTAAAAAATACCTGGAGCTCAAATATGAGCCCAAGAAAAAGTACAATCCTTCATAGGACTTAAATTGCTCAAAGAGTTTAATACATGCATCAACACCCAACTGTTCTGAATATTCCTTGGCAGTCTGCAAAGACATATTAGTGAGCCTCAGGTAACAGGATTGAAATACTAACCAAAAAAAAGAGCAAATGAAAAATGCTACCTGTACAATAATACTGCAAAGACATATTAGTGAGCCTCAGGTAACAGGATTGAAATACTAACCAAAAAAAAGAGCAAATGAAAAATGCTACCTGTACAATAATCTGAAGATTGCCTCTCAGATTGACCAGTAAAAGATCCTTCATGCACTCTAGTGCCCATTCTTTGGAAAGTGTCCCAAAAAATTCTACAAGTGCCTGGAGATTGGCCAACAGTAAATAAGAAAATCGCACTTCCTATCTTACCAAGCGATGTAAACATTAACAAACACGGACCTGTGGCTCAATGGCATGTGTATTAACAATGATGCGTTTTATATCTGGCAGCTCTGTGTAATGCTGCATGGAAGACAATGTTATGTCTGAGATACCATTTCAAGCATGTCTAAGAATTATTCTATAAATTGTCTAAGAATTATTCTATAAATTGGTGACATGAAGCCAATTTACCTGAAGAGCTCGCACATACAGTCCAGCTTGCTCACAAAGTTGTGCAACTCGAGGACGATCATAGTGACTGAACATCCCATTAGCTAAGATAGCATCTGCTACATTTGGAAATGTCACTAGGTTGATCTCCAAGACCTAAATAGAGAAGGGACATTACAAAGCTGAATACTGTAGCAAGAAAGTATAAAAGCTATTCAAATTAAATAAAGGAAATAACCTTTGTCTGAAGGTAACTGTGTTCTGGTAAATTTGGCTTCAGAACATCTAACAAAAATGCTGTTGCCTCACGAATCAAGTTTCTCTGGAATGAAAAGGAGAAAAAAGAACATGTTGACAAAGAAGTACAATAAACTTCAACCTAAATTCACTTGTGCGAACAAATGAAAACAGTGATTTCAAGTATCTGCTCATTGTTAAAAGAATATAAAACAGAAAACACATATCAAACCTGAAGGAAGAGATCCGTGATTGTGTTGTAATCAACTGGACAACCTCCCTCCATTTGGGACATCATTAGAGCAAAATTAACAGCACCCTGTTATCCAAAAGCAAATCTAAGTTACAATCAATCACAGAATGCCTAACCAAGACAAAATTACCACTAGAAATTGTAAAAAGAGACTTGTTAATTCAACATTATAAAATTAATTTGTCATGACATTTTAAAGGAAAAAGGGTTCACAGTTATGGGAAAAATATTCAAGTTTTGGAAGCATTTATCAAAGTAAAGAATCATTATCACTTTATTTAGTATGGTCGATATGATTTAAGATATTTTTATGTATCAGTAAGCAATATCAGGCAAAAGATGCAACTCTATTACACATCTGTGCATAGTACATGGCAAAATACCTGTGGATCTGATCGTAGGATTGTTTGCAGAAGGAACAAATAATCAGGTGTATATCCAACCTACATTGAAGAAGAAATCAATGATGATATGAGGGCTAAAACTTTACAACAATTAATAAAATGATGATGAAAACCTCAACAAAACAAAACACCCATCATCCCCACGGTTTTAAAAGTTAAATCCTCAAAATAAAACTGTAAACACATACACACACACACACGTACACCCACACCCCAATCACCTGCTTAGAGTATATAAGAATCTTATCAAACTCCCTTCGTTCAGCAAAAGCCGCAACAACTTTTGGAGTTGCCCTAGCTTTGATATATATTTTCAATGCAAGGTCATTATCCACAGTCTACAGCAGAAACATGCAACACGATATCAGAAAGGAATAGAAGAAATATATATATATATATATAACCAAATTTGACCAAGGAATATAATAGAGGTCAGATTTTGTGTAAAAAAAGGGGGCAAACCAAGTATCAGACAAATTTTAATCACAAATAACTAATTGAACCTTCACAAGATCTCCAAGCTCTTCACTGCATTCAAGTTTGTCTTCAGACAACCAATTCTCAAGAAGATTCTTTTTATTCTGATTAACAACAAGTCGAGATAATTCTAATGACTCAAAGGCATTGAGCTTTCCTCTAGTCAACAGCGTTCCGAAGTACTGCAACAATGGTGGTGTTTGCCCAGATTGCACGGGGACACTCTGCCACAACCATAAACACATTGATGAATTTAATTGTTTCTCCACTTCCATGACTTACAGAACAAGTACACAGGATCAACTACAGATTTTCCTCTATGTACCAAAACAATTGCATCAAGAAACGACAAAGAAATTATAATGAATATAATATTCCAATAACCTGAAATTTAGCAACAGTATCAGGGGTACGGAGGATTCCCTGCGGAGATTCAGCAGCAAGTTCTGCAGCCTCCTTATACTTTGTCTGAGCAAATAATTCTTGAAATCGCTGGACAACCTGGAAATTAATAATATGATGGATCAACATCCCAACAATCAATACACAGCACAACACTTATAATTAGGAATGGCAATGAAGCAGTTCAAGTCAGGTCTTGAAAAACTAAGCTGCACCTATAGAGTCCACCGTTTGCCACGTCTGCTCTTTAAATTGAAAAATTTTTATCTATTAATTAACTAGTTAATGGTAGTATGGGATGGAGAGTCAAGATTCGTGTTGCTGACCCACTTTTTGGGGTTGGGGGGGACTCGCTTATGTTGATGATGATGATAATAATTTGAAATGAAAAAAAGTGAAATCCCCAAGACCTATAAAAGATATTCTACCCATACTATAATATTAAAGTTATTATCTACCATTAATACATAATATAATTTTAGTGATATAATAATATTTCATGATATTTAGAATTGTATCAAATTATTTATATTGATGTTATATAATAGAATGTAATATAATATAAACTGATCTTATATAATAGAACGTAATATAATATAAATTTAAGAGAGAGTGGAAACATGTGCTTAGAATAATAATTATTGCTAAGAAAATATTTTTTATATCAACAAAATTTTTGTTTCCTTAGAAGTCCAATTAATAAATTGTCAATCAAACACAAATATATATTATATACATACTAAAGAGAGGGCGGAAATGTGCTTAAAATAGGAATTAAGTTAGGAAATTTTTTATATTAGTTAAAAAATATTGTTAGAAGAGTTTTGAAGAGTTTTGTGCCCAATTAGTATATAAACAAAAATGGTTTTGATTAAGGATATAAAAATTTTAGAATATAAATCAAAATATTAGTGCATCGTGCAATCTACCACGTGCCACAATTGCTAAAATAAATAATTTCTTTATAAATTATATCTTTTTACATGAAATGCAAGTAAAAAACATGCAGTTCAATGGCAACAACGGGTTGTTCAGAGCGGGCAGAACCAAACCTAAACCTGATTTATGATGTACCGAACTCAAACCATTATGGGCTGGCCTATAGCCCTTACTACATATAATTAACCACTAATCAAGGGATAATTGCCATGATCCTGCATAGAAATTTGACTTTATTTTTCATTCTGTGGATTAGTTGAATTTTTTAACATGCCTATTGAAATGACTTTGTTTAGGAAATACTTCACAAACCCATATCAGAAAAAAAAATTCAGAAAGTATGGACAATTAGAAATGAAATGGCATTTTCCTCAAAGCTAGTTTTAGTGATGGCATGTGTGTAAATACTGATAAATTTACTTACTGTGTTCCGTAACATTCCCCTAAACCATAACAGAATCATGATCATCTCTTTTTGAGATCTTCAAGTGCTAAAACATCAATTCGTTTTTTGAAGGTTACAGAATGAATAAAACTTTTTGAATGCATGTAAATGCATAGAAACCAAGTATCAAATTTACCAGGCTCTCTGCCCCAGGAAGATTTCCTCTTTTGGCAAGATTAACAGCAAGCTCCAGATTGTTTAACTGCATAATAAATTCCATTAATTTATAAATATTTTATTTAGTTTTCCACAGCATCAGAAAAGAATACAAGCTTATAGACAATTACTTGACCGCTGACAAAAGGCACAATCGTTGTTTCGTTTACAGTCGCAAGCAACACCTGGCCTCGCCTATTGACAGCATAGAAGCCTCCAACAGATGAAGCTTCAGTGGTTAAGAAAATAGGATCAGGACTAATTCGGTTTCTGTAAACTGCAGTAGCTGTCTCCAGGTCGTATACAAATAGAAGTCCTAGCTTGGTGATCACATATATCAAACTGTACTTGTGGGAAATCTGTCAAATAAGAAACTTCATTTTCTGATCAGTCAAATAGCAAGAAGCAAAAATCAATCCTAAATGTCAGAGACTTGGCATACGAATGACACCAATAAAGGACAAAATGATACCTGCATTGCCACTGGGAAATCATCAGCGAAATCAGGAGGAAAAAAAAGATCTGCTTGTTTCTTTGTAAAAGACGGTTTACCTACCAAGAAAAGTCACAGAATCAGTAGAAAGAACATAAAAGGAACACTTGAGAATCAAAGAAACAAAATAGTAGTTCCACAAGAGTAAAAGGATATTAAGGACACATAAATGTCAAGAGAAGCAAAGAGAGATGCATGATGGAAAACTATAATACAGGATAAGAGAAAGCACAACCAAACCATCAGCAAGAATTTTATATTAACATGGAATTGAAGGACTTTGCTACAAATAAATGAACTGAATGATAGATATCATTATTATCCTACTGAACGATTTATATACATGTGTGTGTGTGTGTGTGTGTATTCCTGAAAAGGAAGACTAAGATTACCTGGCTGAGCACCAAGTTCAATGATATGTAATTTTGATGTAATTTGCCCAGCATTAGTGGTCTTTGATGCAAAACAAATCAGAGTAGAATTGTTCTCATTCCCAGGAACCTGTATACAACATGCAAATATAAATATAAAATATAAAGAGATATATATGTATGAATGTATGTATATAAAATACAACAGCTGAAGTAACATCACAGCATAAAATTTATGGATTCAGCACACAGGAAATCGTATAAGGAAAGAATAACACCTTAAATGAGGCAAATGATGCAGCATGTGCTTCAAGAGCTTGACTGCGCTGCTGATCCACGGAGAAAAGCTGCATATTCCCTTTGACCAGTTGTGGCCTCTAAAACAAAGTTCAAGAATTAAAGTAAAGTAAGAATTTTGTTAAGGTCATAAAAATGGTAAAATTTTATTCTTCCCACAACTATCCAAGAATGAGATACTTCCATAGCTGCTTCCTGACAGAAAATGCAGATCTATGGGCATGCCATCTAAGCAAACCAGACAAAAAAGAATATACAAAACCAATCATCTACATTTAAACAGAAACAAGGTGGAAATTATAACCAATAAGATCAACTTGTGATCTATGTTGCATGGACTCAGGTACAGGTGTCGTGTGCGGATATGTGTCTAGGAGTCGGGTCCATCTGACCCTTAAAATTTAGGATACGGAGACTCGGTTGAAAAGTGTCCACATTTTAGATATGGATTCTGGGATTCGGCTAAAAAAAAAAGTTTCTCAAAATCCTATATATATATATATATATAAATATATTATTTATTACAAAAGAGGTGTTTATAGTACATACTAAATATATTACTTATTAAAATAAGGACAAAGAAGGGCTTATGTTATGCCCTTCTTTTTTTATATTTATATTGAATATTATATTAAATGTATAACTTATAAAAGAGGGTTCCGCCCTTGTTTTATAGAAGGCCAAGAAAGACCTCAAGAAATGTTGGATTTTTACTGTCAGATTAATCATGCATCTGCCAATTAATCAACATAACTAATCGATGAATAAAATTTGCATTTTATGTTTTCAGATTAATCGAAGGAATCCAGAATAATCAATGACTAATCTATAAGCTGCCGATTAACCTCTGGCATTAATTGACAGATTTCTCTCAGAAATCCAGTCTCAGGAAATGTAATCAAGAAATGCCGGTTAATCAAGGATTATTTGGTGAATTCTGAGTAATATTGAATTTTATTGATCATTTAGTGCCGACTAGTTTACGATTAATTGACAGCCTGCCGATTAATCGACAACCAATTTTCTTTTTTTGCAACTCTGATCTGTTTGAGGTTCAGCTAAGCTCCAATCTGTTTCTAATAATAATTGAACATTCCAAAGTTTGTGTCTAATTATACACACACACACAGCAGTTCTGACTGATCTGATTATAATATTTGATTCCGGTTCTTTTGTGGGATGCATAATAAACTCTAAACCAGAAGCCTGCAAAGGATTAATGGAAGGAGAGATTGTCTCTGTAAATTCTGTCCTTTTGCAGTAGATACATCTGGAAATAGATAATTAAGCATTAATATTGGGTGCAGAGAAACAGGAGTTATATGAGGAACAATACTCTTAGGCAATTGTTTCATAGGTCATCACTACAGGGGCAGGGGGATGCTTTTGGTCGGTGGAATAATTTGCTGGGTTCTAAAACATTTATATTCAACTGAAATCTTGGGATGATAATGTTATATGTTCGTGACATAATTCTTACATATAAATTTCGTTCGTTACAGATCTCATCATTTCTGTTAATAAATTCCTCTACTGAAAAAAACAGATGTAGTAGGTCCAACTGAAGCAGGTCCCCACGATGGCAGACTGACAACAGTGTGTCAAAAAAATTATAAATTAGGACCATGACATGGCAGTGACAGTTTTGTATTTCCTGATCAAGAAGACAATTCTTAAAGTAACAGAATGGTAGACACTTCATTACAAACAGCCAGAAAGCAAAGAGCTGGTAAAAGGCTTGTTCAAGATAATAGAAATTAAAGGAATGACTTGTGTAAAGCAACCAAATACCTCTGGTGGTCCCGGAGCAATTCCAATCAAAACCAACCACTTCTCAGAAGGATCACAACGGTAGTTAATTATTTGATTATTTGTCAAATTAGCAGTTCTCTCAAAAATCTTCACAGGCTCCGAGTCACCTATAAATCAGATGCATTTTTTCAAATAAACAATACCCTACAAATTAGATGCATTGGAAACATTTTTATAGCACATGGTTTTACAATTCAACATAAGAAGTAAAAATAATCATTTAAGGGACCAGAAAAAACATTGCACAAGAAAGAAGAAAAGCAAAAAACACTTTCAGGCAAAAGGGGGAGAAGAAAAAGTTTCTCACCTTCAACTGACCAATGATATACTGAGGTCTGAGTCACCAGACCTAACAACTTGGGAGTAATCCACTTCCAAAAAACAATCTGTACATAATGCAACAAGAAGTTTAGATACTGCTTTAAAACAGTGGACCATTTGAAAAGGAAAAAGTATTTTACACCAGAGGCAGCTGGAAATGCTAGAAGTGCTTCAAAATGATAAATTATTACCTGCTCAGGCATCTGATGCGATTTCATTTTTGCTTTCATTTCAATGTTAAATATCTGTAAGTGATCTTGAGTAGTCCCAGGCAGTTGAGCTTCAAATTTAAGTTACAATTGTTAGCAAGGTATATGATCAAGAAAAGCAACAGATTATGCAATACAAACTAACACAATTAATATGCCAACAAATTACACTCCAATTTTGCACCAGAAATCCTAATAACAAATGACGCACTATGCAAATAAATGAAGCTAAATCAAGCCAATGGTCTGGTAGTCAGGTCAAAATCCATCTGTATAGAAGTTAGACTGCAAATACCAACATGAAAGGAAATTTAATATGATAGAGAATATAGCTAACAAATTACTATAAGCATTGAACCTCATATCAGCAAAAAATTACATCTGATAGTTCACCAACATGGAACATTGAGAATATAAACTTTTTTTTTGATCGGTAATAGATATTATATTCATTAAAAGCATAAATAATGTCAGGTACATAGCTGTACACCTAGAGTGTACCAATCACACCATGTAAACCTAAACTACTAGAGGACATTAAAGTTTTCACAGTTCTGAATTTCTTCTATATTTAGACCCTTGCACAACTCCATAGCTGATGCCCAATGGAGGAGTAGGCTGAGCGAATATTTGAACACAACTGTTGGAGATCTCTCTTTATCCTCAAAGATTCTGGTGTTCCTTTCCTTCCAAACACCCCATAGAACAGCCCCCGGAGTCAATCTCCATAATACCTGTACACAAGACTTCCCCTTACCACTTTTCCACGAAAGGAAGAGCTGTCTTAGATCTTCAGGTTGCACCCAAATCACTCCAAATCTAGCTAAGTAAGCATTCCATATCCCACTCGTAACCCTACAGTGAAGAAGAAGATGATTCATTGTCTCAACATTGGATTTACAAAGAACACATCTGCTAGCTAGCTGCCACCCCCTCCTCATCAAATTTTCCATGGTTAGAATCTTCTCCAACACCGTAGTCCACATGAAAAAACCTACTTTAGATGGAAGTACAGCAAGCTAGCAATCTTGAAGTTCCCATCAAGCTTACTTAGATGGTGGTAGAGACTCTTCACTGTGAATTCCCCGTCTCCACTCCTCACCCATCTCATACGATCTTCATTCGAACTTGGCTGCTGAAATTCTAATCTCCCCAATAGCTGTGCCAATGCATCCAGCTCCCAGTCAAAAAATCCTCTTCTGAAGTTAAGATTCCAACCTGTGTCTCCTACTCCTTGAGTGTACACTTCTGCCACAAGAGCTTGAGGAGAAATTGATATACTATAAAGTGATGGGTACAGCTCCTTAAGATTCCAACCTGTGTCTCCTACTCCTTGAGTGTCCACCTCTCCCTAAGCATGCAAAATAATCTGTTGGTTCTATATAATTTGCCAGCTGTTCTCCTTTCTTTCTTTTCCCCCTTTTCCTTTCCAGGTAAGGGAGTGAGGAGGATAATTTTTTTTTCAACTATTTAGAGGTTTTATATGACGTACATTGCAAATTAGTTCCAACAGTAACACGTAATGCAAACAAAACTTGCCCTTAGATCAAGATATGTCATGAAAACAGCTTCAGAGTGTGAACGAATAAAATTCAAGCCATGAATCCTACCTTTGAGAGCAAGAATTCTGGAATTGGGGTTCATCAAAGCTGAGTCTGCAGTTATTGGCCTTCTCAGCGGTTGCATGGGCATGGACATATCAACGATAACAACACTGTTCTGTGGTGCTGTTTCCCGAATACATATGTACTTATCGGATTCCATGGTAACATGCGTGAATGTAATAAATTGGGGATTGATTCCGATACTTGACAACTGCTAGCACATCAAATCAAATAGGACACGGTTTTTACAAGTTAGACAATAAATAGATCACAAAAAATCAAGTAAAACAAACAAATACCAGAAGAAATTGACCTTTAGAGAAGACGAAAGAAGAAAAGAGAAACATCCAACAGCCCAAAGCTTAGTAATTCAGCATTCAGAAACAAGAACATAATATGTCGTATAGATCTGAACAGATCCGAAATCAACCAAAATTTGGGACAGAAATGCACTAAACCTAAACTTTGGCACAGAAAATCTACAAAAAACTTTCTAAAAGGAAAAAAGAAACGGGCTAAACGGCCGCCTAGGGCTCACTCCGAAACAAACCAAACTAGATTCATTTCGGGGAACCATAAAAAGAAACAAAAACAACAAATCTAAGTCCATCAATTAATAATCAAATCTTCCGAGTAATCGAAGTCCCAAACAATTCAGTTCAATAAACTACTTTTGACATTGATTCGAGTTAAATTGAACATTAAACAAATTCCTCCCAAAGAGGTTGCACGAGATAAACAAGAAGGAGAACTAACCGTTAAGGCTTCCTTCATGGTAATTGGGGCATTTGCAGCAGCAGCCATGGTGCCTAGATTGAATCTTCAAAACCGAAACACGAATTTGCAAAGATGATGGAAACCCTCTCCAGACTGAGGAGGTTTGCAAACAGAGACTAGGCCCAACGAAGAACCACAAATCAGCTACTGGTTTTGATCGCTGCCGGATCTGAAGCAGCGAGAGAAATCTTCCCAGTCCCTCGTAGAGTGAGAGAGAGAGAGTGGAATACAAAATGGAAACAGAAAAAGAATACGACGGCCTTTTTCTCCGTCGTCCTCGCTAGTGTCGCATAAAACATCAATTACAAAGCAGGGCTTTTGGATCCGTACCTCTTTTAAGCATTTTCCCGTTTTCATTTTTCCGCTTTTTTTTTTCTATTTCCTTTTAATTTTGGCTTCTCAATACTCACGGGTACACAGAGGCTGTGGAAGCGTGGATGAGTTGCCAAGCGCGATTCAATCTGCACTTAAGCTTTTCTACAACACAATCAGGACGCATTTTGTATATTTTATGTGCCTGATAGAAAATCCTTTTTATGATTCAAAATTATCTTCTGCTTAAAATATTTTTTAGCTTGTCAAGAGAGCTGCATTTTGAGGGTGCAATTCGTATAAAATTTTCACATTGTGATCTGCTGCCTTTTCTTATTTCTCAATAAAATTTTCATAATGGTATGTATAATTATTCTATTATAAGTATTTTTTTTTGGGAACTTGTGGTATCCGGCCAGCTTGCATGCACCACAACTATAATCCCCGAAGGCTTGTGCAGTCCCCCCGTCCCACGCAAACCGAGTAATTAGCAAGCCTAAGGTCCTGGGATAGCTCCAAAGAATTGATCGCACTTAGGAGATTTTGAAATTGAGACCTTGGAGGAGCACAGCCCAGGCTCCAAGCCTTGACCACCAGGCCAACCCTTTGGGGTTTCTACAAATTTTATCTTCTCATTTCCTCTACAAATGTTGGGGCTAATGCACAAATGCTTTCTAAAGCCTTCAGTTAGCTTGCAGATGTAAGCATAAGCCCATCCCTTAAACAAGGCTTGGACTCAAGTTTAAACCTTGATACTATGCGCTTTTTTATTAGATTCAACACAGGCCCCGTTCTCGGCCTCTTGTATCCATCTTCATATCGGTCTGTGCTCCATTCGAACCAGTTATGGGCCTAGTTAAGCCGTCAACGTAATCGGTCAACCTGCGACCAAAGATGACATTTTGGAAGAACCGCGGTCTCGCTTCCCACCTCAACTCAACCCAAGTTAAATTTTTCGCTCTTCCATGTTTTGTTCAGGTAATCAACGGGCAGGGTCAGCTGACATTTGCCCAACCTTTCAAGGTCTATTTGTGGAAAATCGACAGGCCAAAATTTGTTCCTTTAAAAAAGGGGGATTATGAGAATAGGGCTGATGTTATAAATAAGAATAACAAATGAAATCTCTGTATCATTAAAAGCATTAAAAACAATAATTTACTACAACCGTAACAGGCCTCCTCATTCTTCCCAACATTCACTTCCAACTTTCCCAACCCATACTGCCAACCCAAACCAGCTTTACAGCCACGCCGCCACCAACTATTGCACTCTCTCCTTACTCCGCCCAACAACTCATCACCAGCAAAAGAATTCCAAATTTCCAATTCCACCCCTTCACTTTCCTCTCTTGTACTCATACCCCGTTCAACATTCAAATATCCCGAACTAGTCCCCGCCGGCGCCGTTTCTTCTCCGGTGAAATTCAAATTCGAATGTTCCCAACTTGTCCCTTCTCCGAGCTCTCCTCCGTCAGTGCCAGCTTCCTCCGTCTCTCCCACCACACCCGACCTCACCACCTCCCACCCATCGGAATCCCAGACCGCACCTCTACTAGATGCTAATCCTCTTATCCTATTCATAGCAATTGCTTGATGCTCTGCGCTTGAACTCGGAGAATTACAGGTGAACTGAACATCATCTTCATGACCATCATCACCAAATTCCGAAATCGACCAATCCAGCACGCATCGCGGAGATGACTCCTCGACTATACAAGGAGGCGTTACAAAGGGGTGTCGCAGCAGCCGTTCACAAGTCCACCGCTCGCTCGGCTCTGTTCTCAGGCACTTGTCGAGGAAATCGCGACCCAGTTCGGATAAATGAGCTGGGAATTCAGGCAATTCGTTATACAAACCAATTCGACATATCGTCGATGCACCGCAATCTTGCCACGCCGGCTTACCGGTGAGCATCTCAATGACTGTGCAACCGAGTGACCACACGTCAGATTCCGGCCCCTGCCACTCTTGTCTAACGACTTCCGGTGCCATCCAAAGAGGCGTTCCTCGTGGCAAGATCTTCCCTTCGCGCGTGGAATCTTGAATTGCCGTGGCTGACCCGAAATCTGCCAGCTTCGCCACACCTGGGATGGAACTTACTAGGACGTTATCACCTTTGACGTCGCAATGTACAATACCCTTGGAATGAATGTAGCTCAACGCGGACAGGACGCACCAGGTGTAGGATCGTACTAGGCGTTCGTCCACGTCAGCATCTCTCGACCTTCTTGCCAGCTCAGCAATTGTGCCACCGGACATGTACTCCATGTGTAGATTCCGGTACACCGCCGTGGATGACTCAGTGGTCAGGTCGTCTCCCAGGTACCCAACCACATAAGGTGAGGAAAGAGACCGGAGAATTCCAATTTCGTTCTGCAAGGACTCCACCAGGGAAGGAAGACTAGAGTTAGAGTTTACGGACTTCACGGCGAAAACCCGGCCGGTGGACTTGCAGACGGCGAGACTAACCGTGCCAAATGATCCTTTGCCGATGCAAGTCCCTCTGATCCATGGAATGTTCTTTTTCTCCATTGAAAGACCACCAAGGAAGCTAAGAAGAAACGACTTCTTTTTTTTTTATGACTCTCCTGGATACCTCGAAAAGGGGTTGCGACTTGCGAGGCTATATATATACATACATGCGTGTGGTCTTTTCACCAAAAAATATTGGGAAATTTTTAAAAAGAAAATACTGAAATTATCCCAAAAACCGTCCGCGGCGTAATGGAAAATTTTGGGGTCGGTGTTTGACTGCCGTAGAAGCCACAAGCACATGTGTTTTTATCCTTATCCATCATCGACACCATATCGGCACCGTATGATTAATATAGAATGGATTTCCCTGACAAACTGTCTCTAAATCTGGTCCAAGGGCCAGTTCGATATTTTCTTTTGTGCTTAATTATTTCCCTTCTAATTGGGTTGGATGAGGCGCCTTTCTTTCTGATATCTTTATTAGATTTTATGCTTTTTCTCATCCATTTTATATGGGGATGGCCATATTTCGGGGAAGCAAACCATTAAATGGCTTCCTAGTTTTCTGCCTTTGATTTGTTTACGAAAGTAATCAATTTTGGTACATGGACGGCTGTGATGATGCCTCGCAAGATATCATGGTGGGAGGTATTGCTTCGGATCATTAGCGAAGAATTTCGATTGAGTCGTGAAGCCCGGTTGGTGACGAAAGGTCGGATCTCATAGTTTTTACTGTTTTACCGTGGAAATCGAACGAAACGGGAAGCCAAGTTGGGGACGAAAGCGCGGATCTCGTAGTTTCCACATGGAAGGGCAGGCAGAATTTGGCTGCGAACAACCAGTGGGACCCAGTATCAGAATCGACGTGGCAGAAATGGAGTTATCCACGTTTCCACAACGCTGTAAGTAGCGGCTGCTGGTGATTCCAGGAGGTCGCCAGCCTCACGTTCCTTGTGTCTGGGTAACTGCTGATGACGTGCACCAGCCACTGTCCACGGAAAGAATTAAGATTAGGCACACCCTCGTACGTGTACATATCTCCACATAGTCCACATCCGTTCGCCTGGTTTTTTTTTTTTTTTTGGGTAGTCATCCGTTCGCGTGGTTGAAAGACCAAAGTAACCTTTCAAGCTTTAAACGTTGTGTTTTGTGGATAAATATTAATTATCTATTCTATCCAATTGTGAACAAAGTACAAAATCTAATCTGATCGAACACTAACTATTTGACGAATTGGTGAGATTGACAAATAGTATTCGATGTGTGGACCTGATGAACATCAGAGCATCTAACTATTACTATTTTTTTATCGCTTAAAATGTTTGAAGTGGGATCCACAGTGAAAACACAGTGACCGTGAAATGCTCCACATAATAGTATATCACGAAACGAAAAAAAAAAAACAACAATAATCATAAGATGCTCCACATGAGAGCATCTCATGACCCCATCAACGAACAATGCAGAAAAACATCACAGACGATTTCATCCCATGCAAGGGCACTATAGTGAATGAACTCTGTACAAAATTGACAATGACACACCGGTTTTCACGGTCGCGTGGCCGTGACGAAACCCATGTAGAGGATATGATCCAAACCCACTCCCATGACACACCGGTTTTCACGGTCGCGTGGCAGTGACGAAACTCATGCAGTCCATCGAGGATATGATCCAAGCCCACTCCCAAGTCCCAAAGTCCCATGTGATAATAATGGTTTTCGGCTGTCCGGTAACAAAGGGAGGGGTGTAACTTTTGGTTGGGTTCGATTAAATCGAACGATCAAGTTGGTTTTGTTGCAAAAGCGGAACGTGAGGGGTTTGTTTCCGGTGGCGCGGGGCCCTGTCGAGCGAGAGCAAGACAAAGCACAAGCAATCCGAGCGGCCGACCACGCAACGTGCATACAGGACGGACCCGCCACCCAAACCCAGTCGTTCACTCGCCTGACATGCAAATCTCACCACTCGCACCCTTTCCATGTTCGGTGTTCCCGCTAACCGCAAAACCAACACTTGCCTTTTTCTAGGAATGATTCCGTGCTCCTCTTCAAAGTAAAGTATAACAGAATTAGAGCAAACATTGCATACTCTGTTACAGGTTTATCAAAAGTTCTTATCAACTAACTTTTGTGAGATATTATATTTGATAGAGAGCAAACCGATTGGAACATGTTTGAACTGATTTGACAAAATAATAATAAACATTGATCCCACTGCGTCGTAAAACATGGACCGTATGAGGAGAGGAGAGGCCAGATGTGACCTCCGATTGACGGCCATGAAGAACATGACAGAACATGCAAGGTGAATTAAGATTAAGAAAGCAGCACATCATGAGAACGTGTGATGTGGGTAGGTTGTCACTTAGTCGACAAATTAACGTCCCAATACTAGGTATGTAGGAGTAAACTAATTAATATCGAGTCTCGGCAGGCTTCGTTACGGGCGTTTTGACTTATTTTTGTGGGAAGGGATATACATTAGCCGGCATTTGGTTGTAAAGGGTAAGGTGCAGTTGCTGCTTATCCTTTGAAGATATGATTTGATTCGTCTTCTCAACTAGCATCTTCCATTACACATAGTATTCCCCACGTCAATATCATCTTATTAATAACGTTACATGACGAAACAATAGCATTGGCTCTAAGCAAACCGACCCATAAGAGAATTCATCACCCGCGGACGCTGTTACCAATTAAGCGATTCGCCTTCTCAACTAGCATCTTCCATTAGACATGGTTTTCTCTATGCCAATATCATCTTGTTAATAACACAAGCAAGTGTGTACTACGAGTTGAAATCGTCTATAATGATTCCCAGAAGTGCTCTCTAATGTGGCCATGAGATGCTGCCATGTGGAGCATCTCACGGCCACTGTTTTTTCATATATTATAAATATATCAAGTGTGCCCCACTGAAAAAACAGTGGCAGTGAGACGCTCCACATAGCAGCATCTCGTGGCCACATCAAGGAGCACTTTAGGGAAACATTACAAATGATTTCAACTCGTGTACTAATGCACGTAGAGAGATGAACCAGTTTTGTAATTTTTCAGATTTTAAATAAATAGATAGAGTTTTGACTATTTTAATGTCTTATCAACCAATGGTAACGGATTTTCGGAGAAATCATGCATATGACAAAACATTGGCTCTAAGCAAACCGAACTATAAGAATTCATCACTCGCGGACACGGATACCAATTAATCATGTACAATGGTACAGTTTAAAAATCCATAAAGTTTTCGGATATGAGTGACCGGGTACTCGGTTCTTGTCCTGCTATTAATAATAGTTATGTAAACCCTAGTCAATTGGGTTGAGTATAAAAGGAATCTTATCGTAAAATCCGAGTTGTTTACAAAAAAATGTAAGATAGGGGTTTCCAATTGTTGTCTTAGAGCTTTATTTGAATTGAGAAAATAGGCGTCTTTTAAATTATTATGCGAGGTTGAGAGGAAGTCATGTTGTGCAATATCATCATCATGAGATGGCCAAATGGGTAGGGGTTCTGTTTGTGTTTATCATTGGAAAATAAGAGGGTAACCACAAAATCCTTAAATGTAAGTTAGGGAAAGGGAGCCAACGCTTAATTATTAGCATCCTCAGATTGTGACCTAGCATATGTAACTGCCATGATTTGATCCAACAGCGCCTTGTGAATTTGTCAAAGAAACTTCCAATGTTTATAAGAATATGTGCTGCAATAATCATGGTCTTTCTGTGATCACTCGCAACAACCCAAGCAACACTACTGTGGATGAAAGGTTGCGCCAAGCCACACAAAGAGGGAACGGCAGAATACGTGTTTGCAATAATAACGGTCTGAGCTCTTCTTTCAAAGTAACATGCTTGAAAGCATTTAGGCTCTGTTTTGACTCTTGGATTTAGGGAGTAAAGAAAAGAAAGCTAAAAAGGAAACAAAAAATTTTTTTTTCTGATTTTCTTTCCTTTTCTGATGTTTGGATGAAATGAAGAAATGAGAAAAAAAGAAAAATATATTTTAGTAAAATGATGGGTTGGGGTGATGGGCGGTGGGTAGTGGCAGGCGACAGTGGGTGGTGGTGTTGGCAAGCGATGGTGGAGGCAACTAGTGGTGGTGGTGGTGGTGGGCAGTGATTGGCAATGGTGGGTGATGGTAGTGGTGGGTGGTGGGTGTGGTGGTGGTGGGGTGGGTGGGTGGTGTGAATAGTGATAAATAATAGTTAATTTTCTTTTCTTTCAAAATTCCTATTTTTTTTTAGAGAAAATTTTTAACATTGGAGAGAAAGAAAGATGGAGAGAATTTGGAAAGAAAGATGGAGAGAATTTGGAGAGAAAATCTTTTTTTCTTTCATCTAAACCAAACAAGAGAAAATAAAATTTTAGTATTTTCTTTTCTCCCCAATTCTAGGGTTCCAAAAACAGCCTTAGAGTTTAGAAGGACCATATTCCTTATGAGGACAGCCGAGTCTAGATCAAAAGGGTTTTCGACTTGGAGGGCTATAAATATACGACCTGGGTTTGTAGTCTATTTGTTATGCAGGCCCAAGCCTTGCCTAGCAGAAGTTCGGGCTCCTTGTTTAGGAATGAGTCCGGCCACTTTTAGGTCTACGAAAGTAACCAAACCATGGTTAAGCCACCATTCCATGCCATTATAAAGCCTAGAAGGAGGAATAATTTTTAGAAAATATTCCAGCCGAGGCTTCATTGTTTTTTTTTGGTAGTGCCGAGACTTCATTTGTCATAAAATATCCTCACAAAGGTAATAATGACGGTCATATCCCAAGAGTCACAACTCCGACTCCGAAATATCCCATGTAATTCCTCTTCCTTCAGAATGTGTCACCTTTATATCTATATATATATATATATTATATAAACAGAACACAGGCTTGGGAAACGTGCCAAAGCTAATTAATTTTTTCCCTAAAACAACCTTATAACATTATAGTGACTTATATTTTTATAGGGGTACAGTTGTGTGTTTATTTATTACTTTCCAAAAAAGGGCCTTTAACAAATTTTAAGTCTTACATATCCTAAACTCTTATTAATTGCATACGTTTTACTAAACCAAGAAACCCTCTGGAAAGCGTGTTCTTAATTGTTTTCGTTTTTCTCAAAATTAAGAAAGACAATATGCAAGTGAAAAATTAAAAATAAAAATAGACCTCCTTTCATATCAATATATAGAAGAAGTGATAAACAATAGAAATTAAGATTTTTCTTTTGCTTTATGTGTCGTACGTGTGTTTGTTTTTCATGAAGCAACTGGATTTGTGTACAGAAAGTAACAAATCTTCATTAAGTTCTTCTAATAATAATGACATTTATGCACTTAGACGTGTAGTGCACATATGTGTAGTACTGCACATGCACTCCGCTAGTATCTCCTAAGCTAAATAGCGGGGGCAGGTGTTAAAAAAAAATGTTTGGACATGTAAGGAATACCAAAACTGTTGAAGGGTATTTTTAAAAAGTGAAAAATGAGGAAAAAAAAGGTTTAAGATACTTAATGGATTACAAATTGTTGAAGGATATCTATTGGATGGTGAAAAAAGAAAAAGACAAAATTACGCACCTAAATATAAAAGACAAAATGACATTAGAAGCACATTGCCCAAAAAAAAAAAGGGATAGTTTTTTGGTATGTTTCCCAAGCCAATGTTCTTTTTATATATAGTATAGATATAGATAGAGATTAGGCTATTCTTCTCCGTTTAAATACCTACCCACCCTCATGTATTCTTGCATATACAGCCCTTATATTACTTAAATTAAATTATCATACCAAACTACAACTAAAAAAGGATGTAAATATGCACGTTCAATATTGCATGTGCTACCCCTAAGTAAAATCAAAGAGAACCGCTTGGAGTTGGAGCAAGCTCGCCAAGCATGAAGTTTTCATTTGTAACACGAAAACGAGATTTTTTTAGGGAGAAAAATAAGACGATATAAACTAAGCAAATTAAACAAATCTTCAGACCTAAACCATGTCTGCAATATAGCCGTATGATGTATTGTTTGAACATCTTCTTTTAAAATCAAATCAAACATGTCTAAGACCTGTAGCATGTGTGCACTATAGGGTTTTGATGTATTCTTTAAACATATTTTCTTAGATCAAAGTAAACAAGTACAAGAGTTGAAACATGTGTTCAAAATAGATAGTATTTTTGATGAATTGATCAAACAGATTCTCTTAAGAATTCAACATCAACAGTAACAAATTTCTTTATTCCAATTAGTTGAATACGTAAAATGAATAATATTTCACCATTTGAAATGACTTCGTCGTTAAAGAATATGGATGCGTTTAGCCCTTGACTGGGGAGGGTGTTTATTTCAATCCCGGAACAGAGCTCCGGACTAGACTTTAAAGGTAGAAAACAAAATTTTACATTAACCTTCTGGTTTCACATACTGTAATTCTACAAGATCAAAATGAAAAACTTCAATAATGTATAGATTTTTCCTTTTTTAATTTTATACTTTATTTAAATTGTGACTTTTGGGATTCGGAAATAAGATATAATTATTGCAGACTGATTGTATAGACGTTTCCTTTATGACGAAGGAAGTTGCTCTGTCAACAAGGTAGACTATGACCGGGGGAATCTGTATTAAAAAAGTACTTATGTGGACACAGAATTGCGAACGAACATTGCATGAATAGCATCTCATGCATCATAAAAGACGACTTGTCGACTGAAGACAATTGGGTCACGATCTGGACGACCCAGTCGTATGGCTGCCTCCTGGATTGACTGAGTACTTGGTCAAGCCATCCAGAACCCATTCACTGGAAAGTGGAAACTGGCAAGAAAGGCAGCTTTCTTCATTCCTTTAGCATACTGTATGTGAATAACAAGATGCCCATGAAAAGGCTGCTTTTACTTCCCTCTTTTTGAACATTGGATCAAGTTCTTAAGGAGTCAGACTTCACTCTTAGGCGGCGGCTAGGAAGGAAGAACACATCTAGTATCCAGACCAAGAATGAATGTCTAATTATGGCAACTCTTCAGGTCCAGTGAATATTTGAATGTAGAAAGGGAATTCACTATGGCTGCGTTTGGATAGCCGAAATAGTCTGGATTTTGCAAGAAAATGAACTTTCCGGCACATTGGATAGCCGGAAAGTGTGGGTCCCACAGAAAATGAAATCAGTCAAACCCCTTTCAACGGCCTTTTTGCTTGGTTTTATTTTCCGACCAAAACGGTCGGATTTTGCAGGAAAACCAAATATGACTTTTGGTTTTAAAACCCTCTTTCTATGGTGTACCCCCCCCCCCCCCCCCCCCCCCCCCCCCCCCTTCTTTTAAAACCCTCTTTCTTTGGTGTTTTATATTTAAGTAAAAAATAAAAAATAATAAGGATTGGGGTGTTGTGTGTTCTTCATTTAAAATAAATAAATAAAAGTAAAAAAAGGGGGTGAAGTGTTGCATGTATTTTATTAAAAAAAATTAAGTAAAATAAATAGGGGTTGGGTTGGGTTATTGCTTGTTTCCTATTAAAAAAATTTTAAGTAAAAAATTAGGGGATTAGGTTGCGTGTCCCTTATAAAAAAAGGATATATATATATATGAGATTACTAATATATTATATATATTAAAAAAGGTTAAGTTTATTCATAAAAAGAGTTAGTGTTTACTGTATTTTTGTTTTCAATTTTATATGGACAAAATTAAAGGGTAAAATAGGAAAATGTAAAACACAATAGGATTTTCCACTAGTTTTCATAAATTTTCCGGATGCATCCAAACACCTTTCAGGAAAGTTAACTTTCAATTTCCAGAATATTACTTTTTGGCATATTACTTTCCCAATCAACTTTCCAACTTAATCCAACTATCCAAACATAGCCTATGGGTGAAAGAATTCGTCAAAGTCATGCCGACATTCTTCATTCGTTTTAGCAAACTGTGAATGCCAAACTAACAGAAAAGAGACTTCTAGTGGCGGTCGATAAACGCTACCAAATAAGCATTGGTTGATACTAAAAGCCATAGTTTTGATGCACTACTGCATCAAAATTAGATTCAATTTGCTGTTGGATATCCATTTTCCAATGGAGTGTAGTAGTTGGTTGGCTTCGAAAGTAACTGTGCTGTATCAAGGAGCTTAATTTGGATTTAGTTCATTGACTCATTGTAGATGAACATTTTCCCTTTGGTTATAGGCATCATCAGTTCCACCAAGGAAGAAATTGAATACAAGCGTGCAATTTAATCATGTTTGTCTTCCTGAGGGATGTTTCAGGAAACAGATGACCATTGAATGTTGATTCAATATATGAACTATCACATTACAATTAACAGTGGGTAAATAGTGTAGAAAAAAATAATAATTTATTTCATAAAATTGATGTAAGCTTGTTATATGTCAGTTGTAATGTAAGATGCCATGAGGAGTAAAGGGATGTACAAGTATGAGAAATTTCAGTCACTCTCCAACTCCAAGGGCATAATCCCAGCAAAAAAAAAATTGAGTAAATTTAACCGCACATTGTTGTTTTTCCGTTATGATTGAAGATGACATTTCTTCAGAATTAGAGTCCAATTTCTTCAGGATCATATCATTATCAACCTTCATCACCAGCACCATCCATGATCCGATCATGGCAAGAAGGAGCTGCTCCTATACAGCATCGCCTTAAGCACCTAAAGCTGCAGATTTCTTCAAAAAGGGCCAATTTCTTCCAGAGCCAAATGTGGGTTCACATTTGTTCATTATACTTTCATCAGATTGGTATAAGAATCCTCAAATGAAGTGTCCCAACCGGATCACCATCACACTTGTATCATCAGAACAACCTCTTTCCACAGATAGTTCTACTAGCTTCTTACAAGCAGACATCAGCTCTGGCTTATCAATGCCTACGCAAAAAGGACGAGCAATATCCACGGCCTCCTGATTAGTAACCTGAGAAGGGAACCACACATATACATCAGTATAAAGTTTGAAGAATAGAAAGATCACCTAATTTCGATGATACATTAAGCTGGAATGCAACCATCAGAAATGCACTTGTTTAGGTAAAACTACCTTATCCCATAAGCCGTCCGAAGCTAGGATTAAGAACTCGCAATTGGGTTTGATTCTTAGGATTTTTGTCTCAGGATCTGCAATCACCCATTGTTTAAGTTGTCGATCCCCAATTCCCCTTGACACAGCCAGAGACCCCTGTAATCTCCATGTACCATGGCAACAGTCCACATAGCCACCCTGAAATACATAGAAATATTAGAAAAATGCATATCACTTTCCAATTAAATTGAAAAGCCACTCCGTCCAAGTTTAATAAATATATATTCTTCTGTGGAGCAAAATTAGTGGGGGAAAAAACACAAGAATTAGCTGCTTACCAAGTTCTGAATCCTGTTCTTTTCATCTTCCCTTGAAGGACGGTGGTCAGATGTGAGAGCCTCGGCAACCCCTTCTCTGCTCAAAACAGCACGACAGTCACCCGCATTTGAGACCACAAGATCTCCTTTTCGGATCAAAGCGGTCACGCAGCAAGTGCCACCGCGAACATCCTCTTTAAGAAACTCTGAATCTGTGATCAGGTAGCCATTTTTAACAGCCTCCTCAATTCCCTCTTCACCTGTCCTCCTCACTTGGTCTACAATATTTTTATCCAAATTTTCAGCTGTAAATTCAGCAGCCAGTGCACCACCATGCCCATCATAAATACCAAAGATTGCCTGCAATTACCAAAACGACGCCACATCTATTAGAGATTCACCACTCAATTAAAACCCAGAATGAAATACATATAATGATTCCCATCTATCCTCTTTCCCTTTTTCCCCAAATTCTAAGCATGATTTTCCTCCCAGTAGTAGAAGATTAATAAGAAATAAAACCATATGTCAATAGTTTTCTATATAAATTACATGCTTTAATTTTCCCAAAACCTATGGCCACACCATTTTTCAAATTTTTTTTTGAAGGACGATCAGCATCTTAAAAAATAATTCTTCTATATTTCATGAAATTTCAGTCAGATGAAATTTTCACACGCTAACCATCAATCAAAATAGAATCAGGTCTCAGAAAGAGATGCAACAAGATTCAGAGACCAAAAACCCTGAAAAAAAGGGGGGGAAAAATACCTGTTTGGGATCTCCTTGAAGATCGCAAGTCGCCGAGTACCGATCCTCCATTGCTTCCCTCCTCCCTCTTTTGCAATAAACAGAAAATTCGTCTCTCTCGAACTCCATATCCCTCCGATCCTTGGCTTGAGAGGGCGTCGGAGCAGAAAGACTCAAAGAAGCAACCGGGATATCGATCCTCGCCGGTCTCTTCCTACTCAAAAGCGCAGACGAACTTGAAGACGAAGAAGAAGAAGAAGAAGAAGAAGAAGAAGAAGCGACGTCTTTCTTACAAGCCCTAAAACCACTGAAGGGTTTCTGAAGCCGAAGCCTCAGAGGCGAAGACGGGTGAGAAGACGAAGACGACGGAGAGTCAGACGGAGTAGAAGACGACGACGACGATAATCCATGGTGATTCAGACTTACGTTCTCAGACGATGATGCAGAAGCTTTACAGAAGAGAGAAGAAACTCTAGAAGGTGAGAACACCGGAGAGCTCGCAACTGCAACTGCACAAGTCATGTTTGCTCGATCTGATTTCGCTTGTCTTGTGTTCTTTCTCAATTGATTTTGAAACCTGCAGAGGCAAGGGGAAGGTACTTAAAGTAACGGAAAGTCAAAAGACCCCAAACGGGTGCGTGTTAAGAGCGTCGAGATTTTTTAAACTCTTACGTAAGCGAGGTTTAACGGGTCAAAGCTCAAACACGCTATTCTGCTGTACTAGCCCGACAGGTGTTGGGTAATCATTGGTAAAGGCACATGGGCGGAACTAACCGTTGGAGTCTTGCAGCTGTCGTTAATGGAGCGAGAGGCCGGACCTTCCCCGGCCTATTTGTGCGTCACATCACATCCAGTAGTTAGCTTACACGTAAGCACCACGAGATTTTTAAATTGTGGTTGTCTTGGGTTTGTCGTTACGCGTGGTAATTGTCAATTGGCTGATTTCTCGCAGTGCCTTTAAGGTTTTGACGAGCACACGCAGCGCAAGTCTGATCCTTAACTACTAAGGAACTGAAAGTGTGGTTACTTGTTACCGACTTACGGGCTACTTCCGTAATAAAAGTTGGGTTTAGTTGCCACTTCGCCTCCAACGGTCCAACCCAAGGTCCTGTTTTCCGCGAGACCGAGTAATAATCCTGCAGTTACGAGTAGTTGTAGTTTGGACTGCAGAAGTCTGGATTTTGAGGAAAACGGTATATGATTAAGCATCTCTAATGTAAAAGTTGTTTTGCATTAACAATAATGTAATTACATAGTTACAGTTTTAGGCATTGGATGGGCAATCCTCTATTTCCACAACATAAAGCCTTTTGCTTTGTTTGCTGTATAATAATTTGAACATCTCGAACAAAATAAGATCTAAAATAATTAGATTTTCTCTACCCAATACAAAAATTCTAGTTGTAGGACTCCTCTATCTCTCTCTCTCACAATTTTGCACGCACAACCTCTCACAAAAAAAGAAGAAGAAGGAGAATTCTATATATAATAATATCAATACTATATTAAAGTTTTATGAGAGTAAAACCTCTCATATTTTCACCTTTTTCTTGTACACACCAATTTAGATCATGCAAGTCTCTATTTGCACTTTTATTCAGAGCCTCAATAGGATCATGCCATGTGCATGTATTAAAAAACTACCTGCATGGTATAATTGTAAATTTTTAATTACAATTGGCACAATACTATAAAAAGAGCTCCAAATAAAGGTATAGATAGAGGGTCACGGGATCTAAACTATTCTATTAAGCATTTATAGAAAATATTGAACTAACGTCACAACAAAAATTTAAGCCTTTACCGGCGGGCAAAAACCGCCGGTAAAGGTATAAAGGCCGCCACTAAAACGTCAGCGACCCGACACTAATCCGCTGCTAAAAGTCCCGTCGCTGAATCATTTAGCGGCGGTCTTTGTGTGTCTTTAGCGGCGGTTTTAAGGCCGCCGTAAATACGTTATGTTTTTCAAAAAAAAAAATTCTTTTCGGTGGGATTAATTCCACCTTCCCGCATCGCCTGCCCCCTACCCCACCCCCATTGCCCGTCCCGCTGCCCGCTGCCCCCTGCCCCTTGCTCCCTGCTCCCTGCTCCCAAACGCCCTCCTACCTCTCTCCACGCAAGCCGGTGTCAAGATTCACCCTCGAAACAGGATTCTTCAAAAGCCCTGTGCCGACCTTCACCAGGTTTTTGAGATTCTCCTTAGTCGCCTTATCAGTAGAAGCTTCAGCCCCCCTTAATGTATAAGAAAAGGACCATGCTTATGTTTCGACATAGAGCGGCATCCATAGGGTTCAGTGAGCACTGGATGTCTAACCCATTATTAAATCCGCCATGAAGAGGTGGTTGTTGCTGATGTGGTTGTGGAGCATAAGAAAAGGCAGAGGCATCTGAAGAGAAAACTGCATGTGACAATGAGCTGCTGTGAGGTTGAAGTATCTGTAATTCTCCAAGGAGACAATAGTATTGGTTCAGTCAAGTTAAAATTGATGGCCACAACATAAAAGTACACAATAAAGTCACCATCTTCAGCAATCAACCTACCTCCTTTGAGAGCAGAGCTTCCATGTTAGAGTCCATCTTGGGGCTCAAAGAAGCTAACTTCATAGAAAGAAACTACGAAGAAACAAATGTAGAATTTCAGCTTCTTCAACTTAAATTTGCTACTACAATTAAAAATGGCGGTGGGTTACTACGAACTAACCTCGACTTGACGTTGCAATGACTGCACATAATTTATAATTTCATCGAGCTTCAGCGCTTTCCCAGTTACCTATAATCAAGATTCCATACCAAGTTAGAACTATAGATCTAAAAAACCACAGCAAATATGTGTGAATTTCAGCCACTTCCAGTAAGGAATCAGAGAGTGAGTGGAGATATCAGCTTCTTTCTCACCAAAAAAGGCCAATATAGATTGCATCCAGATCAAGTAACACTAGTGACAACCGGTCTACTCTTTTGGGAGAATATCAGATGCCTGAAAAGGGTCACCGACTTATTAAATAGTACTTCAAGCCAGTTAAAGGGTAGGATCAAAATAAACTCGGACTAGAACAAGATGAGAAAAAAAAACAGATTTCGACAAGATCAATCCATGCTCACACAAGCTTCAACATGCCTCGGTAATATTAATGATTGCAAAATTTTGTTCCACTCGCGTCGCGTCCTTCGACTGGAATCTCAATTTCCTTCGTCTTCGGTTTGGCATTTGAATCTGAAAATGAAAGATAACCGGCTTGTTCGATAATCCGAATTCCGTATCTGTGAATGCACCCCAAAGGTTTTCAAAAATATTCTACTCCAGAAGAAGCATTTTAGCTCCATTTTATCTTTCCTCTCTCTAAATTTTTTCTGCTGAACATACTCTGTTTTGACAGTTTAGGAAAATTTGAGATACTCATGCTCCACCTAGCCTCAGCAGGCTTACTTCGCTTGATTGAGCAAAAGCGAGCGATCGAACTCATCTTCACGAAAAGCATATACAGGATCTACTGGTCGTTCCTTACTTAAAACAATAAATCCAGATCTTTCTTCCGCGTTTTCCTTATCAAGAATCGAAACCACACTTCTTCCGGATCTCGAAATCAGATTAGGACATCGGATCTGTTAAACAAGAATAGCTAGCTCTCAATCAGATCAGGACATTGCTGTTAGGTCATATTAGGAATTTTGTTCCTAATAGCAAAATAAATCATACATTGATACTAGACATTTCAGTGTGTTTGTAATCGAGATTGAAAAATGAAGCAGAAATTTCAAGATTGAGAAAATCAAAATGTCAATCTGACAAAAGTTCGCCTAGTGCGCCTTTCTTCGCCGGGGCTATCACTCGGTAGCTGACCTATAGATCTAAAAAACCTAAAAAACGAAGAAGTTATATTAGACATTCAGAGAGATGAAACTGGAAGAAATAAACCTATAGATCCATGGCCGACCCCTGCTTCGTCATCATCCAACACCGTTCCGATTGTCTCGCTCTCACCAAAAGCATCAACAAAATCTGCAAGCGACAGATTTGAACTATCATGTCGTCTCTTTGAGCTCCAGAGCCAAAGAGAAACCGAGAGTGCATCATCGAGAAATCAACATCTAGAGAGAGAAGGCTAGGGTTTTCTTGCAAGGAAGAAAAATGGAGGGAGGGAAGGGAGAGACGGAGATTTAGACGAAGAGGGGCAGAATTTATTCCCAAATAATAGGGTTTTAGTGGTGGTCACTAAAAGATCGCTGCTAAAAGTCACTTATTGTCCGCCACTAAATCGTCAATTTTTTGTAGTGCGTTAACCTAGTAGGATGGTTTCATCAAACTCACCCGAGAGATCAATGGAGATGTAGTCAAGTAACTCTCTTTGACTAATAAGAAAGTGAGTTTCAAATCAGGTCTTACGACGGGCGCTCAAGGGTTTTGCCATATCTCAAGGGGGAAACCATAACATATGGTATTTAATGCATGTTTTTTAAGCTTAAGTTTGTAATCCTCAACTCAATCATTTAAATTTAAATTAGCAGGGTGCACGTACAATACTGCACATGAGAAGGTATGTAGAGGGATCGGTTACAAAACTGTTTAATTTTTAAATGAAGAGAATTGAGTTGTTATGACAATTACACCCTTTTTATTAATGAATCTTAACCATGCGAGGAATGGTTTTTTTGGAAAATTGCATATTGCATATGGCACGCTTTTCAAGGGGTTTTCTCGGGTTAAATATAATATAGATCGATATAGATATAGATTGAGAACCAAGTTGTTAATCCCCAGTACTACCAAGTCAACTGAAACGGAGTTGTTCTTCCCCACTACCAAGCCAACTGAAACACACTGAAAGCTGTTCGCTGATTTACCTGCCCTTCTTGTTTCCCTCGTCAAACACGGGCACTTGAACTTTGCTGCTCGAAAGATCGTTGACCGACAATTACGTTGTGGTTTCTAGTCCAAATTTGCAACCCAGGCTTGAAATCGTCTACGCCCTTTGTCTGTAAAATAAAAAATGGGATCCCGGTTGGTCTTTTTTTTTTTTTTGAGTCAGATTCCGATTGGTCTATTTGAAAAGAAAGATTATTACTTGAGATTTTTAAAGAAAATTACGTTTAGAACACAACAAAGCCGATATTGGTCTTTGCAAGGTCTTCCTTCGTTGTACAGCTTCGGAATGCTCATACTCGATCATATAGTCTTTGATCGCTTAATAATTGGTCTAAATCTTGCCTACCATACGTAGGCAATGATCTGTGTTTCTTATAAAGCTAGCGGTCAACGGATTATCGGGGTTGTGCATGATTTTCCAGAAAGATTACTTTTATTCAATATTATACAACTTCTCCTTCACATGCATGAAGTTTGAAGAAGACGTCAAAGATCTTCCATATTTAGTAGCTGGTTTTCGAAGTTTCCAAGATTCCAAAGCTGTAAGTTGAATTCAAACCAAAAATCGGCGGAGAGCTTCTAGATGACATGCACCTCACATGTGGAAGTTGGAACAGCACAGCAATTACTTATTTTTATATATCATCTCCAATTCCTCTGCAATTGATCAGAGTTTGCAGAAACTAAACTCATGGGCTAATTAGAAATCTATTTAAGAATCCTAATCTAGAAAACTGTTTGGCAATGCTATTTCACTTTTTCTTTTCTTTTCTTTTTTTTACCTCATTCTTTTTTGTCCCTTCAAGATATACAAATATATAGAGATATCCGAGGTACAGAAGGGAAATATACGCGTCAGATTAATGAACGATATCCAAGCTGGATCTCAATCGTGTCATTCCTCTGCTCGCTTGGCTTTCAGTCGACCACCTGCGTGTCGGTTGGCCCTTTCATCTTACCCTATACTCGCCGCGTGCAGCCTCTACGTGTCAACCCGTTCTTCCTCTCTGATCCCTCGTAATAGTGCCTATAAATAGTCGGTTTCACCCTTGCTAAAAATAGCATGTATGTTGATCACTCGAAGTGTTACGTACTGTTTCAAAAGCCAAAAGCCGGAGATCTTGTTTGTTTCTGTGCTAGCTAGCTAACTAGATTTAATTTGAATATATACAAAAGAAATTAAGCTTGTAAAAAGAGGAATATGGCAGCAGAACAGCAAAGAGCCGAACTCGATGCTAGGGCCAGGCAAGGAGAGACTGTAGTGCCTGGTGGAACAGGAGGGAAGAGCCTCGAAGCTCAGGAGCATCTGGCTGAAGGTGGGTTTATGATCAGTTTATGAGAAGCTCGATCGCCCTTATTTACCTATGCTGATATGTTTTTATGCTAATAAATTTTCTTTCGTTTAATGTAATTGATGTAGGTCGGAGCCGAGGAGGACAGACGAGGAGGGAACAACTGGGAACGGAAGGGTACAAGGAGATGGGTCGGAGTGGAGGACAGACGAGGAAGGGGAAACTGGGGACAGAAGGTTACCAAGAGATGGGTCGAAAGGGAGGGCTCAGCACCATGGAACAGTCTGGAGGAGATCATGCTGCGGAGGAGGGAGTTGAGATCGATGAGTCCAAGTTCAGAACTCGAAGCTAGCTAGTTATCCTTCTTTTTACCTAGTTCGTTTGTCGATCGTGTTAGTCTGATCGATCTAGTATGTTTTCTGTTGGTTTAGTAGTAGTCGGTGGTGTTGTTTTGCCATTGTGGTTTCGTACGTAGTGTAATCAACTTTGCTTGCAATGCTAGGTCAGTAGGCGGTGTCTTCTGCTTTCGGGTAAGGACTTCGCAATTTTGGAGACTTGATGTGTGTTTTGTGACTAGGTGGAGAAGATAATATGTTTTGATAAAATTAAGCTTCTCCTTTGAGAATGCATCTCTTTCAACCACCTCGAGCCCAAGCCAATTCCAAAGGTCAGTAAACACAGGTGAGGTCGATCGAATAATTTCTGGAGTGTGTGCGTAGATACGCAGGCATCACCAACATTATGGCGCACATGACCACTGTAATCCGTATGAATTAACATTAGATTTTCATGAAATGCCACCAGTACATATAAGTTAATTAAAGCGGATACATTACTGAAACCTTCCTTAAGTTGTGCTGCAAGATACATACCTTAGGGAGCCCTGAATAATCGAACCAAATGTACCGAACTGATTTAAATCAGGGTAGCTTTGGAAGGAGGTCAAGTGAATTTTCTACGAGCTAGAGAGCGTATATGTTAGGGTCCTTAGGGATTGAAACCCTTATTCGTGTGGATTCATCCTCCTTTTCTTGCTGATGTAGGCAATTTGTACGTAAATCTTGTGTCCAGCTGTTCTTGTGCTGCGTTTATTTTCATTGGCTGACATATAAATGTTCAAACAACTGGTTAAGGCATTAACCAACCTGCAACCACATTGTAGATGATTCAACTTAATTAGTGCTCCAATGAAAAGACAAAGCCAATGGATAATTTGTTGCTCCGAAATTGGGCCGGTGTGGACACGTGTCGGTGGTGATGATGTGTCTCTACGTGGGCGTGCCAGTATCGCTTGATACAAATGATTTCGAGTCGAACCCTGACCCCGGGCACCTGTTCTGAATCTGAACCGGGATCGGTCCAGTTGTATTGCAAGTCACCTGTAATAAAATGGGTCAGACGATGATATGAAGACTAAGGGTCTGGTCTTCGTTTGGGTTCTTGTAAGTGTTTGAAAGCGAAAGCAACTAATGGCACACAAATCCTTTATTATAAAATCGGCCGACAAGCCGAAAGCGACAACAAATAATCCTCAAAAGGGAAACAAAAGTAAAAAGAAAACTGACAGAGCTTCCAGGACCGGCCTGTCTTGGTCTTATAGCCGTAATTGGGTATAAGCACAGGAGGAAGGGGGCGGCTGCTAGCAAAGTCAATTTAGGGGGTTCACCTTGGATTGCTGCTTACCCTAAAATACACAAGCCACCTGGCGTGATCAGAGCGAGTCTCGGGACCAGCTGCTCGGGATTCTGTTAACACAGAACTGCGAGTCAAGGGTGACCTCAACTTACTCTCCGGTGGCAGGATTCTGGTATTAATCGGAGTAAAGAGGGGTCGAAGATGTCATTGCGACTGGAAGCAGTAAGAGAGGTCCTAGTTTATCCTTCTGTAGTAGAGGGGATAAAAGATCACGGATGATCAAAATAATATAATAACCGGTTGCGGTTGGATGGATTGTGTCCTGGAGCTCTTCGAGTTTGTGCCTTTTATAGCCGATCTTTGACGATTGCTCAACGTCCCACTCTTGCACGATCTTTGAGGAACCCCTTTCCCATGTCTGTAGGTCCGTTTTGCTTTACCACAAAGTCTCTCAACGACCCACTTTTAGGAAGTTGAACCCACCGTATATAACCACTCCACGTTTTTAGAAAGTGGGGGACCCCACTCTCCACGTCTTTAGAGAATTACCGGAGTATCTTCAATGAGCCGTAATCGGCCAAAAGGCATAATTGGTTAAATGCACCTTTTCATAAATAAAAAGCAACTAAACATACCTTTTATCAAATAAAAGTATCTTGGGGTTGATCAAGCGTCCAACAATTTTCCTCAAACTCAATAAAGTAGAACATGCCATGATAACTCATTTAATGGCTTTAATGGCAAAATCATTCACCATCGTTTACCCAATAAACATATATATATATATATATATATATATATTACATAGACCCCTGTTTACTCTGATTTCACCAGATTATGGTGGGTGTAAACATGGGTTTCACTTGACCCGTATGTGGTAGGACACAAATCGGTCAAAATATATACGTGACCGTAAAACACTACCACCGGGCTACGGCGGGTGTAAACATAATTCCAGTTTGAATTTTTACTCAAACGCCATTACGGAGAAAGACTTGTTTACATCAAACCTCCTAGTGGTGCATAAACCTCAGCACTGACTGTTATCTATCAGATTAGAGAATAAACATATATAACCTATATGAGCTCTAAATTAAAATGTTGTCAAGGTCTATAGTTCTCATCAAGCACCCATCAAAACAAAGCTTGATAGTTCCCGATCTCAGGTACTGCTTATTGGAAGACAAAGCTCTCAACCTGGTTAATAGAGGGAAGGGACGGAGATAGAGAGAGAAGAATTTGTCTTCCCATTTTCGTTATTATCAAAAGCGTCCCCTATCTCAAATAACTCGAGTTGTGGTTAAGACACGTGCCTTTTAATGGAATTTGTTTTTGGCAACTCAGTTTGCCAAGGAAACATATATACTTAGTTTTTCTAAATCATTTTAAAAAAATTATAATTATTCACTAAAAAGGAAGGTGGGACTTTAGGTGTTATATAATTGACTTAGAACATCTTTAATGAAATAAGGAAAATTAATATCCTGGACATGATCCATCCAAACTGATTATAATTGAGTTTGAGCTTGATTTATTAATATCCTTTAAAGTTGTTTCGTAAAGTTTTTAAAACAGTTTATTTCGTTACTAACATAAAAAACTATAGAACACAGTTCCTACTAAAAGCTTAAGCTGATAGTAGAAGTAAACTTTATATATTTACTAATATTCTTAACAAAAACCCCAAATTTTGTTTGGCAAGGCGATTCTCAAAATTATTAAAGAAACTAAAAATCTATACCTTAAAAAGTAGTTAATTTGTTTTTCTTTATCTTTTTGGTTTTTTTTAATCTTTTATTTGATTAATCTAATTGCTTAAGGAATATATTTTTATGATTATCATCACCAACAATGTAACTATTGAAATCCAACATTATACCACTATACCACCACTACCACTACCACTACCACCATAAATAAATGCTGTCACAACCATTATAACCAATATCATAGCCAAAACCGTTGGTACATCATTGTTACTACGTACCAAAGATCATATCCATTTTGGCTAACTTTTACCAAGTGGATTTCCTTTCCACCTTTTGTAAAAAAGCTAGAAACCTAAATAGTTTTTCGTTTATAGATTGGTTTTATTTTTTCAAAACGTTTTCAAACAACCAGTTGGTTATCTTTTGTCATGTTGAAAGATGATGTGGTTAAATGGGAAAAGGGGTTAGACATAGAATGAAATCGTCTACAATGTTTCCTTGATTTGCTTCTTGATGTGACCGTGAGATGCTGTTATGTAGAGTATCTCACGGTTAGTTTTATTTGAATGTTGTAAATGTTTTAAGTGTGCCCCACATGAAAAAAAACAGTGACCATGAGATGCTCCACATGACAGCATCTTATGGCCACATAAGGGAGCAAATCAAGAAAGTATGGCGGACGATTTGCTTTCGTTAAACACCTTTAATTGATTATATATAAATCTACAAAGTGGGCGGTTCTCCCGGATATTTGTCGTTAGGAGCATCCTAAACGGCCAACGTTGACAAACTAGCCACTGGATCAGGGCTTGGTTGTCCAACAATAATTTTATGCTACATTCCAATAAAAAAAAGCCCGATCTATTAGGGAGGAGCATTGCGTCTAGCCCACGCGATCCATTAGGGTTAGGCTGCGTTTGGATTCCTAGAAACCGCATCGTGAGAATCGTTTGTTTCAAACATCCAGAGGACGATGGACCCACCCACTGACGTCGCATTTCTTTTTCCCTCCATTTTCTCACTCACCGGCATTCGGCAAACATGGTTGCGAGGATCTAGGGTTTTTCCGCTAAGCATTTCTACACCTTGTCATTCACTCAAAGGTGCAAACCGGAGAAGGGCGCCAGTGGAGGGAGCAGTAATACACCAAACGATAACACTGATCCGTTCTCTCTCTCATTCGCGAACGTTAAATTTCAAAAAATGTCCGTTGGAATTCGTTATCTGACAGTACTGGGCGAGTTCAAACCCTTCGGGTTAATCGCAGAAGCTTTGGACGGAAAGCCCGTCGAAAATGTCACCGAAGACTACGATTACTTCCTATTTGATTCTGAAATTGCTCGCGAAAGAGATGACACAACCCACTATGACTCATCAACATCCATGCGGAGCGATGGAAGTGATCACGAACTCTTCATCAGAGGAAATCGGTAACTTCTTTATCAGCAGTGCTTTATACTACCTTGTTCTTTTGAAACGTTTATCTTATTGTTTGTGGTTTTGTTTGTATCGTAATCTCAATCAGTTTAGATTGTCAGCCACGAATTGGCTATTAGAGGATAAATTTACGAGCGACCTGACAAAATGCTTATTTGTAAAGCAAGATTTGGTGACTTTCAAATAATGCGTGTCGCAAGGTTTTGTCCGATATGATGTTGTTTAGATTTGTAGCTTTATTACCTCCCTGATGCAAGTTTCCAACAAAAAGAAAGATCATAATTGTAGTCCCAGAATAATCATCTCATTCTGTTTTCACTTTCATTTGTTTTGTTGGATCAATCTGTTAGTCTGTTTAAACTTAATCTTTAATCATTACTGCTTTACACTCCTCGATTTTTTTTAATGTACTCTTACTTACTTTGTAACAGGATAATATGGAGCATGGGCTCACGGGTTCATAAAAGATTTACCTCACCCTCTCCAGTCATCATGGTATCCGTTTACCTCTTTTCTCACTAAGAATTTAAGATTTATCTTGTTTCATCTGTATGCCAAGACTTGATAAACAATACTTGTTACAAGTTTATCCATGTTTCTTTCATCGGAAAACTCATTATGAAATTTTTTAGGTCCATTGATTTCAAATATGCGGAAAGATTGCATATTTAATTGTTTATAATACCTTATTGTCATATTTCAAGCCTCTTACCCATTTTCAATAGCACATTTGCTTACTTAGTACCCATAAATAAGAGAGAAACCACTCTCAATGCTTGACTGAGTGATCTGCAGACCATTCAGAGACTAGCCACGCTGTTTGTAACCTGTCAGCATATGTTTTATAAAAAAAGGGGTCAACTAACAGCAATTCGTTTACCAAACACTAACCAACAAAATCATAAGCACTTAAGGTTGAATGCTACCTCAATGATGTGAATGTTGACTATCAATTTGGAACCTGCATTTGCCTACCTTTGTTTATGAATAAAAATTTGGTCCTACCTTGAAGGTTTTAAAGCTCAATTCTTAATGTTCTTGTTCACTTCCTTTTACATGTTATGCAATTTATTCATTATATGATCTTCACTGTGTTTTCTTGACACTTCTGTAAAATGAGAAACTTTCATTGGGCAGTTGATCCTTCTTCCAGTTTTTTCCTCCACTATAAACTCTTTCTGTTGTTTATGTTTGTCTACTTATTTGATCATAAAGTTTACCATAATTCAGCTATCTTCTCACCACTTGGGTTTGTTCTGATGAATGTTCTAATTTGAATTTTAGGCGTGCTGGTGTCGTCTGGGTGATAATTTAGAAGCCATTCTTTGTGTTTTGCAAATTGACACCTTGACAATGTACAATACATCAGGTGAGAATACAGACTTGTTTACTCTTCTTCTTCTTCTATTTGTTCATTTGTGCTTTGTGATCCACGTAATATGTTGTCTACCTCTCATTATATTAGTTGAAAATTGGCTCTTACTTCAGAAATCTGCTGTATTTTTCCATCCTTAAAATTCTAAAATATGAATTTACTCATAAGTGTTTACTTAGTTTTCTTGTACATTTGAGTGTTATTTCCCCTAGCTATGGAATGATCACTTGTTTGATTTCCCCTAGTTATTCCTTTTTCGTGTGTGGTAAGGCATAGAGTTGAGATGCTTGATGTTGTGAACTGCACCTTTCTTATGCTAATTTCTCTTTTTCTTCTTCTTATTCATTTCTTCATTATGTAGCTATCATAATTTGTTGCGTAACATGAAATGAAAACCTGACTTTGTTTGGTGAAATATTTAAAATATTTACAGGTGAAGTAACATCCATTCCACTCCCTCATACTGTCTCATCAATATGGCCCCTTCCATTTGGTTTACTCCTTCAGAAAGCAACGCAAGGGAACTGTCAAACATCCGGATCAGTCTCATATTCTAGCCCATCATTAAGTGTGTATGGACTATCCTGTCCAAAAAGAGAAACTGGGTACAGGACACAGCATAATGTCAATTCGGTCCGCTCATTTGATCATAATGTCAAGGGGGATATGGCTATTTTGTCATCACATCTAATTTTGAAAGATCCACTGGAGGAGCCCCAGGTATCCGGGATGTTTCCTTTGGTTGCTTATTATTTTTATTTTTTCCAGTTCTCCTTTATCCTATTATATGATCTTTGGTCCCTGAATTCCGTATGGTTATCTTATCTTTTGCTTTGCTAATGATCATTCGGAAGATTTATATTCCGGGTTCCTTCTGTTTCTGTTAATCCTGGGAGGCTTATAATTATGCGATGAACATCCTGAAGGCCATGTCCTGATTTCTGAGTTTGATTTGCACTATTCCTAATTGGTTTTGAACCTGTTTTCTTGGTATTTCCTTTTTTTTTGTTTCTATATGCAGCGTAATCCCCTCATCTTACTAGATATCGCTTATCTAGTTTTTGTTGCCAAAATCTTGTTTTCAATTTCTCTTTGCTGAAGCCATTTATTCTTAGTTGAAATAATAGTTGTCATATGACTTTCGCAGGGAACTTTTGTTGAAGAAAGAGAAAAATTGAGTATAATGAAAGAGTTTGATGAGAGAACAATTTGGACTAGTGATGCCATTCCACTAATGGTGTCATATAATAAAGGTCACCTATTGCACTTCTTTTAAACATGGTAATTGTTTCTTTTTATTGGTATTTTTTCAATTTATAGTTTTTTCTTCTTATATCCTTTTTCATTGTCAGGAAAGATGCAACATTCAGTATGGGTTGCTGAAAATGCTAACCTTGAAGCTGCTAATGGTAGTATGTCTGATACAGTTCTTGCTGGGGTGTTATCTAAACAATTCTCTTTTCGGAGGATATGGCAAGGAAAAGGTGCCCAGTCTGCTGCTAGTAAGGTGTTAGTTTGTTTGTTCACATATTTCATGTTTTTTTAAGTAAGGGTATGGTTTGTAAGTTGCATGATGATGAGGCTGCTCATGGGTATCATGGGCACATGAATGAGGTTAAATGGTTTGATCATTCCACTTGTTGTACAAGTAACAGTATTTTATTGTAATTATTTTTATTGTCTTTTAAAATTTGCCTTTGTGGGAAAATTTGCTACTTTGTAATTAGGGAATTTCACTTGTCGATTTTTACCATAAATAACATATAAAAGTTCAAGGGAAGGGAAATATCATTCAAGGAGAAAATTTTGTGCCATTTGAATAGAAGAATTTGGGGAAAATTTTACTAAGGTGTAATTATTCAGCAAAAGTTATTGATTTACAAATCAGAATTATCATTTTTCTTCTTATTCTGGCATTGCTGTATCAATTTAACTTGAGAGTGAAATCTATTCTTTCTATTTTGTTTGTATTTACAGCCCTCCTACGTTTTTGTCTAGGTTTTTCTGGCAACTGATGATGATGGGGTACCTGTAATTTGTTTGCTTCTTAATGAACAAAAGAAATTACTGTCTGTGGGACTTCAAACAGTTGAGCTAAATGCTGAGATTCTCTTTGATATTAAACCTGATATGAGCTGGAATATTACAGCAATTGCAGCTGCACCTGTGATTGTAACACGTCCCCGGTAAGGTTGATAATATGTATTTTTTAATTTTTATTATAAATGTAATCATTTACCAACTATATAAATGTCTTTCTGCAATCTTGTTAACAGAGTGAAAGTTGGTATGCTGCCATGCTCAGACATCATTATCTTGACTTCAGAAAACAATATTCTTCTTTATGTGAGTGGTTTCTATCTTATATATTTTGAACATGTCTAGGCTTTCTATCATGAATGTATTTTGGATTTTGAGCCTGAACTTATTTTGCAGTGGCCTATCTTTGTCATCTTCATGTTTTCCTATGTTATTACAGTTTTTTTTTAATATTTTATTATATAATGTGTACCTAATTTTAGACTGGATGCAATTTTTGTTAAAGAAAGAATTGCTGTAACATGGTTTTACCCTGACGAATACTTATAAAAATTTTGTGGTGAGAAATTGTTGAAAATTTAAATTTTTTTATTTGCACTAACATGGTAGCCTGCTCTGGCTTTGTGGGAGGCTATTTTTTTGTTTTATGAAGTGCAGCAAGCTGCCTTTCAAAATGGTTTTTCAGGTCCCAGATAGCAAAGTACTTCGAAGATCATTCAACACTAACTAGAGTTACTACAATGTGTGCTATAAGTTGTGTTTCGTATTTCTTGTACTCAACTTGTATTCAGTGTCTCTGATTTCTGTATGTTCCTAGACTCCTTATGCCTTGTGACTCAATTAAATGTGCTTAATTCTTTGCATCTTTCTAAACAATGGTCACTCAGCTGAGTGTAAGATCATACTTCCCTTTGTATCTGCACAATTACGAAACTTGAATTGCTCATGACCTGGCATCTTATGCCGATAACTTCAGATTTTGGAAACAAACCTTCCTTTTTATGATGAAGTAGCACACATAATAATATTATTTTATTTGTTTCTCTTTGTTTCAGACAGGTGCAGACCATAGCAAGGAATATTTTGACAATTTGTTTCTCAAGTGTTTCCAACTGTTAATTATTTGATCTTTATGTTTGGATTAAGGAGTTTGATTGTTGTTGTTGGTGTGTGTGTGTGTGTTTTTTTTCCTTTCATTTTTCTGTTTTAGTTGTTAAACATCGAGCATATGCATATTTGACCAGTGCTTTTTTACCATATGCATTCTATGCATCAACATGAGATATTAATTGTTAAACATCAGACATTCCCTTGTGAGTAGAAATGCCTTGATTAAAGCATCTCTACTGAACCTTCTTCTATACTTTCGATCCATTTTTAGAACCCCATTGTGGAAGAAGTGCATAGAGACTTTCTTTGAAAAGGAAGAGAATTTAGGAAAGACCATTTGGTGAGATGGAGCAAGGTAAGCTTGGGTAAAAATCAAGGGGTTTGGGGTTGGGAAATCTTTATTTTAGAAATCATGCCCTGTTAGCAAAGTGGCTGTTGAGATTTGGAGAGGATAATGTGTCTTTGTTGTATGAAGTTATCGGAAGTATGGTACTCACAGGAATGGATGAGATATAAATCCTAAGGCAAGTAGCTACTGTTTGAGTCCTTAGAAAGCTATTTCCACTCTTGCTCCTATTTTTTATCCCTTGTTGAGTCCCATTCTTCATTTTTTTTTGAGGATCGGTGGTGGGTGAATTCTTTACTTTCCCTTAAGTACTGGGGGAATTCTTTACTTTCCCTTAAGTACCCGAGATTGTTTGCATTCGCCTCAGTTTTTACTGTTTTGTATTGGATATTCTTTCTTTGGATTCTAGAGGCTTGGTTTGAAACCTAAAATTTCATCGTGATCTTCTACCCTTGTAATTGGAGGAGCGTACATAGTTGGTCTCTTAACCTCATGTCTAATTCACAATGCGGTTATTTTTTAATCACCTTTGCTCAGATGCTACGGCCACACTACACTAACTCCTCCGCCCACCATCCACCACCCACCACCCACCACCCCCACGCCCGGGGCATGCGCCCCTTCTTCTCACACCATTCTCCTATGGCATGCTTCAGCCCCTACAAAAGTTAAGCATTTTTGTGGACAGCTTTGCATTATGGACTAAACATTTTTGGTAAACTATAAAAGAGAAGGAAATTTTTGACTAATTCTCTAAATGTATGCATCTTGTGCCTCATAGAAGGAGAATCTGTGGACCACTTATTTGTCCATTTGGAGGTGATCGGTTTCTTTTGGTCTCCTTTTTTTGAGCTTACTGGGGTTGAGTTATGTGATGCCTAAGGCTCTTTCTTAATTTGAGAAGCGACGGGGCTTCCCCCTTCTTAGGAAGAAACGAAAATTGTTGTATCATGTGACTTCTTGTGCTGTTTGGTTGGCACGGAATCAGTGTATATTTGAATCAAGTGTTATAGAGAAATAGTGGATATTATAAGATATCATAGTCTTTGCTGCCCTTGGGGTGTGCATCAAGAAGGACTCTGTTCACTTTCAGTTTGAGATGTTATATGAGACTGGGCTACACTTTTTTTTTAATTTCTTTTTTGATTCTTTTTGTTGGGTCTCCACTGGTTACCAATCCCTCATGGGTCCTGTGTAGTACTTGTACATCTTTTCTTTTGGTTTAATATATCCCTCCATTATTCATTAAAAAAAAAGAGGAAATTAACTTTGCAAAAAATGTGAAGGACTCTTAAGATTCAGATAAAGAGAGAAGCTACAAATGGTTAAGAAAAAGGAAAACTTTTAGAAGTGCATTACAAAAACCAATGTTGTTAAATGCAGTTGCTTGGGCGCCTAGGTGGCTGCCTTACCAATTGGGAATTCTTTGAGGACCTAGGTGATGTTATCCTCAACTAGCATTGCCTAGCTGTGATTTTGGGCCAATGATCTCCTAGTCTAGTTAATTGAATAATTTTAATTATTTCTAAGTTAGCTATTAAACTTGTTATTTATTCTATATGGTAATAGCATATGAAGTTAGTATTAAGAAGTTATGACTCAAATATACAGTAATAGCTTGTTACTAACTAATGACTATTATTTTAACCATTTTCTCATACGTGAAAAAGCCTACCAAGGCTCTATTTGACTTAGAGGTGGCACCAACAGTAATATTTTACTAATAAGTATATTGAAGCGTCGCTGATGTCTCTAATGTAACGGGTTAGGGTTGTACCCAGGGACAAGACATATAAGTTGTAACCTTTTTTCTGTTTGAAGATGGTGAAAATCTTCCTTCTCTCCCATGGATGTAGGCATAATGTTGAATCATGCAGTTCTCTGTACAATTGTATTTTTTTAAATTTATTTTCTTTCTATTATTTTCAAGTTCTCATTGCAACGGGTTTTAATAAACAAACTATTAAGTTAACCATTTTTATATATAGTGAAGCATGCTAAGGATTCTTTTGATTTAGAGAGGACAAACCCCTCTCTTACTTTTAATTGCCCAAGCATTGATCATTGTTACCTGAAGCTCTCCAAATCTTTAGTTTTTTATTTTATTCTTACAGAAGCTCCCTTCTAACTTCTGCCAGTGTCTCCAGAATTGACCATAATTGGTCTTTGTTCCTTTTTTATTTTTCACATGAATTTTCTTCCTTATCTCTCTCTCTCTCTCTCTCTCTTTTCCCTCACTCCATTCTCCATTATTGGATTTATTTTTTTCCCATTTTTAGAAGTTCCTTAACTCGCTGCATTCTTTTCCCTGTTTCAATCTAAACAAATCCCTACTTAAATCTATCTTGTTTATTTGTTAATCTCATAATTGGTTTTGTGTTTTCCTATAATTTTATGTTCTATTCATTACATTTTTTTTTTAATATGAAATGTTTTTATCAATTAGATGTTCCTTGACCTGTAAACATTAAAATTGGATTTGTTCCTGTATTTGTATGCAATTAACCTCGAATGCATGTTGTCTATTGCACGATTTATTCATTAGATCAGGTTTTTTATAGTTCTGTCTGATTTTGATTGGAATTGATCTCATTCTTAGTTAATCACAGTTAATCAGTTGTTGCTCATTGCATTGGGCTATGTTGGTTGGAAATATGTCAAATTGACATTTATTTTTAGAAAAGCATAATTTTTTATTGTGTCTATCAAATACCTAGGAATCATGTAAAATGATATGCTTATGAGCTTGTTGCATAGGCAATGGTCTAATCACCTAAGTGACCAGCTAGACTATAAGTGGATCCATCACCTAGCTTCTCCTTGTTTTTTCTAAAACCTTGTTAAAAAAATTGAGATTTTTCATATGGGCCGTCTAGAAATTTAATTAAAAACTACTAAGCAATCAGGGAAGAGTAATAACTTTGTTCAAATGTTTAAGCTATAGTAGCTGCATATTTGACATGCACATGCATACAAGGTCATTGGACTTCATATATGAGTTGCATGTTTGCCAGGACCGCTTATTCTACTGTTGCTGCACAAAATATTGCATATTCAACTGCATCTGACAGTTCTAGAACTATGCATTACTTGTTATGCAGATGTCTTGTAGTCTTTCCACGTTACCAAGAAGCTCGTTAGTGGGGCCACGAATGACCATGATGGTTGGGTTTTTTTTTGATCGGTAAAAGAGTATGAATATATTGATAATATAGGGGTAGAATGACCTTGTATTACATTGTTTTGCATTGTGTGATCTTGTATTACATTAGGGGTAGAATGACCTTGTATTACATTATTTTTTTATTAATGTATTACATTATTTTGCATTGTGTGATCTTTCTCTTGATTTTTGATGGTTCTCTAGTTTTGTGGAAATGAGGGTTTTCTTTGGTTGGAGAATACTGTGTACCTCTTTTGTTGCTTTAGTGGACTATTCTCATCTTCTCCCCCTGTGGATGTGGGTTTTCAAGCCAAACCACGTAAATTATTGTGACTCTGTGTTTCCTATTTTTGCCATGTCATTTGTTATTTTTCTAACAATAGCTTTTTTCTCTTTTGACAAATTTTATGCTAGAATGTTAGTATTCTATTTAGGCTTATTTTATCTATGTGCAGTTTTGATTTTTTTTTTCATTATTTTATTTGATTATGGTAAATGATGTAAGATGTATGTGCTTTGTTGATTGCAGTCAGGAAAGCAATGCCTTTGTAGGTATATGTTGCCATCTGGTCTGGGTAAAAATCTGGTATCACAAAACGAGAAGGCTTCTGAACATGACCTGAAGATTGTAGGGTTGACTGATGCCGTTGAGGGGAGGATTAATGTCATTGTCAGCAGTGGGCAGGTATTTATTTCTCTTATGGCTTTATTGATTGAAGATGCAGTAGACTAGAGATATTTTCTTCCTAATATGTCTGTTTAATGACATATCCTGCTTTCTATGTCATGCACTCTCCCAAAATATGAAGTGACTGCGGCTTAGGGAATTCCAATCTCTGAAATTCATTTGTGGGTCAATAAACATGGGGCAATTTTTGTCTTCGTGCTGCAAAACTATACATGCAGCAAAACTTCCATACCAACTTTCACCAGCATATAGGGTTTTTTAGGAGTAACTATGCTGTTGTTGAAACCATATAGTTGGCCTTGGATATTCGATATGAGTATAGAATTTTGAGACAGCATTGTTGGCTTTAGCTCATACTAACATAATTTGTTCTTTTACTTGCAAAATCATTACCCTCAAAATCAATTGATTGATAAAGACTTTTCATCTTCATGAAGGTAAGTGGCACCAATCATTCATTTGGAGATGTCTAAGAATTGGCTTGGACTGGAACTGCAAAAATATGGGATTGAGTTTATTATTTATCTGCTTTTCAAAATCCATCTAGGATCAGACAAATTTGTAGAATTTATGCTAGTAACGGCATTCAGCATGGGTTTTGCCTTACATTCCTTGTTTCAGAGCCAAGGGTTGACCATTCCATTTGTGATTATTTACCTACTGTGATCAATTAATTTGTTCATATATGCTATTGCATAATTCCTCAGTCATATGATCTTGACATCTTGTGTATGGGGATTCCCGGGATATAATCTGGAATGACATTCTTCATTGTGGCATTATAAATTATTTTGCTTTCATGTGAGGAGAAGATGTGGAATTCCATAGCTCCAAGGTGAAATTTTAATTTTCAAATGATGCTGGGTGATGAAGTTTAAGTTCAATGAGTTAGTGCCACCATTAGGAGAAATTTGGATGTGACACTCAATGATTAAGCCACAAAACTCCAGTTGTTGTTAGTAAATGAGTTTACTAGACCCTTTGTGTGATTTTTGGCTTTTTTTTGGGATCAATAATGAAAATTATATATATATATATATAAAGAGGAGGAAAATAGTACAAAATAGCACCCCTATAAGGGGTATCAGTCACTACCCAACTCCCTCTACATGCGCATCGTCATAGAGCTGAACCTCACACAAAATGTCTAAAACCCCACAGATAGCAAACAAAGTAATGAGAGGAGTAGGCACCCACAAACATGTTAGAACAAGATGTTCTACACATGTTACAAAGAGTAGGCACCCTTTGTGTGATTTTGGGCATTGGGTAGTGGGGCTATAGCAGTGGTTTTTTGCTATCTTTCTTAGGTCCATTGTCTCATGGACTGCATGTATCTTTTATCTTTATCCTTCATATTTAATGAAATACTTTATTAACTGTTAAAAAAAATGGTTAGGGCTTATGTAATTATATTTTAATTGACCTGAATCTTATTTGTTGGATTTGCAAAAAAACTTAATCTTTGGGGCCCTCTATTCATGTCGTAAATATCACTTACTTGGTTGGGAACATGGTAGGAATCTGTTTTACAGAAGTCTACTCCAAGATAAAGTCTTAGTGAATAGTTGCGCCTGTTCTGTAAATCACAGATGTCACTATACATCCACTCAATTTTTTGTTGAAAAATTCAATCGACTTAACATGATCTTCAATTGTTGCTTTTGTATGTGGGAAACTCAAAGACATTAAATTTTTTTTTCTTTTTTTTTCTCTTGATGAATCATTTGCCTGTATCTTTTTAAGTTTTCTGCTTGTCCATGTCTCCAGTTGAAACGTGAATCAGCTGTTTTGCTGTAACCAGAAATTTCAAACTCTTACTCATTTGTATCTGATACTTTCACCTGTCTGATAGCATACACAATATTGAATAATGATTATAGTACTCTCCACATTTTTTATTTTGTTATTTGAAAGTTTTCCTTCTATGCTCAAGTGCCTATTGTTATGGCGTTAAAATTATTTTTCCCCTCTTTTCTGCAGATGTTTAGATGCGAACTACGAAGAAGCCCTTCATGTTCTTTGACAAATGATTGCATCACAGCATTGGCTGAGGGGCTCCATGTTGATTTTTACCGTCACTTTCTTGTTCTTTTGTGGGGAGACATTGATTCTGCCTTTTTGTCTAAGGCTGATAAATGTGTTGATTCAGAATGGGAGTCTTTTCGCTGTATTATTATGCAAATGTGTGGACAGTCTAGGTCCATTTCTCTGAAACACTTGGATCCAGTCCCTAAATCATCATGGGAGTTCCTTATTGGCAGTAAATTTCACAAGAAGTACTGCAAAAATGACTTCATTACCAGGATTACTTCCGGAACTTCTCTTGACTTACAGGACAACAAGGGCTTTAAAGCTAATGCTTGCATGGAGGATATAAATATCCCACAACAATCATCCTATTCTCAGCTTTTGGTGGAGGCTTTGAATGCCTTGCATGCTCTCTATGAAAGTTTGAAACTTGATAATCTGCGGAAGAGGTAATCTCTGGTTCCATTGTTCCGGGAGTGTTCAAAATAAGTACATTTTGCTCTCTTCTTGTATTGCCTTTTCTTCTCTTTTCATTTTTATTAGTTCCAATTAGGAAGTTTATCTTATCATGTTCTTCTGTTCTTATGTTTATAGTGGCAGATTTAGCAGAAGCTTCTATTTTGATTGATGTTCCATGAGATAAACTAAAATATGTGGCATGCAGCTTCTTCATATTAGGTGATGAAGTGGACATTAATTGCATTTGAGCCTTGAGGGGATGCATGCATAATAAGTTATCAGATTGGAAATGTTTTGTATATGTAATATTGAATTTTCTGAGAAAATTGGTTTTCCTCGGCAATAAGCTTAGTTCTCTGACTTCATTTTGGCAAGGATTGCAATTTCGGATTTTGCCAACAAGATATTGGCGAAATCAGGGAAAATTTTCCCAGATTTCCCCAGTGAGGGGAAATGGGGAAAATATGTATTTTTCTTGTATTTTTTTGTTTAATACATTTATAATACATAAATGGGTGTGAAATAAATCCAAAACATCCAATAAATCTTGTGACTTCCTGGTCAGACTGATATCGTCATATCATATCATCAACATAAATCGGTTCCCATAAAAGGACCTGATCGAAGTGATATGACCCCCTAATGATAAATAATTTCTTTTCCACAGAGAGCCTTTTTTATACTTTTCTGTGATGGGATCCCAGTAGCTTCTCTTCAAAGGACATGATCCTTATACACATTCTTATTTCGCAGCATATTATGGCATGCATGCAAGGAAAGAAACCAGAGGATCTTTTAGGATCGCAGCTCCCCTTTGCCAACTGTTATTGCAAAGATCAGAATTTCAGTGGCCTCTTGAAGTTCAATTCATCCTGCATTCAGAGGCATATCTATTATAGATATCAGTAGAAGGTGGAGTGGCATTTACTATTCCAGCTTGGCCTTAGACCAGGATTTGACAGTTTGGCACCCACACCAGCTGGAACCATCAAGTTCGATTTTGATGGTTGTTCATTGGGGAACCAGGGACCTGTCAGTCCATGAGTCTCTAGAGATGTGGTTGGAAACATCATTATATCATTTTATGGACCTATGGGCCTATGAGATAGGGATCATTGATCATGGCCAAGTTACTTGGTTGTTTGATGGGGCTAGAGAATGATGGTAAGATGGGAATTTGGAATTTTGCTGTTGAAGGTTACTGCTCTACCATTATGCAGTGGCTGACTAAGGAAGACTTAGGGTCCTGGAATTGAGTCACTTGTTATTGAAAGCTAGATCCTTGCCAATTGAACTGAAAACTTTGTTAATAAACTTACTGAGGTTAGCTAACACTTTTCTGGACGAGCTACCTAAGGTAGGGGCTAGAAGAGATGTCTTCTTTTTGGGGATTCCTACCACAGATGTTATAGTAGAGTACCTACTGTGTTTGAAGGGTTACTGTTTTAGTCTGTGTACTAATCTTTTCAGATTCTGATCTTTTTTTTCCTTGTAGTCTTCTACAGGTTTATCATTGAAGTTAGTATCATCTACCTATCAGAAAAAAAGATAAAAAATGTAATCAATTTCAAAACATATAGGCATATTTACATACATCAAGAAAAGAACTCAAAATTCATTGAAAAAATCTTAGAGCATGAAGGAACAAGTTTTATTACCCATAAATGTGTACATGCCAACAAAAGCCTTGTTACCTGGTAGCCTCCAAAGAATGCATATGGACAGTGAAAGAAGAAGAATAAGCATATTTTTTTTTTTATAAATTTTTGTTCTCAAGCAAACAAGGAAAAGATTTGTATATCATTTTTCTCTTTTTATTTTTTATTTATTTTCTTGAATCTTGTTTTGATCCAAATAAACTTTGGTTTTTTTATTTCGTCGTAATTTCTATGTTAGTGTCTCTTGGCGTTTGACAATTTTGACCTCACAAAATTTATCTGGCTTTTTCCCACCTTTTGAGTTGTTGGGAACTTGGGATCGGGTTGGAAATGGACCACGAAAGAACCATCAACAAAATGACTTACCGTAAATTTGTAATTAATCAAGTTCTGTAGCATGCAGTTTGTTCTGATACATGAAATGACCAAATGTTCAATTGGATTAGGATAGACCACTACCAGTTCATTAAGAATCAATTAGATATGCACCTAGTTGGTGAGTTCAATAACCTTATGCCTCTTGTAAGAATGCTTTACAGAGGTGTGTAATGCTGATCTGTAGCTTCCCCTGAATTGACAATTCATTTCTTAGTCCTAAAAATTATATTGAACTTTGAAGGTTTTTACATAAGGGGGAGGGCAAGAAACTTGGAGCTCTGGGGGATAACTCATCCCTATATGAAGAGAATATTACCGTCATTATTATATCTGTCACTAGTCAGACAATCTGCCATGTTTCCATTTTCCTGATAATCTCTGAAAATGACTCTTTTGAAACCTTTGAGTGATAAAGAGTCTTTCTATTATCAATTCAAAAAAAAAAAAGGGGTCTTTCTATTAATCCTTGGTTTCCATGGAGGGAAAAGGTTAATGGTATCAATTGGAAATTTCACTTAATTTTTCTATGTATTTTCCTAAAGTTGAAGTATTTTATACCAGATTAAAATTTTCATAAAATTTTCCAATGGAATATTATATTGTCCAAGACTCCAAGGTGTGTAATTCCTACAGGAAATGGGATTATAAAATCTGGCTAATCTGGTAAACATACAAAATAACCTTTGGCAGAGGGACAGAACTTTTACTTGGTTAATGAATGATGGAAATACCAGTTACAAAAACAGAAGCAGCAGCACAAGTAGTAACAGCAATATCAACAAAATACAAGCAGTACTAAATATGTGGATTTATGGAATCAGTTGGTGTTGGAAATAGTGGCTCATATTCTGGGAGCAAGGGGAGAGGGACGTGAGGGGCACACAGACTGCAAGGTTATATTGGAGATTTTGACCAATATACGGGCTAGGGTTGTAATCGGAATTTGGGGAGCTATGTATTGCAACCCTACTCTTTTCTCATACTTGTGGAAACTCTTTTCTCTCCCGTGGACGTAGGCACACTGCCAAACCATGTAAATCTGCATGCAGTTTTTCTTTGTTCTTCTTGTAGTTCATAGATTGGTATAATTGCAACATCGATTTTCAACAGTTGGAGGGAGTGGGGCATGTAAAATTTAAATTCATTTATGGCCTTTTATAACTATTTGTTAATTTGCATTGAAATTCATTTATGACCTTGTATAACTATTTGTTAATTTGCATTGAAAGTTGCAAAGGTACACTGTGTAGCGTAATTCTCTTTGCAGTTTCCTCACACTAAGTTGTCTGTGTTTGAGTCTTTATCTATTATCTATTGTTTCAAGAACTGAGATATTGACTCTGGAAAGAGACTGCAATGCACAACTAACAATTGATTCAAACATCCACTCTGGTTAATACATTTCATAGCTTATTAGTTGGATGTACTACAACTGGGGGTGGGTTCATTTGGTTCGATGCATAGGGGCACATCCAAATTGTTTCTGTATCTGATTCCATTGAATGCTGGACTTGAGTTTATCTAGTTGCAGCATTGCCATCATTGGATGTGCTGATAAGTTCTGGTGAATTGCTTCTGTTATCAACCTATCCTTTTAACTTATTGTTGTTTGCATTCTGTCTTGAGCTATAGATCATCTCACATATGGGGCTCAAACCCATGTTATCTGTTATCTTCAGAAAATTCGTGGAAAAAAAGCATCTGAGCTTAAAAAACTTCCACTTCATTTCCTTTGTCGTGTAATGATCTTGGCTTTCAAACTCTTTCTTTTAGGCACTTGGGGCGACTGGTGGTTCTATTATGTGATCTTGCTGTCTTTTTGGGCAAGACAAGCTATTTGGACCATTATATTCGTGATTTTCCTTTTCTTTCTAGAAGTGTTGTTATTTGCCAGAGCACTTCTTCTCCTGAAATACCACCGAGCTTATTCCGATGGCTTGAAAGATGTGTACAACATGGCTGTAGCTTTGTGGATAATAGCGATCTTCCACCTCTAGTTTGTAAGAATGTAAGTTCTGTTGTGAGCTGGGCCCGAAAGGTAGTGTCATTTTATAGCATATTAGCAGGTGCAGAACGGATAGGCAAGAAGCTTTCTTCGGGTGTCTACTGCAATATTGCCACTGGATCATCCCGTTCTACTGAGGAGCTCACAATTTTGGCAATGGTTGGTGAAAGATTTGGACTTCAACAGATAGACTCGGTGCCTGTAGGTGTGTCACTTCCTCTGCGACATGTGAGTAGTTTTTCATTTCCTAATATTTTGCAATGGGCTGACAAATGGCTTAGAGAATTGGAAGTTATATATGTCAGTGATTGCGCTTTTCATATGTAGGAAATCAAGTTTTGTGGACCTGCAGTTATGGCATAATAATCCATATTGTGCATGTCGTGTGGATTTTATTACCTGTTGATTTTCACTTCTAATTGAATCCTTATGCCAAATATTAGAATGATAGTACGTTCTTTGGTTTCTTTATGTGCCAATAATTGTTCTTATTCTTTTTCACATGCCATATAAGTAACCCTGATATGTTCTTTGGTCTCTTTATGAGCAAATGGTTGTTCATTTTCTTTGGCAGATACTATATAAATAACCCTTGTACCAGTATTGGTTCACTGTTGGTTATACTAAATACCCATGGATAATTTTTGGGTATCTTATACATTTTTATAGTCCCCATTCCCCAATTTGGTGGGAACTGGCTTATAGTAATGATGATGATGTATTTTTATAGTATTAGTACCGCACCCTAATCTCAGGAATACTGTAATATTGCAGTTTTATAATTTTGATTCTAAATGAAATGAGTTTCTTTCTGAAATTTTTAGGCATTGGACAAATGCAGAGAATCCCCTCCCACAGACTGGCCTGCAGCTGCTTATGTGCTTATTGGCCGTGAAGATTTGGCATTGTCCTTAGCTCAGTCAAGCAAATCCAAGGAGATTAGAACCCACACTAGTGTGAATTTAATCTCTATGTCTACCCCTTATATGCTACATTTGCATCCTGTGACGGTCTCTGATACGCATGCCTTGGATAGCACCAAAATTGAGGATACAGATTCTTTGGATGGATCTATAGCAGATGGTATGGAGCATATCTTCAGTTCCAGTACACCGTTGCGGTATGGTCGGGATCTGCGATTAAATGAGGTCTGTTATTGTCCTATATTTTTGTGTGGCTAGTGACTACACATCTAAAGCCAAAAATCAATCAGGAATTTTTTTTCAATTGCAGTTTTTTTTCGTGAGTTTTAATTTTGATGTGCTTCACTTTTTTATTTTCCACATTTTCTTTGCTTTTAGTTTGTTCTTGATACAAATGTGTTCCATATTGAAAGATGAATATGCTTCGGAAACTTTTTGGAGGTTTAATCTGATCATCTTCTAAGAAAACATTGTCATTGTGACTGTTAAAATCTTATTAGATGGATTTTTTTAGTGCTGTACTTTAAATAGTTTTTCTTGATTTTAGTAGTTTTTAATTCTTTTGTGAGACTCAAAAAAGAAACAGAAGAATTTCGTACCTCTCTGAGGAACAGATTCTAACAGAATTTTCCTACAGGAATCTGTGCCCCACTTCCTGAAATATTGTTAATAAAATGACTATTCTAATTTGTGAGGTTTTTTTTTTACATCAAAGGCTTCTAGATTCTATACTCTTCAGGCAGTAGTAATCTAATATATGTTATGGATGTTGGACCGAATTTATCTGTCAGCTAGTGCTCTCCCTTGGTTTTTCTGTTTTTAATATAATGGTGATGTTGGTGTTTAAATATTTCAATGAATTTCAGTTATTAACATTTGCAATATGAATGTAGCAAATCAGGTTTTAGGGTAAGCTAGTTGCTTGTTCACATGTGGCTGTAATTTACCTATTGTGTTGGATCGACTACATAGCCATGATATATTTGAGGCCCGGTAAACTGAAGATGCATCTTAATTAAAACCCTAGTATGACTTGGATTTCATATGGTAGATGCTTGATGAATTACATTTGTCCATTTGTACTTCTACATGATCCCACTTCACTTGGTACATTTTTGCTGATATCATTTTCCACATGACAAATAATGCTTGATGCTGAAATTACTGCACATGGTAAAATCCAATGTACTTGTTGAAGTGGGGTTTATGTTGGTGTGGTGAAGGATTTGTGAAAATTGCATATCCAGTGGCTTCCCTGCCTGGTGGACAGTGTCAATTGGGTTCATCATTCTATGTGGCTACAGCGACCCATATTTCACTAGTCAACTAAAAAATGATAAGGCAGAGCAGAAATCCTTTCACCATGTTATTTCCTTATCCATCTGCGAGCTTCTGAAATATGATTAGATGGTATCTGTACTAGGAGCGCCAGTGGGTTAGAGTTCTGGACAGATAATAGTATTCATACTTTCATAAGGCCAAATCCTATTCATTTTTCTGTTCCAGGTTCTATCTGCTTTGGGATTGGTTATGAGAGCGGTGGTTTTGGACCCATCCCTGCATGTGTGTTCCATTTTGGGTATTTCGTTTTCAACATTTTAAAGCTAGAATGCACTACAAACTTGATTCTTGAACTTGATATACAAAAAAGAATTAGAGGGAAGGAAAAATGTTTAATTCGTATCATACCTTCACCTTAAAAAGGCAAAACTACATACAAAAAGAGTACTCATGCAGGCCTTCATAAGACCTTTCATTTTTTCTTCCTTTTTTTGTTTTCTATTTATTTATTTGTTTTGGGGGTTATACCTTTTCATTTTTTTGGACCTACATGGTACCTTATTAATTGGAATTGTACACTTGAATAAAATGTACTTATTCAAAATGTTTTGGTCTGGTATAGTGATTGAAATTGTTTGTATGTGAACATGAATCACTGTGGCTTGAGATGCATTTGATCAAGAACTACGGTGCACTGTTTCATAATCGCGTCACTTTGCCATGCTGTTATGATTTATGAAGTCTTGGTTTCAGGGTGTCATCTTATTTGGTTGTCTACTGAATGAGTTTCACATCTCATGGTCTGGATGTTTTAGTTTTGTTCAAACTATGAATTTGTTGTCATTGCAATATCGGATTCCTAGTTTAAGCACAGTTGTTAACTTGTGTCTTTTTTATTACATTGTAGAGTCAGAATTGTCTACTACTGTTACTTTTTGGAATTGTTTTAATAATAAGAATGATGGTCCTTCTAATTTTTTCTGTATTTGTTTTACAATCTATGTTCCTAGTTGCTGTCTATGTCTCTGTTAATAAGGCGTCACTGATCCTACAAAAAAAGAAGTAAGAAATAAAGGGAGAAAGAAAGATAAAGAGAGCAGGTTAGATGTCCAGCATTGTACTGTTATTATTTTTAGGGCAACGAATATCGAATCATTGAAGTGCTTCCTGATTTGTTAATGTGTTTGTGCCCTTGTTGGATGCTTTTGCATTTGTGAAGTTTTAATATATTTTCCTTGCTCCCTGAGTTTCCTTTTGAGACTCTGATGGGGCCTATTTGATATTGCACTAAGTATAGGATTGCTATCATGCATTGTAAAATGTTACTATCATTTTCTGTAAATTACTTGTTCAATCTTCATTATCCTGTAATCTGTATTTATGTGGTCAATTGTTGCTGCTTTTTCCCTCCTCGTTTCTGCTGCAATCTTTATTTTGGTTAGTTCATAGAAACTTGAACAACTTGATTGCTTTTGTTGCCTGATTGCTTGTTAAGGCTAGTTCAATAGGTTATTTCCTGCTTTTTCCTGGATTGCATCTGACTACTATGGCTTTGTATTTCATTTGCATCGGCATGTGTGACAGTGAATTTTTTTTTATCCTCTAGGTTAGGCGTCTTTTGTGCTCAGCAAGACCAGTGGTAATTCAAACATCTTCAAATCCTAGTGCCTCTGATCAGGATCTTCAACAGGTACATATTTTTTATTTCCTTGTTGAGTGCCTGCATCTGTCTTCTGAATTTCTAATGGTAACCATTGCAATTTTCTTTTGCATAATTTTTTCTGAGAGGTTCTTGATGGGTCTCAGCTAAAACTCACTATGACCTTATTGTTGTTATTTTCTATTTTTGTGAGGTTATGTGTGAAGTTTGTTAGGAATGGAAAGAAAAAGGTCATGGTTAAGTGATGTTATAAAAGAGGTTGCTAGTGGATCCCGAGTTCTGTTATTGGGATTACATGTCATGGTCGAAATAATAGTCAATTGGCATTGTTTTTTTGTATTTTCTCTTGATGCAAAAGAAGTCAGTGACATGGAATTTGATTCATAATGGCTTATTGAATCCCACATGCTATTCCTTGTTGAAATACATCTTTTGTGTAGATTAAAGGGTCTCTTGCTTTGGATGAACAATAAGGAAATCTCTTTTAGCGTCTTCAAATTGTACATTGTCCTCGGAAAATGTTCAGCCTTACTTGTGCAAGTACACTTCAATACAAGTCAAAGATTTTGTTTCGATGCCGTTAGGCATTTTGCCTGGGGCATAACCTGAAATTTGAAAACATACTGATGTAATTGTGACGATTTAGGGGAAAAAAAATGAAATCTCCTGAATTGAGTGAAATTTTTGAATTGAAAAAAAAAACTTTTTTTTTGGATTTTTAGTTGTTGAAAAACCTTTATTTTTTGGAAAAAAAATGTCAATCATACGTCATATTAGTTTATACATATAGAAGACACAAAAATATGTGTAAAAAAAAAAAAATTAAAGTCACAAATGATAAGTGATAATCAGTCATAAGGTCATACAATGTTGGAATATGAAACATATTAATCAAATAACATTCAATTGACGGGTTGTCGACTGGTATGAGGTGAGACGACTGGCGAGATGACCGGCGATTGGAGAAGAGGCGACTAGGCATAGAAATGGATATGAGAGATGACCGGCGACGAGAGGCGATCTTCGGTGTCCTAAGACAACCGACGTCTAGTGGCGATCGGTGGTTAGAGACAACCGTCAGTATGATAGGCAACAGTTTTCGAGAGCTGACCATCGGTGTGATTATGGCTTTGAACAGTGTTTCGATCGGAGGGGGAGATCTCGTGAGCATTGGCATAGGCGTTTTCTTTCAGTATTGAGAAGGCCGGCGCCGCTTTGACTGAAGTGGAGCAAAGGCTTGCAATGGTGACAGAGATGGAAATGGTCGAGGAATAACGATTGGTGGTGGAGGAGAATCGGAAGGTCGCAGAGGGAACCTCTGAAAGAGAGAAGATGAGGTCTCGGAAGACTTGGGGCAAGCGACGATTTGGTGAAAATGTGCCTGTGAGAAATAGGCAGAGTAGATTCAATAGTCCTGGAAGTAGGAGGACCCCATCTGAAGAGATATCCTTCAATAAAGTGAAGAAGAGGAAGTACAGTATTCAGCGAAAGATCTTTTTATTTGAGGGTTTTGCTGTAGTCACAGGCTCTGAGGCTCGCATTTCTGAGAAATCTAGAAAAAGGACGAGATCCTTGATTTTTCAGGAAGAGGAAGCAAGATGGGTGATTGAGAAGTTGCCAAAGGAAGATGGGAGAAAATACGAGCTAATCGGCACAAGGAGATTTAAGAATTGGAAGCTGATGATGGAAGTGAAAAATAACAAATGGGGATGTTTTCTTCAAATTTCAGAATATGCACACAACCGGCAACGGAGTTTGATTTTTCCCATTGACTATGGGAGTGGCGACTGGAATATCTTCGAATGGGTTTTGAGGGGGTTTTACAGATGCATCAAAAGAAATAAGGACCCTCTAAGGCATGCGAGAAGTGCTGTGAAGAAACACAAGGAAGCTCCTTGGTGAAATCGGTGGTTGAGATTTTTCAGGGAAACAGAGTCTCCGGAAGTATTCAGAATATTGGTTGGATTCCAATAGCGAGGGCTTGTCCAACTGATTCCAAATGGTGTCGAGTGGTTTTGTGTCACCAACCGCATTCGGAAGTGGATTGGTCGAGGGTGAAGACAGAAATTCTTCATTCGCGACGGGTTCAGTCCGACTTGTTCAAACTATCTTCTAAAAAGGCTATTGCCTTTGTTCGGACTGATGTGGAGATGGAGATCCTATTAAGGAGTAAGGAGATTATTTTAAGTAACAAGGAAACGGTTTTTCTTCGAAGGTTCCCTCTGTCGGGAGACTAGAGAGTCGGGACATTCTCGCAGGGCGGGACCTGGTTTCAGGTAGTAGGCTTTCCTTTGTTTCTCATTGCAAGGACGACGTTGGAGGTGATTGGAGGAGTCTCTGGGGTCTTGTCAAAATTGGAGATATTGAAGTTCTTCATAATAACTTTGGTTTAGTGACATTGCTGGTTAGAGAGAAGAATTCCAGGCGTATCCTGAGATCTTTGTGCTTGGGACGGGGCAGTGTAATGACGTAATTTTGGCGGCATTATGGTTTGGATGTTTGAAAACACTTATATGAGTACTTTACATTGAGTTGATTTTTTTTTTTTTTTTTTGGGGATCAGTAATGAAGCATGTATTAAAATAATCTGATCATGGAACATAGAAAGAAAAATTACGTCCCATGAGGAATGGGATGCAATCAGTCAATCCACTAAAATATCATCACCTAACCTCCTACAAACCACACGCAGTGAATATGAAAATAAAATGACAACTGACTCTACTATAACATAACTTCCCAATTTCTCACAAACTCCCTCACCCCTAGACCACAGTAATCTAGACATATTGATGTCCAAAATCTGCAAGAGACATAGTTGCATCTAGGGTTACCACTTTGCCCCTATTCATATCCTAAAAAATTTCTCCTAGTCCGAGTCAAGCACACTAGTCATATAGAGGCGAAGAAAACCCCAAATAGAGTCTTCTACCTTGCTTTGCCACTTTACGTTGAGTTGATTCCTAGTAATCAATAGTGGCTTTTGCATATTGGAATGAGAACCCAAAATATTATTCTTCGTTCTTGTTTCTAAGGTTTTGAAGCGCCTTCTGATACAGAATTCAGCCAACTTTACTGTGGTTTGGACGCCTTTAGCAAGATCATGTAGTATGAAATTGAAGATAAAATCTCAACAGGGGATAACCTCATTGCAGAACAGTTCCAGGCAAGTTTGTTTGGAGGAGTTAGGTAAATGCTGGGCTTAGAAGTTTGAGATTGCTTCCTGGTCTTATTGAGAATCAGTTGTGTTTTTCCCATTTCTTGGCTCATGGATTTCGTAGGCAGCTGGTGCTTTTGAAGTCTTAGTCCTAGAGTATTTTTCTACAGCAGATACTTCCTTCAAAAGTGGCCCGCAATATTTTGCATGAATGATACTCTAGGCCTTTCAATGATAAATAAAACTCGTTGGGGGAGATGGTAGTTAGAGTTAAATTTCTTATCCTATGTTACTATGGGCTTTAAGAGATTTTGTCTGGGTGCTGTGGTAACTGGAACTTGATTTTGACTTTTAACCGTCTTAAAGAATTATATATCCTCATATAACTATAGAAAGATAAAAAAATAAGAATATCCTGCTGTCAGTTGGTTATGTAAGTATTTTATAATTTCTTATTGCAATAAACCTATGTTATTTGATAAAAGAAACAGTGGAAAGTAAGTTCATTGTGGAACTTGTAAGTGATGGTACCGATGACATGTGGCCCCAGAGAGGTGGCAAAGAAAAATGAGAAATGAAACAGTTTTTCCTGTATCATGTATGATATTCCGATGTTATTTTTTTGACAGAATTGCAAGCAGCAATAACATAGTTGCTTAGTTTATGGTAGATGAGAAAGTTGACTGTGAAAAATAGAAATCAATTTAGTGTAATTTATTATTATTTTTCTTATATTTTTGATAACTCTGTTCTTGGAACCTGTAAAAACTTACATGGACTAAACCAAAGAAAATTTTCACATTATGAGTCTGTCTAAATTGTATGACCTGGTTGTTTTTCTGGTCTACTTTTTCCTGTCTGCTAGATATTATATTGGTCTCTTTTTTTTTTTTCCTTATTTAATTTCTTCTTTGCTGTTCATTTTTTAAGGCTCAGCTGTGGCAGCTGGCACAAATGATTACTGCTCTTCCTCTTGGTCGTGGTGCATTTACTCTTGGAACTACCTCTACCCTTTTGACCGAGGTATTTCACAATATAAGTTTACTGGGATGGAAATGCAATTTATTTTAAAGGTTTTCCTTTAAATCTTCGGTTTTCAACATGTCATTTTACTTTCTTCCATTGTACAGTTTATGTATTCATAGATATGCTGTTATTTCTAATTGGTTCCTTCGAACTTTTGTAGGCACTCACAGTCCCAAAACTTGTTTTGGCAGGTTGCTTGCCTGCCCAGCAAAATGCAACTGTACGTACTTAATTATTTCATTTACAAATTCGTTGTTGCTTCTCAATATCTTTCTAATATATTATATATGATGCTATGTTGGTCTTATTATATTCGTTCATATATGTGGAGCTTACTGTTTCCATATTAAGACAACCATGTTTGTAAGTTGGTACCCATGTGATCCCTGGTTAAAGGAATCCAGAAGGTAGTGTAAGTCCATGGATTATTCTCCATCATTCGATGTATTAGCTGTGAATGATCACCTGAAACAAAGAGAATATCAATCTAAGACAGAGCAAATAATGGTCCATACAAACTGTTCGGTCCAGATAATTGGCTATGAAACGTTTTAGGCACCCATTTCCAATGTTCCATCCACCATAACGTTGGTTTCCTTATTTCATTACGTCCTTTTGAAAAGACTAACAATAATTCTATATCCAGCATCAAATAATGTGGGAAAATGTAGTCTTTCACCATTAAAACTCTAAGTTTTGAAATTTAAAAAATGAAAGAAATGTATGTAAGGACTTTTTTGTAAAGTGAAATCAAATTAGAAATTCCCTTTTCCAAAACCTCTTTGGATGGACTAAAATTTGAAAAGACATGATATGATAAAATGTCATGACATTTTGAGAAGTTAAGAGTGCAGTGTGGTCATCAATTCTGACAACATGTCTGGAAGGCAGGTTGTTTGAGCTTGTCCTCTCTGTTGGGAAGGTTTTTTGTGGACCAGGCTTCCAGAATACCAGGAAAGAATTAAACAAAATGAAGAAAAGTCATCTTTGTGCACGTGAGTTGGTTCCATTGCACTTTGAGGGTATCGTGGGTTGTGCAGCATTGGTAGCCAGCATGGTAGCAGTGAAGGGTCAATAAGTTTTATCTTTTTTTTTTTGTTTTGTTGTTGTTGTTGTTGTGTGTGTGTGCTTATTATGATCTGTTTGTAGGGGAAGAAAAGATATAGGAACATTTTTTAGTCAATCTCATGACTATAGAATCATTTGTGGATAACGTACATATAAAAAAAAATTGATTGGGATTAGAAAGTAAACATTGTATGCCATTCCTTCCTTTTTCTTAACAGTTTCAGTTGATTTTTTTTAAAGTTGTGCAATTATATTTGTGTATCTTTCGTCTACATAGGATTTGTCCTGTTTTTCTTTTGGTCCAATGATTCAATCTGATTTTATCTGTAACAAGAAACAAGTAAGATAGCATTTTATTTGCAATCTTGAAGAAGATGCAGATGCATCTGAGGATTTTCATGTTCAGTCTTGAATATTGTTCTGAAACTGATTATTTGAAAGGAATAGATTTGATAATATCTTGTTTCGTATCTCAAATAAAATATGGGCTTGTCTGGTGAGTCGTATATTCGGTTTTGCACGACTCTGGCCATGCTTGACTCTTAATTGAATGTGGTTATGCAACATGCAAAGTTTTTTTTAAAAAAAAAATATTTATTTATTTTTAATAATTTGGTCAGTTAAACATTGAAGACGGGTCTTGAGACCTGGTGGGGATTTGTTACAGTTTTGGTGCAGCTACTTCTGGACTTTCCCAGCAATTGTCTAACCATGAATCTATGTTGAACCTGTTTACGTTTTTACAAGTGAGGATCAGAACCAAGCTGTTATCAATAGATTTCTCGTGCGTTCAGATAGAGAAACCTTGGATAACGTTATGACTGTACATTTACTCAATATGCATAATTTTGCTTACGAGGTTTTGTTTTAGTAAACTTTTCCAGATTTTTTTGTTTTCTAGCTTCAAATTTTGCCAAAAATTATTTGATTATTGTGATGACCAAAAAATTTTTTTGAACCAGGTTAATCTGGATCCAAATATAAGAAATATACAGGAACTTAGATCTTGGCCTGAGTTTCACAATGCCGTAGCTGCTGGACTAAGGCTAGCTCCACTTCAGGTTTGTCTTGATTCCTGTTAGATTGCATGGTATTAATTTCTAGAATAGCAGATGTTGCTCTTTTGCAGATCCTAGAAGTAGTTTTTTTAATTCTCGAAGGAAGTTTGTTTGTAGTTGGGTTCCTGTTCAAGTTTTTTAACCTTTGAAACCCTTGATTCACCTTGCTTTTTAATTACATATTTTCTTGTAGTGACAAAATATATAATATGGGGCGTAAGGATACATGTCTGAGTCATTGGCCTAAGAATTTTGAGGTTCCACTGTGTAGATCAAGTGTACTGGAGATCTGCTTGTTCTAATGACTTTAGCTATTTGATTCTATAACATGTTTATAAATAGGGGACAACAACTTCTGCAAAGTTCCTAGATGTCCTTAAAAAGGGTAAAAAATTCAGATAACTAAATTTTGATTCGACTGATATTGAGTATGATGGTTCTCTTTCTTAAGTATGCCTCTTAAGTGTAGGTTTTGATTGACAGTGTTCCTTCCACATGTAAAGTTATTTGTGTGGAGAACTTAAAAAAATTTAAGATACACTTTGAAATTCTGTAGAAATGCTGCATATGGTTGATATTGGATACTCTTTGAAACACTGTAAAAGTAGTACTTATGATGGAAACTTGTGGATACTTAAAATAAGACTTATCTAGATGCAAAGATAAGTTCAAAATATGACTATTAAGATGAATTTGATATTATTAACTGATTCATATAATATATTTGATGACAAAGACATGAAAATGATAGTGCACAAAAGCTTCAAAATTTAAACTGGATTAAATACGGAGGAAAGCTATAATATAATGTATAAAGTTATTGAACACAGCGAAAAGCATTTATGTCCTATAGATATGTTAATTACCTCTAAGAAACGAGATACAGTGACTTTCAGGACATTTCAAGCATAAAAAATGAGCTTAAATCTCTTATAAATATGTTAGAACAAAAAGAAATGAGCTGTATTGCTTTACTCATGTTATAGCTTAAGTATTTATACTTGTAGGCTATAGTCACTTTTTATTTGGGAATAAAATTGAAAAATCAGAAAAACATTTGCACATAGATGAACATATCTTGCAAGTATAGAACATGGAAAGTATGGAATAAAACCTATAGCTTGGATTATCAGATCTTCCTGTTTTGTTTCCTGGGCTCTTACTAATCTTGTTCGGATGGTTAGGTTTGGGGTAAGCGTTTTGAATATCTCATTCCAACATATGCCTAGATCAGTCAACGAACTAGTGGATCAACTAGCAGAACAAGGCAGCAATAGGCAATCTTTATTCTGGGGAATTATTGAGTATGGATGTAGTGTTATTCTGCTTGGCAATGGGGTGTTTTGCTCTGTTGTTAATTTTTGTTTCCTTTATCTGATGTATTTAATATCTTCACATATTAATATAATATTTTTTTTATCAGTAAATGATGGATATGATATATAAGATAGAAAAAAACATACACGGTACACAAAAAGTGTACCCAAACCTAGATTCTAATTAAGTCTATGCATAGACTCATGGCTAGAACCCAAGGATCACATATTAATATAATATTAACTTTCATTTAAAAAAAAGGATGCTATCAGAATATATCTAATTTCATAACAAGAGAATAGAAATGACTAGAACAATAATATCCTGAGTGCATATGGTAGATTATACATTAATTATATTTGATATTATAAATTTCCTGAATTTATATTAAAATATCTTATTCGTATAGAAGTTTGTTTAAATAAATTTTATTGAAACAATAATGACATACAAGTATAGATAAGGCATATTTTGATCATATTTCTAAACAAAATTTTGTTTGCTTTTGATTGATGAAAACTGAGAATTACATCGTTCCTAAAAGCCCCTAAATAACCTTGAAATGCATGTAGATTTATGTGAAATTTGTACCAGAATTGGCTAATTCTAGGAAAAAAAAGTGAACTAAAGGATCAAAACAACAAATATTGAAGGTTGAAAGAATTCCTTGAAAATCTCCCTTTTGGATGCTTGAATCTTTCTAATTCTTCGTGCTTCTTTAATGGACTGGTTAGATTTAGATTTGAAATCCATATGCTAATGGAATTTCACAGATGTTTAGAGGAATTTGGGAGTTGTTACCATTGTTTTAGTCACATGGCAAAAATTCAATATGAAATTTCATCATTCTATCCAACTTCAATACAATTCATATCACTGTTATTGATAATAATGATGATATTTTTTATTTATCACAGAAAATATTTGTGATATATTAATGACATGATGGAATTTGAGAGGATAACTTTGCATTGTACAAAGATGCTTGATTTACTTATCTGTTGTTTGTTACATTTATTTATCCCTGTTATTTGACTGTTTCACACTATACAACAAGGTATTTTGTTGAATTTTTTACTTCATTTTGACGGTTATTATTGTTATTTTTTTATGTAGGGAAAAATGTCAAGAACATGGATAATTTATAACAAACCTGAGGAGCCAAATGTTATTCATGCAGGGCTTCTTCTTGCACTAGGATTGCATGGCCATTTGCGTGTTTTAACAGTCACTGACATATATCAATACTATTCACAGGTAATTATTCAAATGATTTATGTTATTACATTTCTTATGTTTTAGTTTTTGAATCTCCTGAACATATTTATTTGGTATGTTCTTTGATCCAATTTTTATTTATTTTACACCTGTTCGATGATTTGTTTCTGGATGAACAGTAATTATTAGCATACTTCTGTCTTGTTTCAAAGAATATTTATTTTTCTTTGACTTAAGCTTAGTCCATCAGTTTTAGGAGTTTGCCATGTAAGTGCTTTTATTATAGTGAGTAAGATATATCAAACTCTGGGATGGAACATGATATATGTTACATGGAATTACTTTCTGGTGTCACGTGTGAGAATGCATCTAGGTGTCAACATCATTTAATCTCTCTATCACAGTACACCCAGAATTGGCCATATACTATATATTCTGAACTTACTTAAGCTGATAATACTAAAATACGGTGTTACCTACACACTACATAAGTTTCTTTAACTTATATTTAGCCTTGATACTTTAGCATATATATTTTTTTTGATAAGCATACTTTAGCATATATTGAAATCAGAAGAGGCATCTCTTTGAAGTAGAGGAAACATCAGTTAATACATGCTAGCCTTGGATGCAGAACATGGGTCCTATAACCATGTTGTGTCATTTCAACTTGGGTACTTTGGGTTGAAAAGAAGATCCCATGAAACATGAGACCATGCTCATGATTCCAAGAGTTTGTGTATTTAGTTACAAGTAGGGTGCACTTGAGTCTCAGAATGGTTTGATTGATGTAGGCAGACCTTGCGATTAAGTGAAAGTGAGTTCAAATCAGTGATGTATGGGCTCTGATTAAGAGTGATATTTGTGACCAAGCTAGGCAGATTGATTGCTTTTCTCTTCTTTTTTCTTTTTTTCCTCCTTTTCTTTGTATTCATAAAGCTGTTGTGTAATTTCAACACGGGTACTTTTTGTTGGATAGAAGAGTCCATGCAAGACGAGAGCATTCCCATGATTCCAAGAGTTTGTGCATCTAGATACAGTATGTTGTACTTGAGTCTCAGAATGATTTTATTGCTTTTGGAACATCTTGTGATTAAGTGAAAGTCAATTCAACTCAGTGAAGGATGGGGCTCCAGTTAAGAATTTCTTTGGGACCAAGCTAGGCTGATTGATCTCCTTGTTTTTTTTAATAACATATTCTCCCTTTTTCCTTCGCATTTCTGAAGCTATTGTTCTTACAGGAACATGAGAGCACAACCGTAGGATTAATGCTTGGTCTAGCAGCGTCTTATAGAGGGACAATGCAACCGGCAATATCAAAGGTAAGTCATGCATATTGCGTTCAAATTGAACTGTAAGAACTGGAGCAGGATGAACTGAAATTCTTAGGAGTATTATTTATTTTTATAAAGGGGACTCACAATATCTGCTAATTGTGATGCTGGTTTTGTTGTGTGGAAATCTAATTCTTTACTAAATTTCTGGTTGGTATTTTTTATTTTTTTGCTTTAAATAGAAGTACGAAGTTTATGTCCCGTTTGGCGGATTATTTTTTGAAGAAATTGGTACAGGGACTGAGGCAGGAAATTTTTCTTGGAGGACCAGCTCAAACTTGTTTGTATAATGGGTCATTTGGGTTGAGGGTAAATGCTGTGTGTGTGTTTACATGTCCATGCTTCAATAGCTTTAAAACGTTCATATGCAACGAAATACTTAAATACAGTGTACATTTGACATTTAATTTTGCAGAACCGACTTTTCTAGTTTTAACATGCCCCCTTTCATTTTAAAGAAACAAATTTATCATTAATAGTCTTGTGAAATGGGTTGTAGTTTTGTGAGAATCATGTTTGATGTAAACTTTCAAAGAAAAAGAAAAAAGAAAAAGGTGAATTTGAAATTACATTTTGATTATGAGCTGACATTGGAATAACCTAAACTATAAGGGACAATCTGAAGTTATAGCTATAGAAGAGGTTACCAGAATTTTTTTTTTAATAAAATATTGTAAAACTTTAGGGTTTCCATTCTCTTAAATTTTACGAGACTTCTCTTGGAAGAGCTGGGTACAACACTCCAGGCCCTTAGATCAGCCATTGAATTCATAGTTGATGGCCTGTTTCCTCTTTGAAGTTTGACATTAACCAAACGTTGTTTCAAAAAGAAAGATTAATGGTATTTTCTTTTTGCTTATATTGCTCATGTTGATGTGACATAATATATCATAACTAACTGTAAATTAATCTCTGATCTTATGACATGGTCCTCCTGGGGTTCCCCCACGTTGATGTGTTGATTTCTCTTAACTAATATTTGTCCAGGCCCAGTTAACACTGCTGCCTGTATTCTCTTACAAGTATCAGGAAAAAATATCTAATGCTATAGATATCTTCAAACGCCTTTTTCATGCTACTACCACAGATGGTAAAATAAAGTCATAAATTAGACAACTTAGGGATTTTAGTTTATTAGGTTCCGTGGCCCTGGTAAGCTATTTTATGGAACCTTGATATGCACTGGGGCTTCTACAGCAGGTATGCAATGTAATTTCATCTACTGTATTGGTGCTACCTATTTCCCAAATATCCGTTACGTAATACAATCAAAGTATACTTATATTAGTTCCATTATCCTTTTAGTGCAATGCGTCTCATACAAAACTTTGCTTTAATTTGTCTCTGCAAAACAAAATTGTAAAGCATACAGGATGCAAATTTTACTTGTGTTTTCTAATTAGCTGAATAATGTCTTGCTCTTCGTATTAAGATATTTCCCTTTTTTTGATATATTATGTTTATCATCATCATTATTTTTATTATGATTGTTATTTTACTTTTTCTTTCATTAAAAAGGTGCTAGCTAAAAAAATGTAAGTTGGAGTTGATCCTTGGACTAAAGATCATACGTATGTATGTTTGCGTTAGATACGATGAATTCCTATAATTCTTGTTCTGCCCTACTTGTTATTAAATTTTCCTGATGCATTTGCGGCAATGATTTTTTGATTTTTTGAATATAAATTTTACTGTTCTGTCTCAGTCTCTCTATTTTCATGTTCCTGCTCGCCATCCATCTTCTTTTCCAGAATTGGAGCTGCCAACACTCTTGCAGGTATGAAGAAACTTTCATTTTTTAGTTGGTTCCTGTCCCCTAAATTTCCATGAATTGCATTTTTCAGCTTACTTGGTGTTGCAAAAAAGTAAACTTAATCAAACTCCATGTTAAGAGTTTTTTTTCCCCAAGAACAAACCCATGTATGTTACTTATGTTTTCATTTACTGCTGGTCTTGTTTTACAAAATGAAACACTTGAATAGCTCTCTTCAACCCTTTTCACTGAATTTATTGAACTTCCAACATTTTATGGTGTTTAGTATGTTCTAGATTTCAGTTTTTCCTGAATCATGGGTTTGACTTGTCCTCTTTTTCTTATCCTGTAATAATGAAGTTATATTTTTCTTTTATTAAAGAGGAAAAGATCTCCTCTAAGAAGATCTTTTGGAATTATTGAAGTATTCTTCTTATTTGAACCCTGAAGCACCAAGAATGTTTGTGCATATGTGAGTTTTCATGTTTATTGGGCATGTAACAATGTTTCTGCAAAACTATTACATTGATACCTAACAAGAAATTGGACTGAGACAATTGCTTTTTTGGCTCAATTTTGCCCATCAGGACAAAAATCAGTCTATTTTATTTTCTAATTTCTGTAAGAAAGTTTTTAACCTTTTATTCCCCCCACACCCACCCACCCACCAATTGATTGTCCAGTCAGCAGCTTTAATGGCTATTGGGCTTCTTTACGAAGGATCAGCGCATCCACAAACAATGCAAATTCTTCTGGTATTGTATTTTCTCTTCCTTTTATTGTTGCCAAAGATATTTTTGTCCTTGTTGTTGCTATTTAGGATTGCTTATATTTTTTTTACTCACATGAAAATAGCTTGCATAGCCCTTAAAAATCTTGTGAAGAAAATTTCAAGTCTTTGGGAAATCGGTCAATTAACCATATCTCAGACATTAAAAAACTTATTATTTTGATTTACAGTTTTTATCCCTTTTTTTGGGTAGATGTGTGATCTTCTGTTTGGCCAACAGATAGGTTGTAATGTCCTTTGTTATAATGATGTGTTTATTTGTCATTTTGGGATTCATTTTCTACTGCTTAAAAATTTCATAGCTTGCTCTCATAATGCTTTTAAGTGTGGATTTTTGTTTTAATGAGTAATAAGTGTGGTATTTGTTGTCCATTAAATACTCTTGTTGATGGAAATTGAGTCATGGAAGATCATACCTCTGCTCCAAGCAAACAAGTTTAGAACTAGCTGTCATTAATAACAGCTCTTTACACTTTATCATGAGGCAAATTAGTTTTGGAACTATTTGTTATTTATTGTGACTGGAATTATCACAACATTTTCATGAGGCAAACAAGTCTTGAGTACTTTTTGCCTATTATATGTATTAGCTGTTGTGATATCCTGTGGCATCCTTTTATTAAATCTTGGCCCATTCTGATGGGGATTGATGGCCATCAAGCTACGGTCCTGATTCTAAACATAGAATGCCAAAAAACTTTGAGTCATTCCTTAGGAGTTTTCTGGAGTTAGCGGAGATCAATATTTTGATTTTAATGTGATTTCCTTATTCAAAATATCATTGTTTGACTAAGAAATATTGTTATCATGTTGTTGAATCAAGTTGTCAATTGAATTCAATTCTAAAAATGTGTTGGTTGAAATTTTTGCCTCATCATTTGCTGAAATTTTTGCATTGGACTTCGAACTATGTTTGACCCTCAAAACAACATACATACACACACACACCCACCCACCCACCCACCCCCCCCACTCTTTAGTTTTTTTGGGGATACCTTCTCTGCCTGGTATGTCATGTTGGCAATTCATTTTCCATTTTTTACAGGGTGAAATAGGTAGAAGAAGTGGTGGTGATAATGTACTAGAAAGGGAAGGTCATGCTGTTTCCGCAGGATCAGCATTGGGGCTTGTCGCATTGGGTATGAGTTATTTAATGGAGCTATTGAATTTTATCAGGATGGCAAATATAGCTAACAAAAATATATTCCAAGTGAAGGTCGAGGCAATGATGCTCTTGGTTTCATGGATTCTTTCGTGGATCGGCTGTTCCTATACATTGTTGGCAAAGAACATAGCGTATGCTGTTGCAGACCTTTTTTTTTGAAATCATAATATATCTTTCCAATTCCGCCTCTTTTTTTTTTATCATGAAAGGTTTAGATCACACCACATGAAACAGATGTAACATGTATCTATTAATTTGTTTTGTTTGTGTGTGTCGGGGGGGAGAGAAGCTTCTCCCATGCTGGTCAAGAATAAATTGTACCAATTTATTATATTTAATTTTTTTGAATTTTATATCTTAAGCTGTCCATGAATGATGACATCCATCCTAAAACCACAAGAATGGGGAAGAAGGAAAAAAAAATGGACAGTAGGAGAATATTCCTTTTTAGCTGCCTCAGCTGATGACAAAAGATGTGAGGCTGTGCGTATTTTGGCAAATTATTAACCAAACTGTTGATAAATCGGTCTACATACCTTGTATTTGAAATTTACCTTGGAATATTACTGGTGACTGCAGAAAAACTCTCTCTTTTTATTTTATTTTTTCTCCTACTAATAGGATATTTTGAAAACAAATTTATGCTGGCTGGCTTTGTGACAACCCTTCTGCTTCACCTGGGTTTTGGACCGGCAATGCCTAGAAGATATAACAATACAAACAAAAAAAAAAAAAAAAAAAACAATGGTAATAGTTGTTTTTGATAGATTGGGATTGGGAACAGGATTCATGTTGCTGATCCCAACTAGTTGGGATAAGGCATTCTATTATTGCAGTGAATGATCTATTTTTCACTTTACCTAATGCTGATGATTTTATTCTGGTATTATTTTGTTAGGTGATGGATGGAACACCAACCAACGTTGATGTAACTGCTCCTGGCGCTGTAATTGCTTTAGCTCTAATGTTTTTAAAGGTGACTCGTTTGCTAAGAAATCAGCAAAGTAAATTGTTGGCATCTGTGCTTTCATAAGTTGTTGCTCTAGTCCGTAACTGTTTATAGCTCTGAAATTGTTGCATTTTTGTAAATGTATTCTGAAATTTTTCTTGTTAACCTCTTGCTTATTACAGACGGAATCAGAAATTATGGCATACAGGCTTTCTATTCCTCAGACTCATTTTGAGTTGCAATATGTGAGGCCTGACTTCTTAATGCTTCGTGTCATTGCTCGGAATTTGATAATGTGGAGCAGGTAGTATTGTTAATATAAATTATCCAAATATTGAGCTTATGGTCATGGGTTCCACATTGCTGATACTTTACATTCTTTTGTTTACACAGGGTTCATCCATCTAGAGATTGGATCAATGATCAGATCCCAGAAATTGTGAAAAATTGTGTCAAAACCCTTGGAGACGACACAAACGATAATGATGAAGTGGATATAGAATCACTTGTACAGGCATATGTAAATATAGTGGCTGGAGCCTGCATCTCTCTAGGTAGGTCTTATTCTGGTCTAAGCATGAAATTCTTTCCAGTTTGCACATATTTCCAGTTAATGTGTTCTGATAGTTGCTTTTTTACATTTTCTGCTGCATGTAGTTAACTCTTTTTTAAACTGGGCTGGATGCCAAACTGGTAGGGAAAGCAGTTTGGATCAACTGGTTCAACTATGGTTTCAACTCAGGGTCAATATGATGATATTTTTATGCATTTTTAGCTCACAACATACGAAACATACATAAAAACACTTATGTATGAATATATTTTAATTTATTAGCGTATACTACATGTTCTAACACACCCTAGATATTTGAATGCTGGAAAGCCTCACAAAAGATAAACTTTTTATTGTAATCACATTCACTTGAGGTCATTGTGGTGGTTACAGTGGTGATAGGAACCTTGGACTCCTGCCAAATCTTACAGTACCAACATTGTCTCTGCAACAATAAACATTCTCTTGTTGGCGTTGGTTTTTCGGAGCAACAAAGTTCTTCATTGTACTCCCATTATATTGCATGTTTCCCTCCTCCCATTCTTTGGGTAGTGAGTTACTTCCAAATTGTTCCTCTATTTCAAATTTTTTTCTTAATTTCAAATTTTACAATTGGTTTGGACTACCTTTATGATTTAGGATACAGAGTTGCTTGTTTTTGTTTTCAATTTTCCTTTCCCAGTGAACTGTTTGGTTTTGTTCATATCTTCAACCCTAGTTTACTTCAACTCCTGGTTGTGGTTTGACCAGTTTAATGAACCTTTGACTCCAGTTTTTAGAGACACGTTAACAATGCTTAACATTGGTTGCTTCTTTACTAATGTTTTCTCAAGGAAATGGGTTGAAATTTTTGAACAATAGGTAACTACTATACCAATTTATTGCTGAGTCTTTGAGTTGGATTTTAATTGGAAAATTTTGATTTTGCCATAAGTGATCGGATATCTAAGTGGATTGTGCTCCTTCATTATCTTTGCATTTGCGTGGTCCTTTCATCATCTTATAACATTTGATATGTTTGTAAGATACTCTGCATGAAATCTTAATTTTCCGATCATGCCACATTTAAAAATGAATGTATCTCTATGCATAGCCTATGTGGAATTTTTTTGCAATTTTATAGCTTTACAAAGCTATTATTTGTAGCTTTAATTGATCTGTCATAAGGGATCAGTTTGCTACTTGAACTTCTTGACCAGAAAATTGTGTTAGGTAACTTTAGTTGTCAATTTATGTCATTCTCTTGAGAAATCAGGTATCATTTTGAACGAGGTGGCAATTCTGGGCTGGGTGAGTTCAGCCTGGCTTTGTGAAGCTTGTAACAGTTTGGTTGGGGATTGTATTGGGCATGTTAAAGCCCAGCCTGGTTTCAATTTCCATGCCTGTACAAAACCATGGATGGAACAGTTTAATGCATATTTAAGACTTGAGGCTACTTTTTTATTTTCGTAAGTAATTCTATGAATATGTATTTTTTTTTGTGTATTTTTGTTATTCGATCGAATGGTTTGGGCCTAATCAGCATGGGCACGCATAAGGTATTCTGTGTTGAGCCCATCTGACAAATTTCCAGATTTAATTGTGAATATGTAATGAAGGTCATCTGATCAAGTCATGCATCACGTACGAAACCCGCTGATTGAATGTTCACCAAGTGATTGATTTAGTCCACCTAAAGTTTTACACTTATGTGTTCTTTAGTGGCTGGTAGTCTGGGTCAAAGGCATTGATGTTTCAGCGTCTTTTTCCTCCTATCATTTCACCTTAGAAGTTTATTTCTGGATGACCATTTTTCGTTATACCTTACTTTATTAATGTATTGAATTATGGCAGGACTGAGATATGCTGGTACCAGAAATGGTGCGGTACAGGAGTTGCTTTACGATTTTGCTATCTACTTTCTGAGTGAGGTTTGACCTTTCTTATGTTGCTGATTAACTTCTATTTGGTAGTTAAATGAATTAGCTTCAAAAGTTCGTTCCAATTTTGCAGATTAAGCCTGTTCCTGTTACAAGTGGAAGTACCCGCCGAAAGGGGTTGTCCCACTATGTTGGTCGGGCCACGTTAGAGACGTGCCTCCACCTCATTGTTCTTTCGCTTTCAGCTGTAAGGAATTTCTCTCAAGTCCATTTTTTTATATTTGTCCTACTAAATTTAAATTAACACTGGACAATTATCGTATCTCAATGCTCTGCTGGACCAGGTTATGGCAGGTTCTGGACATCTACAAACATTTCGGTTATTAAGATATCTCCGTGGTCGAAATACTGCAGATGGGCATTTTAATTATGGCATTCAATTGGCTGTAAGTTTGATGTGCTTTCTTCTCTAATGTGAGATATAGAATCACTGTGCTCAAAAGCTACCCTATCTTTATTTTGCGGGAATTGTCCAATCCATGACTGGGTATGGTTTTGTTTGAAAGAATTTTTGCCTGGTCTATGTCAGTAATTCCCAAAGATGCAACTGTTACATTTATACTGAAGGATCCCGTGACTTCGCATATAAATTTGCACGAATCTTGCTAAGATCAGGTAGAATAGTGTACATGCAATACAAGATTTTGTGTTATTGATAATTATGTTTGTATTGATATTCGTTTCTATGCACTGCTGATCCCAAGCTATATTACATGGGCTCTTAAATTGACCTCATAATTCCCATGTTAACTTAAAATGATATTTTTGTGTGTATGCAGATGCATTTTGGATCCTTCACAGTCATTTCCCTTTCTTTTCTCTTTCTTTTCTTAAAAGAATTTAAACAGTGGAGTTTCCCAGGATTGGGTTGGAGGGTACACATTCTTTATAGGCTATTATTTCATGCCATCCTTTGGTTTGTCTGGAAGGAAGGAAATAGTTGACTATTTAATGATTTTAGGTCCTTGATTATGGCATTGATAGAGTCTGTCAGGGCAGCAGTAGCATATTGGGTAATGGTTTATCCAGAGTTCAGAGACATAGCCAAGGCAGAGATTGTGAGGAGGTGGTGTATAGTTTGCTACTCATCTCCTCAGGTGATTCCTTCTTTGGGTCAATTGTAGGCTTTGTAGCTACCCTGGTTATTAAGCTAAATATTGATGGGTATTCACTTGGGAATCCAAGGATTTCTGGTGTAAGAGAGGTCTTTAGGGATCACAGTGGTTCTTGCATTCTTGCTTTGTATGAACGTATTGGAAAGAGGGATTATAATTATGCTGAGTTGATGGCCATTCTTATGGGATTGTGTTGCATAAGTAGGAGGCCCTTAGGAGGTTATGATTGGGGGAGATGATAACAGCATTATATGATGGATGAGGACGGAGGAGCTAGGACCTTGGAGGTTTTAGGCCTTGATCAAGCTTGCACTATCCTCGGTACAAGGGCTGAATATCTCTTCCAACCAAGTGCCAAAATCAGCCAATAATATTGCTGATATGCTAGCTATTCAAGGGGCTAGAAGGTAGTATTTCGTATATCTCCACTCATTGGTTTTCTTGCGTGATCTATAGATAGTTAGGGATTGAGGGTGAAAGGACGAGTTCCTGTAGGTTAAGCAGAAAATTTTGTTTATGATTGGATTTATTTAAAAGAATACTAAAAGTATAATCTTTGCTTGATTTCCACGGTTTGGTATTGTACATATTGGGTTTAGTGAAATTCCCTCTGTTGTGTTAAGGAGTGAGTATCAGGTTGATGATATGTTCTCTTTCTTTGTATTCTAACCCTTTTTCTCAATGAAATCCTTTCATGAATTATCAATAAATAAATAAATAAAATTATTATTTTGACAACCTAACATTCTCTTTCCTTTCCTATATTATCTTTTTGGGCATTCAATTCGGTAAAGAAATTTTTTTTCCAAAACATGTATTTCAAATGATTAGATCTATTGGAAATCATTACTATGTTGTAGCACTTTGTTTTATAGTACTTACTATTTAAAATCTATATTACGTCACTAAAAAATCATTCTTGGAAGCAGTGTTTGCGGTTTCGGAAACAACTTGTGAGGTGCCGACGAAATTTCGCCTTTTGCGCCCCCCCCCAGCGGCACGAAATGGGGTGAGGGATTGGGATTTTCTTGAAACACTAGCAAAATGGGGTGAAATGCTGCGAAATAGTCAAAAAAGGGTATTTTGAATCGTGCAAAAGTTTACCCAATTTGGATGAAATTTCATACGAAAAGCTTTATTCCTCCTTTATTTGAACAAAAAAACTTTACATTTATTGTGTAAAAAAATTATTTATCCCCAAGCAAATGAGTGATTTTAAGCAATAAATGTTTAAATTTTCGTCCAAATATGGAGGAATAGAGCTTTTTCATATGAAATTTCGTCTAAGTTAGGCTGAAATTCACATAATTTGAACATCTAAGTTGAAATCACCAATTTTTTGGGGTATTTCACTACATTTGACCCATTTCGCCAACTTTTCGCTGGCACGCCGCTATGTTTCGCTGGCATCTTGCTAATTTTCACTAAATTTCACTACAATTTGTTTTTTCCCCGTTTGGGCAAAATTCAGGCGGCGTGGCGAGATGCCAAGCGGCACCAAAATGGCAAACTTTGCTTGGAAGGACACTAAGGCTCAATGTTTCTTTTTCAAAAGTAGCATTGATGTTTGTTATTAGCCAGTAATATAAATGCTAAATGATTTTTATAGGTATATATGATTCATAAAAATGAATTCACAGTGGGATTCTGAGCACAGGTCTTCTGTCTCCTCTTTTGTCTCTTCCTATCTTCTTCTTTTTGTTTTTTGGCAATCACATGCTACCTGCTGCTCTACCTCCTACTTTTTCTTCATCATCTTCTAATGTTATGTGCAGTATTGTACGTGGGTTATCTACCAAGTTTCAGTTCATCATCTGGTTTATCTACTTAGTTTTATAATTGTATAAACTGTTGTTATGTAGTGGTATTGCTATACTATGATTTTTAGTGTACATTTACATTGATAACAAGTGCCTATGAATCATGTAAGTTATTTTCTAACTTTTCATGGAAGGCCTTGGCCCCCCATCACACCCCCTTGAGTGAAAGCTTTTGTGTGCCTGCCTTGCTGTACAGGATCAACATGTATGATATGCTTCAAAAGAAAAGGCACTAGTTGCCCTTTCACCTTGCATTTGTGAAGGTGAGTTGGTGGATGACATCCTCTTTCATTGTGATTTCACGTGGTGGTTGTGGGGTTAGTTCTTTAGGTTGATGAAGGTGAGCTAGAGTATCCCTTCCTGTGTCTCCCTTCTCTTGGAGCAGTGGAGATTTTTTCACCTTGGTAAGAGAGAGAAATCACTTTGTGACACCCATCCATATTGATGTTTTGGATAGTTTAGAAGGAAAGAAACAAGTGGTTGTTTGAATGGTGTAATAGTAGTTTGGTGGCAGCATGTGGTTCCATTGTGCTTTCTTGTTCTCATTGGATCCATACTCTACCTGATTCTAGTGGTATTTCAGTGCATGATATTTTTAATTTGTGGGTTGATGACAGTCTTGGAGCAAGCATGTGAGTTGGGTTCCACCTGATATAGGGTGAGTGAAGCTTAACTTTGACGGCAATAGTGTAGGTAATCCAGAAGCCTCTGGAGTTGGGGGCATCTTTTGGGATACTCATGGCAAGGCAATTCATGCATGCCCTAGGCCCATTGGGATGGCTAACCATACTAGAGAAGAATTATCGGCTATAGTTGTAAGCCTAAGGGACGGAAAGGCGAAAAATTTACAGATTTGGATGTGGAAGGAGATTCTCCTGCGGTGATTTCTTGGCTTGTTAATGATGATGTTGGTCCGTGGTCCCTCTCCCATTTGATTGGTTGGCTAGGATGTTGGATACTGGGCTGAATGCCTCATTCCACCACGTGCCAAGGTCAGCTAGCGCTTTCAGAGACTGATTGGCTAGGGAAGGGGGTGTTTTTTCCTCTTTCTTTTCTGATTTTCCTATGGATATGTCGTATGGGGTTTTGCTGTCCCACTGCTGTACTCTCTTTTTTATCTTAACATAACAGTAGCTTTCATTCAAAAAAAAAAGAAAAAAAGAGTGACTAAGTGGTGCACACATCTGCATCATGATGATGTAAAAGTCTCTTCTTGTTTTTACTTTTTCTGGATGTCCAGTGGTGAATGTTCTTGAGGATACAGTGTCCTACCAGTAAATTTCCTTTTTGGTTCTCCTGTGTTGTGAGAAAGGCCTTCCTTGATCTTCCTTTTTTTGTTAGTGTTGATCTGATTTCTTCAATACATTAGGTATGTCAAAATTTGTTTCTACCAGGAAAATGATCCAATATCTACTACACTACAACGGATATGGATAAATTTTTTGGTTTTGTAATGGTGATTGTAACTTTCTTAATTTGTTGAATTAACATTTCTCTAGTTCAAAACTTCAATATTTCCTTATTTTGTTCAGGTAAGCTTGGCAATTGGTTTCTTATTTCTTGGTGGTGGAATGAGGACGTTTTCAACTAGCAGCAGTTCTATTGCTGCTTTGTTAATAACTCTTTATCCGCGATTGCCTTCTGGACCAAACGACAATCGTTGCCACCTTCAGGTATGTCAAAATTTTAAGTCCAATTTTCATTTCGTGAAATTAATAATTGAAGCGATACTCTTGAAAGGATGGCCTAATGGGCACCAAGATGAAGCCTCTTATCTTTCGTTTTGGAACTATCATAATAGGTCTCACTTAACCTCTTGGAATATTCCTAGACTGGAGATTTATTGACTTTTCTGTCCTCTTATGTCATTTTAGTTTGGATCTATTGAGGTGGCTATTGTCACCAATTAGAGTTGATTTTTCTGGGCATATACTCCTTCGTAGGAATGATCCAGTTTGATATGAGAAAGTCATTCAAGTGTTATGGCAATGGCATGGGCCAGGATGCTTTTTTCCTTACTCCTTTGCTGACCTTAGAATATTTCTCTTTGCCTAATTAATTCTCCCTGTGGATAAAATTTTTCCAGGCATTCAGGCACTTGTATGTTCTTGCGACAGAAGCTCGCTGGATCCAAACTGTTGATGTGGATACTGGTCTGCCAGTTTACTGTCCGCTTGAAATTACTGTTGCAGAAACCAACTACTATGCAGAAACTAGTTTCTGTGAAGTCACTCCTTGCATTCTGCCAGAACGTTCTGTTGTATGTAACATATAGTTCTCTGATCATGCATTTGATAAATTGTTTTCATCTTTTTTATTGTTTCCTGGCTAGATTTGGCATCCTTGGAGTTTCTTTCTTGAGTTTAGCATGATAAAACTTTGTGGATGAAATTGTTGGGCATATATGAATTTACTTAAGGGAAGCTCAATGATTTGGGATATAATAATCCAAATTGTGGCTTCTTAAGCTTGGAAATCTGATATATGGCAAGTGGATGGAAAGATGATGATCCACCATTGAATTAGTCATGTTTGAGAATCTTAACGCTAAGATTGGTACAATAGGACAACAATGAACCATCTGATTGCACAATAAATGTTCAGAACTTTGATGCAGAATTTTCAATTGTTTTTCACTGTCTAAAAGAATACTGTGAAATTAAATGGATAAAATGAACTGATTAAGCTGGTCATTGACATTTCTATCCTTTTTATGGGGCCCTGTTAGATAATGGTTCCTGGTCATTTTCCAAGGGAAGACTTGTGTTATAATCTGGTACCCACCGGACCTAGATTTTTCCTTAACTAGTATTGGACAAAATCTTTGACATTTTTTTTTATTATAAGTTTTGGATAAACGCTGCATTGTCTTGCCTATTTTTGTTTATTATTTAATTTTTTCTGGGAGAGCTTGAGAAAAATTTGTGGGTTAATCTGCTGGTTATTTATGATATGCTCAATGACTATTGCATGCTAAAGTCGCAGAGCACTAATGAGATTGTTAAAGATTAACCACTGAGAAAGTCGTGGAATGCTATAGGAGATCATCAAAGGCATGGTCACGCATTAATTCTGCCATGAAGCAACTTGACTCAATTGTATACTCTACCATATTTCCTCAAACAAAATGTGTAAAATGTGCCCATATTTTCTTTAGATCTGCTATGATTTAGTAAGATCGTCTGCTCCTGGTTCACTAAATTTTGAAATTGCAAGTTTGGATCTTATGGAAGTATGAGTTTTGTGTGCTGCTTTCAGCTCAAGACTGTACGCGTGTGTGGGCCCAGGTATTGGCCGCAAGTTATAGAGCTTGTTCCCGAAGGTGGTGAAACAGGAATTTGTTTTCTCTTGTAATTGTTATTAATTGCGTTGTTGCATTGAAATATATAATTTATATAACCTAATTCTTATACAGATAAACAGTGGTGGAGTGTTGGAGATAGGAGTGACCCATTTAATGCTGGTACTCTCTATATCAAGCGAAAAGTTGGAGCTTGCTCATATGTGGATGACCCTGTAGGATGTCAGTCACTTCTGTCACGAGCGATGCACAAGGTTGTAGTCACATTGTAGTATACCAGTCTTTCGAACCTGCACTGGACAATATGGGGAAAAGTTTGCTGTTATCCTGGGTAACTCCAGAATGAACATGTTGACCAGGATGCTTTAATTGATTGGCCCAGCCCTTTTCAAGTTGACCTGGGCTAACCTGGCAATCAAACTGGGAATTTTTGTGACCAGTTGACAAGCAATCTGGGTTTCTGTCTTTTGTAGTGTATCAGAAACTGAAACTGAGCCTTTCCCCGGCTCACCCAGGATTTCTTGTTACTATCTAAATTTCCTATTTCGTTGTAGGTGCATGATTTGACAAGTCTGACCGCTTGTTCCACAAACATCGGTGGAGTCAATGATCCTGGTACCTTGACAATTGATCAGTTGGTCAGCACCTTCTCATCTGATCCAAGCTTGATATCATTTGCTCAACTTTGCTGTGACCCTTCTTGGAACAGCAGGCAAGTTTGAAAATCTCCATCTCATTTTCTTTTCTAATATCATCATCTTGTCTATGTTTCCTTCATTCGTAGTTTCTCAAAAGCTTTTTCATTCTAAAAGGTTCAATTATCTGGAATATGCACTCTAAGAAGCTGGCTTGCTGATATAAATCTGTTGAGGTGTTGGCCAAAAGGTTGAGGAATTGATGTCGTAATAATGGCAATGGTTGACTCTAATTCGTGAAAATGTTCTTATGAACTACAAGAAATTAATGTTTGAGATTTGCTGAGATGGATTTATGTTAGGGCCATAGAAATTAATAAATAAAGAACATTTCTGAGAGTGTCTGATGCAGCCCAAATAACCTAGGTTAATATGGTCTGTATGTATAAAAGATAACATCAGGTAGCTGCTGTTGTAAGGTGCAAGTGTTGCATATAGAGGGGTCTAATATGGTTAGAACCGAGTTTGCCTGAAGTGATTAAAATACACAAATCAATTTGAAGATATGGTGTTTGACAATTGCATGGTAAAGAAAGGATTTGAGTTGCTGACCCAACTGCTTGGAATACGTTATGTTGTTATTCTTTCCTATAGATATAAAAAATGCATAGTAATTAATAGTCAGGCGATTAACATTGGTTCACTGGTCGCATAAATACTAACACAGAACCTAGGTTCAAAATTCAGCCGAAAATTACCTACAGCTTTATGTAACTGAGAGATAGTGATTGAAGGGGAAAATGACAAACAGCAGCAACAATACAAACTTTAACATTGATGCCTTGTCCAAAGTAGTTGGTTTTCAGCGACAAGAATCCTGTTTTTCACCTTTTACTAATGAAGAATATAGTCTGTTTATATGTTTGTTTATGGCTGACCAACCAGTAAAAAATGCGATACCCTTCAAATGATTTCTAATAATATTGAAATATAAAAAGGCTTCAGGATAGCTTTGTTATTTCCGTGTCCATTTGTTTTATCTACAAAAATATTTAATTAGAAATTCCTAAAAAAAACATAATGGAAAAGTACTCTTTGATATTCAATCTACTCAACTTTCAGCCCTGATGATAAAATGATAAGATCCTCTTATAAAGCACTGAATAATAATGGGTTAATACTTGTAGGACTGGTGCTACTACTAGAACTGTGTTATAAAAAATTAGATATATGCTGGTGTGTTTGTGTATGTTTTGGTTCTAGCTGTTATGACAGTGACCTTGAAAGATCTGTTAGACCAAGGAGCTTGTTTGAATAGATGATTCTGCCACATGATTGTTAGACCATTTCAGAGCCTGCAATTCTAGCATTCCAAACCGGATTTACTGGTTGTGCAACTGGGTCATCCTATTGGGTTGGACAATCATTAGTTAATTCTTACATTAGACCTACAAGTTTTTATCTTTTACATGAGAACTTTTTTCCACAAATAGACTGCAAAATATCTCATATATTTTTTGGGGTTACAATTCAATGCAATATGTAATTTATGGAGAGCAGACGATTTTAACACTAGTTTGTTCTAACTATAGTTTAGTATTATAAACAGCTCTGGCTGTTTAATTTTGTAACACTAGTTTATGCTTATTATTCATGTACAAGTGGCCATTTAATGATTTTTTGAGCAAATCAGCTTTGCAGTAGGGTTTTTTGGGTCAATACCCTGGGATTGTTACATGGTGTGACAGGTTAGTACTTAGTACCATGTGGAAGCTTATTTGGTTATCCTATGTTCTCCAAACTTGTAGAAGCCAACTTATGTAATATGCCTCATTTTAGAGCAAAACATTTTTCACATGGTGCTAAGGACTTGAAACTTCAAGAAACTTGAAAAAAATTGGATCGCTATTGTACACCTAACAAAATCTAATTGCAATTCATTATTGGGGCCTATAGTCCAGACCACATGGTCACTTGTCGAGTTGAGGGTTTGGATTGGCCAGATCTTTCATCCGTCTTGCAAGAAAGGTCCTGTCATGACAGCAAACTAAACTGTTGTGACATTACAGAAAACTTTTTACTGTCAGCTTTTTAATTCTTCCATCCTTTTTTAATTGGATCTTATCTCATTCTCGGTTCTTGATATCGGATATATTATTCCTTGTTGCATTAGGTTATGTTGGTAATGAAAGACTCATTGACCATTCATTTTTTCAGAAAATAGTACGTATGTTGTTTCAATTTGCCTTGGAGTACTTCAGAATAATATAAAACAAATTGCTCTAGAAATTGTCGATTGGATGACTGCCTAAGCTACTGGCTGTTATATCTACTTGCTTTGTCTGGGAATTTTAACAACCTCGATCCTCACCATATTAACCTATTACTAATACGGTTTTACAGATCTGACATCGAATTCCAGGAATTTTGCTTGCAAGTTCTTTTTGAGTGTGTGAGCAAGGACAGGCCAGCTCTTCTGCAGGTATGTTAAGTACTGTGAATGTTGTAGGGTAGACAGCAAGGACAAGACAACTTCCCTGCCTGTAGAAGGCCAGGATGAGTTCTGTCATTTAGTGAGCAATTTTTCACTTGATGGCACTGAATTGATACATTCATCCAGTATAGTTTCTTCATCATGTCCTGTTTAGTGTTTTTTTATCCACTGCATATCTCTCCCATGATATCTTGAATAGTTACTTAGATTATCCTGCTAGGCAATAAAATGTTTATTGTTTGTCACATTTTTAGTATCTCAATAGTTTCTTCTCTCACCAGTGGATATAAAATAATCTGAACCCCTATGCAGGTATATTTGTCAATATATACAACAATTTCGTCAATGGCTAATCAGGTGGCGAATGATACTCTTGTTTTGGGTGACTCATTGTTTATCTCTAGTTTAAAGGTAATCCTATGCCCTGGAATAGCAGAATTTCATTCTCATATAATGTTTTTTGTCAAAAAAATGTCTCCTTGTCATAGCATCTTGAGCTAAACAAATAAAATGACTAAATTGGATCTTGGATTTTTTAATGCTTCTGTACCATATGGCACAACCAGAAATAATTGATGTATTACATTGGTTTGTTTTACATAGAAGGTAACCAAGCCTATTCTTAGACTCAATTCTCTAAAATGAAATCTTAATTCCTAAAAACATGTCAAATATTCCTTTGTGATATAAATAGTGCTCGAATTGTCATTTATTTAAAAATGAAACTACTTTCAACAAAATGTGGGTAATATGAAGATAAACATAAACCTCTTCAAATGGGGGGAAAAAATGCTGCCTTCGAGATTGTACAAGTGGTCAAGATTTTGACTGTCCACAATGGGCTTGATATTCCTAGACTTACAAGCATTAATGCTCTATTGAAAACCATTTTTAGAGATCTGAGGTTAATTTCAAATGTTGAACAACCAAACTTGACCCTGGAGCTAGCTAACCAATAAATTCAACGAAATGTATTGAACAAGTCCTGTCAGACAAATGCAACAGAATTATGGTTGCAAGATGAGTGCTGGAAGTAAAAAAAACTGGAACTTTTTTGGGATGCGTTTTTGAACTCATGGAATGTACAAAAAGAAAAGGGCAAAATATGATTAGAAATGCATGTGAAGATCAAACAAATTCCAAAGATGCACTTGTAAAAAAAGTGAAACGACCGTTGACAACCATCCATATGTGGCCATAATGATCCATCCATTCATGTAGTTGCAGTGTCAAGCTTATAAAATTAGAATCAATCAGATCAACATTGTAAGTTTATTCATTACTTTTAAGTTTTGAATATCATACAGCTCTCATATAATCCTAATTATCGATCTCTGTATTTGATAAACCATTTGTGTTTTCTCCTTTTTTTAATGTTAAATGAACAACCCTATTTTAAAGTAATAATTCGGTTGTTGATCAATGTACGTTGTACACTTTTTTGATCTTACATTGTTTGAACTTTTTGTAGCATGCTTTATGGTAGAATTTCAAGGGTTTGATGATAGGGGAGTGTAATTTCTTCCTGTTAGCACTTAAAAAAGAAGAAGAATTCATTCTATGCAAGTGATTGCCAAAGTTATTGGCCAATGTCATGTCTATACAAGTGTTATGGATGGTAGTGTACGGTGATTCTGAAATTGATGTTTTCCGATGTTCAAATGTCTGATTTGTGAATATGAGGCTTGAGAAAAAACAAAACCAAAAAGAAAAAAAAATTTCTGACAACAGTTATGGCAAAATAATAATAAAAGAAAAAAAAAGAACTTTATCCCAACCACTTGTTTCAGCAGCACTAATCCTGCTTTCAAAAGCTATATCTGCTATCAGAATGTGTCTTTTTAATCATTCAATCCACTCCTGTAGTTTGTTTTTTTGGGTATGCCTATCCTCATACCTTTCTCATATGTTTGTTCTTAGGTATCTATTTTTCATGCCCAACCATCTTAACTTTCTTTATTTGATTTTTTGTTAGGGCTCTAGTAACTAAAATATTTCTTCCTTATCTCACCTTTTTCCTTTTTTACGTCTTCATTTCAGAAACACCTGTCTCTTTTTGCAGTCCAAATATCTATCCTGTAGAATTTTCCCTTTTTGCTCAAGTGGAACATGTTGATTAGATGCATTTTAGAAGTGCTTCTCCATTTGAGCGATGTAGCTCTAGTTTCGCAAGCCATTATGTCCCTCTATTGTGTACAATTAATCTGTGGTACGAAGGTGGTTTTTGTCAAGAGTCTCCTGATTTTATGTTTCTATCCTAGTTTAACTTGCCTGCTGTTTGTACTAAAGTTCCAATCCATATACTAGTCTTAAATTCAATTGTTCTGAAATCTTTTAATTGAGAATTATCCCTTCATGATTCATCATTACCACATAGGTTGCAAGTACTAGACACCTAGGCACCTCCTTCATAGATATAAAATGTCAGTTCATCTGTAAACAAAGCAAAATGCTAATTGTTCATAGCCAACTGATTTAAACCTATCACCACCGTAGACTTAACTTGCTGCCAACTCTTTTTACCATAGTTAGTTCATTCATATGTGTCATTAACCAATTGGATGATGAGTAAATTCAAGACTAGAGACTGAATGATAGAATATCTAATAGATTGACCTTAAGAGTAAATTTGGGACGCTGCTGGGCTGCCTTTTTCTCTTTAAATACCATGTTTCCGATGTCGACTACTACTTTCATTGTCAAGATGTTAAATAATTGAAAGAATGGCTGAAAATTGGATGATGAAAATCTGATTTATTTTCCCTTTTTTCTTTCTTTGGTTGATCTCCTATGTTTGGCACACTAGTTGACTCGTACCGTACATGCACACATATCTCAGAATTTTAAGTCTATTTCAGTCCCCTTATTGGAGAGCATTTCAGCAGTTACCTTACCCGAACACATATTCCATCCTGCAGGTTGCATTAGCCTACCATGAGGCCCTTACTAGTGGAAAGTTGACCGCTTCTAGCGGAGGTATCATTCAGTCTTCATTTATTGGGTCTGTGAGGAAGCGGGTGGAAGAGCTTCTAAGCAATTGTATAGGTTTGGAGGATTATGTTTGCAACTATGTGAGATCGGGGATGTGGCCCCATGAGGGATTCCATGGCGAAATGAATTCAATATTTCTTTCTTGGTACCTTCAATGGTTTGGGATGCCACCTCCTGAAGTAATTAACTGGGCAGTGGAGAAGATAAAGCCCAAGGTCAACTCTTCTTCTTCAGTTCCTTTGTTGTGCATGTTGTTGCCGAGAACTCACGTTAGTGCTCTTGTTGACATTGATAAGTCATGTTTCTCATCCAGATGAAGTGGCTGAAGTTAAGATATTGTTATGTCTTGCAGTGTCCTGGTGCAAGGTTTCTTATTTTTTTTCTCTTGTGCAATGCAGCAGAAAGTAATTATATTTTATTTAATATTTATTTGGTGCTCATTCTTGAGTTTTGAAAGAGACAGCAACGTAAGGCAATTTCTTGTTGAAGGTCTATTTGGGACATGTTGATTTGCCCCTCTGCCTGTTTGGCAGCATCAAGTGGTATGATCCAAATTTTGTTTTAATCTACACGAGCATGAAGTATGATAAATCATGTGGTATTAAGCAAAAACTAGGGCTAATAATGGGTTGGATATGAGATATAGGTCTGTGGTTCGAATACAGATATGGAATTCTGGATCTAAACTGAAATCATTAGACTTTTTCCAAACTTCGTACAAACCACAATTGAACTAATCTTTATGAAAACAAAATTCCGAATGTAAATCATAAAAAAGCAGTCAAATTAATTCTGATTTTGGTTCGAATGTGAATCATAATAGATCCATATCGTATTAACTCAAAAGGGCTTCCATCCATCGATGTTCTAGTGCAGCTGGCCTAAGAAACAAAAGTTTAACGGTTTCTCCAGATTTATCTCATTATGCTGTATGAGGCCACAAAGGAAGAGCGTAAATAGACACAACCAAGCTCCACGTAACACGGTAAGAATTAAAAGGTGAATCACACCAGAATTTTAATCTTTCTGCAGCAAATAAAAAGACTTGCTAATTCTGATCACCTGGAAACAGTACGCATTTGATAGACATTCACAAGAAAGCGTTAGAAGCTCGCGTAATTTAAATTGCAAATGCATCTCCAAAATACACTGCAGCCTGTACGTAAAATTTGTAGCGTCTGCTTTACGCTTTGATAAGCATGTTTGCAATTTATATCGTTTTAACATCTTTGAAATATCCGAATGCACACATTTAGCTCTTGAATTTACAACGGTGCTTCTTTTGTCCCAAAATTTTAACGCTGAATTTTGAATCTCCTTCAATTACTCCTTTCCCATGTTGGTTTTTCTGCCCTCCTACAAAGCAGGTCTCACAACAATGCAGGAGCATTGCCATCTTCATTCAGGTCACATTAGTATCACAAGATGAACTCAACAATTTGTAGCTTCAAACAAGTAACATTCAGTCATCAGTAATATTACATGATAAATACACCTGATGATTAAAATTACAAAGACCAAGTAGTTCAAACACTTTAGTAACTCTAAACCTATTCAATTGGATTTAAGCTACAATCAAAAGATCTAGCAAAAAAATACTATATACGGTTTCAAGCCTGTATGGTGTATACCACGACGAAGTAGTTCAATTGGTTTTTACGACAACAAAGAATAATGAAGTAACAAAAAAATTAAATAAAAGACTACTATAAAATAGAATTTCTATGAATGGTAATATATCTTATAACTTTCAGAGGGGTCCTTCATCACATTAAAAGGATCGTACCATGTCTTTCAAGCTGTTCGAGAGAACAGACTCACCATTCCAATCTTCAGAAGGCATAAATCAATTTAAGCAACGCTTACCACTAAAGGAAGTGGCCTTCAGATGTATACTCATATTTGAATTAATTTCTACTCTTTTTCTTTTTTTTGAAAACTTGGGGTATCCGAGCCAACTTGCGCGCACAACGACTAATCCCCACAACGACTAATCCTCGAGGGCTTGTGCAGTCCCCCCGTCCCACACAAACCGGGTAATTCCCAGGCCAAAGGCCCTGGGGGTAACCCCAAAGAATTGATAGCACCTGGGATAGTCCTAATGGAGCATACCCCTAGGCCCCAGCCTTGACCACTAGGCCAACCCTTTGGGGTTAATTTCTACTCTCTTGGATGGAGTCATAGCTAATCTCTGGAATAAAAAAAATGCTCAATCTTTGTACAACTCTTCAGATATATAAAAGTATCAAGACATTCAGGCATGTTGTTCCCCAACGTCCAAATGCAACATAAACGCTACATTGGATAGCGAGAGGAACCCTTTTTTTGGCTTCACTTGCACTGCCACAAGATTTGAAAGCAACCAAGCAGCTTCTGTTTATTGAACCATAAAGCAAAGCCATTCGAATTAATAAAAGATCAATTAATAAATATAACCAGCAACTGTCTCCGCCCCTTCTATGTTACTTTCTGCGTTAATCTCCGCATTTAGGCACAGGTCTATAAAGCCCCAATCGACATCACAGCTCTTCAAACAAAAAAAAACATAAAAGATTAAAAGAAGGCAAACTAACAACTCAGTCCCTTAGATGTTCCTTAGAGTTGCGATCATATACGCAAATCATTACAGGTCTGTAAGACTCATCATGGTTGTTCAATAAAGCCTTTCACAAAATCATATTCACAGAAGAATTTTTAAAATATGTAGTTGCTCAAGTGTTCTCCATCTCAACCAAACTTATCAGAGGAGGCGTTAAAATGTAAAAGCAACATTTTTTATAGCTTCAAGGGAACGAGTCAGATGGGAATCAAACAATCCACAAAGACCAGATGATGAAGCAAAATCAAATAAAAACACAAATACCTATTCTATGCTTTTAAAGAAGAAATCTCCTCAACCTTCCTTGGTTGCACCGCCAAAGAATTACACGGCAGAGCTACAAAAATAGAAAGATCGAGACTCTATTGCTTCAAGGGAACGAGTCGGTCAGGAACAGATTGATCCTGCCGACCAGATAAAGAAGCTAAAAATACATGGATAGAATTAAATTTCAAATTCCAAGAGAAACAAGATACCTATTCGTAAGGCCATTAACGACAACCACGTTAAGCAGACAGGACAAACCCGTTCGTAAGGCCATTAATCAATACCTAATTAACAAGATAAGAGAAAACACTATTAATGAAATTTCTTCCTGCCATTATATTCTCTTCCGATTCTTCAGAGATCAGATCACCCACAATGAAATGAAAAGTTTCGGTCAAGATCAATTTCTAAGGATATAAGAAGATTAAAAAAAACTACCTCATGCGAATCTCAGAAAAATTTTTGGATCTTGAAGAACAAAAATAAAAACTTCTTGAAGAAGCCGCCACAGCCAAAAGAAGAGAAAATATACATGATGTTTCCGATAGGGCGAATCCTAGATATTTTGGATCTTGAAGAACCAAAAAGGAAAAAATATATGAAAAAACGCCTTCCATGGTTTAGGAATTACAGGTGGATTTGGACAGAACCTAACAATGTCCGTATTTAACAATGTGATGATCTTAAAAATAAAAACCCTCAAGAGAAGATTCAGAACCCCCTTTCAACGCTAAAACACGAGATTTGAAGGAACCCTACTTCGCAACCCTCATTCGAGAACAGCGGATGAAAAAAGCCCCTCTTATGAACGTTCACAAAGAAACCCTAACTCGTGATATCTGTATATATAGCACTTTAAATTGTGTTTGGCCTTCTTCATTTTCCTAAAATACCCTCGTGAGTCAAAACAAACGTAAACAAACTCTAATTCCTAAGTCAGGAGAGCGATTCGTCCGGAGCTAATTGTGAAATTGATTTTAAGTAATATGTTTTAAAAACAATTCAGATTCAGTCATCTAATTCTCTGAAATTAGTAATCAGTGATATTTTTAAAATAAATGAATATGATTTTATTATTGATGGAAGGTTTCTTTCAAAAAAAATGCAATTTGATTTATAACTCATTTGAGAGTATTTTTGAAAGAAAATTTTTATAAATAGTAAAACGATACTTATTCTCAATTATTTTAAAAACCCACTAACTTCAAATTTTCAAGATTTAAATGACTGAATCTGAATTATTATTTATGAAAATAACCAATTTTCCCATAAATTTAACATTACGAGGAACTTTGAGTGACCCATGAAATCATCTAGCACGAGAGAAATGATCCAAAACCTAGTTCGTAACATGTTAACCTTGTTTCATAGCGTATTGGGCAGGCTTTCGTGGTGGCTGCTATATTTCAAGTTGGTGTCTTCTGAGGATCAGCAAGGAGGCTAATGTCAAAGAAGAATCTCATTCTGTTTCTAAATTGGAGAAGCCCCTACTGATGGGCATGCGAAGCCCTTGAAGGAGAGCCTTTACTTCAGCTTCATTGTGGGTGGCTTCTTCTACATATTAGGTGAAAGCACAACAAAATCTTCCTTGCTTTCCTCCTACTAGTGGTGGCACTGCACGTGCTCACCTTTAATTGTAGTATATAAATAGGGGTTTAAATTTGAATGTGGAAAGCGGATTGTTTTATTTGGGAGGGCAATAGTTTAAAAAAAAACAAAAAAATGCCAGAATCTGGTGGGAATATCCCCTCTCGCCTTTATGACGCAAGGAAGGTAGAGAAAAGAATCAGATATCGTACGGATAGATAAATTGGTCTACATATCGTTATAGAAAACAAGAAAATTCAAGAACACAATAATTTCTGGGCTTCAAATAAAATTCTTCATTAAAAGAAAATGAACCCCCTAAAAGCCTTTATATAGGCATTACAAGAAAACCCGAAATTTATTAAAACTAGAAAAAAATGAATTTTACTAAAATATAAAAAAAATAAGAATTTCCTCAAAAGATTGACTCAAAATGGATTTTCCTTGATTCTAAATGAAAGCAATCAATTCTTCCCTTAAATAACAAATTTGCCTGTTTAAAAGTTTAAACTATGGAATTTGGCTAAATCCTAAGACCTCATGGCTTTGCTACGAGTCCAACTTTTTGGGTCATTTCCAATTAGACTACCAATTTTGATAACGTGGAAAAAATTACCAAAATACCCCTAATTCAGAAAACACTGTTTAATGACCATAGAAACCTCAGAACTCGTCCTACATCACTTTCGTAATAATAGTACAGATTAATACTTGATGTTTGTCTCCTTTGCTAGCTCCCTCAAAATCAAGTTTGACAAGAAGAAATGATTGGAAGTTGTTTCGAAGATGAATTCACGCTTCCAGGCTTTAGTACTTTAGTATACGGAGTCGATTAATTGTCCAAGCCCACACGGCTTAAAGATGAAGCTCGTAGATTTTTTACCCATCTTACTTACTAGAAAACTTGAAAAAGCCAACCCCACGAAACTCGGCCCAATAATATTTTTGCTTATAAATTTGGTTGGGCTCAATTCGATTTGCGTTAGTGAAGTATATTTAAAAATATGGGTTTCAATTCGATTCTGTTTTAGGAAAATTAATTCCGTTTACAGATTTAGAACAAATTAAAACCCAACAGAAACAAAACCCCAAGTCGGTTTGGGTCAGTCCTTTCTCGGTTTTACTCGTGCGAACTGTACTACAGATCCGCTTTGAGATGAGATTTTCTCAATACGTTCCACTGGTTTATTCGAAGTGAAAGTATTACATTTGTATTGGCTTACAAACGTAGGACTAGTTTTGTCCCAAGGACCAACAAAATAATTAAATAAACTCAGGCTAGTCGGGCCAACACTCCGACGAGCGGCGCAGTGGAGGCAGTTGCCGGCTCCGCTTGCTGGAAATTACCCCTTGAGTCCGTGTAGCCATCATTTTCATCTGGACCCCCGACAATTGCTCCATCCAACACGTTTGGGTTGGGCTCCTGCTTGGTGAACCAATCGGTATAGCCTCCTTTGCACGTCACGGGTTTCCTGTCCCTCTTGATCGACACGATCGAAGACGCTCTGTGATGGATTTGTTTGGGGTAATTTGTCCCGAAACCCACCATATAACTCAATTTTTTAGGGTTCGAACCCAAGATGTAATCCACCTAAGGAGAAGCAAACCAAACTCACAAAAAGAGCTACAGTAGCTTAATGAGAGATACCGTAGTGTTTCTAGGGTTAACTATTATTGTACCTGTGACTGGACAAATGTGATCAGATCGGCAGGCTTAACAGGTGCACCTTGACATTGGAGACTTGCCTTTGCGGAACTTAAATAGGTAGAATAAGCCGATAGGATGAAAGATGCAGAGGCCGCGTATTGAAGGTTGGCCCATGGCTGCCACCACAACAAGCCTCCCGGCGTCCTCTTCACGTTGTTACTTCCTTTCTGAATGCAAGAGCAGATGAAAGCTTCTGCTTGGCTCTTATACTGAGCCCAAATCCCCGAGTTTTCCAGTTTGCCCCCAAGTATTAGCTGTCACACAAATCAACATCTTTAATCATGGTGACTCCATTAAAGCATAGACAGCTTAATTTTCTGGGATTAACTGCATGCATTCAGAAATTTTTTTGAGAATCCCCATAATCACCATTGACAAAATTATCGCAGAAGCATGAAGGAGCATTGATATCGTACCTTCGCAACCAGAACCTGGGCACCCACGTATTTATCGTCCCAAGAGAACATCGATCTGGTTCCACCAATGTCATTGGTTTCTTTGAGGTAATTCAGGTATGATTCATCATTAGTAGCTCGATGAAGCCACGCTGCCGCCCACAACAACTCGTCCTGCTCCACATATTCTACAACATGTCATTCAAAAAACTTCAAATAGATTCATTTAATCAAATGTTCTTCACTTTCTGGCAATGCAAAGCCAATTAGATTTTACATGATCTCCACTGCTAGAGTAGAACTTCGCCGCTACTTGAATGCTCTCCTGATAAAGACCCGGACGCTGCTGACTGAAATTAAATAACTGCAACAGAAAAAACATTAACAAACATTCGTCATATCCGCGAAAACGTAATAATTACAGTAAGACGCACAGATTAATTTACTTGTGCGAATGATCAGAACCAACCTGCTTTGCATGTGTGAGAAGTTGCATAGAGTACCCAGGATTTGATTTACTAAAAGCTATCGATGCTGCTGCAAAAGCAGCTGCAGTTTCTCCGGCAAGGTCGGCTCCCGGATGTTGGTCGTCGATCTTATAGGAAGTCCTAGGTGTGGTCATGTCTTCTGGCCTCTGCCAGCAATCATGATCAGAGTCGCCATCTCCAGCTTCACCGTAAAGAACATCAGGCTGTGGATGAGCTTTGATCAGATAGTCCGTTGCCCATTTAATGGCTTCCAATGCATGTGTCAGTTCATTCTTCGCTGCGAGTTGGGATCCGAACTCCACTACGCTCCAAGCAAGCATCGTCGTCGTAAAAGCCATCGGAAACCCAAACTTTACGTTGTCTCCGGCGTCATAATATCCTCCCACAAGATCATTCTGTCATATAACACAACTTATATAACCGAATTTCTGGGTTGATAAAAAACTAATTACATCTAAAAGATCGGCAATAAGGTTAATATATTGGTAACGTGCATGCAGATGATCTTACACTGGCGTCGCTACCATCTTTAAGACCTGAATCTCCTCTCCATTGCACTCGTTGGTTACGCGGTAGAGTTCCCGATCTCTGACCTTCAAAATAGAGTAGGGACTTGGTAAGGGCAGCTCCGTAGTCTACTGAAGCAACTCCATGAAAAAGCAGCATGAGAAACAACAGCAAGCGAGAGATTGAAGACATGGGAACAAATTGATTTCAAGAAACACAGAATCAAGGCCTTTGCTTAGGAGCAGTGTGATCTCTGTGCATGGTCTGTGCCATTATGCTCATGAGATGCTAAATTTAAAGAGAGAACACTAGGTTGCAACATTGTTCTTCTTTCTATCTTTGCATGGATTCTTTTTCGAAATTGTTTTGGTAAGGTTTAAATTTGGTACTTATCTTTCCTCATTGACATTAAACCTCCAAAAATTTGGGATGGAGATATGGCAACTTTCGCTGGTCATCTGCTACAGAAGCCTGCATTATTATCTTTCTAACATAAGCTCAGGGAAATTAAATTGTAAGTGCGTGTGGCTTTTAGGATTGAACAAAAAAAAAAAAAAAAAAAGAATTTAAACTATTAAGGAAAAACTTTTAAATATTATTGACAAAAAGGTGAAATAAATCTTTATTTTTCCAAATAATCTATCACGATAATCAAAGTACCATGATTGCAAATGGGCTTACAAAAGAAGAGGCTGTTATTTGTGGTAATATTTTTTTATTTTGCAAGTATAAATTTGGCAATTCCTTGTAATTTCAGGTCTATATATAGATAGGTAGGGTTGATAGTCGGGCCGGCCCGGCATGCCTAGGGTGTGCCTGGCGGGCCATGGGCCCAGCGTGCCATAGGCCTGCGCAGGCCGCGACACGCCAAGCCCGTTTAGCCGGGACCCGTGCCAGGCCTGGCGGGCCAGGGTATTAAAACCCTTTTTTAATAAAAAAAATCCTAAAAAATCACAAAAAATTCTAAAAAATATTTTTATTATTCACAAAATTGTTCTACACTTATTGGGATTGATTTTGCTCAAAAAATATAAATGACACCCATTAAAGACTTAAAGTAGTTTAATTAAAAACCATGGACTTAACAAATATATTTAATTGGAGATTTATAACAGCTTTTTAGGCTTATTTATACGTAATTATTTTCTTAGTTTTGATTGATTATATAAGAGCTTCTATAATTATAGGTATCCTTAATTTTTAGCTAAAATAATTTAATTATGATACCATTGATACAAAAAGTTGATATGTTTGAGTGATTAAGGAGACAGATTTCACACATATTGGGCAAGGTTTGAACCTCACTTCCAACAATTTTTGGGTTAAATTAATAAACTAGGATAGTTGGGCCGCCTAGGCGTACTTGGGCGTGCCCCATAGCGGGTTGGCCCGCCGCGGCCCGTGCCGGCTTGTGGGCACTTGTGCCATGGCCCCCTGGGCCGTGTGCCCTGGCGGGCCGTGCCGGGCCGCAGGCCTGCCTGGGCCGGCACTGCTCAATAAGCAACCCTAAGATAGGGAGAGGAAAAGATAAGAGAATAATATCAAATAAAGAAATTCTCTAGAAAAAGGAAAATCTCCCAAGAAAGACTTGCCATTGACGGTTTGGCTTTGACAAAACCCTTGACGGGGCACGTTCGGATTTACCAAAACCCGCCCTTAGTCTCACACGATAATGTTAAGATGCCATTGTAAAATGGTGAAATTGCCGCCCGTTAATTTGTTAAGCGAAGAGTTGCACATGCTACCTCCACACGCATAATATGTACATATTTTTGCCTACTTTCGAACCTGTCTAAATGTCCACGCGCCAAACCTCAACGGGTCTAAATGTAATTCTCCCGAGATATTGAGCAGAATGAAACGTCTAAATGTAATTCTCCCGAGACATTGGGCAGAATGAAACTGAATGTTGAAGTCAGCTTGTGACCATTTCATTTTGGTGGATTCATGATGTCGAGTGGTAGGCATGAGATTGACTCTTCTGACTTCTGAGATTCCTTTTGGATAACCCATCGTGCGAGGGGAGTCTATATTCATATCGACTAACCATCTTGGCAGCAATGATTATTACTGTACAAAATTAATCAACCTACAAGGCATATTTATGCTTCTCATCTGCCTCCAATAGATACCAAAAAATTTAAGAAACTCTAGTACTTTATGTGTTACCATACATATAAAGAAGTCTTAGTTTTCTAGTAGCTAAGAATTCTTATAACATTCAATACTTGGATAAAATCATCCCTTTCACCTACCCGGCTTCATTTTTTCTGCCAAATATATAACATGCTTCTTGAACAATTTTTCCTCCCCTTTCACACCTTAGTTTAAGTTCCAACCGTAGCTAGCCTCCACAAGTTATAGGTTCAGCTTGTTAGGATTCCAGGGTTGACATTGGAGACTGTATATTCTCTAATACGGGAGCAATTTTTCTCCCCTCTTAATCTAGCAAATTGTTGAAGTAATGTGAATGACCTAAGAACCGGTTCAAATTGAGACAGTTCACAAGCTTCCACCAACAGACTCATGTTCGAGCCCATAAATATCCATTCAAGCTAGCATCGGACAGTAAACTAGGCTGAGCCCAAGAAGTTTATCATTCAGATATAATGAAGCTGTCTTGTCTTAACCCCAAGAAAGACTCATGTTCATCTTGAGTAATGTCATGTTGTCAAGATCCACTTACTCTGCCTTCACTTTCAAACCTCTTCATGGCCCTTTTCTAGTAAAAAATGTGAAATACCAGTTGTGGTTTGTGATTTAATACAACAAAACAAAGCCAATCCAAGACCTTAACATACTACTCTCCTCCCGAAAAGGGTTCTCTTTCTAATATCAAACTTGACTCCGTAAGGTGTGTTACTCCTGCATTCTCATTGGATGGAGCACTAAAATCCTGTGAGTCTATGCCCTGAATCTCTCCTGCAGTCATGAAACCAGACATGTATGTGTCTCGGTAATCTCTATTTTCATTTCCCGCCGCATTGATACCTAGGCCTCTATCTCAAGTGTTTCCCATGTCCCCATGAGAATCCTGATCCTGCACAGGTGTAGATCCTGGGGGCGTTTCCCCACTACGATAAGAATTACACTTCTGAAATGGAGGTATATCTCTGCCCTGGTAATTCTGCCTTTGCATCGAAGGTGGAATATCACTACTCTGGTGATCCCAATTCTGCATTGGAGGAGAGATGTCCCTGTCCTGATAATTCCTGTGCTGTGTTGGAGGTGGCATTTCCATACTATTGTAATTCCTGTTCTGAGTTGGAGGTTCTCTGCCCTGGTAATGCCAATTCTGTGTAAGAGGTTCCCCACTCTGGTGGTTCCATGTCTGCACAGGAGGTGGCATCCCACTGCTTTGGCATTTCCAATTCGGACTTGGAGGTATGTCTCTGCCCTGGTAATTCTGCCTCTGCATCGAAGGTGGAATATCCCTACTTTGGTGATCCCAGTTCTGCACTGAAGGACACATGTCCCTGTCCTGATAATTCCTGTGTTGTGTTGGAGGTGGTATTTTCCTAGTATTGTAATTCCTGTTCTGATTTGAAGGTTCTCTGCTCTGGTAATGCCAATTCTGTGTAAGAGGTTCCCCACTCTGGTGGTTCCACGTCTGCACAGGAGGTGCCATCCCACTACTTTGGCAGTTCCAATTCTGACTTGGATGTATGTGTCTCTGCCTTTGCATCAAAGGTGTTATATCCCTGCTCTGGTGATCCCAGTTCTGCAATGGAGTAGACATGTTCCTATCCTGATAATTCCTGTGCTGTGTTGGAGGTGGCATTTCCCTACTATTGTAATTCCTATTCTGAGTTGGAGATTCTGTGCCCTGGTAATGCCAGTTCTGTGTAATAGGTTCCCCACTCTGGTGGTTCCTCGTCTGCCCAGGAGGTGGCATCCCACTACTTTGGCAGTTCCAATTCTGACTTGGATGTACGTCTCTGCTCTGGTAATTCTGCCTTTGCATCGTAGGTGGAATATCCCTACTCTGTTGATCCCAGTTCTGCACTGGAGGATACATTTCCTTGTCCTGATAATTCATGTTCTGTGTTTGAGGTGGCATTTCCCTACTATTGTAATTCCTGTTCTGAGTTGGAAGTTCTCTGCTCTGGCAGTGGTTCCATGTCTGCACAGGAGTTGGCATCCCACTACTTTGGCAGTTTCTATTCTGAACTGGAGGTGGCATGTCCCTATTCTGGTAATTCCAATTATACATGGGTTGTTCCCTGTTTTGGTAGCTCCAGGTCAGCATTGGAGGGGGCAACCTGCTACTCTGGTAATCCCAGTAAAACATTGGAGATTCCCATCTCGGGTAGAACCAGTTAGGCAATGGAGGTGGCATCTCCCTACTCTGGTAATTCCAGTTATATATTGGAGGCCCGCTACTCTGATAACTCCAGTTAGGCACTGAAGGTGCCATCTCCCTATACTGGTAATTCCAGCAATAAATTGGGGACTCTCTACTCGGGTAGCTCCTGTTCTGCAATGGAGAATACATCTCCATATTATGGTAGTTCCAATTTTGCGTTGGTGGTGGCATATATCCACTCTGATTATTCCATTCCTGCATCTGCGGTGACATATTCCAACTACCAAAATTCTGATTATCCACAGAATGCATGTCATTGCTCCAAAAATTCCAGTTTTGCAATGGAGGTGATGTATCCAGACTCTGGTGATTCCATTTCTGTGTTGAAGCTGGAACTGGAGGAGTCTCATCCCTCCTTTTGATACTCCTGTTCTGTGCTGAAGGTGCTGGAGAATCCATGTCACTAGTTTGGGTATTCCATTTATTAACTGCAGGTGGCATATCACTAAAATGGTTAGTCCAGTTTTGTGATGAAGTTGGCATGTTCTGGCCTTCGAAGTTTCCATTTTCCATGGGCCGATGCATGTCCCCCTTCCGCATGTCTTGATTCCAAAAATTGTGGCTTTGCATATTAGAAGGAATATCCCTGCTAGGAATTAGAGGTGACTTGTCTCTGTCTGCAAAATACCGATCCAGCACTGCAGAGGCTGGCCGTTTTTTAAACTCACTGCCATCCACAGGCCTCACGTCCCTTTTCTGCAGTGTTGGAGTTGTCTTATCCCTGTTTCCATTTGCCGGTTGTTGCAACTTATGGTTGGTCCAATCCTTTTTACCAATCTGGATCTCTTCCTTCATACCACTCTGGGACCCTACAGAACCATTTCGCATTGCAGGGCGGAAGGAAACTTTTTCTTGAGTCTTCTTCTCTTTTTCACGTCTTGCCCTTTCTTCACTCTCACGGGCGTTGTTGCAGACCCATTCCTCATGATATTTGGGATCATAAGGCACGGCTTTCCCATCAATAAAAGGCTCTCCTGCAAATTGTCCAATGAGAGAGGAAAAAAAGACAGAGAGTACTAAAACATAATATGGAAGATGTAAAGTCCGAGCTTGGATAATGCTTTACATCCGAGCTTGGATAATGCAGAAGAATATGACCCAAAAAAACACATAACAACATAAGTTGCAATTCTAACGTCATAATATTAATAGGAGAAAACTCTGCCACTATTCTATATAAATAACGCTTAATAAAAACAAGTAAATTTGTAAGTGAACTAGTTGATATATAAGCAAAACAGTGACCAACTAAAAGGTAATTAGACTAAAGCGCACCTCCATAGCTCTTGGTATTGATATCCATATAAGAATCCGGAAGAACCCAGCTGACTCCCGGTTGATCTGTCGCAAAAAAAACCATCAAATTAAACCAAAACACAAAATAAGCATTTGAGAGAGAGAGAAGAAACGTACGCGATATCTTCTGAGAGATCTCCTCCGAAACATTGCATCCAAAGGCGAAGTAGTGTTTAGTCGACACCGAATAGATACATTTCCGAGCAGCGTCTTCACTGCAACGTTAAGAAAAGCTAAGAGTAAGATAATTACAAGAAACCCTAACCCCAGATTACGTCCCACGATTCGTACCTTCCAACAACACTAGCTAGGGTTTTGATATAACTATCTATGATTTCGTCGCGAGTGAGGGTTGGGCTGGGAGGGTCCATGACAACCAGCCAATGCTCGTCGTCGCATCCATCGAAGGGTACCTGCTTCTGACTCGATGAATTGTTCTCCAATTTCGTTTCCATATCCGAAATCCCGTTGCTCGACGACGTATCGAGCATCGCTGCCGTCGAGATGTGCCGGAAGATGCCGACGCCATCATAAGTGTCATTAGCGCATGGAGCCGAGTAAAGAAACGGAATCCTTGGAAAGATTTGTCTCCGCCTCTCTGAAAGAAAAAATGAAGAGAGGAACAAGCTACGATTAGGGGTTACAAGTGGAAGGGAAGATAGGATTGGTTTAGTTGTTACTGTAGCGGAGAAGGAAGATACGATGGTGCTGATCCTGCTAGCTGCAGTGCCCGCTCGTTGTCCGAACGAAATTAGGGCACGACGAGTGATCATTTCGAATTTTCGATACTCTTTGCAGTTTGCTCAACCTATCATGGCAATCCTGAGCAAACACCTTCCGGTCCGGTAATTAGCATCCTGCGAGGCTGCGAAAGTTCATATGGATCTCCCCCTCGTTTCAAGAGGCGGAAAAGGGGCGGGTTTTCGCAATTAGGGGTCTGCCCATATCAATCCCTAATCGGCTAATCCGCCACTATTGGGTTTGTAACAGGGCAAGTCCGGATTGACCCAGCTATAACATTAATGCAAAAAGTCTAACGTATTTAAATAGATTATATAAATATTAATTAATAATATGCTTATTCATAAAGTACGTATTTATATATTTGATATATATTAAAAATGAACTACAGGCAAGTTCGAGGTGGGTTGAGCTAAACCCTAACCGGCCCTAACATGCAATTAACTCGCCCCATTGCCATCCTTAATCAGGGGCGGTTCAAAGGGGTAGGCTACCAAGGCCACCCCAAAGGCCTCGCAAATGTTCCAAAATTTTTGGGAAAATTATGAAAAAGAGTCACTTTTAAAACATATTTATAAAAACAGTCCACTAATATACCGAATTGTAAAAAAGGGCCACTTTTCATTGATAATTATAAAAAAGTCTATCAAAATTAAATTACAAGATCACTTTTCAAAAATAATTAAATTTGAGGATCATTTTACTTGAGACATAAAGCACATTGTACATGAGATGAGACGCAAACTTTTTACATGGGACGCAAATTTATTTTGCATGGGACATAAGCACATTTTACATGAGATATGAGCGCATCATACGCGGACACAAGTGCGTTTTGACTATAATAAAATGGTGTTATTTTTAATTATTTTTGAAAAGTGACCCTTCAGGTAATTATTTTTGAAAAGTGGCCTTTTCTGCAATTCGGCATCTTAGTGGACTGTTTTTATAAATATTTTAAAAAGTGACCCTGTTTCATCATTTCCGTTTTTTTGGACCCCACCCCTCACTAAGGACTGCCTAAGGAGTAAAGCCCCTCATTGCTTTCTCTCTCTCAGTTTTATAGAAACCGGTTATTTTCTCTCTAAATCTTTTTAAAAAAAGGAAAATGGGGCTTAGGGTTTCTATCTTTTGTGAAAAACGAAAGACCCATCTTCCTACACCTATCTTCTCTTCTTATTTGCTTCTAAAATCAAAGAATGACATTGCTATTGAGTTTGCTTTTAGATCAATATTCGAGTGCACGTTACTAATTTATCGGAAGAGGTTTCCGACTGTTGAATGCTAGAAGCGAAGGTGTCGTTACACATGCATTGAGGCAAAGTACCAATAGGGGGCACTGATCGCTTTAACGGTTTAGCAATTTTATCTATTGAAAATGATTTATTGGCTAAACTTAAATACAAAAGTTTAATTAGAAATTTTGTATCTAAGAAGGCAAGACATAAATTTATAGTTTAATATTAATTTTTTTTAATTAAAAGGCCTCATTTTTATGACATTGCTTAAGGCCTCCAAAAAGTTTGAGCCGCCCCTATCCCTAATTGTTTATCGGCCAAAACCAAAGAGAATATTGTATGGAGTGCTTCTTATTTCATCGTCTGGTCTTGACAATGAAACCACTGTCAACCGAAAATCCCCTCTCTAGAGCGAACCGAGGGACCTATCCACTAAACACAGCATAGCTAACAAGCTGTACATGCCTGTATCGAAGTATATGTAGTCTACTCACTATTTGCTCCATTGATGGCTCTACTATATGATACTATAATAGTTAAGTCATGTTAAATAATATCATTGCGTTAGCGCTTTTTCATTTTTTAGATATATTGGATATGGAATAAAATCTTCTACTACTTTTACCTGAATTAACCCTTGCTTTAACTATGAGATGTTGCCATGTGGAGCACAATAATAAATAAAAAAAAAACAATTTGTGAGATACTTCACATGACAGCATCTCATGACCAAAACATGGGACAATTCAAATAAACATGATAGAATATTTCATCCTGAGCACTCTGTAACCAGGCATACGCAAAGGTGAGATGGTCAAGTAGTCTCCCCCTTTTTTATGAGGACGGAAATGAAACCCAAGCCATGCCTAAGACTAGCACCAACACTCACTAATATTGCTCTAGCCACTATTGTATAAATTGTAATGTCATTGTTAGAGATAATGACTATGTTATTAGTAGTGATAGTGGTAGTTAAAAGTGTTGGTAATGACTTAAGTATTAATATATATATATATATATATATATATATATATATATATATATATATATATTAAAAGGAAAGAACAAACTTAAATGTTTTGAATGGAGTTAAACTTGATTTATTGAAAATAACATATAATATTTTGAAAATTATGTACCGACATAAAAGGTTGCGCATCCTTCAAACTTGAGTTAAACCACGTGACTGGCCCTTTGCATTTAGAAAATAAATTATTAAATTCTCTTTTTAGAAGAATTAAAAAATCCAATCACTTGATTTCCATTCGTTGTAAAACAATTAGGAAGTATTGGGACCTTCCATGTCCTTTTTCCAATGGTTCAACTTCCTTATTTCTCTACAAATTAGGAAGGATGGCTATGATACAAATGATTATCTCTCTGAAGTTACAAATTTCATGTGGGCCCTATGGAAAACAAGAAATGAAGTGAAGTACAAAGGAAAAGAGCCATCAATTGATAGAGCATTCAAGATCATCCATGATTGTTAGGTAGAGTCTAATATCATTAAAGCTCACTGCAGGTTGCCTAATAGTATATATAGAGTAGTTACCACATTCTGGGTATGCCCAAATCTACCTTTTATGAAAATTAACTTTGATGGGGCGGCAAGACAAGGAACCAATAGAGCAGCAATTGGGAGTGTTTGAAGGGACTTCTTTTCTTTCTTTTTTTCGGGGGGGAACCCACTAAGATAGGAAAAACCTTAGTGGCACTCCAACAGAAGGAGGAGGGTTGAGGCAGACCTTGACCTGTATATTAAATCCATAAAAAGTTACAAAAGCTAGGGGGGGACATAAAGCCTTACCCCTATCAAAAAACCTAACAATTATCAAAAACATCATCACGGGGCGACATAAAATTGTACCCCAATCAAAATAATAAGAGGACTTAGAATAAAATCCTGATGTCTACCTAAAACAAAAACTTGAAGGGATTACTTGGGGAGGTTCGTGGCTGGTTTTTCGGTGGAGATAGGAGAGAAATCAGCAATACAAGTGGAAGCTCAGGCTACTTTGGAAAGTTTAAAGTTAGCTAAATTCCTAAATCTATCTCATATGCAGATTGAAGGTGACTCTCAGATTATTATACAACTTTTTAACAAAGATGCATCAGAATTTCCTTGGAGCATTCGTGGTTTGCTAATGGAATTCAAGAAGCTACAGTTGTCATTCCAGTTAATATCATGCTCTCACTGTTTTAGAGAGGCAAACAAAGTTGCTGATCTTCTAGCGAATTATGCACTCAATCGTTTCTCGTGTCTTTGGGTGAAAAAGCCACCTCCTGTAATTGTGTCGTCTCTCCTAGATGATGCCAGGAGTAGGCCTCATGATCATTTTGTTAATATATAAACTTGTTCTCCACCAAAAAAAAAAAAGTTGTAAAAAAAAAAGGGAAAAAAATCAGCTTCTTTCAAGAAGAAATAAAATGTATATACACATAATTGCACGTCAAAAACAAAAGTAAAAATCCAATTAGCAATAAAAAGATATATAAACAAGTTTTTCATTTCGCGAAAAGCCCTTCGCTGCCTGGACTTTGTAGTACCAGATATGCAGAAATGCCTAATAGGGGTGTTCAAGTTTTTCAACGAGGTATGGCATGGCATGGCTACTTGTTGGGTTGTGCCGTGTCTAGCCCAAGAAAAGCACACTACAAGCAGGCCGTGGACAGAGAATTTCCAAAGGGTCATAAAAGTAGTGTGCTAAAAATTTCAGTCCATATCAGCCAGCCCACATGGGTGGGGGATGAAATCGTCTGCCTCAGTGGTCTTACGGTGCAGCATCTGTGGGATGCTGCCATTTGTAACATCGCACGGATGCTATGAAACTCACATTAAAAAAAGTGAAATGTTAGTTGAAGTGACATTTCAGTTTTTTAATGTGAAAAATGCACCCATGCGTGGACATATTAGCTTCATGATGTCCTATCATTGCTTGAAGCCAAAGTGAATGATAAGTGGAAATGAGAAATGAGGCTGAATTTAATTACTTGATCCTTATTTTCAAAAGGTGAACCAAAGTAAATGATAAGCCGAAATGAAAAATGAAGTTGAATTTAGTTACTCATTTGCCTACGTGATCTTATGAAGTTGAATTTAGTTACTCATTTGCCTACGTGATCTTTCTTTCCAATAGGTGGACCGAAAGAGATTCAAACAAGTCGCATCACTAAGAAATTGGGAAATATCCTCATAATATCTTTTCTTTAAGAAACCTCCCACCAAACCGGTCTCAATCTCAACTGACCAGATGATCAAGAAAAGCTTTTAAAGCAAAAGGTATGGATGCTAACATAACGGTCTTAATTGTTAGGCATTTTATTTAAAAGTAGCACTCATTCATTGGATGGTCTTTAAACCCCTGAGAGAAGCTTTAATCGATCTCAACATTAAAGATTCAATAACGTTTTGGCTTAAGAACCCACGAGAAATAATTAAACGTCTTCACCAAGTCATCAAAAGTGGCACTTCTTTGGATTCATAGACGTTCCGTAAATCTTAAATCACCCCCCTTCCGTCGGCACCCATCCTGAAAATTCGTTTTGATATTGTTTCGTCTAATGCATTCCATGGTACCATCCATGAAACGCATGGACGCATTGCCTCAACAACAAGGGACCCACCACTCAAAACACAATCCCAACTATAGGTACCAAAAGAAATGCATTCCTCTTGTGCGCTACAGTCATTGGTGCCTTCCTACTACCAGCTGGGATGGGGTTAGTGGGTGCTTTTCATTAACCCATTCACAGGGGCATCCGTCCGTCCGTCCGTCCGTCCGTCCGTTTCACTCTGGTACCACAGAGTGGCAGCAGAGGAAACGGTTTCTTTCGTCCTCACTTTACGCATGGCTCGGCTGCAATAGAGTTGTGCGGTCCCATTATATAATCCTAACGTGAGCCAGTACACCAACTTATAAACATGATGAGTTTTCCATCGAGGGTCCCAAAGGTATTTATAAAAATTTGTGACAAAATAAAAATAAAAATAACTATAATTAATAGGGAAAAGAAAATTTACGTTAGGTATTACATACTACCCAGTACCCACCACACACATCACAAGAGAAGTTTCTTTTTCCATTGAAGTTATCAATATACATTTGAATGCATTCGAAGCTACCGGGTGTATGTGACATCTTAAAAGACAAAATTAGGAAGACTCAAAGCAAAATGGAAGAAGACAGAGAAAAAAAAAAAAAGTGGAGGCAATCTCAAGCCCAAAAAAGAAAAAAAAAAAAAAAAAGTTACATGAGACCCGGGGTCAGGATCTAGATATGATACGGGTATAGAGGAACTCATTCCATGTATCGGGCAAGCCCGGAAGACACCAATGTATACAATCGGCGTAAGTGGTGGGGTCCGCCTTTTGTTCCGGCGTCAGCAGCTTGCCTTGACGTATTGTGTAGACGGATGTGTGTGCATCTTTCCGATACTCGGAGAGGGCTGTGATGTTGAGGAAGTAGACTGGCACTTTCGTCGAGTGGGTCACATTGGCTGCAACCACTAAGAACCGATTATCCGTCCCAACCTCCAACCGGGTCGTCATGTTCAACACTGGTGTTGTCTCCTTTGCACACTTTATCCCGTCTGGGTTGTTCCAATCTAAGCTCCTTTTTATGGGGAAAATTCAAAATATTTAATGGATTAATCCATGAACACAAGACCAAACCAAACAACCCCTCTCCTCCTCCCAAATCACAGGGATTAATTAATTAGCTTACTTGATATGAACAGGAGACATGCCAGCGAAGAAGACCGAGGTTCGATTCGGGTCTATATTCTCATCCACCCATTTAGCCCATGTCCTTAACACCCTCTCGTACGCTATCGGCCGTTCGATCTTATCGTACTTCGTGGCGCCTTTATCGAACGATCCTCGTCTTTTTCATCAACCCAAAATTTAAAAAACAAAAAAAAACCATAACACATCAATCTTCAACGGTCCACCCTTCTAACCAAAAAAATAAAATCAAAATTTAATTTTATTACTTACAGGACTTTCATTCTGAGAGTGTTCATCCACCATATGTATGTGTTAAAGATCAAGTAATCTACACCCTTCCAATGCTCCCCATGCTTCGCGATGGATTCGGGCATTATGATCCGATCTAATATGCTGTGCATCGTTGGATCATCCGAGTTTGATTCAACTAAAAATGGGGCCCAGTAGAACTCCACTGTAGCTTCGTATTCCTTCAAACAAATATACACGCCCTCTTAATAATTAAATAAATAACGAAAATCTATTTTGATTTTTGAGAGAACGAAAAAGAGAGAGAAAAAAAATACCCACGTCGGCTTTGAAAACAGAGAGCGAGCCGGATTTTTTTAAGCTCTTCTTGCCGGGAGGAACGGCGGACTGAACCAGACAAACCATGGATTCCCACTGATTCCGGTTCAGAGAATCTCCTACGAACATAAGCCTCTTTCCTCGGAGTCTCTCAAGCAACAATTTTGCGCTGAACCTTAACACCAACAAGAAACGATCAAAAAGAACATTGTCAGATCGATAATCAAAGCAAGAATAATAAAAAGAATCCACAGAAATTAATTAAAATCAAGAAAGAACCTAGCTACCCGAAAAGATTTTCGACTTCTTACTTGGGCAAAGAACAGTCTCTTGGTTGCCATTTCCAGTACTGATACAAGGAATCCTTCCTGCCGTTTCTCATGCACGTCACCTGTTCAGTGAGGAACTCGCATTCGTCTTCTTTGTAGATTGGATGAGAAACGTTGTCGAAAACCCACTCCCCTGCAAAGAGATCACAGTCTTCCGGCGGCACGTCGATCACCTCTTCTTCTTCTTCTTCTTTGGCGACGGGAAGTTCGATCCCTCTCGCGTTTCCTTTGGCTATAATCATCTTCAAATTAATGCGTTCTTGCGTTTCTTCAGGGTTATCCACTTGGGGATCTTCCTCCGACACTGAATTCGCCGAAAATGACTTATCACCGTCGTCTCTGTTGGTTTCTTGAACTGGGTTTTTGGAGTTTGCGAGTTCCTGGTTGAGTTCTTGAGGTTTAGATCTAGAAAAAGGAAATTCCGCAATCGACTTCACATCTTCGTTGTACATAAAACATCCGAAAAGAAAGATGGAGAAGATGACCACGAATACCGACAGGTTGTTGCCTTTACGGCCACCGTTTGCGTGCTTCATTGCTGTTTCGAATGGAAGAAGAGGTGTCTTCCGGCGAGGTGGCTGCATGAGAGATGAGAAAATTAAAGAAAGCGTATGTGCTTACTGGTTAGAGAGAAAGAAATCGAGACAGAGAAGTACAGATAGAGGATAGTTGATAATATGTAACAGGTGTAATGCGTTGGTTGAGATGGGTTGTCATTAAGGAAATAATTTTTGGTTCCGACCGGAGGGAAGCTTGTCTCTTTCATTTCTTTCTTCTGATTTGGTACTAACTGCTTCTTGACACAAACGAGGGGAGAGAAAGAAGAGAGTAAGATCAAAGCTTTCCCAAATGGATTCTTCCCTTTCAGGAGTGGTTCAGTTTTTTGGTGTTAACGTACTGCGGACAACAAGAAATAAAATTAGATTATAGAAGCATAGGTCTCCTGTCTGATGATTCAGGTGAATCAGGCCTAATATATTAAGTCAAAAGTCAAGTCAACATAATCATCAGATCATTCAGCTACTTAATCTAAAACCGGATAGAATGACTAACTTTTGATATTTGTAAGTCACACCTGATCAGCTCTCTTACAAAGAACAACATTTTCTGAAAATATGAAAGTGTCTATGTTAAAGTATAGTATTTTATCATTTTTTCTTGATCAAAAAAAAATTTATTTGTTAGTTCATATATAATGAAAAAGGATACTGTCTGGGTTTTATTGTGTTAAGCGCAAGGTTCACAATTTCGGTGCCGATGGGCGTGCCGCCCATTGGAAAAAACGGCACGCCGTTGGTGTGCCTGCAAAATGCCGGAAAAATAAAAAAGGCAAAAAATTAGAAAAAAAATTGATTTTTTTGGTTCTGTCGATTTTTCGGCGGCATACCACAAAAAATCGTTGATGAAAATTTTAAAAAATCAATTTTTTGCTCGTTTCAACTCATTTCACTCGGCACACCGCCAATTTTTCGCTGGTACGCCGAAAAAATCGATCAAATTTAAGAAACCCGATTTTTTGTGTCGAAACGCACCAACACTTCAAAAAAAATAGATTTTTCTGCGGCACGGCGCTGAAAACCATGGTTAAGCAACCAATACCCAAAGAGGGTTTTATAGGATGATATCACTTGAAATGTTTGCTTGTAGTCATTTGATGTTGGCGTGAGATGTTGCCACGTGGAATATCTTAATGTCACTGTTTTTCAAGCGTCATAAATGTTTCACATGGGTCTCACTTGAAAAACATTGACCGTAAGGTATTCCAAATAACAGCATCTCACGCCAGTAACAATAATTAATCAATATAGGCAAAATAAAAACTTTTTTATCTATTAATTTGACTTATATAATTTAATTAATAAAAGAGAGTATATACATATAGTAGAGTTGTGATATATATATAAAGAGGCTTTATCCTGTGTATTAACATTAGTATTGCTTACATTTGTAAGCTTTTGATCTCTTTCAATTCTTTGCATCGGTGGTGGGATCTTTCATAGTCCCCCAACAACTCCCCGGCGTTTTATGTTTTTAGTGCATTGAATTGGAGAAAATTAGATGAAGGGATCTTAAAGTCAAAGACAGTGATTGCATCTTGGGGATATACAAACAGAATGAGTAGTAGCTTTATGTTTGAGAAAAGTAAAGAGCAAGCAAGTACTTTAAGTAGCCAGTACACCCTCCTCCTCATGGTTGTGTGCTTGCTCACTTCACCATTTTTGGGGTGTTAGTTGGGTGAATGGTTGGAACATCGCTTTTATTCTACGCTAAGGCAAACAACGTGTACCGTTGGGGGTTTTGGGCACGCCTCGATCGGAAAGAGTTAACCAGGTCCAGCTCCCACCTGATCCTCCCCTACGGACCTGCCATCCAACGAAACTCCATGCACAACAATGATGATATTGGATATTTTTTTAGGGGCATACGGTGGGGATAAAGTCTTCTGCTATACTACCATGAATTGTGCCCTGCCTTTGCGTTGAAATGCTGCCGTGTGGTGTATTTTCCGTCAGTGTCTTTTTCATGTTGCCCCACTTGAAACGTTTATAAAATTAAGAAAGTACTAATCGTGAGATGCTCCACATGACAACATCTCACAACTAAAGCAGGGCGCAATTCAAAGTAATAGAGCATAAGATTTCATCATAATTGGGAAAGTAATCAAGGGACCAAGTTCAGAGTGGATTGGTATTGTGTATTTATGGTTTCATAATTGGTGGGCTTCGTTTTTGTTGAAATTTCTTGGGCATGTTGTTACTTTTGCAGTTGGTTTTCTACCATTAGTAAAATTCTTCTAAAAAAATTTAAGGGAAAAAAACTGAAATTCATTCATATTTTGTTTTTAAAACATTTGACACCCTTTATCAAGTCATAAAAAATGCTTTTATCATATTTATTAAACTTTTTATTTTTATAAAGTTATTTGTCTAAGTAAATGCCATTTTTTTAATCCTGAAAAAACATTTAACTCTCTATTTTGAAATAATAGAAACATGTGAAATGAGAAAAAAAAACATCCAAATAAATCATTGGGATTAAAATTTTTAATACGTTTAAACTTTTATAGGGGAAGTAAATAAAACATTTAAAGAAGTAATTGGGCAGGGGGGCGCGGCGGCGGGTGGTGGTGGTGGTTTGGTGTGGGGTGCGGGGTTGTTGTGATTAAAGAAGTAATTTGTGGTTAAAGTTACTCCAAAAGTATAATAGTGGGTTGTTGTGATTTTATTAAGCATAGTATAATATAATATAATATTTATATTTTCTTTATTTTTTTAACAACCCATGAGTTCAGTTCGAGAATGTTGAACTAAATTTATTTTTGGGAAAATTGAGTTTTAGTGATATTTTTTCAACATAATTCAGATTCAGTCGACCAATTTTTGGTAATTGAAAATTAGTGCTACTTTTTTTAAAATAATTGAGAACCTGTTTATAAAGAATTTCTTTCAAAAATACCCTTAAAAAGACTTACAAACCTCACTTGTACCTGAATGAGTGAAAAGGATTTCAAAGTCTTTTAAGGGCATTTCGGAAGAAATTTTTTTCAAAAATTAAAATGACACCGATTCTCAATTATTTTAAAAATGTATCACTAATTTGCAATTACCAAGAATTGGTCAACTGAATATGAATTATTTTAAAAAATATCACTAAAACCCAATTGCCCCATTATTCTTCCCGTTTAATTAAGTTCTCAACTCTACTAAAATAGCAGGTTATTTATGTCAAAAAGTTGCCTCTTAGACCATATCTATACATAAAACATGTAAAAAAGCAAAGACAAATAGGGCTGCTCATCAACAATTAACAACTTCTCACTTTCATATGGTTCCATGTTTTGACTACGAAAATAATGGGGTCGTGATGGTGGTGGTGGGGTGGGTGGATGGTGTTAATTAGTAGTGGTGGGTGATGGTAAACCTTTTTTTTTTTCCTTTCAAAATTACTATCCTTCTAAGTAGAAAGGAAGAGAAAAAAAATTTGACAAAATTTCTCTTCTTCATTACAAGAGTTCAAGCTAACTTTGATTAAACCCAAAATCTGGCCAGGCCGAAAATCAATTTAGGGTTAAAAAAAGGAGCCCAAAGTCAACCCAAGTCCAAATTAAAACACAAATGCAGGCTCTTATTTAGGTTGGGCTTGGCGTGCATGGAGCTTAGTTACCTAATCCGTACAAAGCATAGCACGCTCTCGCTCTCAAAACGCGAATTCACGCTCTTTATCCAAATCCTTTCTAAATCCGCGAATTACAAGTTATAAAAACGCGCTCTCAAATTTAAATCATGATTTGGCTTATCTAAATCATGGTTTGACTTAATTGTCCCCATTTTAATCCTAAAATTAAGGAGATTATGAATATTCAATAATTTAATATTGATTCGTAGATAACATAAATCAAATTAGAAAAGAACTGGAAACATCCAAGAGAGTTTTTAGGAGAAAATAAAGGCTTCTCATTCATCCTTCGACTCCCTTCTTCCCAATCTTTATTTTCTTTCTTTAAGCAATCAAGAGAATCAAGTTTAGTAGGACTCTTTTTCTCTACTTAATTTTCGTTCTTATTTGAGTTTGACGACAACTCTTCTTTTACAATCACCTTTTTTTTTCTTTTTACTTATTTTTCTTATTTGAGATTGAATAATGAAGATAATAATTAGTTGATGTTTGTTTCTACTATCATTTTTATGAGTTATATATATATATATATATATATATATATATATATATATATATATATATATATATATATATTAAATTTGTGCGCTCTAAAGGTGCTCTAGACTATAGGTTACTTTTGAAATTGACGCTCTCGCACTCTCGCTCCCGTTCTCGCTCTCGATTTCGCTCTACGCTCTGGTAACTAAGGCATGGAGTGCCTTCCACAAAGTCATGATACAAAAGTCCTAATTCCGCATATTCCCGTTGAGAGACGCACCCCACTATCCCCAAACATGATGATTCTGTTAAAACAGTCATTATTTTCAGATTAAAAACATTGATTCTGCTAAAGAGATATAAAGATACTTCAAAAGCATAGACTAAATAATGCCAAATCAAATGTTCTCAAACTAATAATTATTAGTTGGCCTCCGTTTCTTCCCTGTTGCCTATGAAAAATGAAAATCTGAAAGTCGTTGTGGATTGACTTTTAATTAACCGCCCACCGACACCACCAATCTTTACTTTTACAGAAGGCGTTCGTTCAAACTCCTGAAGATCAAAAGGCTTTAGCCCAACCCAGTTAAGGGCTTATACCCCAAACTCAAAGAGGCCGAGATTCAATTGGAGTATAATTGAAGTTGGGCAAGCCACAGTTCTTTGTTTTTCACAATAAACCCCATGACGAAGTGCACTACATGCAGATCATATCAGCTGGAGCCCATGCTGGAAGATCTGCTGGTCCAACGGTAAAAGGTGTGTACAAATCAACGTCATTCACAAAAATATACACCACTCACTCGTTAGACTAGCAGATCCTCCAGCGAAGGACTCGAGCCTATTTCAAGTCCTGGCATGTGACCTTTTACATCCTATGTATAATTTCATCTTTTCGTTCACCATGCCCTTCAATTGCTTGCAATGCGACGCACCCACATTCATGTCACATATATTTCTAATTTACATAACAATATTTAAATTAAATACGGATAATGGAGCCTATTATACAAATATGCAAACATTGTATTTCCTTGTAGCATAATCAGGAAGCATGCACGGATGCGGCATTTTTAGCTTGCCTCTTCTCTAAGCTCAAATAACATTTAAAATGACCTACACCAAAAGGAGAAGGAGAAAAAAAAAATGGAAAGAAGTCGTAGTCGTCTTATACCACTTACGAGATTGCCTCCTCTAGCCTTTTAGCTTGCCTCTTCTCTAAGCTCAAATAACATTTGAAATGACCTACGCCAAAAGGAGAAGGAGAAAAAAAAATGGAAAGAAGTCGTAGTCGTCTTATACCACTTAATTATGAGACTGACTCCTCTAGCCTTTTAGCTTGCCTCTTCTCTAAGCTCAAATAACATTTGAAATGACCGACTCCAAAAGGAGAAGGAGAAAAAAAAATGGAAAGAAGTCGCAGTCATCTATAGGGCATTATTTTTAGTGGTTAGCATAAGGAATCAACCCAAATGACAAGTTCATTACGTTAGGAATCTATCCCTGGCTCACCTAAACAAGGGAAGCTCCAACAACTGACAAAAGCATTTGATATAAAAATGCTTACGACCGATGATGGAGATCGAAATGATCCATCATTCTTTATCGTAACTCCTTGAAATTATTGGTTGCTTTTTAAACTTTTTCCAATAATTTTAGCCAGAATAATATAATATTTAGAGTTGATATAAACTTGAAAATATAATATTCTTTAAGAAAATATTAAACCATACTTTAAAGGTCAAAAAGAAAATAAATAAACGAAGCTAGCTAACGGTGTAATTGTAACCCTAACTAAACTGAAAGAGCAGGTATGAATGGTCGTTAATTGCTTTGTCTCCATCATGTAAAGACATATATTGTGTGTGATTTCACACACACACACACGCCAGGGGACCCCCCATCGGAATGGTCAAGACCTGCTCTGCTAGTTGCTTCACAATAAAGAATGATGGATAGATGTTTCATAACGTCACTCATTTGGATTGGATCTTTGCACACCAAACCAAAAATTATAATCTCATGGGTCAGTGACGTTACGGGGGTTTCTGAAATTAAACGTTAGCACATGATGTAACAAGGGAAAATTATGAAAAGGGGTTGCTTTTTGACCAATATTTATAAAAACAATCCATAAAAATCTTATTTTACAAAAAAGGTAAATTTTTAAACTAAACTGGGCTGAGGGATCACATTTTGAAAAAAATAATGTCATTTTATTATTGTAGATAAAATGCACTTGTATTCCATTTAAGATATGTTCGTACCCATGTATATAAGTTTGATGCCACATACAATGATCTTGTGTTCCATTTGAGATGGCTAGTATCTCACGTAAATAAGTTTGAGCCGACTTATAGTGCTTTTGTGTTCTAAAGTAAAACGATGTTCAAATTTAATTATTTTGAAAAGTGATTTGTCGGTGATTTAATTATATTTATCCATGAAGAATGAACTTTTTTATAATTATCAATGAAGAATGAACTTTTTTATAATTATCGAAGAAAAGGTTTAAAACAACCCATCAAATATCTGTGTCGGTGATTTCTGCATTATAGAAGCACTGAAAGACGTATGGGCGACTGCCACGTCGTGAGCAGCAGCAATGATACAGCTGCTGTAACATCAACACGGGTGCCAGCCTGAACACGTAAGGTCATAAGTCCGTCCAAAATCTTCTGGCTTGTCAGAATTCTGGGCTGCCCAAACGAGATCTTATCAGAATGCACATTCGACGAAGTTCCGATGAGAGTCGCACGTTGTTGTTGTTGCCTTGTTGGTGCTTTGGTGGTGGTTCATTGTAGTCGTGATAAGCACGAATTGGAATTAGGAGGTGGGGTCTTCTGCTCTTCTTATATATTTATGACACGTGATTGGTTTAAAGATGTTCGACAATTTCACGTGAATCTCCAGCCATATTTATGTATATGGGATGAATGCGGGAGTACGGTTTGTTGTCTATCCTCAAACGTGGCAAACCAGATGGGGCCGTCTCACACTTTTGCAGAATTCATTGGATCGCTACAGAATGTGTTCTACAGAGTCGATCGGTTAAAGCAGATCAAATCAAACCAAACATATGGGGCTCAAATTATTATCAAAAGATTCTAAACAATTCTAGGAGGACCGGCAAGAATAATCCTAATGTGTGTTTTATTATAAAAAGATTCTAAACAATCATACCCAGAATCTCGATCAATTGACCAAAAGAGCCCCTCTTCTCTTTCTGTATTATCTTTTATATCCTATATAATTGATGTTTTATGTGCGTTATTTTGTGAGCAACAACAACAACAACATTAGCAGGGAATGAAATCGTCTGTGGCTTTTTCCTGAAATGGTCCCTGATGTAATCATGAGATGCTGTTATGTAGAGTATTTCATGATCAGTGTTTTATCATGTGGGTCACAGTTAAAAACATTTAAAACAATGAAAAAATTCTCGCCGTGAAATACTCCACATGATAGCATCTCACGGTTGCATCAGGGACCGTTTCAGGGAAAAGCCACAGATGATTTCTTTCCCATTAATAGGAATAACAACATTGAATTAAATATAATTAATAATACAACAACATCTACAAACAACAGCAATATGCGTTAATATACCTATTGTTTAGGGTCAGCAAGATTTTAGTATATTGTTTATGTGAATAATATATAATGCATGAAAGGTATAGAACTAGAGAACAATACTTGAAATCTTAAAATGGTTTGTAACTTCAAAACATGTAGTAAAATAAGAAAAAAATAGTGAGCTAAGCACGAAAGCATTTTCTCTACGGCCAAAATCCGGTGGTTCTGTGAAACCACAAGTTGGGATGGAATTTGAATGTGTAGGGGCCCCCTCTTGAATCGAAATCCATTCGTGCGTGTAGGGGCCCCCTCTTGAAATGGCATCCATCCGTGCGTTTCACTGTGACACCACTGAGTGGTTACATGTGAAACACTCTCGCTATCACACAAGAGGGATTCAGGATATTCTTGTATATTACCCCATGTACGTTTTTTTTTTCTTTTGGTAGGAAACCCATGTACGTTACCTCGTCTGTGCTAGTGGGTGGTAATTATATTTTGGGTTTGGACGGCCGAGACAACGTTCCCTACTTGCTAACGTCAACAATTATGTTGGAGGGATCCAATAATATAGTACGACAACCTTATCTCAATTTTGATACCCCGAATAGAAAAAACAGATCCGTATCTCATCTCATGATTCCTGTATTGTTATTGAAGCACTTGTTAAGCGTCGTATTAAGCTTCGACTAACTCTTTAATTGGTTGCATTAAACAAATAAGAATTTTTTAATTAGTATGAGAATCAAACGGGAGCTTTAGTCGAAGCTAGCTATACTACTTTGTGGAATGAAATCGTCCGTTGCCTTTCCCTTAAATGCTCCCTAATGCGACCGTGAGATGCTGTTATGTTGAATATCTCACAGCTAATGTTTTTCATATGGCCCCACTTGAAAACATTTAAAACAATTAAAAAACATTGGCCATGAGATACTCCACATGACAGCATCTCACGGTCACGAAGCATTTCAGGGAAAGGTGACAGACGATTTCTTCCCCTATTTTGTGTTCTCACGAACAGAGAGTTTTCCATCACACGATACGAGATTTGAGATGAATTCCAAAAAAAAAAAAAAGTCTTTACATAGCTTTCATTACAGTCAAATTTTCACATTTGTCGTGTTCTCTCGGTTGAGACTTTCCCCATATTTTGCTTCCAAGAAATCTCCTTTAAAATTTTTTAATAACATTGATGTTCAACTTAAATAACTATCCATCCTTTGAAATTAAAAATTACTCTTAACTTAAATAACTACCCACATTCATCCTTATCCACAGTACACATTTACAGATAAGATAAGAGAAGGATTGATTAAGACTCTATAAAGCATTTTAGCAGATTGATAAGAGAAGGATTTCCAGAAAACTTGAAAATCTCTCTTTTAAAGCATTTATATTATAAATAAAGAGAAGAGAGGAAATATTCTCTCCAAATCTTGGTCCCCCCCTTTTTTTTTTCCAAACATTGTTCTTCCCAAACAAAACAATTGTCCATTATTTTAAACATGTTGTAACTATCTCGGGTTGTTTATCTAAGTGGATCAATATTTTCTACGTGCTTAGCGCATGCAGGCCCCTAGTATTGCCTTATGGTAAAAAAAGAAAAAGAAGAAGAAGAAATGACCAATTTCACCATTTTTTTAATCATTTTTGTATCCCTTAAATAAAATAAAAACAAATGTCTCTTTCTTTCTTTTTCTTTTTCCTTTTTTTTTTTGGTAAACAAATGTCTCTTTCTTTTTTTCTTTTTTTTTTTGGTGAAAAATGTCTCTTTCTCTTTCTTTTTTTTTTTTTTGGTAACATAAAAAAAATGTCTCTTTCTTACATTTTCGAAAGATACCGCTTGCAATAAATGCTCGAGATGTTATTGTAGCGTAATACCATGGTGTGATGAGACATGCAAAACTATGCTACCGTGTATAGCATCTCTGTTACTCACAATGCAGCAGGCAAAAATTGTGGAAGATTCCAACCCACGAAGTTCAAATTATAAAACATTAATAAGATGAGAGCAAATCTGGGGATGTTCGTTATCTATGTTTATTCCAAGCTACAGATATGACAAAGTTTTTTTGTTGCCAACTCCTTAATTTCTTTTGTGTATCAAATTAGCTTCCTTTCTTCAACAAGAAGCTGACAAAATTGTGCTAATCAAGCAAGAAACCTCTTAAACAGGCACAACTCGCCCCTTTTATCTGATGAACCTGGACGTCCATCATGTACAAATGAGCCCTACCTCTCCAACCATACGTAGCTCATCAACTTCCAGATTGTGATTACAAAATATGACTTGGAATCTTGAATTGATCTGTTTAGACTAACCCTATCAAGGACTCTGTGCTGCGTGTAGAGTTTAACTTTTTCTTTAATTATTTATTTTTTACTGTCATATATGTTTGAACCTAATTAAGGTCAGCTAGGAAAATAACTTAAATCTTATTAAACATAGCAATAATATTGCTAATGCATTTATTGTTGATATGACTGCAACGAACGCATTTCTTCTAGTGCCAAAATACAATGGTTCAGTAAAACCACTGGCTGAGATGTGTTTTGGGTTATGGGGCCTCCTATTGAAATGGGGTATCCATCCATCCGTTCCATGCTACTACCACTAAGTGGCAATGGAGGAAACGGTCTCAATTGCAACTTGGTTCTGTTTGGTCCGGATTAACATCAACCCAAGACTAAACCAAGGTTTATGATTGTTAACCCAAAATTGATTTGGTTTACACATAACTGCACCATATATGAGCTTTGAAACCTAACCATTGAGTCGGTTTTAAGATAAGCAAGTTGCACCCCTTGTGGTGGTGGTGCCACCGTAAGAGTTGGTGGTAACAACAATATCATCGTCACCAATAATGGTGACGCTAATAGTGACAATGATGTGGTTGTTTTGTTGTTATCGAAAGTGGGGAACCCCTTATTGGTTTCGTAGTACAAACGTCTGGGCTTGGCAAATTTTGACCTGGTAAATTTTGACCTGGTATATAAGGATGGACATCGTCTATAGCATGCGCTGTAGACAACCCCTCACATTTGGTATGTGGGCCCCTCAAATAAATGGTGGGTCCCGCAAATAAATGGTGGGTCCCTCAAATAAATGGTGGGTCCCGCAAATAAATGGTGGGTCCCTCAAATAAATGGTGGCCCCCGCACTAAATGTGAGGGGGTGAATACAGCATTTATTGTAGGGGATGTGAGTCCGGTATATAAGCCTACCTGATGCAGTAATTGATTTGGGTTTCTAAGGTCTTGTTTGGTGTTTATTTTGTCGTTTCAGTTTTAAAAAAAATATATTTAAAAGAGGAATCAAGCCTCATTCAAATTGAAACGGATAGGTTCAAATTAACTTGTTAGGTGAAATGGGTAGGTTCAAATTAAATTGATAGGAATGGTGACTTATATTGAAAGGAAAAAATATATATTATTTACGGTATTCCTTTTAAGCCTAAAGCTTAGGAGACCTAAGGGGACCTGTGAGTGGAGTGATGCAAAAGCCTCATGTTTGTAATGGCTTTGCTAAAATCAAATAGAGGGAAAGAAATTCAGGTATTGACCAAGCTAAATTTTTTTTAAAAAATGAAATATATGTTTCGTCCTAAAAGAAATTAGCTTGAAATTAACACTTTAAAAATGCATTTTCTATGAAAATGTTTTTTACATGCGCAATGCCATCATGTTATCCCGTTTATTTAACCATGCTATGACAGCCCTTCAGGACTCAAGAGGAGAGCACAACACAGCCTATGGTGCTTCTATATTGCATGGTGTCATGTCATATTTAGGCCGTGCTTATGTGATGTTCGTGCCGGTTCAATTAATATATATTTATTAAACAGTTCAATAATTTAAAAGCAATTATCATATTGTAGAGATTGTATGTTCAAACCTCACTATAAACATATTTTGAGATCTCCAAAGTTCTCAGCCATAGCACGGCTAAATTGTACCTGCCCGATTGACAAACCTAAATGCTTAGATACCCATTGAACTGTTTAGGATTTTCACATTTGTGAGGATGTCCTATAACCGCGGACCACAAAGAAGAAGGATTGGCACGCAAGCAATAATAATTAGATAAAAGCAATTCTTAAAAAAATCATTTTTTAAACAGAATTTTGACATTTAGGGCCGAGGCCGAGTCAGCAATAGAAACTTGAACGGATAAACCTTACCCCCTCGAAAATTGGGGTAGAGTAAAAGAAGATTTTGCCAAAGGTGATGAAAACACGTGTTGGAAAATCAACGGCAGTGTTGGGAACCATGAGTACGATCTGAACGGTGGAGGTTCTTGCATACAGCGACGGATAATCGCCGCTTATGAAAGTTTGGGTCAACTCTCGCTGGCAACGTTTTCCTATAAATAAGCGGTGCTCAGACGGGCTTAGTTATGCTCGCCACCCCTCCATGATCACCTTTTCTCTTGTTAATTAGTTTTCTGAGTGTTTCTTCTTCTCCTCCTCCTTTCTTCTTGGTTTCTCCTGTGAGAGAAAGTGAGATCGACGATCATGTGTGGAATACTAGCTGTTCTGGGTTGTTCTGATGATTCTCAGGCAAAAAGGGTTCGAGTGCTTGAGCTTTCTCGCAGGCAAATTACCTTTGTCTTTCTTACTTCTATATATCACCTCTCATTTGCTTATTAATTACTTTCCATCTTCATTATTTTTTCACGGGGTTGGTTTATTTTTAGATTTCTTGTGGGTTACATTTAAGTTCTGTTGGTTTTAAGGAGATTAAGCATGGACCAAGTTTTGAGATGAAAGGATCTAGGTTTTTTCTGGGGCTTTTAACTCCCAAATCATTTTTCTACAAGAAATGTAGTGAATTATAAGCGATTCTGTTGAATGATTGAATCTGCCCATCGCCATCCGTTCATTTCTTTGCACGAATTCATACATCGCTGTCTTACATCATGTGGGGTCCATCTTGAAATATTGCTTTATTTTACAATTTCTAAACGCATTAAGAAACTTCTTCGGTTAGCTCTGGTCGCAGTTCTTACCTGGAAACTGCATTTCCCATTAGAATTTGCGTTCCGGAATTAGAAAATTAAATAGTTCCCAGGAAAATCGATGATTTTTTGGAAGAACTTTCAGAGAAACGCATAGGGTGTTTTTTTCCTTCATGTTCTGTTGACGACTTAGTAGTTAACACAATTCTGTTTCTCTGTTTCTGGGGCAGTGTTTACTGAGAAAACTCAGGCTTCAAGGCCAAGATATATAGGCCTGAGACGACTCGGATAAAATCTCTGAGTTACTTTCCAGTTCTTTCTGGAAACCATGCTGTTATGTTGCGAGATATTGTAATATTTATACGAATCCTCTGGTTGTAACAGATGTGTTTTCAATTTGTGTAGGTTGAAGCACCGTGGACCTGACTGGAGTGGGCTCTACCAGCATGGAGACTGCTTCTTGGCCCATCAAAGACTTGCAATTATCGATCCAGCTTCTGGGGATCAGCCACTTTTTAATGAAGACAAGGCAATAGTTGTGACGGTATGAGCATACTATGCCATCCTACAAGCTTTGTCATTCACAGGATCTCATTAGATGTTCTGCTGCAAATTCTTAGTCGATGATGTTATTTATGGGTGGAACAGGTGAATGGAGAGATTTACAACCATGAAGAGCTGCGACAGCGATTGAGCCAGCACAAATTCCGAACTGGTAGCGACTGCGACGTTATTGCCCATCTGGTGGGTCTTGTTTTCGTTTCCTTACACCTATCTTCTCTCTGCTTTTCAAGTCCAACCAGAAGTCTATGACCCAGATACTTTTTGTTTACTTATGTTTATTTGTTTGCAATACATCCCTTATGATCGATTGAAAGGTAGAATTTGGTGATCTCAATTGGATCAAATTATCATTAGAGATCTAATTCTAACACACGGGAGTCAACTGTGTCCTCTGCCTTCTTTCTAAATTTTTTTGCTTTTTATTTGATCTCCTTTTTGAAATTAGAGAAGTTCTTCACCTTCCAATTTCTTATATATATATACAAGCTCTTTAACTTGAGATTGTTCTTCTTGCTTACTAGTATGAGGATTATGGCGAAAATTTTGTGGACATGTTGGATGGGATGTTCTCTTTTGTGCTGTTGGACACTCGCGACAACAGCTTCATTGTGGCCCGTGATGCCATCGGCATCACCTCCCTCTATATGGGCTGGGGACTTGATGGTAACTTCTGTTTATCCTTAAGAACAAAATCTTTGTTTTGGTGTTTAGAATCTGTAATTGAATTATCTCCCATTTTTCTTCTGTTTAGGCTCAATTTGGATTTCATCCGAGATGAAAGGACTGAATGATGATTGCGAACACTTTGAGTGCTTTCCACCTGGTCACTTATTCTCAAGCAAGGAGGGTGGACTTCGGAGATGGTATAATCCTCCTTGGTTCTTGGAGTCGGTTCCTTCAGCTCCATATGACCCACTTGTCCTGAGACGTGCTTTTGAAAATGTAAGTCTAATGAACTCTGCTCTAGATGAACAAGTTATACAGCCATGATTATTTCTTAATTCCCATGTTTTTATGTGAAAATTTGATTTTCTATTACTCTTATTATGCGAGTCGTTAAGTCTCAATGGTGAGGTTGGTTGAACACTTGAACTACACGTTTAAGGCCTCCATGTTTATACCTAACATTTTCTGATGCAGAACTATTTATTTAATGCATTTCTTCATGCTCTCATGGTCATCTTTCACAGGCTGTAATTAAAAGACTGATGACTGATGTCCCCTTTGGGGTTTTGCTATCCGGGGGCCTTGATTCTTCCTTAGTATCAGCTGTCGCGGCACGCTACTTGGCAGGAACTAAGGCTGCGAAGCAGTGGGGTACACAACTCCATTCCTTCTGTGTTGGCCTTGAGGTTAGTCTTAGATTTTCGTTATGAAGATGGGTTGGGTTTTTGGAACTTTTTCAAGTCTCATACCATCTTCCATTTGTCTGTGCAGGGCTCACCTGATCTGAAGGCTGCAAGAGAAGTTGCAGATTATTTGGGAACTCTTCACCATGAGTTCCACTTTACTGTTCAGGTATGAAAATTTAGATATCATGGAAAATTTTTTGCAGAATACAAATTCAAAGTCTGTTTCATTCTCAAACTGGCAGAAAGTTCACAAGGTATGTTCTTGGCATCATGCAGGATGGTATAGATGCCATTGAAGATGTTATCTACCATATTGAGACCTATGATGTAACAACGATCAGAGCAAGCACTCCTATGTTCCTTATGTCACGCAAGATCAAGTCGCTAGGAGTGAAGATGGTCATCTCCGGTGAAGGTTCTGATGAGATATTTGGTGGGTACTTGTACTTCCACAAGGCACCAAACAAAGAAGAGTTCCACCGTGAGACGTGTCACAAGGTAACGAACAATTTTCAGTATGATTCTTCCCTTCCACTGTAAATCAGTTCTTTAAATATGAAAGACTGGGCATTTCATTTCAATTGCAGATTAAGGCTCTCCACCAGTATGACTGCTTGAGAGCTAACAAATCAACCTCTGCGTGGGGTTTGGAAGTTAGGGTCCCATTCTTAGACAAAGAATTCATCAATGTTGCAATGGATATTGATCCTGACTGGAAGATGGTACAGTTTATCAATTGGGATTTCCCATTTCGGTTCTTTTTTAAAAGCTAATCTAATTTTATCAAAATCTAATTACTTACATGTCTCTATTTGGTACCAGATAAAAAAAGATCAAGGACGGATTGAGAAGTGGATACTCAGGAGGGCATTTGATGATGAGGAGCATCCTTATCTGCCTAAGGTCTGGCAGTCTTCTTGGATCTCTTCTTCTTAATTACATTGTTTAATTGACTAACATGCTCTATTTGTTGATCTGCAGCATATTCTGTATAGGCAGAAAGAGCAATTCAGTGATGGTGTTGGCTATAGTTGGATTGATGGTCTTAAGGCCCATGCTGCAGACCATGTACTCTCTCTCTCTCTCTCTCTCTCACACACACACACACACACTATATGTATGTTTGTGTGCTCATGCACACACATGAATTTTTATGCATTAATATTTCTGTTGATGTACAATGCTTCTCATTTTAGGTGACGGATAAGATGATGCTTAATGCAAGTCGTATTTTCCCTCACAACACACCTACCTCAAAAGAAGCCTACTACTACAGAATGATTTTTGAGAGGTTCTTCCCACAGGTAATCTAATATGAGCAAAGAATACAATCTTGCTCTTGTCAGTTAACACATGTAATTATCTGGGTAATACTGATATCCTCTATTGTGCTTTTCAGAACTCGGCAAGTCTAACTGTGCCAGGAGGGGCAAGTATAGCTTGCAGCACAGCCAAGGCTGTTGAGTGGGATGCTACTTGGTCAAACAATCTTGATCCATCAGGCAGAGCTGCACTCGGTGTCCATGCTTCGGCCTATGAGGCAGGCTCATCTACTGCTGTTGCGGCCGAAAAATTTCCGAATAATGTTATTAACACAGTGCCTAGGATAGTAGAAGTAGGTGCACCAGGCCTGGCTATCCTTAGCTAATATATAATTGAAGCTATTAGTATGTAGAAGTGTTTGCTGTTTTATTGTAGTATTAACTTAAAAGTAGCTATATTGGAAGGAAGGATGGCAGGAGCCCCAGGGGCTGGAAAACCTATATGTAATTTATGTCTTGAAGCTATTGGAATACAAGTTCTCCTTTTCCTTAGTTTCCTACTGAACTACAAGTACGCATAGAATATTTGATTTTTTGCCTTCTACGAGGGATGGTTCACGCCCCAAATCTTGTATCATAAGAAAAAAGAATCCTTGGCTTTGAAAATGTGACTGCAGTTCTCATCTCATGTGAAAATCAAGCAAGCACGCGATCCTATGCTACCATTACCTATTTAAATCATAGAGAAGTAATTCAATTTACCTAAAATTTCTCTGATTTAACAATAATTTCAATCAATTGACCCGATCTTGCCTGCAGTTGCTGCCTTTCTGATTATTTGATCCGTCAATTAAATGGTCCCCGTATGGTAGGCTATGAACCCAAATTGCACGAATGAGCTGAGCAGAACCAGCAAGAAACTGCCCAAAATCAAATGCCTCTTGAACGGTCATCTGTCTAATATAGATGGATTTTCAGGATTATTTGTGGACTTGACCCTTCATTCAAAAATCTTCCAAAAGCACATGTAAGGCCAAACGCAACCCCGAAGTCTAAGAAAAATTTCTTCTGATAGAGCTACGAATATGAAAAACTTTAAAGTTAGAATGGCACTTCTATACAGAAATAAATAGCTATCTTATACAAGAATATATCCCTAAAGAGGACAGCTCTCGTTGATAAATCTGGCTTTTGACTAACAAAACGACCACAAAATTCTAATTAAGGCACTCTGTGTGAATAAACACCCCCTAGACGAGCACTACTGATTTCTACAGCTTCCCTTCAACTGTACATGAAAGTTAACCTTGCGCCCAAACGCTAGCCCCTCACTATTTACACCTCACTGTATGAAAAGTATGGTTTATTACGTCTTATTCGGCTTGACAGGAACTCACGGCCGGTTGAAACTCATTTCTAGCTGTCGTAACAAGCTGTAAGAAAGGCCAGATTTTGCTTCTTCCCATCAGAACTGGCACGAGCACAACCAAGTTCCGTTCCCATTGTGGTATTGATAGCATTCAGAATGGTAATTCCCAAGACCCAAAAATCAGCTCATGCTGGCTGCTCTCCTCCTGCGCACATAAAACTTTAAGTTGCCATTTGCAAGGCGCTCCTCTACTTCCCTGTCAGCACTGTTCTTAATCAAGAGCACTGAACTGCTATCATTGCTGTATTGGATATATTCAACATCAGTCACTTTGACTGCCTGTGGACATGAGAAAGAGAAGGCAATCACAGATTGAGTAATAATAATGGTCAATGATGGAAAGGATACATAGATAAGGAAATAGAATTGTACCGAACCAACAAGAGGAGTCATCTCCATTGAGGCACAGCCACTCTTCTTATTGCATTCAGCATCACTGAGAACAACATTGGTAAATAACACAATCACAACCTAATAAATTCAAAGTGCAAGACAACTTGAGAGAAGGTAAATAACGACCCAAAACTGTCAAATAAGAAAATAACAACTTCAAAGAGGAACTTTTCCCTGAATATGGGAAATGCATTTGGCATGGGGCTTGGGGTTTTGGTGTGGAGGTGCATTGCATAAGGACGAAGGGGAAAACTGCGATTACACTCTTCAGTTAGTTTTCGACCCCTGCCAGCACAGCAAGTTGAACTGTCACCTGGCTCCTCACCAAGTTTCGTAGTGTCACCTCAAGACCAGCAAGAACCAGTGACCTAGATGGTTCAGCCACTGACTCATTATTCAGTGTGAAACATTTTTACAAAACCGGCCAGGGTCAATGCACATGTCTAAAAGCAAGCTAAAAATGATGTGTGAAGGGCTAAAAAATAGCTCTTTTTCCTCTATCTTTATCTTTTGTATTTGTTTGCCTAAATATTTCTTAGTTAATATTTAAAATGGCAACCCTTATTTGTCTTTCCAATTCGCTTTGAATCTATTTATTTTCAGATTCGACTTGATTTCCAGATTGGTAATACATTTAAGAATTCTGTTCTTTATATGGGTTTCTTTGAAGTTTGTTTGTTTTCCTTCTGATCTTTGTTTAAAATGTAACATAAGAAGAGGACATTTGTTAGTTTGTTTTCCTTCTGATTTTTGTTTAAAATATACCATAATAAAATGACCTTTTTCAGATTTCAACTAAATCTAATTTTCCGTTAATTTTCTTATATCAGGTTTCTCTGAAGGTTGAAGCTAATTAGTAATTCTTCATATTTTCTTAGAAACAAAGAAAATGATGCAGGGATTAGAATATAACAGTTTGTTTGGATATACCAGCCCAATAACTGTTATTAGTCAATGTTTCCATTAATATTTTCTTAAATTTTCACCCTTCTTAGCAGTGACTTTGATAACAGGAACAAGTTATGAGTGAACAACATTTAACAGGATCAAAACAGCCGAAAATGTCCAGGCCAAGATTTAAAACATTGCTTTGGTTACTGGAATCTTGGTTAATAGACAGCATAGTTTAACATACCCCAAAGATTTTTGCTCCACAATTTCACCCTCAATTTCTTCTGCTTGAATTAGTTCAGAAATGATGCTATGCCTGTCCGAATCAAAATTACCACCAATTCCACTGAACTCATCCTGAAATTCTGCAAAAGGTGGTATAATCTAAAAACCATGCAGTAAAAACTCACAGGTTAATGAAACAAGTTTGCTTCTGTTTACAGGAAAATACCTCTTGAAACGCCTGACTCTGCTATAAGGGCTTTTGTCAAAAATTTTTGGCACATGATGGTTCCCTGGAAATCCAGGAAAGTGTAATTCAAGAACTTAAATCTCTCAGCCTTCATCATCTTCGAAAACCCAAATGAATTGGTCCACGTGTGTAGCACTTGAGGAACAGCAGGCAAAAGAATTCTCTCCACTCCTAACTTTGTGAGCTTCTGCACAAGGAAGAGAATAAAAAGTGAGGTATCTGCAATACGAGGTATCTACAACACAAGGTTACTCGAGTCTTGTGCTCTTCAAAGCAACAGATTGGAATATGTTAAACTTCATACCCAAGTAAACCTTAAAAAATTGGAAAATTTAAATTTCTGACATCAACAGCAAATCTTTAAGTTTTCTTCATCTATCATCATTTCATTTGTTCTGAGGTATTATACTATACCATTCAAAAGCAATAGAAGGTTTTGTAGTATTTCACAAAATAGTGCTTTTTACCTAGCAATTGACTTTTTAAGTCATAGGGATTATTTTAATTGATTAAGCAATATCATGCAAATTACACGATAAATTATGCATATATATATATATATATATGCAAATTACCTTCTCAATCTCGTTCATCAAAATGCGACACATCCCAAGGCGACGATATTGGACCCGTGTACCAACAAGTGGCACCTCTGCCACCTTCTCCCCATGCACCCTAAACACGAATATTATAATTATCAAATCAAAAGGGTCCAAAAACACAAGGGGAACAGGCTTCTTACTTGTAATGATATAAAACATACCTCAGGCTAGCTACAGAAATCAATTCATCCTTTCTCTCCAAAAGAACCGTATAAAATCCCTTAAAGTTCAAACGGCTCAACTCTGACCTGCATATTCATAGAAATTAAAATTAGGCAAATAACAGTAGTCGTTGATGTTCTATGTAACAAATTAGTAGCAATATAACTTTTAAGGACACCACTTCAATAATGTAATGAACATTCTCATTAGTGAGGAGTTTAAAATATCAACAAAGATTAAAATAGCTATAATTGAGGAGAATATAGGATTGAAACCTTGCAATGCTTCTTAACCAATAATTGACTGGCAGACCCCAATCGAAGGATATCTACAGATTGAACACTTCAAATAAATCTAATGCCACATTTTTTAATTAATGTGTCACCTTTTTTACATTAATGAAAACAAGATCTACCATGGAAATGCAGGCAGAAAAAATATTTTTTCCAAATTTGTATGGAGTCAGCTCATTTCATCTTAAAATTTCTTCACAGAATATATATCAATGAATCAGTGATATGAATTAGCTATCATTCCAACTATTTCCATGCTAAATTCTGAAAAAAAAAATTTGAGTAAACTAAAAAATGAAATCAAATGCATCCTATACATTTTCTTAATAAATCTTCAAATTTTTTCATCACTTTGTATCATATACAAGAACGGGTTTTCAAAGCGGGTTTTCCTGGTGTGCAGAAGTCTTTCGCATGAAATGTTCAAAAGTGGGTTTTCAAAAATTCAATTGACATATCCCAATACCAAATAAATTTTATAATTTTTTTAGAAAATAGTCTGAATAAATATCATAGTACAGTTGTCCCGCTAATAACTAGTAATCATGGGAAACATAAAATCTATTATTTATAAGAACTACTACATATTAGATTCTTGACACAGGTTTTCTTACAAAAATTTCTTTGTTATTATAATTCTATGCAGAAGAACTTGCTAGTACATCTTTCCATGCCTATTTATTCGATATTTTTCACAAGAGAAATGTAGAAAATATGTGAGTTTACTGAAAATATCAATTCTAAAAATTAGTAATATACTAGAAATTTTCTAAAAAAAATTATTAGTTGGTAGGTAATGGAGTGAATTGCCAGCTACAGAACCAAGTTAATTCCTCAAAAATTACTAACTAAAAGAAATTACTATGCTCTAATTAATTAGACAATAGAGTGTCAACCATATATCAATATTTGCAATGCTTTTTTATATACCTATGAAAAATTTTTAACTTCTATCTAACCATCCCATAACCAACCAGCCAATATTTACTTCATTGCTTTAAGCCATGGATCAAACAATGTGTACCACAACAACAAAGAAAGAAACAAGAAAACAAAAACAAAAAACGAAAAAGAAAACAAACTTCTAAAACTAACAAACAGAGATTTTTTTTTTAAAAACCCTAAAGTTTATTATTTTGAATAACCAAAAGCTATACCTCCTTGACTTCCACTAACAGTGGCACTTCTATGACTGGACAACCAACATAAAGTAACAAAAATCAAAACAAAATTAAAGAAATAAAAATGATTATGATTGTATCTACATACCACAATATCAAGACATGGAAGTATCTTCATCTCTTTTGCCCTAAAGTAGAAGACATTTGAGAATAAAGTGATAAAACCAATAAATTAAAACCCACCTCAAACCGAAGAAAGACCTAAAAGTGTGTGTCATCCAGAGTAACATTGCATATTTTACCAATAACATGAATAAAGTTCAATCAACAAAATTTCTAACCTCAAGACATGAAAGGCCAATTAAAGAACTACTCTTAAGGAATTTAGGAATGCCTCACCCCCTGCTGAAAATGACATCTTCAATGAGATCTCTCTTCGTGAGGCGCTCTTTAACAGGCTCAAAACACTCATGCATCACACTAAGTGCAAGATTGAGTTTACTGTGGTGTTCCACGGTAGCCTCAATACTGAATTTGCCAGAATGATGGCAATCATCTTTTATGAATTTCAATATAGTCCAACATAAATTACCACCACCAACAGGAACTGGTTTTCCTAAAATTTTAAGGAGTCCAAAGTATATCTGCCAGAAAGAAATAATAATGTCAGAAAATACAATGTGATATATTGTTTGGAAAACTAAAATTACTGCAATTGAACCTCTGCAGATCACAGTATCAATATTGTCTTCATTGCATTTCATCTATAAAAAAAAAAAATCCTCTACAAAATGAAAAATTAACATTAATTTTTACAATGAACACTCTGAAATGTTTATAAATTTCTGAACCTATCATTAGCACTGTCAGGTATGCAGAAATCACCTGCATGCATATCAGACCAAACAGATAACATCATAATCCTCTACCACCTTTAGAGCCTATAACCTTTAAGAAACTAAAGCTCATACAGCTGGGTACTACAGCCCTCCTAGATCCAGGTCATCCTCACCTTGTTCATCTTCCCACAGGTCCTGCAAAGAAACGCCTTAAATAGATTGATTGTTTCAAGCACCTATCTTAGCCAACCGATCATCTAAGCTATTGAATATACTAAGACACTTGTGTGAACCAGTGTTTTCCATTTTGGCGACATTTCGTGAAATGTTGCCATTTCTGAAGTTTTCAACACGAAATTTAGGGAGAAAAAGAAATGTCAACCATTCCTGGACGACATTAAGGAAAAGTTGCACATGTTATTTCTAGAATACTTTATTATTCTACTGTTTTTTCTAAAATACTCATTTAAACCTAGAAATAGCATAACTCTAGAATGCTTTATGAAATACTCATTTAAACCTAGATTTTTTTTTCTTCTTTTTCCTCAAATTTAAACTGGTGATTTTTTTTGGTAAGTCGACAACATTTCGGCAACATGTCAACACTCGACACGACATTGGAAACCTTGGTGTGAACAAATCATTCAAACTAAGAACCAATGCCTCAGCTCTATCTAGAAAATGCAGCAGTCTCCATGATCTCTTGCCTCCACTAGATAACCAGTTGATAAATGTGGCACAGTCCACATCCACCACTTATGGAAGCCATCCCTCTTAGCTATGGAAACAACTGATACATTGCAAAAGTTCAGCCTTGATGGAGTCTTCCTTCCCCAAAAGACGTGACTAGCAAGTATAAAACATGTCTAAGCTCATTCCAAAACACTACTCCAATCTCAAAGGCCCCGGATTGGCTAACGAATAACCATCAAGATTCAGCTTTCTGAATCTACAACAAGGTGATAACCATCTGCATACAGAAATGCTTGCCGATAAGGAGGTGGTAACAGATATGGTTGGAGGAGGGGGGAGGGGGGGGCGGCCCTGTCAGTTAGCAATATTACGAGGAGTAGAAAGAAACCAACAAAAACACTGGTCGAATAAACACCCAGAAAGAAACCAAAATTATGATCTTGTCAATGACAGATCCAATAGAAGAGCTGAGGTCCTCAAAGATTCTCCTATTTCTCTCTTACCGTAAGTGCCAAACTATAAAACAGAATAACAGGGTAAAAAATCTTCCATCTCGGAGCAAGTGCCAGAAATCTCCGTTGTGCAAAAAGAGAACCCACTGACTGTCGCAAGGTTGAAGAAGTACATACAACCTGGAGAAAGTGTTGCCAAACAATACCCACTGTCCTGCAATGAATAGAGATGAGATCTATATGATCCCCTAGGGATCTGCACAGGATACAGATGTTGCAGGAAAGGGCTAAATATTTTCTTTTCTTCTGGAGCACATTACCGGTATTAATCCTGTATAATAGAACTGCCCAGACAGAAGCCTTAATTTTCAAAGGTTGGCTTTCAAAGCAAATGACAAGAGAAAGGGAATCAGATTTGCCTTTTCTGGTGAAAGAAAAGGAGGACTTAAGAAAAATTCTGTCACTATCCAAAAAAAATCCTTTAAAGGATCCATAAAAGGCAATCTGCAGGCCTCAGCAGTGAAAGAGAGATCCCAATTCAACTGAGATGAAGAACAAGATAGAACTCTGTTCATAAAGGCAAAAGAGGCCGCAGTAAGACAGTAGGGAATCTGGCATCTAAAGACAATTACCATCCAACCAAAAATAAATAAAGAACAATTACCACACCACTAATCTTCCCAAATTCTGATTTTGGAGCCAGATCCTACACCGAAGCACATATGAGGTAGTAAAATCTATGCCAAAGCCATTTCCGCTTTCCAAGGGCTTGATCCCCTGCTATGGATTCTCAAGTTAATGTCCCACCTGCTCTTTGCTATATCAGCATTTTCCATTTAGCACAGAGGCAAGGCATTTCATGCGGGGAAATCTTTAATCAAGTGAGCTAGGGTACCACCAAAAAGCAGCAAAAATACAATGCCTTTCAGCGGCACTCTTTTCTTAAAAAAATTTCCATCGAGCCTTTGAATAAGGGCTCAATTTGGGCGACATTTCTCCTAGAACACAAACTTTTCTGATTTCTCACCAAATTGCCCAAAATGCGTACTGATTTTGCATATCTACAATACAGAAGAACTGTAGAACTCTTTTAGAGCGAATTAGGAGTTTGATCATGTTCACGTCCATTGAAGGTAAAACGTGTATCTTTCTTATTTTGAAGGCTCTAATCTTCTTAATACTAGTTCATTTTCAGATATATAATGTACCGACACCTGATCTATCGTTGATGAGAAAAGAAGAGATGCAAGCTGGAAGGATGATGAGAGATGATCACTTGAAGGAGGTAGTGACACTAATTGGACAGGAGAAGGAAATTCAAGAAAAGCTGAGTTTATAAACATAACCGGTATGGTCAGATAAAGGAGAGCATTCAACTCATGCATTTGGCATGGACTGTACAGGCAGATTTACAGTGGTATGGGAAAGTTCCTCTCTGAGGCGAAGTTTGAAAATCAATCAGAGGCTACAGAGAGGGAATAAAGTCGTTTAACCTGTCATTTGAGACTTCATTTTTTGAAAATATCAAAACAACGTCGGATGATATTAATACATAAGGAAGCAAGAAATATTCCCAAAGGTGGGTCCTTAGGGTACAGTTCCGTGAAAACTTCAATCTCATTCAACTAGAACAACCACTGACCTATCAGACGCTTTTTATACAAGTCATCATTGTCGGTTTAGTGGTTGTTACACAATGTACCGAAATCATTTGATCAGGGAGAAATCACAAATGATTTGTGTATAGAGGTGAATACACCACTGGAGTCAGACAAATGATAACATGTGACCAATTATCCTATCTCACACCCCCTACCCCCTACCTTCCTCTCCCCGCGAAAGATTCTTCTTCTTCTTCCCTCTTCTCTTCTATTTGAATCTCACCATATAATATAACAAACCTTAAGAAAACACAGAGCAGGCATTAAAAGTAGAAGAGAAGCTTTATTTTTCAAAGCTTTTATTGGCTCCATGTCTTCTACTATAAACACAAATCTACCTATATCAGATGAAGGAACAATAAAATGGTGAATGACTTTTGCAACAAGCATGAAACAATGAAATGCTAAGAGAAGTAAAATTCCATAAGTCCTATCATGCTTCCTAAAAGATGTTAAGAAAAAGAAATATCTGTATCGTATTAAAGTTAGTCATTATCTTGTTTTGTTTGGACAGAGGATCAGTCGCACCTCAAGAAAACCAATTACATCAGAAAAAGTGCTTAAGTCTAGAAAGATGAAACAAACATATGAAAAGATGGAGACAAAGACAGCTATAAAGTACCTTCTCACATTTTTTACTACAGAAGAAATTTCCTTTTCGGTAAGTCTCCAGATTCATCAGGCCTCTTTTCCTTAGGCACCCCGAATGAACTGCATGTAATGGAACAAAAGGACATCTAAAGCATTCAAATATAGTAACTGCAACAAATAATATTAATAGGAGTTAGGCCTACATTTATGCTCGCATTGATCACAACAAAGAAGTGCCTCGGCTGTAAACTGTTCTTTGTTTCCATTGATTTCACTTTGGCCACATATGCTGCAACGACAAGTTGGGCAGAACCATTTTCCTTCTGGAACATCCTGCATAAGCAATTAAAAGCCTCATTTAATCCAGTTATTAAAAGCAGAATTCACATTGACCAAGTCTAAGACAGAGATAAAAATAATGAGAGTGAAAGATATAGAGGAAAGCCTGAACTGAAGAATGTACAGAGAAGTAAATAGATGATCTAACCTTTAAACTGATGCAGCTTATGTGGAATGAAGACGGGCATTGATCACACAATACTAATTCACCCCCATAATGACAAACAGAGCATATATAATCATTTTTGCTGTGCTGATTGCCCTTTACTCTAAAATGTTGTTCAGGTTTCAAGCTTCTCAAATTGTTATCCTGCACCATTTGCATCTGGCACTCTAACAGAGACCTACCATCTTCCAAAAAAATACTGGCAGCTGGTCTGCGATTAGTACTGCCAGCATGTGCTTCAAAACCACTTAAAGTAAACACTTTACAACAACAACTGCACTTGATCCCATCACGAGTTATCCGCCCTTCAGCCATTGGACGACAATCACTTCTGCGAATATAATGTACTTTTGCCCTCGGCAACACCTTGTTGTTGTCTATCAGCCAAGATAGTATGGTTCGAGGGTTGTTGTGTGAGGGACTACATACCACAAACTGCCGAGCTCTTTTGCTTGATCGCAGCAAGTGAGTTTTGCAGTTTCTAACCAAATTATCTCTTAGTTTGATTAGAACTCTAGATTTATGTCCTTTTCTTACTGTCAGAGAATCATTCTTTCGATTCACCGAGTGCCTACGGTTTCTATTGCTTACAATTGCAATCGGCAACATGTTTTCGCAAGGATGCAAATGGCTATTTGCTTGACTTTCAATTGATAGAGATGCAATGTGAAATGGTCCATTCTTTCTCTTTTTCCGTTGTTTTCTAAGCCCCCAAACTTGTATACTGCGATGTTCAACAATTTCCCTTGACCATGAAAAATTCTTATAACAGTTTTCTGGTAATGTATTTAATGGTACCGTGGTTCCCTCAAACCTTGAACATACCATTGCAGAAGATAATGCCCTGACAGGTAATGAATCACTTGTATTCTCCCTCAAATCAAGACAAACCTTAAAAATAGAATCATAACACTTTCCACTAGGTGATATATATCGCACTCTAAGCACATCATTGTTTTGAAACATGATTTTCCATCCCAGATATGCAAGATGCATCCTAGCTTTCAACACCAAAGCACGACAACGTTTTTTCCTTTCCCAAGTAAATGCGTATTCCGAAATCGCATCAGGGCAGCATTCAGCTCGAGGAAGTAGATCAGTGCCCAATGGAAGCCAAGCTGTTGAAACATTTTGCTTATAACATATTTGACTCTTTCTTCTCCATTGACCATTGTAACAATTTTGAACAGATACCCCTTCTTGAGCCCCATTTTCTCTATCCAAAGCTTTTTTGGGTTGTATTTTGTCAGCAAAACTGACAGAACAAGAATGCATTTCTGGATCGCAGATTGTCGGATTGCCTTGATCACCCAGATTTTCTGCAGTCACATCATTAGGGCTACTCCAAGCATCTTTATTCATCAGAAATTCATCATTGGAAGATATCAAATTTTCAACAGTTACAAGAGCATTAGAGTGGGTCAACCTTTCTACAGGCTTGAAAGTAGCATCTACATGAGATTTAGGCAATACCACTACATTATCGGATACCTTTACCAGTTCCCCTGAAGCAACATGATCTTTATAAAATCCAGACATAGTTATTTTCCTCTTTTTACACCTTCCAAACAAACCTATCCGATTTTCTGAAGCTACTACATGGACAACTTCCTCAATGGTTAGAAAAAAGTTTTCCTGAATTGCCTGCGAAACAAAATCTTCCCACAGTGTTCTCTGCCAAAAAGTCCACTCGGAAATTTTATCAGAAAAATCCGTTTTCTCCCGAACATCATACCATATCTGCTTCACAGAAACAAGAAGCGGCCACTTGTGAGCATACTCATCAATCAACTCAAGAAACAACCACTTACCACGAGGCTTCCAGTTATTCAATGCCTTGACCCAATCCCTGGATATCCGCACCATCTCAATTCCGACCTCCATCTCATCACCCAAATCTGGAAAAAATATCGTCCTCACCTCCGAATCATCCTCATGGTCGAAGACCACTCCTTCCCACCAAGCATCATTGTAAAGGACATCTACACAGAGTCCATAATGGAGGCTCTCTTTTGTCAGTTCGCGACAAGGTGGCAGTGGCCTTATCTTACCACGGTAGTATCTGGGAATATCGTTGGAAGCACCATCAATTTCGAACGTAGAATCATCAAGGGATTCAATGAGCGGTCCACTGCCATCATCATCTAAAAGATGGTCGTACCGGACACGATAAGTACAATCTTCGGTAGCAACAACAGTCCCCAAATGCCATGACCCCTTGAACCCATCTTCCAAGCTCCTTACCTGGACTCCATCATTGAAACAAGAAATAGTTACAACATTAATACAAAAATAAGTAAATAAATATCCAATCAAGTGTTTAAAATAATAATTAAACAAAATTAAACGATTCATTCACCACACAGAAGCCGTACAAAAATACCTGCATAAACTATCAGAAAAAAAAGTAGCAAATAAAGAAAATCCCTAATTTAAAAACAAAGAATGATCGTTTTTTTTTTAGAACACGAACACGCAATTACAGACAAAACTTGCCACTCAAAAGGAAACAAGCAATCAACAATGTAGTTAGAACCAGTATATGAAAAACCACTGCAACTGCAAGAACCGGAAAAGAAATGGAACTGGAAAATAGAATAGGAATCTTTTTAAAGAGGAAGATGAGACAAAGGCAAGAACTCGCCATTAAAGGACCACTGCGAGCGAAAGAGAGAGAGACGGGGGGAGGGAGGGAGGGAGGGAAGAAGGAGAATAATCACGTAAGGCGGAAAACTAATTGACGTTACCTCGACCCTGTCTCCAACGTCGAGGTTCGTTTCGTTCGCTTTCCTTTTTCGCTTGCTTCTCAGCTCCATGGAACAGAAATCGAAGCAAAAGAGAGCGGGCGAGATACGGTTATGCCCTGCCTAGTGCTTACTGTAAAGCCTGCAGAGAATTGACTGAAAACCGAAGGAGTAAAGATGGACTGATGGAGTCGACGAGGGGTTGCGATTTGTTTCTTGTGTTAACTTGATGAGCAAGAAAATAACGGCAAGCCCCGAAGAGGGCTTCGCCGAGTTCGAATTGCGAACGGATCCTCTCTCACGTATAGCCTGTCATGCACAAATAACGGCGGTGATTATGCCACGTCATATCATTGTGATATTTAGGAAGATATCGCAAAAATATCGCGCGGTCACACGATCATTCCGGAGAATTGGGCATGACAGGTGACTGATGGCGCGACACAGAATCTTACATTCAAATTCAACTCGGGCAAATCGAACATATTTAAACTACGGATTCAAATCCTCTGGGTGCCCAGCAGTGCTGGGCATCCAGCAGCCAATGGGACAGGGCCACATCACCGGCAGCCCTGACACAAGCCAGGGCTGCAGGTGATGGGGCCCTGTTTGAGGGATTCCCATTGGCTGCTGGATGCCCAGCAGTGCTGGGCACCCAGCAGGGGATTTAAATCCTTAAACTACTAGCAGGGTGCTCGCCCATGCGGAGGATGGATGTATTTTTTTTTTTGAAATTAAGATGGTTTGTACTTCAAAGAGTAAATGAACATGTACATCCGGCCATATGGCTTACAAAACCGCCACCTACACTAGGCAAACCCGATTACACAAAACCAACAAAAAGCCCAAATGGACACTATTCCCTGTGGTCAACTCTACATTAACAAAATACAAGGTGGTGCCAACTCTACAGTACCAAATTACAAGATCACCACTTATACATGAAGAACAATTAAGAAGAGCCCTTAACTTATAAATGAAGGTCTTAGATTCCAATTATAGCAAATTTCTCGGTTCATTGGGCTATCTTTGACTAATAGGTTTGAATGAACAAACTTCGACATTACGTCCATAGCAATATTTCTAATAATATCCTCCACCGAAGCTGCTTTATTTTGAAATATGCGTCGATTTCTCTCCACCCAAATGTGATAAACCATAGAAGCAAAGGAAGCTCTTTTGATTTGAGATATAGCACTCTTACCTTTGAGGTTGGAGATTGCCCACTCCATTACATTGTCCCAAGGTTCCGAAGGCCTCCCAATGCAGTTTTTTCTCATAATGAGAATCCAAACTCTAGCTGAGTAAGAACAAGCAAAGAGGAGATGATTCAAGTCTTCTTGGCAAGCACGACAGAAGACACATGAAGAAGAGCTGATTATGTTGAGCTTGATCAAGATATCACGAGTTAAGAGTCTTCGATGAACCGCCAACCACAAGATGAAGGAGTGACGTGGTATGCTGCCTGTAGACCAGACCAAATCCTTCCATGCTACTTGAGGTAAAGGAGCCTTAAAAGCCTCATAAGCAGCCTTAATAGAAAAGACACCTGTGGGGGAAGAAGACCAAACAATTCTATCCGGAGAGGACTGATTTGGAATGAAATCTAAGTTACTCCAAACTTCCATAAATTCAAGCGATTGAGAAGGAGGAAGCACCCACTAGTTGTTGCTGATAATGGAGGCAACCTTAGCATTTAATGGCACACCAGAATCCACAGCCATTCTTCTTCCAAACTTGGAGAAAAGAGAACCAAATTGGTGCCAATTGTCATACCAAAACCAAGTTTTCAGTCCATCTCCAACCTTATGCTTAACAAACCGGAAGGCAACCTCCCTAGTCTTCAAGATTTTACGCCAAACCCAAGACGTAGATTTTGGAATCTGCACCTGCCATATATTTGCACCTCTGAGTATGGTAGTCTTCATCCAATTCACCCATAGCGATGGTTGGTCAGATGCAATGCGCCACAAGTGCTTAGTAATCGCCGCTTTGTTCCACCGATAGATGTCAATAATGCCAAGGCCTCCTTCTTCTCTCGGTGAGCACACTACTTCCCAACTAATAGGTGTAACTTTCTTTCTTTGATCAGAACCAGTCCAAAGAAAATTTCTGCATACCTGAGATAACTCTTGAAGCACTCTTTTCGGCAATATAAAAATTGATAGCCAAAATGTAGCCATAGAGAATAGAACTGATTTCACAAGTTGGACCCTTCCTGCATAGGATAATGCCCTCGCTTTCCAGGATTGCACTTTAGCCTGCAACTTAATAATGAGAGGTGCACAATCAGCCTTCTTGAGCCTTGATGGATGTAGACATTGTAGAGGAGTACATCCCATTTATTAATGAATCTTAACCATTGGGAAGAAGGTTTTTTTTTTTAAATATACTAATAAGATACTAATAAGATACACGTGTAATGCTGCATATATGTAAATACAAATTTTAGGACATATAAGGCATAAGGAATTGTTTAGGGTCTCTTTTGGAAAATTCAAACAAAAAAAAAAAAGACAAAGTTATCCATATAAATATATAAGACAAAAAATGTCATTAGAAGGTTATTACTTTTTCATTGTCATTAGAAGGTTACCCAACCCAAGTTACACCCCCTAGTATATCACGGTTATTGTTTTAGAGGTTGGATTGTTAAAATGGAGAAAAAGTGAATCACCAAATTTGTCCTTATTATTTAAATTTGAAAATAAAAAGTTTTACTTACGTATTGAATAACAAAAATGTCATGGTTCAAAGTTGTCAACTATACTTTTGCTCTCGTCAACGATTAAATGTCTCTAAAAGGGATAACTCTTACACTTAACAAACCTCAAGATAATAAATAAATTGGTATTTCAAATATCTTTAGCAGGAAAGTGTAATTGAGTGAAACCTAAAAGGGTATGTTCCTTTTCAAAGCAAGTTTATTTACTTTTTTAAAACTCATTGAGATTCTTATGTCAATCAACTAAAAATTACTTCTTTGGTCGCTTTATCAAAACAAGTTTTTGGAGTCTTCCTAAATTGTATTTGGAGGTTTGGATTTGGGGGGAAAAAGAAAAGAAAAGAAAATTATTGATTTCTTTTCTTTTCCTATGTTTGGATAAGATGAGAAATAAGAAAAATATATATATATATTTTGAAAAGATATGATGGCTTAGGGTAGTGGTGATTGGTGAATGAGAGTGGGCGAGATGGCAATTGCGACAACGGTGATGAGTGGTAGTGGTGGGTGTACTGGGTGGTGGCGGTGATGGTAGTGGGGTGGCGATGGTGGCAGGCGGTGGTTGCGGTGGCTAGTAGTGGGTCACAATGATGGTGGTGGTGGTGGGGCAATGGTAGTAGGACAATTAGGGTGATGGTGGGTGGTGGACTGTGATAGTAGTGCGGTGAATAGCGAATGTTTCTTTCAAAATCTCTATCTTTTTGAAGAAAAAATTATTTACATTGGAGAGAAATTTGATTTTCCTTTTCATACGAGAGAGAATAAAATTTTGGTATTTTCTTTTCTTTTCTCCCCAAATCCAAGTTCCAACACAGCCAAAAAAACTGTAAACATTGCAGGGTATTTATTCACCCTAAACATGTTACCATAATTGACTGCCACAGGATGATCTCAACCGTATATTTTCTATCGTATAACTTGATCTGTAGATGCGATGGAGCACATCATCACAAGAATTTCCTAAGTTTCCGTGCAAGCATTAAAATGTAGATCTGCCACAGGATGATCTAAACCGTATATTTTCTATCGTATAACTTTATCTGTAGGTGCGATGGAGCACATCATCACAAGAATTTCCTAAGTTTCCGTGCAAGCATTAAAATGTAGATTCTTTTTGGTTCATGTCTTCTCCGGAGTTGTCTCCGGATTGATATTTCCCTAATTACGTTCATCCATGGCGGCAATCAATCTGTCCACATTCTTCGGCGACTCTCGTCGCGTATTTTCATCCGAATCTCCCAAGATTAGCCCTTATCCTTCTTTCTGTTCGCAGTTCATTCGTTCGTTTATCACATTTCCGTCTCTCTCCTTCAAACCCAGGGCTAGAAAGACGGCAAGCTTACTCATCGCAATCTGTGCTGTGAAGAAACTCTCGGAAACGGAGCTCATCACTGTCCCAGCGGAAGCCGAGGATCTCGTTGGAAAATTCCCAGCAAATGCCGGCGTGTACGCTGTTTTTGACAAGAACGATGATCTACAGTTCGTCGGAATATCCCGAAGCATAGCTGCGAGCGTTCTATCTCATCGGAAGTCAGTTCCCGACCTCTGCAATTCCGTCAAGGTACGTCTTACGGTTCAGACGCTCTGCAAATTGCCTGCCCTGAATTATTATGCTTTGGTTTCAAGGGCCTTGTGATCTTAGGAACTGAAGTTACCATGAAACCTGACAAATCTTTCCGCCAAGACTTGACCCATCCGATTGCCGCTATTGCCTCTCCCGTCGTGACACGACTATTTCTGTAGGGTAGATGAGCAATGTAGCCAATGCAGACCATCCATTTGAAGAAAGACCAGCATGTATACAACGTCTTAACCTATGTAAACCCCAATAATATATATTAGTATTTGGTAATTTCAAGTCTATAACGGCGGTTCCCCCTTTTTTTCGGGTAATGTTTCTCAAGCTTTTAGAAAGAAAATTTGTTAGCTTTTACCTTAACGTGTGAAAAAGATTTTTGTTTAAAACTTGTTATATGACTTAGGGTCTGTCCAACTAAGGTTCCCCATGACAGTTACCTGCCGCAAAAGGTAATTATGCTGGAGAATTACTCTAGAGAACTCCGGCTTATACTTATAATACCTTTTCTCCTTATAATTTTCAAATCTATCCACTTTAAGTATGCACATGCTATTTGCTAATAATAATATTAAGAAAATTACTTTCAGGTATAAATTAAGACAGCAGGCTCATTGTGGTCTTTTTTGAACTTCTAATTCACAGAAAACTGCAACAAGGGAATTTTTTTTTTTTTTTAACTTTTACTAGTATTTCAATTCAACTGTGTATTCTAACAGTAGATAAATTTTGCGATTGTCCTTGCTCCTTACTAAGTGGAAAAGAGGGAAAAATACATATGAAATAGCATTGGGCTTGGTTGAATAAATACAGTATAATAGCTAATAGATTCTAAGAAATATTAGGAATAATCCTTTATGATATGGGTTTTTGCAAGTGTGATTTAGGAATTCCAAAGTATTAAAGAGATGGCAATTCAATAGCTATGGTGTCATTTAGTTACATTTCAAACAAAATTTTGATCTCATCTTATGCATATTAGTAATATTTCCAAAGCTGCCCTGATCGTTCTAGGCGGGAAGCAGCTTGGCTAGGGTTGTAATTGATTATGGTCAATGATTTGATTACAATATATGATCCACGTTTATATATAGATTCCCACAAATTAAATGACCGAAAATTCATCTTTGCACATATACTTCATGGTCTGTCTTTTCATCTCTTGCTTTTCTCTTGTTCATATATATCTCTTATTATAGAAGGAAAGCTTTGAGATAGAATTGCTTAATAATTAGATTAGAACCTAAAAATTTAAATAAAAGGTTCGTCAAGAAAGAAACTCAACAAACATTGTTTGGAAACAAATAACTCTAACTTAACTTCGGTAATACTAATCAAAATCCATTATTGGTTGTGATCAAATCTCTAATAGCTAGAGGTCTCCAACTCTTATGATAATGTGATTATACTTCAAATGAGTGTATGATATCTTTTGCTCTGTTATCTGGGACTTCTTCACTTGATTTTTAATCTGTTATTTCTCCTCAAAAGCTCACGGAGATGTTAATGAATTTTGCATTTCTTAACAAAGGTCTTTCTTGATGTGCTAGAAAGCCTAGAATGATGAATAACTGATTTTGAGACATCATATGATTTGATTTTGAGACATCATATGATTTGATTTTGAGACAAAAGCCTCTATAAACCTTGATGGCTAAAAAAGAGGGTATACCTCTAAGGGTTAGGACCTCTATGGGCCAAAATAATCTAATGGACAAGTTAATGCTTACAAGTTCTGTTCTGCCTGCATGGGAATGCAGGGCAATATGTGATTACTGCACTAGCTGTGGTCCAAGTTAAGAGTATCCCATGACCTATTGTGTTTGTGGATCAAGTGCCCTATATGGAGGTTTAATGAAAATGGGAAATTTTGTTTCTTTAAATGTATCTGCAATTAAAAAATCTTCCCTTTAGTAAACATATTTACAGCCCACCTAAGATATTAATCACATCAAAATCCTAGGTGAAAAGATATCTGGTAGATGATGATTATATCCTTTACAGTGAATATAAGAAATATTTAGTCATATAGATAATATAAAATTTTTAGTTCCTACAGTTGACATACGTGAATAGTAAATAATATCCACTAGACCTGAAAGTAATTACTAATTGATCAACAATTATTAAAAATTATAAGAACCCTTTGATGATGTTTTCATATTAAACCATTAAAATTTGTCATTGAGGAGTTAATTAATACCAGTCTTATTAGATTTTGAGTATTATTTAATTAAATTTTGTAAAATAATCTTTCATTATAAAAAAAAGTTTAAAACGTTTACAATTTGTCTAATAAGATATCTTTTTTGCAGTGGGATTTTCTTGTACTAGGGTGAAAAGCCATATAACAATATAAAATGTGATCTTGAAATTAAACTTTGATATCCTTATTCAGAGCTAAATATCCACCCTACGTGGGAGATTTTGTAAATCCACCCTACATGGGAGATTTTGTAAATCCACCCTACATGGGAGATTTTGTAACAATACATATGGTTAAAGGATAAAAACAAAATTTGTCCTAAAAAATGTTATTTCATGTACGCCATATATGATAAAGTGCCAGTATTTGATAAATTATTGCTTGGCTTGGACTTGATGCTGGAGAGCAGAACTTATCATATGTCAGCATGGGAAGGCCCAGTTGTGCTTGAGGGTTGGAAATAAATTCTTCTATCACTTGAGGCTGTTGGGATTGCAACTTCATGGGTTAGAAGCTATTTCTTTGCCAGGCTTTTTGAAAAAAATTTCATTGTGTCCATTTCACTAAGACGTGTATATTTCCTCAAAAAACATGGTTTTTATAGAGAGTTAAAATTATATTTAAATGTGTTTGTAGGTTGGAGTGGTGAATGAGCCTGATAGAACAGCTCTAACTGAAGCTTGGAAATCATGGATGGAAGAGCACATACGAATTACTGGGAAGGTCCCACCTGGTAATGAAAAGGGCAACACCACATGGGTCCGACAGCCTCCAAAGAAAAAGGAAGATCTTCGTCTAACACCTGGTCGACATGTTCAGCTGACCATCCCGCTAGAGCAGCTTATTGATCGGCTGGTGAAGGAGAACAAGGTGGTTGCCTTCATCAAAGGATCAAGAAATTCCCCGCTGTGTGGTTTCTCCCAAAGGTTGGTGGGGATACTAGAGAATGAAGGGATAGATTTTGAAAGTGTGGATGTGCTTGATGAGGATTACAATTACGGGTTGAGGGAGACACTAAAGAGGTATAGCAATTGGCCGACGTTCCCACAAGTTTTCGTTAATGGGGAATTGGTTGGGGGCTGTGATATCCTGTCCTCCATGCAAGAGAAGGGTGAGCTAGCAACTCTGTTTAAAGATTAGTTGATTCTGTTTGTGTCGACCTTCTGGCATGGTTTGTCTTTGATATGTTGTTTCTTTTTTTAGTGGATAGGAAGAGAGACCGCATGTATGTATCTTCGCGGTATGGGACTCAGGAATGATATAAGTTTGCCGTTTGCCCTATGCTGTGCTGCTTGTTTACGCTCAACCATCTAAGTCCTAAGTTACATCTTTTGCAACTTGCAAGGCCCATAATACCCAAGCTGTGTAAGATTTGTAATCCAGACTGACACAGAGTTACGATTGGGAGATCATTGTTTCTCCAAACCTAAACTTCCGTGGTATAACAGCGTGACTGGTAACAATAATTATAGTCATAGTAGTGATTAAAAAATCAACGTATCCATCTATTCGTTCAGCACCAGTGGTCTAGTGGTAGAATAGTACCCTGCCACGGTACAGACCCGGGTTCGATTCCCGGCTGGTGCAAGTGTTTTTCATTTTTGGTGGTTGCATGATTTGACTCCTCCTCGTGGAGCTTCTTTATTTTGCTAATATTCACGGGGAATGTAGAATGTCCTATTTATATTGATGCCTCTTAAGCTCTTCTTGTCCAGTTTTTATCAAGGTCTTTTGGAGTATTTCACTAGGTTTGGCTGCCTGTTGAGGCAAGCTTTTTTGCTTGGGAGAGAACATGATTAAGCTAGACCGTCAATTTAACATAAGACTCAGGTAAGACAAGTAAAAATGCTGAAGGTTTTTTCTTTTTATTCATGTGACTAACCGGGTGTAGGTCCAGCACTGCTCGTATGAAGAAAGAGGTAAACGAGAAGGGGAACGGTTTGCAACTAATTAATAAGTTTATAAAAAAATTGAGACAGTTTTGATTATTATATATATCATTTTATTAATAAATTTTCACAAAAACGTACAAAGGCTGTTTTGGAAAATCACTCATTTTGCTTGGCGCGATTTAAGGGGGCACCTGCACCTGGCGTTGTATATAGATAAGATAGTGTTTTTAGGCTAAAGTCCACTAAGGAAAAAGGGTGCACGCGAGTGCAATTACGCAAGAAATGTTAACAAATGGCACTTACTTGCGTCACACAATAGCTTAAAGTCTGATGCGCATTAGCCTACTCAATATAGACCCTAGTAGGGACTAAGGAGGAGGAAAAAACACTTCTTCATGAAAATATTTCAAATTTGGAACGAAAATACTGTGAAATCCACGAAACTAGAGAAGCTTGAAACTGTCGAGCCCAAGCTTGAAACCTCTGGTCTTGATGTCCTGCTGCACTTGGGACCGAAACTCCGCGTAAGTGAAAGGCTTGTACTTCGCGCTTCGAATCACAGCGTCTCCCATAGGAAACACAAAGTAGCAGATTGAAAATCGATCCACAGATCTGTTCGCTTTCACCCTATGCTTCACACTCTTGTACGCATCACTGCTCATTGCCTGTTAACTTACACTGCTATGGTTAAATTTTGAAAGAAAGAAAAAAGGTAAAAAGCTGTAACCTCTCTCGTCTCGTAAGTACCTGCATCATGTCACCAAGGTTTACAACAAGCGTGTCGGGTACTGGTTCTATGTCGACCCATTTGTCATCTCTGAATACCTGCAATCCTCCCACCTCATCTAGACTCAGTATTGAAATTACCGAGCTGTCCGTGTGGGCTTCCATCCCAAATAATTGGCTAGCGTCGGAACAACGTGGATAGCGATAGACTCTTATCGTTCCCGTTGGTTCTGATAGATAAGATGCAGGTAAATCTGGGTCGAATCCGAGGATCATGGCCAGAGCTTCAAAAAGACTCTTTGCGAGTCGGAACATGTGTTGACCGTACTCTTGTAATAGTTGCCTTGGAAGTTAAAACATTGGAAGGAATTAGACGAGAAGGCGTAGGAGTACTTAATTAGAAAAATGGAAATTGAGAAGGGAGAAAGATTACCTGAAAGAATCCAACTCCAACATGGGGTCTTCTCTTGGATGCAGTTCTGGTAGCTGACTGAGAGGAACATCGAAGCCTTCGATCCAATTGATGTTTTGGACACTTTGTACGAGGGCCATCCCATCAGGTCTACGAGTAAGGGCAGGGGTGCCCCAAAAGTAGGATAAAGGGTTGGTGAACTGAATCTGTTTGGATTCAAAGGGGAGAGAGAGGAGCATCTTTGCTTGTTGTTGAAGCTGGTTGGAGAGGGTGGATGGAATCCCATGGTTGACCAAACGAAACAGGCCCCAAGACTCACAGGCATCTCCAAGTTGGTCCATCTCTAAGTTCTGATAATCGATGAGGGGTACAAGTTCTGAGTCGTATGTGGCCGGCTCACTGGTATTACTCGCGCCGACGGTCTGGCTGTCTATGTGGTTGGGTTGACGAAACAGGGGAGGGTAAGATGAGAGATCAGACCTCGACATGCCCTCTTTCTCCTCTTGTTTTGCCGAAGACATGAGCACATGAGCAGAAGATTTCGACTGGAGGAGATGTCTCGATATGGGATTCAAATTATTCAATTATACTAGTTACCAGTAGTTCTCGGTAGTAGTACAGAAGGCCTGGGGACACCATGGCCAGAGATTTTGACCCATGCGTAGCGGACCGGAAACAGGGACCGGCAAGGATAGGGTCCCCTATTCAATAACACTGAATGATCGCCACATCGACCTGAATGCTAGCATTAACTTTTGGGAAAATTACGTGTACCTTTCATGCATGATTGCTCTGATAATAGCCACGAAATAGGGAAAATTGGTTTTTAGTGATGTTTTTCAAAATAATTCAGATTTAATCTGCCAATTCTTGATAATTAATTTTTAGTGATACTTTTTTAACATAATTGAAAATCTGTATCTATTCATTAAAAGTTCTTTTTCCGAAAATGCCTTAAAAAACTTGCAAACTTCACTTATAACAAAATTAGTGAAAAGGTTTTAAAGTCTTTTGGGGGGCATTTTTGGAAGAACCTCTTAATGAACATTAAAATAACACCAATTCTTAATTATGTTAAAAAAAGTATTACTAAAAACCAATTATCAAGAATTGGCCGACTGAATCTAAATTATTTTAAAAAACATAAATAATACGAAATATGTGAAAATACATGACGCAATCAAAATTCGAATAGCTGAGATTCCATACTAAAAGATACATAGAAACTCACTCTCTCTTGTCTCTCTATGTTGTATGGATAGGGATTTTTTTAATTTTTATTGAAAAAACTATAACCTTTGAATGCTACATTTTGTGGCTTCTCTTTCAAATTAAGTGCATGAGAGGCCTACCAAAAAAAATAATAATAATAATAAGTGCATGATAGAGGTGTAGAGGATGTCATCCCTTATTCTTATCTTGCGAGGACTTTTGACATCCTCCTCACTTTTTTTCTACACTAGAAGAGATGTTGCACATGAAGCATTCAATTGTCATGAAGTGTTTTTTAGGGGACAATTCCCCTCCCCAGGCTTCAAATCCCACTTTTTCCCTATAAGGTTTCTGAAATATCAGTTTACCTCATTAATGTTTGTTATGTAAAAGTTTCTTTTTTAAGGATTTGACTAATGAGATGGCAAGAGAAAAAATAAAAGAAAAACATACATTGATAATTTTGCCCCTTTTAAATATCAATCTTACTCTTTTAGTGGGTTAGAATAAGAGGAGAAAGGTCGTATATATTTATTTATTTATTTTCTCTTGTTACCTCTTCAGTCAAACCCCTAGGAGGAGAAAGCTGTTGTACGCACACCTCAAGATAATAAACTGGTATTTCAAAAACCTTAAGAGAGAGTGAGATTGTCTGAGACCTAAGGGGTAGCCGTAATTAGGGGTGGCAATGGGTACCCGATACCCGATAAACCGGATAGGGCAGACCACGTTTAACAAGTTTTGGGACTAGGTATATAAACCCAGCCTGTAATTGGGTTTGGTTCTGGTCCTACAAAAAGTAGGACCGTTAATAATCGGGTCTGTGTAGGTATACCTGGCAAGTACCCGACATCTAACTAGTTAGTTATAAACTTTTATTAATATTTGCTAGTTAGATTCTCAATAAACAATAAAAAGAAGTATTTAACAACTTGTCTAATCCAATTAAATTATTCAAACTTCACTTTCTAATTTTCACTTCTTTTTCTTAGAATATTAAAAAAGGACACAAGAATTTAACAAATCCACATTCTTTTGAAGTCATTGGAAAAATTGAATAACCGTTCTAGCTATTATTCTTCTAGGTATTTTCTACTGTTCTTCCCATTTTCTTAGTTTTTGGCTATATTTTTGCTTGAAATTGAGTATTTGACGCGTACCAGCAAAAAACCGAGTGTATGTAGATTTGATTCTGGGACAATTGATCACATTCCCAGACTCAGAACCGCTAATACCTAGAACCGTCTCACGTAATAGAGTTTGGTTTTGGGACCACCTAAACCCGTCCCGAACCCAATCCGCCCGTGGCTGTAATTATCTCTTTTCTTATTATAAACGTCGGGAGATTTTACTTGGTGAAATAATTGATCATTAGATGCGCCGTGTGGTCGCATCTCGTTTAGAATGCATGGATTGGAGAAAAGTGCAAGGTTGTCATTTTGCAGGCGAGAGAACAATGATTGTGATAACTAGGGCTGTAAACGAGTCAAATACGTTACGGATTTACTAAGATCCGAATTCAATTCGATAAGAAAATCTGATATCCGAATTCGAATCGATTATCCAATGGATCTTTCACATATAATACCGAATTTGAATCTGACCGATTATCTGATATCCGAATCTGATTACATTATATATGGAAAAAAATTAAGATATTATAAACCTTAAGTTAGTGTATCGAATATGTGTAGTACCATACTCAAATCCGAATATAATTGGATTTAAATAATTAGATTAAGCTAAGATTCATATTCGGATAATCGGATCAAATCCGAGTCAGATTCGAATCTTTATCCGATCCATTGAGAGCCCGAGTGACAACGTGAATAGATCACCTTCCTAACGAATACTTCTAATTTAAAATTTTTATGCCATTAAAATAAAACGTGTACATAGCAAGTCATACAGGTGAGATTGCAGCATTTCACATTGACATTTGAGAAAGTTGTTAGTGATGATCCTTCATTCCTTCCTCATTTTTTTTCGCACTGTAGATCTCAGACACCGATCCTAAGGAGTCTCAATAGGGTTTCTCCGTGTAGTTTGTTTATTCGGTGAATTCGTGAACCAGATGGAGAATCCAGTCGCTTCAAGTGGGTTCAAGCTTTGCGACCAACTCGTGTTGCAGGAGTTTCGGGACAAGTTCGTGATTAGGTCCACGGATTCTCCCGGTCGAGCCTTCTTTATCAGTCGTTCCGATGGCAACATAGAGTCATTAATTGGTTGGAACTTTCTGTCTGAAAATCTTCTTTCCTCCTTTTTATGGCATCTTAATGGATCTCTTTGTTTTGTTATTCCTACTTTGCGGTTTCATCTCAATCTGAATGCCCTATTTTGAGATGGAGGAGGTTTTTGGTTTTTTATGTTCCAGATAAAATTTGTATCTTCTGAAGGGGGTCTTTCGGAAAATTTTCAGTGGCTTCGGTTACAAGTGACTCTCTTGTTTACTCTCTGATTGATCTTAACTGTATAATTAATGTTGTGGATCAATAATAGTGATCCTTAAAGAGATTAAACACTCGATTACGACAAAAAAGATCGTGGTTGTTGTTCTTAGGCAGCATCAATATGCATCCCATTCTGATTCTCCGCTTATCATCCTTGAATAAAAATATACTGATATTAGCGCCATGCACATCATTTCATTAGGAGATAATATATTGATAAGACCAATAAGAAAATAATATATTGCTTGGGCAATTGAGAAAACGCTTATGAAAATTCCGTGGCAGTCCACAAATTGTCATGAGAAGGACAAGACAAGGAACGAACAGATCCAACTGTGTTTTTGAGTAACCTAAACAGGACATAAAGGAAATTTTGTTAAGATGGTTTAGTCATGCTGAAGACCTAGGGATGTACCTGAAAGAAAAAAGTCATGTACGGAGTTGTTCAGAAATGTTTTACACATGACATGATTTGACCGAAGATTATTTTTGAGAGATTGTGGTAGTGGAACACTATTCATGTTGCTGACCTCAACTAGTTGGGACAAGTCATTTTGCTGTTGAATCCACAATATACTTCTAAACATAGGAGTATGTTGCGGATGATTTTAATTGATACTACCTATTATGTTGCATATAGGCCTCATGATCTTAACTGTGGTAGCAAATGCACTAATTGATACTACCTATTATGTTGCAGATGATTCTTGTTCTGTGTCTCCTTCCAAAGTTTCTACTATTTATGGTGTTGTTGGAACAATTAGATTACTTGCAGGTAATCTTTCTGTTGAATTTTTTTTTATTCTGCGCTTATTTATATCCTGGTTCCATCTATATGTTTGTGTTTATTTTATTAGCATTGGAATTTTAGTAAATTTGCATATATAATCCTTGTTTCCCTTTCAATATGTGTTTAAAATGTTGAACTTCCAGCAATTGGTGTTCTTTGGCTTAAAAAGAAGCTTGGGCATCTTTCTCATTTGGATATTTATGAGCAGCTGGTTATCTCTTCATCCTGCGAATCTTACTGAAACAGGCTCACCATGCATAAGATTTTATATTTCAGCTCCTTAGATGTGGTTGTGCAGACTTGTGCACTGTGTAGTATATATAAAGGAAAAATCAGCTTTATAATTTTCTCTCTGTTCTGTTCATTATAGAGAGTCCATTCCAGAAGCAGTCTATTATCTTTTTGATAACCAGAATGCTACTTTGACACTCTATTGTTTCTGTTGGTAGATAAACTATGTCAGTTTTGACATATTTAAAAATGAAGAAAGATGAACGAAACAAAACTGTTTCATAATTGAGAAACCTTTCTGGGTCATTCGACTTCTATTCGATCTTAGTAATATATGTCTGTAATGTTTTTGGATCCATTGTTCCTACTTGTAAGTCTAGGTACATGCAAGATTCAGATGCTTCAGTTGCGGACTGGGTCTATGGTTCACCAGCTTAATGCAATTCAAATGCAAAATGATATGCAAAATTCCACATGACATCATTATGCTTATCCTTGTTGTTTTTGGGCATCATGTTAGTAAGCTCCTTTTATTCTGGTTCAGGAACATATGTGCTTGTAATAACTTCTCGGAAGGAAGTTGGTTCTTATCTTGGTTCCCCCGTTTTCCGAGTGATGTCCATGAAGTTTCTTGCCTGCAATGAAGCTTTGAAATCATCAACTTCTCAAGAAGTAAGGTTTCAGTTTTGGTTTTCTTGGTATTAGAATTGGTTAACTTCATCTTGTATTGAAATGGTTTTATGTTAAGCCACATTTTAAAGTTCAGTTGAAATGTTATCAAAATGTGAACATTGTACTTGTTTTATTCAGAAAAGGGACGAGGCTTACTTCATGAATCTGTTGAGAACTGTGGAATCAACTCCGGGGTTGTATTATTCATATGAAATGGATCTGACCGTGAAGTAAGTTACTTTATAGAGCACATTACCTTTTAAGTAAAGTATGTCATAATACATTGTGATTATTATCATCAGAATTGAAAAACATATTTGAAATGAGTCTGATCATGTGTACCAGCTTACAGAGAACATGCAAGTTAGCAGAAGGAAGGACAAGAAAGCCACTCTGGAAACAGGTATGTTGGCATGGAGGTTCCCAATTTTACTGTTATGTGATGACTTATGCCTTGATCACTGGATCAATCTTTTAATTGGTGAATGCATATATTTATTGTAGCGGTCGACAACTGGACCTAACTTCTAGGTTGAATGGATCAATCTTGCTTTGCTTATATGCATAACCATAGTAGCTGTACGGAGCTATAAAGTAGTTGATGAGAATATGATTATTCTGAAGGTTCTGTTTCAATTGACATGATTAGTTGCCATGCCATCAAGTTTCTAGTCACATGTCATGCTTACCAAAAATAATCATCAACACAACTCAACCTAGAGATTAGTGAAGGTTTCCTTGTTTCCTCAGCTACAGTACATTGAGTGAATAAAAAGACAATAAAAAATATTTTTGGAAGCACAAAATAAAAAAATTATTTGGCATGATATTTAAAATAAATTTTTTTTTTATCGGTAGGCAGAGAAGATATATTAATATAGATTACGGTACATATAGAGCATGCAAAATGTGTACTGATAGATAGGAAAAAAAAAGGAGAGAAGCAAAAGCCAAAAGCACACACAACACCACCCCCCCCCCCCCCCCCCCCCCCCCCCCCCCCCCAAACAATCTGAGAAAGTGCATGATGTCAAAATATTAGTGGTATGTACTAGCAAACAAAAAAAATGCTTTTATCATTTTGGGGAATGAGAATAGGATAGGAAATTAGATGTCAACAGATGTACCCAAAAATTCTATTGCACTGCTGTTTCATCCTGTTTCACTTGTATTCTTTTGTTTAATACATGCCTCATTATATAACATAGAGTTGTCTGGTTTAATGTTTCCTTTCAATTTCAGGCAGACCCTCGATTTGTTTGGAACAGACATTTGTTGGAAGAGCTTATTGAGTACAAGGTTAGATTTTTTCTTCCTTTTATTAGTTGAATTTGTATAATGTAATCAATTGGATTGTTTATATATCTCATATGTCATCCTTGCCTTTATTTGCAGCTCGATCCATTCATCATTCCTCTGATACAAGGGAATATCCTGCAACTTTGTTGTCATACTCCCCCTCCCCCATCCCTCTTTTCTTCCATCTCTGTGCAGGATTCAAACAAAATGAGTGGCATCTATTTATTGGTGGTTTTTCTGTTGCTACTTGATGTTGAATAAAATTCCAAGTGTTCTCACTTAACCATGCCTTAGGCTTTCAAACTGCTGAATTGGTGCTCAAAAATTGTTCTGCCACTATTATATTAATTTCAAGGAGGTGCACACGGCGTCTTGGTATGATGATATGGATCTGTAATTATTTGCTAGTTGACCAGTTTATCTGGAAAAATTAACATAGCTGAATGAAATATGTTGGAAACTTGAACTTAGGCACAAGAATGTGGAGAAGAGGAGCTAATCTTGAAGGAAACACTGCTAATTTTATTGAAACTGAGCAGTTGCTGGAGTTCAAAGGCTTTAGGTCATCATTTCTGCAGGTATATTGCTACTTTTTTACTGTTCCTTGTATGGTTCATAGCTCCTTTGATGCCGTAGAACTGTATAATGAAACTTTCAAGTGGATCAATTACTACAAATACCTAATCATATCACTAATTGGCATATTATCAGACTCGAAGTGTGTATGAAGTTTAATCAGTATATGACACTGAAGTAAAAAAAATTACTTTTTCACTTGCCCACCCCACTTTGGTGGGAATTGGCTTTTGATAATGTTGATGATGAATTTACTAAGATCATAGAATCTTCACTTGTTGCATTTTACTTTATCTAGATCTCCTGCCTTCTATTTCTTTAGGTCTTGCAGCATATAAACTTATTTCTTATACTTTTTTGTACATAGATTATCAAATATACTATCATAAGCTTATTTTTGGCCTCAGTTGTTGTCTTCTCCATGTGCATGCGCACACGCGCATGTGTGTGCGTGTTTATGATTATCATGATATATACAAAGTTTTGGTTACTAAATATCTCTTTGTTTTGATAACTAATTGCTTTTCAGATTCGAGGTTCAATTCCACTTCTTTGGGAGCAAATTGTAGATTTGAGCTATAAACCACAGCTTAAGATAATCAATCACGTGGAGACGGTATGTATATTTCTCCAATTGTAATGCATTTTTTTTTCAATGACCAGCATAGCATCATCTATGTTCATTCTTTTTCCCCAGCCAAAAGTTGTAGAGCACCATTTTTATGATCTTTTGCAAAGATATGGAAACACCATAGCAGTGGACCTCACAGACAAAGTAAGTGTTTTTCATAACCATTTTAATTGTCTTCTCTTGGTGTTTTCATTCTGGAGCATGAACCTACTCTATAATTGATTTTCCTTTTCTTTTTCTTCTTATGGACGTGATACTTTTATCGTTTTGCTTTCCTTTAAGATTCAAACTGTGGTTCTTTGGCTTTTGAGTGAAAGGTTGCAGACAGCTAATTTTTTCTACCAAGGTTCACAACTATTCACAAGTTTATTTGTTTATATGAATCCTTTATTTCTAAGAAAAGTATATTTTATTTAAACATGGATTGTGGATATATTTATTTATTTTGCATTTCTTTCAAAAGCAAAGAAGGAACTTTAACAGAAGGAACATCTATGTCTTGTCCCCTAAGACAAAATAATTTGCATTTATTTTGAAGAAACTGTGATTCAGAATTACAAGGAGGAGTTTCTTCAGCTAATGTGTTCCAGATGCTGCATTTAACTCCTCTTAAGAGAGCCTCAAAGTTTTGAAGACAAACAAAAGGAAAAAAATTCTATTAAATTGTCACGACCCAAATTTTTAAACAGATAAACTAATACAAATTAAAGCATAATCCTAGATCGTGACCTTGCCCGTAGGCGAGCAAAATAAGGAATAATTAAATCAAACTATAAGTTGATAAACCTAAATAATTGATTGGTTCTCCAAATAACCAATTGAAACACTAAAATCATAACTGCTACTACAATCTCTCTCCATAAATAAATAATAAAATAAAAGTAAGGTGAATACAAGAAAAACCCTACATCTTCTAAAACTGCAACTCTAAGTCCTCAACCGCTTCCGTGGTTCTGTTCACGTGGTAACTAACCTGAAATAATAAATAAGGGTGAGTACGACGACTCAGTAAGGGAAACCACTAGTTCCCTAATGATACGGATGTAATCCAATAGATTAATTTCATACAATAATAAATACTAGCATATAATCTTTTGTTCCTCTTCAAAATCGTAACATAGTATTCATCACGTATCGAAGATCACAAAAATTGATAAACAACCCATCTCATCTCGCACCTTCATTACCACGTGCCCTGCACCAGTATCCTCCATCACCACTGGGAGTGTACTGACACGGGTAAGACCATCATGTCCTGCACTAGTTACCTCCACCTTCACTGGGAGAGACTGACATGTGGTTCACAACACAATCTATCAACAATATTTTTATGATATCAATCACAATCCCACAAATATTTCTACACGTAATATGAATCATACTAAGGCATGTCGGGTATCAAGAATTCACAGTATAATATATCGATTTCAAATGCTAACATAAACATCAATACGAGATTTGCATTTAAATTATTTGATTAATCGATACACACAGATATACAGCGTTAACATGATAGGAAATAATTTATTAACAAACGGCTTCAAAACTCACACCATGGCCACTCCACCATGGTCAAAATAAAATAAAAAAAAACCACACCATGGCCATTCGGCCATGGTCTCAATATTTACGCCATGGCCAATCGGCCATGGTTTCAAAATCACCGCCATGGCCATTCGGCCACGGTAAAAACCCACACCATGGCCATTTGGCCATGGTTTCCTTTTTACTTTTTACTTTTTTCTTTGTTCTGACACCCACCATGATGCCATGCCCCCTTTTCATTTTTTTCTTTTCAAACACGCCATGGCCATTAGGCCATGGTCTCTTCTTTTTCTTCTAATACGGTTTCCTTTTTTTTTTCTTTTAATACTCCATGGCCATTCGGCCATGCTTACTTTTCTCTCACCAACAACCCCATGGCCATTCGGCCATGGTAACTCTAAACCCACAGTACCTAAAAGTAACGCATCACCATGGCTTTTAGCCATGATGGAATTCAACAAACAAATAAATAATTTAAGAATAAATGTGATTAATCATGGTTAGGGTTTTCAAGCAAAACAATATGACGATAAGAAATCTATCAAGGATTTACATCAGAATCATGAACAAAATAGTAGAAACCCTTACCAGTTTGAAGAAGATCCTCAATCAGCGCTGCTCAGATCTTCGGGTTGGATCTGGTATAAGAAAACCCTAATCAGCAAAACCCTAAACCTTCTGATATTTCCTTCTCTCATTCATGCCCCCTTTCTTTATGTGTTTAGAGAAAAAATATATACACAAACCCTAAAATTCCTATTTATACTCACAATAGAATGTGATTCCGTGTGTGACCCTACAGGATACTAATGTACACCAACCAATAAAAAGGAAAGGATTTAAAGACCTTGACTAGTCTACGGTCTGACTAGGGTCAAAGTCAATGTTAGATTTTTGGGTCATTACATAAATACCACTACCAGATATGACACAAAGCATGTAATAGTTTTGTTGAGCCTAGCTGCTTGTTAATCAGAGACTATATTGAAATACATTGAGCTTTCTGTTGATTGATTTCTTTAAATAAAACGACTTTTATTTACTTGGAACAAATGTTCTCCAAGTTTTGAAACAATTAAAAAGAGAGGTTATTTCCTCTACATATGTGACATACTAGGGAATGGGAGGGAGGAAGCAGCTTTAGCCAACTCCAGATGAGATGAGATGAGATGATATTGATGTGTCTGTGTTACTCAAAGATGATATTAGGTTAGCCATGGACTGTCCATATCTATATCTTAATCATCTTCTTTTTTTTGGGTTACTATAAAGGCATCATGAATCTATCTCCAATGCTTTATGGAATTAAAGAAAATAATTACATCCTATTGTGTAGCCTTCAACAAATCCAATGGATGGATCAATGTATTCACTTGTCAAGTTTTTAGCTTGTGTAGATGTTTCATAAGACCCTTCCAAAATGATTATACTTAGTTATTTCCTTCCAAGAGTGAATTTTATTAGGTTCTGTTCTGGGATCAAACTCTTGCACTCATTTGTTTTTACAATGCAAAGTGCACAGCTACAATGGATTTGATCCTACTGATATACAAGTTGTTAGCATAAATCGGAATGCACCCTGGATAAAGTTTCATTCTATTCATATATATAGTTTTTGACATATCAGTTTTTGTTTTGAGATACTTTTGTAGCATGGTGATGAAGGTCAACTAAGTATGGCATTTGCTGCTGAAATGCAAAAGCTACCAAATGTGAGGTGACTTGCTAATTGACACTTTATGCATGTCATATGCATATATGAAATATGGAAAGCATTTATCTAATAGTGTTTTTAAGGTTCCTAATGAAATCAGATTCTTTTTCAAATCCAGTACATGTCTTACATTACCAAATGTTCTCACATTAACAAATGTTCTCACAACACTGTGAAACGTTTTAATTTTAATTGTGCCTGTTTTAATGGCCTTAGATGAAGCATCATACCCACTAGAACACTGCTACTTTTTCATTTTAGTTTTAATTGTGCCTATTCTAGTGGCCTTAGATGAAGCATCTTACCCATTAGAACACTCCCAACTTTTTTTTTTTTTGGAGCTGTAGGGATCAAACTAATCCTTATGTGGGCACATGTGATAAGAATATCCACAATCTAACAAATCTGTGAATCGGTCGACACCTAATGAAACTGACAGTATATCACTATCAGGAAAATTGGAGCCATCTTTCACTACATTCATCGAGTTTGAGGCTTTCTCATTTTCTTTTTCTCCTCATTTTTCTTCTTCCGCCTTGGACAATCCCTCTTTGTATGCTGTTCTCATTGCAGTTAAAGCATTCGATACCCTTGCCCCCCAACCTTGATTTTGATCTGGAGTTTTGTTTCTCAGATCTATTCTTCTCTTTCTTTCTTTCACGATCTTGATTACCTTTTGTCACAAGCCCCTCGCCTTAAGAATTCTCACTGTTACTTTACTCCCTCTGATTATACGCAAGGAGAGCTGCAGTAATTTTCTTTGTTTCTAGAATCTCCTTTCCCTAAAGTTTGGTTGTACATAGATGTTTGTAAGAAGTAGGCAGTGACATTAGGAGCATTATCTTCTTCATCAAAGTTTACTTTAATTGTCAACAGATAACTAATGATCTGATTAAATATTTTGATGTTTTGCAATGGACTTTATATCTCAAGCTTGTTCATAAGAGATTTGTACATATATTAAATCTTCAACTTTGCTTGGATGCTTGCAGGGGACTCCTCATCCATGACATGTTGTAAGACTTCATTTGCAAGGCAGAACCAAGTTAACCCAATCCCTTCATTTTGAGTTCTTCTCATTCAACAACACTCATCTTCTCTAGTTACTTGGACTTTCCATACGACACCTTCACTAAACTTTGCTGCACCTATAGATCTTTCTCATTTGTTGTCAAATTCCAACATATCCAGTTCTATCAAACTTTTCCACATCATACATAGCAATCGACACATTGACCGCCATTGCAACAACCAGCCTCTCTCTGATACCAATCGTTGATTATTACTGTTGCAATGTTAACGTGAAAGCAAAAGAAATATCAACAAATTGAATATAGATTTTATGAGGGTTTGCATTGTGCCTACGTCACAGGAGAGGAAGATTTTAACTCGATGAAAAACAAATAAGGCTACAACCTATATTTCCAATTCTCAGTTACAACCTTAGCCTATTACATTAAAGGGATTCTCAATATATCCTTGCCATAGTGCACCTCATAACCCCTTGGTTCAAACTGGCACAAAACAAATACACCATCCAAGGGAGGGACCAATTGGTTGAACTGGTTAAATGAGAACCAGCACTCTATCGGTTTCTTCGATAAACCTTGTCATGTCATTATTTGTGACCAGTTTTTTCTCCATGATTCTCCTACTTGTAAATAAACCTTATTATGTCATTATTTGTGACCAGTTTAACCACTTATCAAACTGGTCAGCCATGTCCATTCTCTATCTCAAGTTCAGTGACTGATCCAATTGCAAGGACAATGCAATTTTGTAAACCTTATTCAACTGATTGAAAAAAAAATGTGCCTATTACTTCAGTTGGTGGCTCTAGTTAATTCATATTTTGCATGAGGTTACCTAATCGAATTTTTCATTTTCATAGGACCTTTTGAAGAACTTTGTTATTAACTTGATTATTTGTCTGTAACTTATTTGCAGATATGTGTCATTTGATTTTCATCATACTTGTGGCAGCTCAAACTTTGATAAACTTCAAATTCTCTATGATCAAATCTCTGAGGACTTTGAGAAGCAAGGGTAATGAAAATAGATGAAGAAATACTTTTTAGAACTGAATAATGAGACTTCCCTATCAAATAGGATAAAAATAAATTTGTGAAAAATTCAGTGCCAATTATATTAGTTAACTGTGATACTGTTTTTTAATCATTATTCTTCCAGCTGAGCAGATACTTCCTTGTAGACGCCGCAGAAGGAGAAATATTAGCGGAGCAGAAAGGAATTATTAGAGTCAACTGCATTGATTGTCTTGATCGAACCAATGTTACCCAGGTTTTAAGATAATGGACTGGCAATAGGTTTACAGGCCCAATTATTATTATTTCTTTCTATTTCCTTCTTATTTCCTTTTGTATTTCTGTCCTTTCTGTTTTCCCCTTTTTTTTATTTTTTTCTTGTTGACATCTAACGAGATTAATATGAAATACTTTGTAAATATGAAACATACACAATCTGAGGGATTATTCATACCTCTGAATTAGGTGAAATGCCTTAGAAGGCTTCTGGCCGAGATGAAACGGAATATGTTTATTTGAGCGATTGGTGGTATAAGATATTTTGAAATTTGTGATCTTGAACGATATTTGATCAACTTCAATATGAAATATGGAAGCACTTTAACCTTTGAATGGTTGGAGCTGATGGGGGCTGGATATCTAACCATGTCAAAATCTGTGTACTTAAAATGTTAATAGAGGGTAATTTGTTTATAAACCATAATAATGGTCTACTAATAGCAAAATTCACTTTTGAATCGTAATCACTATTTATTTGAGGGGAATTCCCAGAAAATTAATGCAAAATAAATTTTATCTGAACACTGTCATCAGTCCCACATTCTTTCTGGTACCCTTTTGCCATGTAGACCATATCTTTTTTTTATCACCAAAATAATGCACTTTGTCAAATGGTTCTCCTCGATAGAAAATCTGTTTTCCTATGAGACGTGCTACTGTGTTCGTAGTCTTCATTGCTACATGCCTGACTGGTGTTACATCTTTGGGTTTGGTATTGTTTGAGGCATCTGAACTCTTCCTTTTTGGTTCCAGAGTTACCTGGCTAGGAAATCTTTGAATTTCCAACTACAGAGGATAGGAGTGCTTTCTTCCAGTGAGTGTATTTCTGCATTTGATGAAATTTATGGGAAGTTCAAAACATGTAAGTAACTTCCATAATTATTGATTCTATAATGACATTTCTAAGTTGGTAAATGCTATATTATATCACTACTTGTGAACTTCTTTTGTGGTAGTATGGGTTGAACAAGGTGACGAGATAAGCCTGGAATACTCTGGGACATATGCCCTGAAACGTGATTTAGTCAGGTTGTCTCTAAGACCTCTATCATAAATATTTTTGAAATTTCTCAGAGCACAAAATACTTCACTTAACATTGTTGTTGCTGTTATTAGTACCATTACTATTATTATTATTATTAGTATTATTTTTTTATGAATGATGGGAACCTTACAAGAAAGTAGAAATTCACGATAGTGCTAATACCAGTTCATATCTTTGGTAATTCATATTGCAGGTTTGGAAGACAGACTTTTTCAGGACTAATTCAAGACGGAATGACTGCTCTTTCAAGATATTATTTAAGTAACTTTCAGGATGGTGTTCGTCAAGTAAGCACTCCATAAACATTGTTTTCCCACCTTCAAGCATGTTTCAGTTCTAATGAAGTAGCCTCTACTGCGCAATCTCTAAGGCGAAAAATTTCTTAGAATGAGCTTGGTTGATTTCAGGATGCAATGGATCTCGTCAGTGGTTGTTATAATGTTAGCAGAGACAGTCCTTCTCCGTTCCAGTTGAATGGATTTGAATCATTCTCGGTAAGCAATATCAAGGTCTAGTTTTTTGAATGTAGTCTTTAATATCCATGCATCATGGGGAATCCATTACCGCTTCTCACATGGCTAGTGGGAAATCACATCTATCTTGGAAAATAGAATAATATCTTAAGATAATATTGTATTTGACCTCCCACTCACGCATTTGAAGAGTATTGGTTGGAGTCTTGGCTAATCTGGATATTGGATTTTTGAGCTCTGACCTGTGTTATTTATGGTAACCATCACTCAAATGCTCTGGTCTTTATGTTACCATCACTGCTTATCTTACCTTGTTATGGCTGGGACAAAATATTTACAGTATCTTCCAGTTGCATCGGCTTTAGTAGTTGGAGGTCTTACATTGACATCACTCACCCTTAACCAAGGTACCTCTCTTTGTTATCCTTTGTTAAGTATGGCTGTTCATCTTCTTCTCTTCATGATTAGTCGAAGTAATTCATTTAGACACGTCTTATCCATGTTGCGTAACAGCCGGGCGAAATGCACAGCATTTCATGTCTTCAATAGTTTGGGCTGGGGTGACTGCGGGAGTGATGGCGGCGGTGAAAGCTAATGGAAGGCAGTTTTGCTCCAGGCCCCGTTTGTGTGGCCTTCTATGAATGTCATGTATCATTCTATATATGTTCTTGAAGACGGGTCGTACGGAGGTGAAACATCTGATATATAAAAAGTCCAGCATTAACTGGTACAACGCATGCAACGCTATTTTCCTCTCGCATGAAGCATTTGCCGTGTATGAAAATTTCCTGACTGATTTCAATTGCAATCTTTGAACCCATTCTTCTAGGCTTTCTGAGTAAGGCAAAACCCTGGAGTCGGCCTGAAGAACCCTTAAGTAATTGACATTTGGTGCATGGCAGCTGTCTTGCTTTTCATGTTGTCATGCTAACGAAGTTTTCCATGTTCACACAATGGGAACAAAATGTCCTAAAATATGCCTTGTCATCACAGTTTAATTACTTATGTAGCATAGACATGTCCCTTCCCATTTGAGTAATCTAGAAACTTTTGTTCAAGAAGTCATGATCAAGTTCTATCAACATGGAGATCCTTCCCTTCTTTTGAAAGGATCTGTACTCCCCATTAACACAATAACTAAACAACTCCTAACAATAAGCAATTCTTCCCGCTAATACAATAACTAAACAACTCCAATAACAAACTCTTAAAGAGAAAAAAAAAAGGTACTCTTTAACTATATTTGCAGGTATCAAAATCACTACCAGCCTTATTCTTCTTTGTGAATAATTTTTTTTCACAATTAACGGGGAAGTTGTCATGGATCAGCAGTAGAACTGATACCCAAATTGGGGGTTTTCGGTTAGAAAGCTTCGTATCCTGCAAACTCACATTGAATTTCTTTCGAATTATGATGGTAAATATGGAGTAACTCTCATGTGTAGTGAGGGTAGAGGACAAGAGCTATGATGAGGAAGCAGAGTGATTCTCAGATGTAGTTACAGGTTAGTTTCTGGTTATGTCTACGGGGATGGGTGGTTCTCAGATGCAGTGACATTAAAAGGCCAAAAGATTTATTTTGTGCGAGGAACGATTGTTAATTGTATTTTTTTTATAGTTTCTAGAATTAGAAGTACCAGGTAACACCTTAAAAGGCCATGTTAAGGCAGGTTGTGTTACTTAAAGCAACTGAATGCTTGATGATATCTGAGTAGTTATTCTTTAGTCGCCTAAGGGCTGCCACTAACATAAACTTGTGATAAGTAAATATGCTAGTCCGAGTTTGCGACGAATGCAATTATGGATCTTTCCAAGGCCGGTGTGTGATCTGTGGATCTGAGTAGTTATTCTTTAGTCGCCTAAGGGCTGCCACTAACATAAACTTGTGATAAGTAAATATGCTAGTCCGAGTTTGCGACGAATGCAATTATGGATCTTTCCAAGGCCGGTGTGTGATCTGTGGAGGTGTTGGGATGTCTGATGCCTATGTAATTGCAAAAGGGTGTACTCAGCAGGAGAAAAACACGGATGATTTTCCAAATATTGTCAATTTGGGGGTGCTATAACTGATCTATTATATGAGCATAAGAAATTAATATTGTTTTAAGACAAGATAAAAGGATATTGGATAAGTTCTCAATTGTTTACTCGTTATCTGAACTTTAGTTTACCTGATTTCTAATGTTCGGTTTCAATTTAGTGAAGATTTATACTACTAGTAACAGGGAAGAGGGGAGAATATTCCTCCAGATTGGCTTCTCCCTTTTTTTTTTTCCCAACTATTGCCCTCTCCATTTAAAACAATCCAAACTATAACCACCACACTATTCCTTCTACATTGGATTACTTATATATTTTATAGGTAAGGGTGACGATGAGAAAGGCAACTCTTCGAAGAGTCTTTTCCCTTGGAGCCTAGTTCAATACGACTTGAAATCTGCTGCAGCCCTTGGTTGGAAGATTTGCTGGTCTAACAGTGATGTATGTGTCAACATAAGTGCATGAAACCTATGTGTACACACCTTCCACCGTTGGACCGGCAGATCTTCTAGCGTGAGGGACTCGTTCAAATGTGACCTCGTTCAATACCATGACTGAAGAAAAGAGAGAGGCTCTCCCAACAGGCCTTTACGGTACTTTTTCCTACAATCATCTCATGCCACGTAGGGTAGAGGATAAATGTGAATGCCTATAAATAGATAAGTACGATTTTATGAATCACATCCACTCCCTTTCGTTGCCTTACATCTTTCCTTGTGTTCCTTGATGAGAGATGGGAGATGGCTGTGTTTGGAGGTGCCTCTTGCTTGCACCTTACAGTCACGAGCATGCTTTGCTGCTCGGAACTCCATTGCATTTCAGTTTCAGGTACGTTTCTCTGTTCTTTCTTACTTTATTGTTCGTATATAGCCCCAGTTTATCTCTCCCTTCCCAAGCTGGCGCTCCATGAAAACACTCAAAAATTAGTGTCATGAGGCACCGAACATGGTTTTTCTTTTTTCTGTTTTTTTTTCCTCTAACCCGAGACTACAAACGCATAGATCAAGATAACACATAGAGCCATAGAGGGAGAAGAAGAGAGAGAAAGGACGGTATACCCGGAACCAGACAAAACTCTAGGGCACAGTGCATGCATTATCTGAGAGAGAAACGATTACACGTCATCTTTAGTATCCGCATCGAGGCGCACCGGTCCAAGTCGGTGGTTACTGCTGTCGAGTAAGCGCAGTCGATGGGAAGGCTCGTTGTAGCCTCACTAAAATTAATGAACCAACGACGTCAGCAGCCTCGGTGGATGAAGCGGTGGTACAATGAACCAGGTAGCGGCGTACCCTGTAACAGGTAACCGCCTTTAATGTAAGACAAGAACCTCTCTGTATACCATGGGTTGCTCGTGAGCTGGTTGGTACGAGAATGATTTGCGGGAATTTTGGTTCAAAGGCTCCCTCTTTCTCAAGATGGTTTGAAACCAAATTCCTGACCCCCCCAAATCATCTTGTTTCTTTTCACCATGAAATACCCACCCTTTAGTCTTGGATATTCCAAATTTGTTTGCAGTAGAGGCATGCGTTCTTCTACAGTATAAAATGAATATAAGGCTTTTTTAAGAGTTAGAAATTTGACGGACTTGCACACGATTCTGTTTTATTTATTGTGTTATTATATAACCTAAGGAGACTAGAGTTACAATTTGACGACAGCCAGGAAAGCTTAACACCAGGTTGGCAATTACCAAAAAGGCCAAAAAAAAAAACGCCAGGTTGGAAGGTTAGTTATGTTCGGTGTCAATTACCAGGTACTTTGAATGATATAGTCTGTCCCGTTTGCACATAGTGATGCAATGTGTGACGTAGTACAGAGTGGTGATTTAGTACATGCTTTCCTATAAAATTATAATAGAAAACTATCACTTGTTTTTAAATTTTAAATGTGGGAGAAACATAATTTATATTATTAATTATCTTAAAACTTATCCGCTTACTGACACGAAGATAAAAAAGATCCTCGATCTTTGAAAGCCCCAGTATACTTAAAAGAGAAGAAAGCAAAAATGTTCTTCCCTGTTTACTATACTCCACAAGCCCAAAAAAAAAAAAATTCAAAATTAAATCCTCAAACAATAACTTCTTCTCAGTGACTCAGTCTATAAATACCAGCCGCGTCTTCGCGGTGTCGCGGGACAGAGGAACATGGAAAGTATAACTGAGGGAACATCTCTAGTCTGGTTCCAGACTTTTTTCGAAGGGTGGCTGGTCCGTCAGCAACAATACTTGAACGAACTCCTCTGCGTGCAGAACAATGAAGGCTACGACAGCGAAGAGGACCTCAAAAACCTTATCGCAAGAGTCCTCGAACACTACCAACAATACTATGACCAAAAATCTAGAGCTGCACACGAGAACGTGTTTATGTTCTTCTCTCCACCCTGGTTCAGCTCCTTGGAGCGTACTTTCCTATGGATTGCAGGGTTCAAACCGGGGCTAGCTTTTCGACTCGTTAGCAGTTCGGTGGGCGATCTCTCGGAGGAGAAGGCGAGGATAATGGATCAACTGAGAGCAGAGACGAAAGCTGCTGAGAGAGAGCTGGGGGAGGAGATGGCACGGGTTCAGGAAAGCGTAGCCGCGCCACCTTTGTCTGAGATGGCGAGGAGGGCCGAGCGACGGGTGGATGGGGAGATAAGAGACGTGCAGTCGGCCATTGAAATGCTCGGATCAGCGATGGAGGGGCTGTTGGAGAGTGCGGACCACCTGAGAATGAACGTCGCACTCAAGGTAATGGAGATTCTGACTCCGGCTCAGACGGTGAGACTCCTAGCCGCCGCTGCTCAGTCACATTTCAGGATTCGTAGCTGGGGTTTACAAAGAGACGCATAGACACGGGTTTAAAGGAGTCTCTGCCGCGGCTGTTTTTGGAAATAGGGGGATTTTTGATGAAAAAGCTCAACCGTAAGATGCTATACACGACAACATCTCACGGTTGCTGCATTAGTAACAGCAGTACGTGGCGTCTACTCTCACGGTTGCTGCATTAGTAACAGCAGTACGTGGCGGTAGACGATATCATCAGGAAATAGGAGTCGAGAAGATGTTAAAAAAGGAACAGAGTATAGCAAAAGTTAAAGGAAGAAATGCAACGCAATCTCAACGCTCTTTCATCGACTTTAAACGGAGAAATATGAAGAGAACATATATATATATATTGACTAGTGATTTTCGAAAGCCGTCACATCCATATTGTTACAAAAACAAGGTTAGTTGATGTCTTTCAACAGGAACCAGGACAATTAAAGTGAGTTATGTATTCCTTCAAAATCTCTGCCTTTTGGGATAGAATGATATTGATAATCAAATAACAAAATTTTAGAAAACGTTTTTGGGACTTACTATTATTTTATTCTCTCTCAAAGTTCGCTTCAAACATAGCCTATGAGACCATCCTAATCTACAGTCTGACGACTCCGATCTCAATGCGTACAACCGTAACCAACAGCTTATCAAATTAGGAAAGAAAAGAAAAAGGGTTTGCAGGACTTGGGCTGACGATAAAGAGCTCGATCCAATCCGATACATAGGCTCCACAGAGTGGGCTTTAAGGAATTGTCCCCCTACTTTACGAGTCTCCAGATTATATGATTCCCAACGGGAATGACTAGTTCAGTAGTCTTGATGGATACATTCGAGCACATCTTTATCTATATCCTATCCAATCAAGCTTGCAAAATTTTTTTGTGAGCTCAAAGACAGGTCAGAACAGAGCTACTGGCTATGTCCTTTAAGCCTGAAACCGACAAATCTCCATTTTGGATTGGTTTTTGTGTACTTGATTGGAAAAATACAAATCAAATAAAGCCACCCATAATCATTCTACACAGTAATTAAATATATATATTTTCATACATAGACAAATTATCTCCTTAGAAGATAAAAAAAAAAGAGGTAGAAACTATAGATATGTATAATTACCAACCTCCAGTAAAGGAAAGATTCAGCTAGAGTCAAAGCAATTATGAACTGCCAACATATAGGCTAGTCTAATGTCTAAATGCGACAATACATATACATTATATAAACAAGTTTTATAAAAATGTCATCGGAGATCTACGTGCCTAGCAACTTCAGCAAAAGTTTCATAAAAAAAAAAATTGTGCACAAGTTTACATTATTGTAAACATATCCTATAGGACCAATACAATTTAATTACATATTAAAAAAAAAAACATCATCAAGTTTAAGAAACACCACACACACTTGATAAAACATGCCTTCTTTTTTTCACAAACAAATATAAATATTATCTAGCATGAAATAATCTCTAAGATGTGTTGAATAACATCTACTTATCCAGCAAACTAAAGTTTGCTACTTCCCAAGAATGTAAATATTTCAGCCTTTTCACATTTCATCAGGAAAGTGCCATTCTTGACAGTAACATGCAAGTTTTACCAAATATTGATTCGTTTAAAGCATGTTTTCTTTTTGAAAAATCAGCAGATAAGCATATCTAGACGGCAACATAACTGCCCAAATCAATATCTTACCAATTATAACAAATGACAGGGAAGAATGTACTCACGTTAGAAGTAATTATGCATGCCTAGCAACTTTGGTTGTAGGAACAGTGATTCAGTAATTGAGAGGTCCGGAGGTCCTTAGCTCCAATTACCAAAAACATCTAAACAACCTGGCTACAATTCCTAGCACAGAACAATAAACAATACAGTATAGCTGAAAAAAGTATTGTTACTTCGTAAATAGACATAATATATCTAGAATATCTTAAGGATATACAATTTTAACAGAGAATTATTTAAATTTGTACAAATACCCATTCTGTGTCCAGGCCTTTTGTTCTTTGCATCTGTTATTCTGGCACAAATTTTTTTGGTTCTTAAAAAAAAAACAGTTTGAGAAGGTTAAATTGTCCCAAATGAATTTCTAGATCTACGGATATGTATAAAGAGCAAAATTATTGCTGACCAATGCAATTACATATGATCCAAAAAAATCATGAAAATCCTCTTGCTTGTTTAATAGACAGCATACAGATTTTCCATGTTATGATCTAAAAGATCAATACTGTGAGTAACTTTATGCTATCTTTGTAACTTGGATTTCAGGAGAAAGGAAAAGAAAACAAAAGAAATGAGAGATGAGAGAGTCAGAAAGAAAAAGTAGATTTTGATGCTTTCTGACAATTTCCAGTTAGATTTCATTTGTTATAGCAAGGTTAGTCCATGCCAATGGAGGCTCAGAAGTGCAGCAAGTTAAGTTGGAGTGATGGTGGAAGCTATTTTGTCTTTCTTTTCCTTTTCTTTCAAAATATCCACCCTTTTGGGGAGGAAGCTTTGGCCTTAAAGAGAAATTCTTAAGTACTTTTTTCTCAGAATTCTTTGCTCATAAACCTTTCCTTTTTCTAAGCAAACAGAAGCGAGAGTGCTTTTTCCTAGCATGTTCATTTCTTTTCTCCCAAAACAAAGGGTGGTTCCAAACACAGCCTTAGATTAGAAGTGAAAAGAAATAAATGATTGAAGAAAGCATGTTCTCATGTTTGGTTGAATTAAGAAAGAGTCAGAGACAAAGATTACAAGAGAAAATAAATTGGAAAGTTTTCTCTTCGGGATCAAAACCTTTCTCCAATAATGGTAGAGATTTTAAAAGTATAAAGGTAAGGATGGAGAGTACTCTCTAACACTGCAACCAAATAACATATCAATTTCCTTGGTTGCTAATCAACTTTGCACAAATATATAAGAACTCACATGAAAGTCGTTGTAAGTTCACCTCTCATCTTAATCAAACATTTCAAAAGAAACAGTTACAATTATTTTGTTTTCTTTTCCAATTCCCATTTTCTTTTCATTTAAAATCCAGGGTTCTAAACGCAACCTAAAGAAATACAATAAGGTATATTTCCACCATTTACAGAATCAACGCCCAATATACTACTATTCAAACAGTTCTAAGCCTACTTTAGACACTTTCACACTTTAGGCCCAGGTTTTAAAAGTTGAAGACTCAAGGCCTTCTTTTATTACATTTTATATAAGGCCTAAACATTAATTAACATGACAAACATACCCTTTAATATTCCATTTTTTCTTTAAAAAGCGTCAGACATTTTCTTTTCATAAATTACACTTGAAATATCATATACTCTCCATTCTCACTCTATCTCCCATTTTCTCTCTCTATCTCTAGAGCATAATCAATATTTCCAAGCATTAATTGCTTCATCCTGAAGAATTTTTCTGAATTTTGAAGTCTGAAAACAGTAATTTTGAAGTCTGAAAACAGTTTTCCTTAACCAAAAAAGCAAGATGTTCTGCAAAGCACACATTTAGACACCACCAAGATTTCTGTCCTAAACCTATTAAAGAAGAGCAACCAACCATTTGTGACATATGAAGTCTCAAACCTGATAGAGTCAATTATCCAGCATAATCTATGAAGGCTGCATACAGATATTCCACCACCCCACACCACACAATAGATGAGAAAAATCCACACGAAACATGCTAGATTACCAAGATTTTAGGGAGACAGCAGGTTGCATAGTTTTACTCTGAATACCATTTATGGCTTCTTCTTTTTTTCCCCATAACTCCCTCCTGAATTATTACAATGAAGTAAATTCTGAAGTTTCAAGGCACGGTGGGGTGGGTTCTGTGGTTCAGTTCCGTGTTTTCCCCATGGAAAGTAGCTGTTATACCATCATTGCTGACTACCAAAAAACGGTATTCTATGATCAATAATTAATATGTCAAAAGTTATAGGAGACTGATAAGAGCTTTCGCACTGTCAATACTATACTTACGATATTTAGCATGCCAAAACAAGTGATGTATAGCCCGTAAGAAAGTTCTTTTAACCCATAAATTGGGTGGGGTGGCCATGTAGCCAATAAGGGGAGTTCATACTGCAACGTTTTTAACTTATGCTGGAAAACTATCAAAAGTTTTTAATGATCCTTACAACCATTATGTTCACCAAGTTCTAGAGCTGCCAGAACACATATGTAAGAATAAATCATTGCTTCCTATTTGTTTCATTTGATGTCATTCCACTGCTTCTTTTTGTTTGTTTACTGATTAAAACTTAGTCTACCTAGCCTACTTCTAATATTTTCTAGGCACTTGTCCTACACCAAATCATTGATGAGTAAAACATTAATCATGATCATTTTTTTTCCTACTGAGCCATGGTTTTTTAGACCGGAACCAGAGACTAGAGGTGGAAATGGGTTGGGTTCAGGTCAGGTTGATGTAGGGGGTTAACAAGCCAAGGCTCAACCCAAACCCACCCGTTTAATAAACGGGTTGGAATATCCCAACCAGCCAACCCGTTTAAACCTCTTTAAATAATTTAAATTACTACTAAAAATTAAAAATTTTAATTCATTCTAATATCAAAGTCTATGTAAATTCTATTTTTTAATTTATTTTAATATTAAAGCACACCTAACAAGCATAATAACACAACAATCATTAAGATAGAACTAAAATAATATGAAGAAAAAAACTAAAATATAATAATAAAGTCTTAAAAGATTTTACTTGTCATCAAGGCCTCAAACTAAATTTTCTAATGTTCAGTAGTAGAGGTTCGTCATAATTTCAACAATAAAGCCATGGGATCTTCATAGTGACATGGACCAAACCTTGCTCTTAGCGCCTTAGTAGAATCTCTCCAGCATGTAATTGCTCCATATCTCTTCATCCACCTATACCACTGGTTTGACTTTCCTTCCGTACGAAAAGGTGCAATGAGTAACATTTAAAAAGTAGAAGCTTGGTGATGCACGTAAAACTGTTTAGATTGGAATAGCTAGTCCAAATATCAACTCCATCAAATCGGGGAAAATTTAATTGTGCAACTCTAATTTGAATTGCACGATCAAATTCCAAAGCTTCTACATCATCTGATATAGTTATGGATTTCCCATTAAAACTATCTTCCTTCTCTCAGTATTGAGTTGACCAAAAGGTGTTCAATTTTATGTTGATGGTAAAGATTTTCTGCATCAATTCCTGTAACATTCAACCATGTGATGTTGTCACATACTTCAACAATCACATCATTTCATCAAGCTTCACATTCCTCGTCCCATCAGCCATGTTATAACCAACCACTCCAATAGCAATGTTACGTGAACATTTCTTTCCCTTTGCAATTTTGAATGTCTTGAACATTCAAGCATAGAGACCTCTTTTTCTTTTTTTTTTTCTTTTTTTATAAAACCCCCAAGATAAAAAATACCAAAGGGACAGCCTCCAAAGAATTCTAATTATAAACAGACTTCATACATTTTTGTTAAAAGAATATTATATATATACAGAATTCTAATTTTTGTTTTCTACATTGATGACATATATATATATATATCTCTCTCTCTCTCTAACTCCTACAATTTAGGAACACCCCATAATACCATCAGATTACACCCACAATAGGTAACTACTAGAGGGATGAGGTCGTCTGCCATAGGGATCTTGCCACAGACGATGCAGCTGCCGTTGGATGCTGCCACGTGCAACATCTCACAGCAGCTGTACTTTTCACATTTTTCAATGTGAAATGTCACTAGATGTACTTTTCACATTTTTCAATGTGAAATGTCACTTCAATGTCATTGCACATTGAAAAATGTGAAAATTAGCTGCCATGAGATGCTCAAGTGGCAGCATCCCACAGCAGCTACATTGTCTGCAGCAGATGATCCCAGCCCACTAATAAACCATCCCTTACTTTACATATGGTTAAGTATCTAACTCCTCTATTGCAGCAGATTACCATCCCTTACTTCGACATACTGTTAAGTAACTAAGTCCCATCCCAGCTTCTATGGACAGTTAAATAAGTAGCTCCTCTACCACAACAGATAATTAAACAGTAAAATTAACAAAATAATGTGAGAGTTACTGCATGATCTAATACACTTAACAAAAACTTGCATAGGGCTTAGAAGGGACAGAAGAAAAAGGATTTTGAGCTTTAAGGCGCCAGAGTTGCAATTTGATCGTAATACCAGCCTTCAAAAATTTGGCCGACATTTATAGGATGGAAATTGGATAAAATTTGCATGCTCTGTATTTTTGGCAGGATGTTATATATTAACTATAACTTTTCCCTTCATCTCCACCCAAACACCATCCACATACCTCCCCCCACGCGAAAATCCCAAACCCTGTATTTTTCTTTTTAATCTGGTTTGTCTTTGCCGTTTTTGAAATTACGGCTTCTATTCCTAATTTTTGTTCTCGGTTTTTTGGCTCATTAACTACAATATCTAGAATTCAGTTAATATGCAACATAAACCTTCATGAATCTCGGGGAGCAAGGAACAAACGGGTGATTAAGGATATGATAAGGATCATGTGTGGTTTTAGGTCATAAGATCGATGCTTAAATCTGCATTTGAGCAATAAGGGGTTCAAACATGGTTCAAAGACAAAATCGAACCGTTTATGATTGCAGACAAGTACAAATATATGTGAAAAACCAGTTATATCACATGTGATCAAGAAATTGCAGAATTCATTATAATTCAATGCTAAACAGACAGATCCAAGCATGTTTCGAAAAGTACTCACCTTAATGCTGCGACGAAACCATCGTGCTGTGAGAGAAAGAGAGAGAGAGAGTGAGAGAAGAGAGAGGAGAGAAAAAAGGGAATGAAAAAGAACATAACTCTCGCTTTGCTAGGGTTTCAGTGTCTACGACATTAGCGTCTCGAACCAATTACAACCTGTCATGCCAGGCCAAATTCCACGTCATTATAAAGGTTCGCCACTTGACGAATCTTCCATTTGCCGTGAGATGGGTCGGCAACATCACATTTGATACATTTCTTTACACAACAATATTACATGGAATAACAATAACCTAGGAAAAGGTCACCCTGTGATATCAAAAGACCTATATTTTCATTTCCTATGTATTAAAATTCTATTGTTTGGTTGGTATTAGGGAATTCAAAATTTTTTTTTTATATCTTAGTAATGTTTACATATATCAAAACATATATAATTTGAGCTAACATTGTATTAATTTTATTTATTTCTTATCTTTGAGTTTCTTTCAAGATGATTTTCTATCTCTAGGATCTTCTCTCTTTAATTCTTTTTCTATAATTTTTTTCTCTCTAAAATTATACAAAAAGAGAATTTTCACTCTAGAAAAGATTCTCTATATATGTTTTCTCTCTCTATAATTCTCTTTTTTATCTCTTTAAAAAGGATTTCTTGAGGATTCTCTTTCTAGAGTATTTTAAATTCATATGTATTAAAATCTCTTTCTAAAAAGAGTTCCTTTAGGATTCTCTCACTCTAGAAAGGATTTTTTCTATTTATGTTTTCTCTATGTATAATTCTCTGTCTAGAAGATTTTATCTCTCTATGATTCTGTTTCTAGATTATTTTCTCTCTCTAAAATTCTCTCTTTAAAGAATTTTTACTCTAGAAATCATTTTCTATATGTAGGTTTCTCTCTATAAGATTCTCTTTCTAGAAAGTTTTCTCTCTCTAAAATTCTCTAGAGAATTTTCACTCTAGAAAAGATTTTTTACGAGTTTTCACTCTATATCTCTCTCTATAAGATTTTATCTCTCTAGGATTTTCTTTCAAGAGTGTTCTCTCTCTAAAATTCTCTTTTCAGAGAATTTTCACTCTAGAATTTTCTCCAGATATTCGTTTTTTAAAGCATTTTCTTCTTTCTATAGTTATCTATTTTCTCTTTCTAGAACCCTTCTCTTTCTAGAGTTTCTCTCTCTAGAACCTTTTCTCTAGACTTTTTTTAAGTCATTCCTTTCTCTCTCTCTATAATTCTCTTTCTAGAATTTTTTCTCTCTAGGATTCTCTTTTTAGAGTATTATCTCTCTCTAAAATTCTCTCTTTAGAATTTTCATTCTAGAATTTTCCATAGATTTTATTTCTCTAAAGCATTTTCTTGTTTCTATAGTTCTCTATTATCTCTCTCTAGATCATTTTCCTTTTTTCTAGAGTTTTCTCTCTCTAGAGCCTTCTCTCTAGATCTTCTCTTTAAAGTATTGCTCACTCTAAAATTCTCTTTAGAACCTTCTTTTTCTCTATCTAGAGTCCCCCTCTTTAGAGTTTTCTTTCAAGGTTTTCTTACTCTAGAGCATTCCGCTCTCTTTCTGGAGTTTTCTCTCTCTAAATTTAAATATTAAATTATACTTTGATCAGCTACATTTCTTATGTTATGGAAAAAAATGAAAATGAGCCCTCTTGCAAAAAATCAATGATAATAAAATTCTTATGTTAACTGAGAATTGTAAAAAACACCTCATAGGTATAAATTGTAATTCTCATGAACCATGAGAATTGGGTGTCTTTTTTTTCCCACGTGAATTTTAATTCTCATGGGAATTGGTCAACCAAACACAAGAATTGAAATTCTTAGTTGCGAATTCCAATTCCCGTGATCCAAATGTACCCTGAGTCGTCTTAACGATTGAGGCCAATTTAGCGTACAAGAGAATAGCTTAATCAAAAGTCTTTGTGAATTGAAGTGAGTACATAAGTTATGGGAAATTGGGCTAGTGATACTTTTTCAAAACAATTTAGATTCAGTCGCTCAATTCTAGGTAATTGAGATTTAGTGGTACTTTTTTAAAATAATTGATAATCAGTGTCATTTTACTAGAGCCGGCAAAATGCCATCCGACCCGACGGGTCAACCCGATTATAAACGGGTCTCAGGTTGACCCGTTTATTAATTGGGTTGAGGTTTCCCCAACCCGCCAGTAATCAGGTCAACCCGATTATGACCCGCCAACCCGACGGGGGTAACCCGATTTAAAAAAAGATGACAAAAGTATCATGTGTTTGACCCGATTAACCCCAAAACCCGACCCGAACTCGGTACAACCCGATCCAATTAACCCCCAACCCTATTTTAATAATATTTTTTGCAAAAAAATAATAAATAAATGGGTTGCGCGGGTTGAACCCGTTTATTGGTGGGTTGGGGTTTTTCCAACCCGCCTTAATTTAGTACAACCTGATTAACCCCAACTCGATTATGACCTGACCTGTTGCCAGCTCTACATTTTACTGTTCATGAAGAAATTTTTCCAAACATACCCTCAAAAGACTTGCAAACTTCACTTGAAACAAAATGAATAAAAAGATTTCAAAGTCTTTTGAGGGTATTTTCAGGAAAAAATTTTCACGAATAGTAAAATGACACTGATTCTTAATTATTTAAAAAAGTACCACTAAATCTCAATTACTTAGAATTGGGTGACCGAATCTAAATTATTTTGAAAAATATCACAAAAAACCCACTTCCTCAGTAACCACGTGATGCTGAGAAGCATCCCACTTCACCTGAAGGCCATAATTCAATGCAAAATTGTAAACAATTTCATATGGTATTAATATAACAAACATATCTGAATCAATATAATTACATTTATCTACTACAAAAAAAACCAATAAACATAAATTGTCCAATTATTTTATTATTCCGTATTGACAACATTGGCCAGCCTAATCCGATATTTGTGTCATTTCAACTGGGAAAATCACGAGTTGTAGTTAAAGTTGTAAAAGTTGAGCTGCGTCGTGATGAGTTCTTTTTTTTTTTTTTTTGGTATTAAAAACACAGCATGACATTTTTCAAGTAGACACTCTGACTCTTCTCAGCCTAACATATAAAATTTAATAGTCCAACTTGGCCCACCCTAACCCACACTTAGTAAACTCAAACCTAACGAACTATTATTATTAAGTTCGGTTGTCTCACACAAGATGTGAATTTTTTTAATATTTCTTTATTTTTTATTATGAATATCAATGCTAGAATATTATATTTATTATAGTATAATACATAATATAATATAACAAATTCATATTTATATTATACATCATTATTTATATTTAATACTATAATGTATACAAGAAGTTAGTGCTTATAGCTGCGACAGTGTTGATGAGGGAGGTGGAGAAGGTGATCATGGTGGTTGTGATGATGAGAGTGGTGGAGGTGATGGTTGTGTGCGTGTGGATGTGGAGGAATGGTGACGGTTGTGGAAAATGAAGGCATAAGTTTGAAAACCGAGCACTTCAGATATGACGGCCTAGCAAACGTGTACACGTGTACTCATTAGGATAAGACGGCCCAGCACGCCGGCGAAAAGACCAGGACGAGAGAGCGGTGGAGCTACAGCAGCCATTGATATATATCAAAGGTTTCAAACATGCGTGAGTATAAGAACAAGAATCAGATGCGGTATCTATCAAGTGGGTCCTTGAAGAGGAGGCGTTCGTGATAGACTCTCCATGCGTAGTCCTCAAATGTGAAAGAAACGAACTTGTTCTCTTCTCCTCTCTCGCCGACGTTTACATCATTTCCATCTTCCTCGTTCTGGTTGTCTTTGTCAGTAGTCCCGGGAGCAATTTTCATGGAAAGGGGAGAGACGGTGCTGTCTGCAGGGAGAGTCAGCAACAGTGACATGGTCACGCAACGTGAGTTGTCATCGGAGGAGGACGACGGTGAATTTGGCACAGGTCTTCCTCTCACCTTCTTCAGTTTCCCATTGCTCCATACCTGCATATATATATATATATATACATTAATTAATCACGAGAGTCGAAAACACAAATATAGACATAAAGAATTAAAGAGTAGTGAATAAAAAATTACTCAACCTGAGCAATGTCTCCGACAGTAACCAGTACCGAGTCAATCTGTGGCGACACGGGCACCCAACCAGAATCAGCCAGCAAGGAGTAGCTTTGGCATCTGATCTGATACTGTAGAGCGACGACATAGGGATAAAACCGATCTGGGGAATCCTGCCTATTGCCGGCCACGGCCTCGGTAATCCACATCAATGAGCAAAACCCATTGGGTTCGTCTCGGAAAGGGTTTTCAAAGCCTACAGCGCAAGATAGCGATTCGACGACCTCCAAGGCCAATTTCTGCAGAGCACGAGTGAAGTCTCGCAATGAAGGGAGTGATGCTAAGTCGGCCGAGGATTCGTCGAAGCAGAAGGATTCGGTCGTTCCGTCTCCGTCTTGATCATCATCGTGTTCCAAGCAAAGAGGCCAATTTTCAGAGAAGCAACGTAGCTTTTGGTCAGGAGGAAGGTCAAAGAGGGAGAGGGATTGGAGCTCGGCTGAACGGGGGAGCTGAGAGGGGATGGAATGGTGGGTGAGTTGAAAGAAGCCGAGTTGTGAAGAAGATGATAGGAGGTGGTTGAGGAGATGGGGGTTCTGTTTGGAGAAGGAGATGACGGGAGGGGAAGGAGTGGGTGAGGAGAGACGACGGGAAGGAAGGGAAAGAGTGGGTGGGAGGCGGTGGAGAAGGCGAGAGAGGGTATCGGCGGCGTCGGAGGTGGAGAGTTGACTAGGTTGATGCATTGAAGGCGTTGGTGGCGGAGCTGCGGTGGGAGCATACGGTGCCGGCAAATTTTGCCTTTCGTGTGTCGACGACGACGACGCCATGATCGAGAGAGTGGAAAATTACTTGGTTATGCGTTTTTGTTGGTACTTGGTAGTAGACTTTGGTTATGCTTCGTTACGGGTATTTAAAACTTGAAAAAAATGAAGAAGAGATGGAACTTGGGACTTTGGAAGGGGCAATGGATGCTGATGCTATTGCTAGGACAGAGCCCAGAGGTAGTCGCGAAACACGGCCCTGACCATCCCATTAAAGCAGGGAGAGCAGGCCAATCCACCCCGGATGCCGCAGACGATTCGCTGGCATCATATATCGCCGTTCAGATTTACCGTGACGTGGGACCATGTCGAGTCACAATGCACGATGTGCAGGTGGAGCAGGCGTTGTAATGACATGGGGACTCCGGACGGACTCATTTGACGATTTCGGAAAGGTATTCGCCTTCCTCCAGCTTAAGAGTTTCTTAAAAAAAAGTTGTAACATTACATATATCGATCCTGCCATCAGATAACACATTACCATTGCTGATTGCTACGCCTTGCCCCTCACTGACTATCCTATGAATGCGTGCTCATTGAGATTTGTAAAGAAATGGCATAGACAGACCATTAGTTGTTCGCTGAACCACGAGATGAATAAAGAAATAATGCCAGTGGCTACAGTGAACGCACTTCTGTTCCCTCTTCCATATTTCCTCGTAAGTCGTAACTAAGGTGCAGACAACCCTTTTTTTTTTGGTGTAATAATAAGGTGCAGACAACCCTTTTTCCTTGAAACTAGACACACAAATAAATTAAGGTAAAGAGGCTAATGCAGTAGTAGCTTTCTGTCAGTTGGCCAGGCCGTGCCATATGCTGTCATGGGCTCCCATAGCTGACACCACCACTAAGCCCTCTGCACCATGGAACCTCTTGTTGAATAAATTTCTCCTCCTCAAATTATGGCGGTCGTCAAGGGGAGAAGTTCTCCTATCATGCGAGGCTCCTTTCACGTTTTCTTTTATTCCCATTTTAAATTGCTAATCTTTTTAAAATAAGGATATACTTCTCTTCCTCGAATATAAAATTAGCATTGTAGGCCTTAACTTCACCTTTCTTTTCCTTCCTAATTCTAAACCATTGGCTATAATACTCACTATCCACCCACCCCACCACCAACAAGAAGAAGTGTATATATCACTGATTTTTCTGTACAAAATACTGCACAACAACCCTTTGTGCCAACATAATTCGACAACCAAAAGGCCACCCTGCCTTGTCTACACTTATGATAAAGATCAGTTGTATGCTTGCCCACTACTCTCTATACATATTATTCATTTTTTAATTTTTAATTGTGGACCCCAATTGATCTATTATTAAATTCTGTCAATTAATAAAAACTTATAATATCCTCCATGAATATCACAACCACCTTCGGGATACTTTAATTGTCAAAATTAGTGAAAAAAAAATCTATATTTCCATCAACTAAAAATAAAAAACAAACAAATTATGTTAAAAAAAAAATTAATATATGATAGAATTACTTCTATAGCTTAAAGCTATTCTTGACATAACTATATTTGAGAAGGTTCGAAAAGATAATCATAAGCACCCATTACTTATATCTTCTGAAAAAAACAGTAAAATTTTTTATATACTTTTAATAGTTAGGAAGATAGAGTCTGTGCGAGAGCAATGACGCAAACCATAACTCTCCTCAGAATATATGCAAATGTAGTTCATGCCCACACTACACTCGGAGGGAAATTCACTTGGCAGTTCTGTTTTCTCACCAAATTCTAAACTTTTAAAGACTAGAGCAGCGGCAGAGAGTTACCAGTGTGCCAATTTTAAAGTACCTCGAATCACTAGATTTTAGCGCATGCATCTCTCTATGACCAGACGCCTCCTATGCCATCCACAATTCTCGAACTAGCCATTTTTCTGCCCACAAGATCTTTCAACTCAAATTCACTTGGGAACCGGTGCTCCTTCAGTTTAGAGAAAACCTGCGATGTACACAAGGAGGAAGAAAATTGGATCAACAAATGTTGGAACAAATAATCGCTTAGTGATCAGATTATATGTACATACATAACACCTACGTATTGATATGAAAGAAAAATGAAAAGACCACTGACCAATTCACCATCGCAATAAACTTCAAAAGCACCAGAGCTTTGAAGGAAAGATTGCAAAACGTTGCCAAGAACCCAGGTGGTTGCGATGGTTCCAAATCTATTTGCACGAAGCGAGAAGTACCAGGGGGGTGGTGCCATAAATCCCAACCGTGGAAAAATTTGATCACCAGCCATTACAATTGCGACAGCTCCTACTTGAACAATGGGTACCACTTTGCTTAGTAATCGTTTAGGCAAAGGTGGCGGATAGTTTGCAAGAACAACATCAATTCCAGGAATAGATGTCTCCAGCATCTTCTTCATTGTCACTGCAGTTCCTCTGCCAAAACCAAACATATTACACGTAAATAAAGATGAAAAATCATATTAAACAGACTTTCAGCAACAGGATCCAAACACATGAAATAAATGATGGTGGGGACTCAAAACATACGAAATGCACCAAGCTCAGAGTACACATCCATGGAACTCATTAAATTCGAAAATCACAAAATTATAAAAAAGCAAATGTATCACTATGGTTTGCAGTGAAAGTTGAGGCAATCAATAATTGATTTTTTATTATTTGTAATTGAGTCTTGCCTAGAAATGTTTTTTAAGTATCTTCATGCATTCTCATATTTTTCATGTAAATTCTTGTTCCTAAAGGATGGCAATCTGATTCAAGGATTTATCTAAAGATTACAATTAACAATAATTATGAAAAACACATTGTTTCTTTCTTTCCATAAGAATGAATAGTTGGAACATAAAAGTGAGATCCCATGTGTTAACATACATGGGGGCATTTTTCTAAAATATCATGATATATCCTTGTGGATTGCATATAAATCCCTGGGATTATAAAACTTGTTTCTCCTGATATATTGCAATATATTGGAAGGTTGGTGTCTGTGCGTGCGTGTGGGTGTACACACGTGTCTTAAGTAATATATCAGAAGATATATTGTACTGTATCAAGTTTCAACCAAGATTTTGGTTAAAAAGATTATATTTTCTAATAAATATCAGTCCATACCGAACATAAATCTACAACAATTTCGCATGAATCCTATATAAGACCGTCATAGATCATAAAGCTGGAATCATTTGAGATCCATTGTATGGGAGGATTGAAAAATTCAAAGCAACCTTGTTTTTTGTGAAGGATCCGTCAAGATTCAAGGTATTTTCAGCTTCTGTAATTGGGTGAAAACAAGGTACACATCTAATGTAAACTGGACTGCACGTTTTGGGCTCATAAATCTAGTTTAGAAGTATATTCAATGCATGCCGTTGCAAGAACAGATGCATTTCACTAATCTAACCAGAAAAATTACAGATAAAATTTGGGAACACCTATATTTCTTTAAACCTATAAAATCATTAGTAGATTATGAAATTAATCATGTGTCACATTAGCCAACATTATTATTAGATCTAGTTTAAAAATATATGGAAAGCATGTGGTTACAGGAACAAATGCATTTGCATGCACTACATTCATAAAAAACCAGGCAAATTACAGATAAAATTTGGGAACACTGAGTTTTCCTTATTTTCAACTATTAGATAGCGCAATTAATTATGTGTAACTTCAAACCCTTTTATAGCTTACAAAAATTTTTTTTGATTTTTGATTAACTAAAGGAACCATATTGAATGGTGAGAAATGTCGGACCATGAAAATCAAGTGTCACATGGAATTTACACATGGAGTACGATTTGATGAATCTCAATGGTTCAAATTAATTTCAATTTTAGACCCATTTCACAAAGTTCAAACCCACACAAATTTGCCAGATGTAAAAAAAACATCTCCCAAATCTACCAAATTTCTTGTATGCAAATCAAGAAATGCTAGAATAGATGGTTTGTATACAATCAATCCAATAATGATTGTCTAGCTTGACCTACACAGAAAATTTCGAGGGATGACAACAGTTTGGCTTTGAACAGACAAAACCAAATTGATGTGTACAATAAAACCCAAAACCAGTACAGTTCGCGATTTGAAAGCTGAAATTGGTGATCTACACACAATTAACCTCTGTGTGTGTGTGTGTTTTCAGTTTGGTTTGACCTAAAAACCGTAGCTGAACCGATACCAAATCAGTTTTTTGATATAAAAGATGAATCCAAATCAATGGTTATTAATAAAAACCCAAAACCAACGCTAATAGGTTTGGTTCAGTTCCATTTTAACTGAAACATTGCCAGCCCAAAAAATTGCAAACAATACGTGTGAAAAATATACCACCACATGCACGACTACACTCATATGTGTTAAATTATTGTCCGTGTGATCTTTCCCAGGGGTCCTCAATCTATTGGACGGTCTAAAATGGTGACATCATCCATATAGTGGCTAGAATTGGTCAGGCAAATAAAATTACCTATCACCTTGAATATTTTATGTCCCAAAAAGAAGAAGATCATAATAAGGATCACAATTTAACATTCTTTTTGTTTCCTTTACCATATGTTTTTGAGTTGTATTAACTATCTTAATAGTTTTGCGTCATGAAAAAATACTAATATCTGCTCTTTTAGATATTGAAAAATTACATTTGCACAACGACACGTCTATTTTCCTTTAAGCATTCCTTATATCCTCTATATAATTATTATGGATATTGAAAATTTACATTTTCACAACACATCATTCGCTCCTCACCTTCCCGTGAACAAAAGGGGCAAAAAAAAAAAAAGGAAAGAAAAAAGTCAAAAGAAGAAAGGAAAGGGAGGGAGGAAAAACATCTTCTTTTTCCTAAGGCTTCCATACTTCTAAGAATCCTTTGGGGACATCTATATTTCCCTATAGCGGCAGAACAATTTCCAAAATTGTAAATATTTATCAAGAGATCACATGGATGATTACGTGATCTTCCTACTAAGTCATTCAATTGCCAGTATCTCCCATGGAAAATTATCTCTTGGAGTGTAGTACATATGGTAAACCAATTCACAACTTTTTTAGAAGAAAAAAAAAACTGTTTAGATTTTGGAGAACTTGACTCATTACACTATCTTCTCACTAATACATAGATGATTAAAGCAAAAAATGTCCACCCCAAGATCCAAAGAACAACAACACTAAAAGAAGATGACAAGGTTATGCCAACATTCACTCAGCCATGCTAAAAGGCATAGGAATATTGTCTTATTAGAACACAGCCACCAAAATAACAGAGACACAAATTTGATATCTGCCATTCTTTTAAAGATCCATCAGCAGGAAAACCGTACAACTTAGGAATTTGGTAATATTTAACAGATCTATAGCTATTTAAATACTGCTAGATTTCAATTTGGTCTACAAAAGATCAAATTAAATGCCATGGATTTAAGTCCATCCCAAAATGTTTACAGGTATACCGGAAAGTTGGTCTTCCTGTACCACATTAAAAGTCCAATTGTGCTAGTACAATGGAATTCCGCAATTCAATACTTATCTTGTCCTAATGCCCCATCAAGAAATATAGCCCTACTGAGAGCATAAAATGAGCAACTAGTGTTTCCCCAGCTAAGGGGAGACCAAATATGATGGTCAAGTATTGATCTCATAATTAAATATTTCTTTATTCATTATTGCATCTAATCTTCATCTGGAAATCTACATGAAACTCATAAGCAGCAAGTTCAATAGTTTCTAATAAATTTTAATGCATAAATATTATAAAGAAACAGTACTGTGGAAAAAAAATGCAGCTCTGAGGAAATGCGGTTGGATCTGCCATGTTACACAAGAAGAACAACCCATGAGATCAGAAATGCAGCTATTGATTAAACGATCAATATAAATCCATAGTTACAGTGTGAATTTCGAAACAGTTACATTAATTAAAATATATCGGTTTATAAATGAAAACACAAAGAATATCTATGGTATAGCAACCACATTGTAAGTTTCTAGATGTAATTATTGCAAAAACATATAGGAGCCAAATAAGTGACAGACAATTTTTTTAGTTGCCTCCACTCAAAAGACAAATAAACAAATACTCCTTTGTCCCTAAAATTACTGAGGTCTTAAGCAATTATGCAAAATAAAAATTTGAAGAGTGGCAGAAAGGATTATAGTTCAGTTATTGAACTTTAAACCGATTGATACAAGTATAACGAGCGATGCCCGCTACAGAATCGAAACAGTAGCACCAGAAACCTCAATTTCAGTTAAATCTCCAACTATACAAGAAAAAAAATAAATCTAACAATAACTATAAATAAAAGAGAGAAAGCTAGAATCATACGGACTCCTAGCCAATCAAATAAACAAACGACATGAATAACGAAAGAAAGGAAACAGAAATAAGAGAGGAAAGGAGGGGCATACTTGTAAGAACAAGACGAACAGAAATCAATTCTGATGGTGTGACCGTAGCTAATTGCTCCAGGACCGCCCGCTTTCTGCAATTGAGCAATTAAACGGTGAGAAAATCAGTGCAAAGAAGGAATTAAGGAGCAGAAAACATGAGCGATTAATTGTAAGCGGAAATTTATGGTTCTCAACCTCTGTCGGAAAATCTAGGGTTTGTTGAACGATAGACTGATGCTGATGCTGAGGCTGGTGTTGGTGGGAGGGCTTGGGAGGTGGTGGCGTGAACAGGTTCACAATATCTGAACAGAAAAGAAACAACGGTAGCCCTAACAGAAAAAGCTGCATTCGATCCATCCTCGGAGACGGGAGAGACTTTTTATTTTTTGGTAGATTCGGAGACGGGAGAGACGGGAAGGACTACACAGCAGTAGAATGGAGGGAACAAAGGAACAATTGGGTACCAAAGTCTTTTCCCGCTTACGTTGCGCCGTGCACGTGCGATGCCCATTACTTTATAGATCATGACCGTCCATTCAAAAACTTTGAGATGCTGATGATGTCATTTGCTGTTTTTTCTGGGATTTTGATCATCTGAGGAGCAATGGGATCCTTTAGGCTGTGTTTGGTTCCTTGGATTTGAGGAGAAAAGAAAAGAAATCCTAAAAGGAAAAGAAATGAAGGGAAAAGAAATGAAAATGAGATAATTTCTATTGTTTGGTTTGCTAGAGAAAAGAAAGAAGAAATTTTTTAAGAAATCACTTTCTTTCGTTTGGTTGTTTACAAAGAAAATCATAAAGAAAATCAAATAGTTATTTTGACTTTTTGATTTATAACTTTTTATAGGATTAACCATAGCCTTCCAATTACACTGAAAAAAGTACTCTTTTAACGGTAGGCAAGGACCGCCACTAAAAGTTAGATGCCCACCGCTAAAGGTGTCCACCACCAATTGGCCCGTCATCGAATTATGCCGCTAAAAAAACCCATTTTTTAAAATAAATAAATATATATAACGCACCACGTCCTAGACTAACAAGTAAGAGAGGATTTGTTGGCGTTTCATAAGTTTTGGCAGCCGCTAAAAATGCAGTTTTTAAGATCATTTTTTTTAATGGCATTTTTAAAAAACTCCCACAAGAGGCACCATTCTTCACCTTCTTTTATATATCTATCAAGACCTTTAATTAATTTATAAAATAATTCAAAGAATATACACAAACATTCATATAATTTTGTACCTGTCAACAATTGTAATATAACAACAATTTATGATACTTTGACAAAAATATGAAGTACAAATGAAATGTAATATTTTGACATCCAAAATTATTTACATGTTTCAAAGAATATACACAAACATTCGTATAGTCAAGGACTGAAACCTCTGAATGGTTCACCCTCAATCTAATAATATAGGGGGTTGAATCACTCATCCAAATGGAACGGAATGCAGAGAAAAAACTATCTGCAACCTGCTGCCTGCTGGAACATAAAGGCACACACCTAGAAGTGCTCGGTTTAAACTATCTGCGACCTGCTGCCGGTATTCCAGGGTTAGAAGATGAAACATGGGCGATTTTTCTGGTTCCTCATATGCCAGCAAAGCCATGAAGTCCTGTGACAAAGCCAAACTTACTTTCACATCTGATTATGGTTAGAATGAAAATATACATGCAGCGATTGAATACAAAAGTGGATTTCCTTTATTTCTTCTAACAAGGAATCTAGAAATCTTAAGCTATAGAAAGTTCTTCAAGAAACATGACACATACTTCGAGCTTCTCAACATATTTGTCAGTCTTCCCAAAAGGGGTCAGCTTGATATTAGCAAATTCTAGAGCTTCTGTGGTGCCCAAAAAAATAATAATAAAATAAAAAATTAAAGCAAGTGATATGATTCCGCAGAAAGGAACTCTCACAATTTTTCTCTCACCATTTCCTAGAGCAGACAAGTTCTACAAAATGAAGGCTCAAGAGATCAAAATGAAAGTCCTTGTTTTCCTCTAGGAAGCCAGGGGACAGCTGTTTTGTCAATTCTATAGCCTTAAGTGCATTTCCCTCCAGTGCAAAATCATAGATTGCTGAACAAAGGCAGTAAAAGTAACAGTTAGTTCCGCAACCAATAATGCATTCCTAATTTATCTGGAAAACTCAAAACTCTACCTCAAAAGTTCATAAAACAAAAAAAAGTTACTAAATAAATAAAACAACTCATTAGATAAATTTTACAGAGTGCTTGGCCAAGGTCAACTTATACATAGACAAGCAGGAAGATCCGTTTTTTTCATGTTCATGTGCCTAGCGTTTGCAACCATGTTGGAATTCGGCAAGTGAAAGTCCATGGAACAAATAAAAGGAATAATCTGATTATGTATTTTTCCCATTTATAGATTTAAACGCATACCTAAGCATCTTCTAGTTTATGTATTTAATTAGAGTAACAAGTCCCTATAATAAATGTACACAACATTGTCATGTGAGGATTTTCAACAACATATGTTCAACACTTTGCCTGTATAAAATTCATAAGCTGCTGTTTTTGTCCAAGCTACATACAAACGACGACCATATCAGAATCAAATTATGTTGTTTGATTATAGTACAGCCCTATTTCAAGCTTTATCCCACTTAGATAACCAAAATAAATTAGGAGATCATCCACCTACATTTCGTCTTATCCATGTCCATGGGATAATCCGTAGGTTGCTTCATTCCTGTAGAAGCAATGAAAGATTCTGCAGTGTCTTTGAAGCAGTTATGCAAAAGATAATCTGCAAAAAGTCTTGATTCAACTAATAAAACAGCTCATCCATTAATCCAATAACGCTACTTAGTTATCCATATAGAGTTTGCTTTCTCGACATTACACAATTTGGCAGAACAATTCCCTTATTTTATTAATCATCGTTCACATCCTAGAATTATTTCTGATTCTTCCTGCTCATGTTCTATTCGTCCACAGGGCCATTGAGGTTCTCCCAATTTTACTGCCTGAACATTTTATCCAATCGATCTTCTTCTGCAGGCCCGGAAAATTTTTTTAATTGAAAAGGATGACCCATATCAAGATTTTTAACTTTCTCTTTCTCATCTGCAGCATTGAACTATCAAAGAAATCAATTAAAATTTGCTTCGCTGGGAAAAATAAGTTACTCATCTTTCCCCCACAATAACCCCTAATCTAAATGTGTCCTAACCCTTAAAACCCCAAATGGATCCTCAAAAGTCGCTCGAGAAAAGAAAACCATCAAACAAAGGTTCAGGTTAATTATTTATCAAAATTTGCTTGAGATTTATACCCAAGACAACTGAAGAAAAACTACAGAATCAAGCGACAATCAACAAAGGATCGGACGACCTTGCATGACCTAAGATTACCATAAAATCGTTTTGAGCTAGAATATTGAACAAATAAACTGCACTGAAGAGGGGAAAAACAGGTGGGAGGGAACAAAAGGTGAGAAACAAGAGAGAGAAAAATGAGGAATTTAAGAGGAATCAATCAAAGGATAAACTTACAACATTTTCGCAGCGCCGAGGATCTAAATCCATCACCGACATTAATAAATCTGAAACAAAATGTCTGCAACTAGAGAAATCACTCTGATGGTGGAGAAGGAAAGAAAGAGAGAGATCGAGGTCAAGGGCTCTGATCGTGGAGAAGGAAAGTGAGAAGTAGAGGTTGAGGTCGAGGAGCTCTGATCGTGGAGAAGGAAAGACAGAGAGAGGTCGGGGTCGAGGAGATTGAGCAGTATATTTTCTTCGGCGTTTTCGAAAGAACCCGCAACTTTCGTTTCTCCCGAAATTCCTATGTTTTTGGGAAGAAAATTTTTAAAGGGTGGAAAGAAAATTTCTTAGCAAATTTTCTCTACGTTTCTTTCCAAATAAGGTTTCTTTGCTTTTACCAAACAAGGGAAAAGACTTTTTCATCCTTTTCTTTTCTTTTCTCTCCAAATCCAACGAACCAAACACAGCCTTAAGGTCGAACTCGGAATTTGTTCTAACCCGCATCCGGTTATCTGGAGCCGTTTCAACTAATTTATACGATAAAAGCCACATCATCAGGAAAGCAAAATGGAACGGCGTTAAATCGTTTATCTAAAGATATTTATTTTTTATTAGGGCCTGATAGTCCAAGGCTGCATCTCGACTGTCTGGCCCTCTCCTCTCCTCATGCAAAAACTCGTCTTCTGCCTCTACAAACCATCATCTCCTTACCTCTGTCAATTCTATCATGAATGCAACGTATATGGCACCATTAATTTCATCTTTGGCAACGGTGCTACCATCCTCCAGAATGGTAAGATATTCACAAGGTAGCCACTACCATTACAAAGGTGACAATCATTGCACAAGGCCAGAAAACCCTGGACCAGAGCACCGGATTCTCCATACATGCAAGACAGCTATGTGTATGCATCACATCCAACATACTTGGGGAGGCCATGGAAGCAGTACTCCAAGACTGTCTACATGAACATGTACATGAGTGGTCAGGTGCAACCTCGGGGGTGGCTTGAATGGTATGGGAATTTTGCATTAAACACACAGTTTATGGCGAATATAGGAGTTATGGACCATGTGCTTCAGTTATGGGGAGAGTCAAATGGCCTAGTTATCATGTGATTCGAGACGCTGCCGTTGCAAAGTTCTTCACGATGAGGCAGTTCATCCACGGTTTGTCATGGTTGCCAGCTATTGGTGTCAAGTTCACGAGTGGTTTGTCCGCTTGACAAAGTAGCCCCATTTACCTGTATTTATTGTTAGTATAACATGATTTTCGCTATAGATGTAAGAAGAATGTCTAAACGTTATTGCATGTTCTTGTACTTCTGTGGTCATCAAATCAAAGGGAATTCCACATGTTTTAACCATATTTATTGGCGTTTGTTTGGTCCTCAGATCATCTTTGAGATTCTTTTTTTAATTGCCTGTGGTATAGAATAACATAAAATAACAGCCTAGGTTCTCCATGTTCGTGTTGAGGACTAGAAGTCCAAAGAAAACCAAACACAAACCAACCTTAGGATCCATGCGTGCTACTGGAAAACTTAAACAAAATGAATCTAGAGAAAGCTTAGTTGATACCAATCCCACTTAACCTGCACAACTACATTCAAGCTTCTTATGTCGCTTCAGGGGTCTTCTTTTGGGTCACTTCAAGGGCCTTCTTCTCCTTTACTTGCATCGATTGAGGGACCTTTTTCTCCTTCAAATCACTCGCCTTCCATGCGAGCCTTAGCGCTGCATAATCTAACTAGTCTACACCTAGAGGGTGCTGTGTAGTCATATAAATCCACGACAGTGCAGACAATGCTACAACACCGAACCCACTAGAGAACAAAAGGCCAGTCCTTGATTGTTGATGCAAGATAAGGCGCAGCAACAAATCCATCTTTGGCAACAAGGGTCCAGACACCTCTAATTGTGGTGGATTCTCACTCCTGCAACCAATATAACGGTACTTGTGCTGGTTACAGTTTGTTGCACTCTAGAGAGAAGAAGCACGTTTGCTGCTTGAGAGAGAGAGGGAAAGGTTTTGCAGAGGGAAGAGAGGATGTTTGTCGGGGAAGAAGAAGAGTTTTTGCATGAAGAGAGGAGAGGGCCCGATAGTCAAGACATAGCCTTTGACTGTCGGGCCCTAATAAAAAATAAATATCTTTAGATAAACGATATAACGCCGTTTCCGTTTTGCTTTCCTGATGAAGTGGCATTTATAGTACAAATTAGCTGAGGTGGCTTCAAATAACTGGTTTTGGGTTAGAGTAAATTCTGAGTTCAACCTTAGAGGATCCCATTCCTTCAGGGAGTGTTGCTTGCCTACTTGGCAAGCAACAATTGGCTATGATTGAACCAATTTACGGGCTCAACCGTCGATGATTTGAATCTTTTTTGTTGTATTTGTCCATGAAGTTTGATGGAGATGTTGCCACATTTTGCAGCATTCAACGGTTGAAGATTTTTCAATAACGAAAACCTTTAAAATACTAACCACTGAATGCTCCGGCAGCATCCCCTTAAACTACATAGACAAATTATAGAAAAAAAATGGCAAAGGATATGAAATTGCTTTTGATAGGGCACTTTTTATATGTGGCTATTGAGTTGGTAAAAACTGACTTGTACATATCCTTAGGTTTGCAATTTGAGCACCTTTGTTTTTTCAAGATAAAATCTTGTACTCCATAGTCTCTGTGAGCCTGTTTTATTCAACAGCTGTTTACCACGTCAACAAGCAATTATTTTTTTAATTAAAAAAAGAGAGAAAGGATAAAATAGCTATTTGTTGATTTGGCAAGTATATATTAGACAATATATTATCTTAATCCTTTTCTACCTATTTTCCTACCACGCGGAGTTGGGTGATTATACACGTCATTGTGAGTAATATTATAATCAGTAGGATTGTAATAGGAAAATGTAGAAGGCGGTTTCAATTTGTTTTTCAAGCACTTTATCTCTCATTGGTTCTTTGGGATGGTGTAGAGCACATAGGCTTTGATTGTATGTTCACACGTGTTTGATTGGGCGATTGAATTTAAAAAAATAAAAGATTAAATAAATTATTTAAGAAATATTTTTTAAGAGTTACATAAATATAAAGTAATTTGAAAATATGATTTTTAATGGAATAAAATATGGAGAGACAATATTCGTATCACCATCTCACTTTGATGGGAATTGACTGTTGTCGATAGCGATGATGATAAAAGAAAACGACCCAATCACAAGCCTATTATATGTACCGGTATATGGATTTCCGTAAGGATCAGGGGTGACATGTGGAATACTACACATATGCAAATAAGCCCTTACTTAAATAATTACATTATTCATGAGAGACTACTTATTATGATTATGTGCTAGCCTTTAACATTTTGTGAAAGCTATTCATAAGAACATGAAATCGGATGTGTTTTTTTAGATATTTTACACATCTAGAAGCAAGAAGATCAATGCCTTAGGTACACGTGAAATCTGCCACATCCATAATTTTTATCAATTTAAAGTGACATAAACGAAGGAGGGTTTTTTGCATCCATACCCCTATATTATTGTATATTTGCATTTATATCCTCATGTTTTTAATATTTATATTTATACCCATCTATTTATCAAAATCGTTACAGTCATACCCCTGACGTTAAAATCCGTTAAGTTTGTTGTTTATTTTTTTTAAATGACTAAAATAACCTTTTGCAAAATAAATTATTTTTACATTTATCCCTCTATATTATCTTATATTTGCATTTATACCCTTATATTATTATATTTATTGCATCTGTAACCAAAGTCATCAATATTATGGCTTTTTGCATCCATACCCCTGTATTATGATATATTTGCATTTTTGTCCTTATGTTTTAAGTATTTATACCCATACTCCCATACTCCTCTACAGCCATACCTACCTTTCGCCCCTACTAGGAATTGCCTCTTTGTGTGTACGTCTATTATGGCCTAACTTTCCACACCTTTTAGATGGTCTGCGTTGACTTGATTCAGCTTCATCCACATCACGTCATCTGTTTTTTTTTTATCGTTCTGGTGGTCGGCATGTGTTAGGTGGATAGACATTACAACCATGAATGTCTTGAGGCCACAACTTATGATCAGGGATACTATGAATTGCATGTGCATAAGTTACTTGATATGTTTGAATGTGATAAGCTTTATCACAATATTCTTCAGGATTGTGTTTCTTTTGCTTGATAGCCTTAATAGCATGTTTAGATGGTATGTTGAGGAGTATGGGTATAAATACAGAGGTATGGATGCAATTGTAATGGTTATGATATGTAGAGGAGTATGGGTATAAATACTTAAAACATAAGGACAAAAATGCAAATATATCATAATACAGGGGGATGGATGCAAAAAGCCATAATATTGATGACTTTGGTACGGATGCAATAAATATAATAATATAAGGGTATAAATGCAAATATAAGATAATATAGGGGGATAAATGTAAAAATCATTTATTTTGCAAAAGGTTATTTTAGTCATTTAAAAAAAAAATAAACGACAAACTTAATGGATTTTAACGTTGGGGGTATGACTGTAACGATTTTGATAAATAGAGGGGTATAAATATAAATATTAAAAACATGATGATATAAATGCAAATATACAATAATATAGAGGTATGGATGCAAAAAACCCAATAATAAAGCCTAATTTAAGATCAATATATTTTAATCTTGTAAACAAAGATTTGTACTTTAATCGAGAAAGTAATTTTAATTTGAACGTACAAGCTTGGTTCATCTATTTTCTAGATGAACCATCTGCTTGACCCAAGAAGATACAAACTAATTCATCTAATTAGGTGAACCAGGCTTAGAGGAGTGCAAGCAAATTAATTCACTTTACAAATTTTAGAAACAACACTAAACCATACGCTTTTAAACCCAACCCAAGAAGATACAAAGTTTTGGTAATTAGAGGAGTGCAATTTGGTCGGTAAAAAGGAAGAACCGCCTGCTTGACCCAAAACTTTGTATCTTCTTGGGTTGGGTTTAAAAGCGTATGGTTTAGTGTTGTTTCTAAAATTTGTAAAGTGAATTAATTTTTATTTGATTTTGGGTTAAGGTTTTGATTAAATTGTACCAAAATATACTTCATTAAATTGAACCTAACAGAACCAAACTAAACCTGTATATACATGAGTTGGATTTGGTTTTCAAGTTAGAGTGATTGGTTCTTAAATCAATTTGGTTCAATCATCGGTTAACAGTCACAAACTTTGGGTTGGTTTTGAGTTGATGTCAACGTGGACCAAACCAAATCAAATCAAATTGATCATATGTAACAACTTAAAACGTTTTTTTCAAACCATAAATTTGTTTGGTATAACGTACTGTTATATGGGTAATTTTTTACCCATAAGTAGGGGCGGCAGTGGGTCGGGTTGGTATAGGTGGTTAACGGGTTAGTGCTCAACCTGAACCCGCCCATTTAATAAATGGGTTGGGATATGCCAACCCTAACCCAACCCGCCCTAACCCGTTTAAACCCGCCAACCCGTTCTATAAACATATCTATATTCTTTTTTTCTCCAGTTCTAATTTTGGTGGGGTTGAGCTTTTGTGCGTTGGGGTTGTTTGAACAAGGGCGAAGATCCCTTTATATGCTTTCAAGAATGTGAACCAGTTTTTTTTCTTTTGGTAATGAAGAATGTGAACCAGTTGGTTACTGAAAATGAGAAGAAAGAACCTTCAATTGCATTTCTAGACTCACTCCTTGGAGAGGTAACTCTGCTCGCTCATCAAGTTCTCACTTGTTTTTCTTCTTCAGGATATACCTTATGGACTTATAAAAAACTCAATTGTTACGAATTGATCATAGTGGGAGGACCATATGCAGAGAGGACTTTTTCGCTACGATGTCACTGCCTGTGAGACCAAGGTTCAACCTGGGATCTTCCCTTTTGTTTGTAATTTTCTAGTGATTTTAATGGTTCAATTGCTGGGTAAAGTGGAAAATTAATCTGTGGTCTCAAATGGGTTGAGCTTCAATTCCTCTGACAAGTTATTTGCACAGGTTATACCAGGCAAGCAGGGCTTCATCGCAAAGCTAAACGAGGGTCGACACCTTAAGAAACACCCAACAGAGTTCCGTGTTGGTAAGGTCCTCCTGTCCTTTGATGGGAGCAAATTCAACTTCACTAAAGTTGGGCAGGAGGAGGTGCTCTTCTAGTTTGAAGCAAGCGAGAACGACCATGTCCAGTTCTTCCCAAATGCTCCAATTGACATGGACAACTCGCCAAGTGTTGTTGCTATCAATGCATGTAGAAGCACCGAAGGAAGCGAGAGGTAGCAATAGAGGGAAAGGGAGAAGGAAGAATAGGGAGCGGAAGGGAGAGAGAGAGAGAGAGAGAGAGAGAGAGAAAGGGAACTGGTGGGAGGAGTACCTGGTTGTAGGCTTGTAGCAGGAGGAAGGCGACGACTGCCGGGCTTGACGATGCAGATGTAGGGCTTGAGCGGCAGCCACTGTAGAGAACACAAGAAAGAGGAGAGCAGCTAAGAAAGAATCAAACAGCCGAACAAATTTAGGGTTTCCTTTTTTTTTTTTTATGTTTTTTAAACATTGCTTTTGCTTATGGTTATGACCCGTCGGGTTGAAAGGGTAAACCCGAACCCGACCCGTTTAACTACGGGTTGAGAATTTCAAACCTGAACCCAACCCACGGGTTTAAATATCCAACCCTAACCTGCAGTAGAGCGGGTGGGTTCGGGCGGGTCACGGGTCGTAATTGCCAGCTCTACCCATAAGCATAAGAGAAAGGCTAGTCCATAATCTTATACTTTTTATCATTCTTATAATTTTATCTTGGTAAAGCACTTAATGATATATGTATTTGTTGCAATCTTTTTAGAATATATATGCAACTTGTTAAATTAATGTGTGAACAGATCAGTTGCACTATAGTTGTAATCAGGAGGCTATAGGGCTTTTTCTACATTAAATGCAAAGAATGATCACAAGGAAATGTAAATCAACGGTTGGGAACATTATTTTTGTAGGAAATACGTTGACCATGCCAATCAGACAGTAGAGAGAAATTCATTAAAGAAAAACAATAATATTTGTCCCTAGGGGTAGGGCCCACACACGGTAGAGGATAAAATTACAGGTAGAATCCAATTTTTAGAATGTCAAAAATAGCCAAGGAGCTCTCAGGCGTTCCCATATACTTATATTGAGGGTTGCCAGCCCACAACACTATCCTCGAGTCCCTCTCGAGAAAATCAAGGCAATTCATATCTCGTATCATCGCAAGTAGTCCAACATGGCACTTCGCGCCTAGCATAAGCAGCACAAGTATTCCTGGCAAGGCGTCGCCCTTTTACCTTGCCTTCATGCTACACCGCGCTTGTGGCGCACATCTGAACCCAAGATGTGCTACCATGCAAGCCAACATTAAGCCCTTGTGGCTTGGCGATAGCTCACTCGCCTACCATGCCCACCCAAGTATGCATAGCACACACAAAGGCCTCACAGCATAGTAGCCCCATTATTCAGTTTTCTCTACTAGCATGCCCACACATAGCTCCTCACTTGAGCCATCAAGACTTTAGCATTAAGTATCTTATTGTAGTCTTTCCAATTTTCCCACCATAGGCAACGCTATGCCAACACAAGTTCCATGCACTAGAGAACCCTTCTCCAGTAGCATTTACACCCATTCTCACACTAGAGTTGCACAATCTCAAACTGCATCAAAGATCCTTCCAATATTGTAGGTAGCAACATCTCGATCTTGGGTTCGGTTATCTCAACCTTGCCCTGCTGATAGAAGCCAACCATATAGTGGCTAGTAGCCCTCCCGCTACTCGGAACCACTCCAAATATCCATACTTGCAATGCCAATCCTTGGCAAAGACAAGCAATCTCTGATACCAAGCAATAGTCGCTGCATATAACAACCAAGCTAGTGTGTATCATTACAAAGCTCAACCCAGTCACCACCCTGTAACTGAGTACACCACTGTGTTAGCAATGCCTTGTTACTTCCTTGCAACGTAGTATGCCATGAGCAACACCTCTCTCTGATACCGATAGCATTATTGCTTCTCATTGAACACCTCTGTGCTCCGATACTAACTGTCACGGTTAACTTGTTTCACGCGCAGCAAAACGACCGTGCGGCACTATGGCCCTCCTGTGCCATAGCCAGCCTTCTCATTCAGGTGCTTCTGACCCATTTCCGAATGCCCACGTGATGCATCGACGGGATACAACTCGCTCTAGAGTCCCGCACACTAAGCTTACCTTGGTTGGCTCACAAGCTGCTTCCCAACTGTAGACACCCCAAATTGCACTAAAAATGAGAAAATAATTGAAAATATTAATTGGGATTTGAAACAGGTCAAAAAAGTGTAAAATCTGGCAAAACTGGTCATGACCGTATTTTGTTTACGGACTGGTCATACCTGCAGTTGATATACGGTCACGGCGTGCCCGTATTAATAATACGGGCAGGGCGCGACCGTAATATATATACGGGCACGGGGTCTTTGTGCGAATTTTACCTTTTTTATTTTTGAGCCTTATCTGCACCCAAATATCTCTCTTGGATAAGCGAATTCTCTTATTTATCTGTTCGAATTATCTCATTTATCCTTGATTGGCTATGGATGGGCATTATCTCCAATTTTTACTCTATCTTGAGGATCAGGATATATCCTTCTGGACCAACCATGCCCCTGGGTGTGTCTATAAATAGAGGCTCTCTCCTCTAGCTTAGGGCCACGAAATTTTGAAGAATCAAAAGCTCCAAGAGAAGGAAAGGAATCCCTGCTGCTCTGCCTGCTCAATCCAGGTAAGTCCCCTATCCCTTTTTATTTTCTGTCTTCAATTCTAGATGTAATAAGATCATCTCTATTGCTGTAGAATAAGGCCATATCTGTTTTTGTATTCCTAAACTTGTCTCTAAGTACCTCAAGGGTCTCTCTAGCCGTAAAACGTGAAGAGAGAACTAGGGGAAAGGGGAACAGGTGGATCCCTAGAATAGAACCCCATATCTGTTTTTTTCCTTTTTCTAGAATAAAGCCTGTGATTGTGTTTGTATACCCAAACCTATCTCCAAGTACCTCAAGAGTCTCTCTAGCCGTAAAACGTGAAGAGAGAACTAGGGGAAAAGAGAACAGGTGGATCCGTAGGGTAAACCCCCATATGCTCTAATTTGTGAGATGTGGCTATTTTGAATATCTTGATCATGTTTAATGCTTTTTATGATATATCTGAATGAATAACATGAATCTATGATGTTTATAGCATAAGATCCCCACTTTTTGATAAAATTTGGATTTTTCACATATTTGCACCTACAGCACTGTTTTCGTGATTTTTGTGATTTTAGGTTAGGATCTTGGATTTATCATGATCAATATGATAGATCTGGATCCAGAAGCCTGAAAATAAATTCTAGGGTTTCATGAGATGATTTTTAAATTGTTTTTCATTATTGAGAGAAGACCCTACGGTCTAAATTCTTCCCTTTTGGTGTTTTTCATTAATGTGGGTATTTTTGGTTTTTATTTCTTGATTTAATGTGAAATTTGGGCTTTATCTATGTCCTGGAACATTCAAGTTCAATTTTGAAATATTTTATAAAAATCATATTTTTCTAGATTTCTAGAATTTGACTTGAAGCCAGATTTTTGGATTTTTCACTTTAAATTGATTTTATTTGATTTTATCTCAATTTTTGTTTTAATCATGAAACCCTAGGAATGATATGATCATGTTTGATAGTTCTGGATCAATCAGACTATTCGTATGAAAAAACCATATATTTTGTCTTTTTTGTGATTTTTGTGTGATTTTTATAGCAAGCTTTTTCCTTTATTTTAAACATGAACAATACCTGGCAACCACCTTGTGTGGATGAATAGGGGTGCCTAACACCTTCCCCTGTTCATAACCCATCTCTGGTTGTTTTTTTTAGGAGGGATATTTTGCCCTAAAATTTGCCTTTTATGCTTATTTAATATTTTGGTGTCCATTCACACCTAGATTGAATGGTGGCGACTCTTTGTTTAATTTAATCCTGTGTGATGATTGAGGAAATCATTAAATTGATTTTTTCCCATGTCTCACACCAACATCCCTCCTGATGCTCGTCAGGCTTATGAGGGTTTCCTTGTCATTGCGGCCCTTAAGCACAACATCGTGTCATGAGATGCCCAACCAAGTCGATTATCTAACCTTTATCTATTTTTTTTATATGTGCAATACTTCACGTGCAGCCGACTAGTACTTGTTAAAGTGTTTAAGTCCGGCATGACGTCCCAAATGCTTTCAAGAAAAATATTCAAGATTTCTATTAATAGGCTTATTCATTTTGGCCAAGATTTCTGAAGTTTTTAGAGAGACGAATTGTGTTGCTGATCAGCTTGCCAATTTCGCTGTAGATTGTTACCTGTGTTTTTGGCTAAAGTTTGTTCCTAAACCCATTATCGGGGCCTTTTTAGATGATTTTGTTGGTAGATCTTATTCACGAACTGTACTCCAGTAATTCTCAATAAAATATTTTTCTTTTTTTTTTTTTTTTGATAACCAAAAGGGAATTTCATTACTAACAAAGGCGTACATAAGGAGCCTCCCGCATCTCATCAAAGATGAAATTAATGAGAATGGGAGGGGGGGAAGTAATCCATAAACAAGAAAATCTATCAAGAGCAAAGTTGGCTAAACAATCAGCCGGTTGGTTTCCTTCTCTAAAGACATGTAAGAACTTAACATCCTGAAACTGGGCACACAAGGACTGAACTAAAGCAATTAAATTTCTGATCTTCCACGGACTAGAAACAGGAGCAGCAGTTAGGAGGTTCACGATTACCTGGGAATCTCCTTCAAAGCAGACACACTGAAAGCCCAAAGCGATAGCAAGCCTAACAGCCTCCAAAACAGCACATGCTTCAGCTTGGATACTAGAGGACGCTTCCACAATTGATGCAAAAGCAGCTATAAACCTACCTGAAGCATCTCTGGCTATACCTCCAATTGAAGCCCTTTGTGTAGATTGACGGAAGGCACCATCAAAATTGATCTTGACACAAGGTGGTTCTGGTTTTTTCCATATAACTTCAATGCACTGCCTATCTTTTAACCCTTGTGTTCTTTCCTTATCGAGGAAGATCGAATCCTCTTGAAGTTTCAACAAATAGCTACAAGTCTTCTCCACCGAAGGAACATGACCATCAAAAATAACACTGTTTCTTTCCTTCCAAGTTGCCCAAACAAAATTAACAACCTGGGAAATAAGAAACCCTGTGTTAATATTAGACAAGTTCTGAGAAGTTGGCCTAGATATAAGATTAAACAGCCACCGCTGGAAGCATGAAGTAGGTCCATGAGTTTGGGTAGAACCGCCAATCCCCTTAAGCCAGACAGCCCGGGAAAATGGGCAACTCAACAACAAGTGTTCTAGACTTTCTCCCGCCTCGTGGCACAACGGACACTCCGCATCAAAACCTCCTATTCTGGCATTAAGTAACTCAGCAGTTGACACTCCGTTTCTTAAACACTTCCACATAAATAACTTCAATCTGTTTGGACAAGGAACATGCCATATTTTTAACCATGCAAGATCAGTACTCAACTCATCAAACCTAGTAATCAACCTGTAGGCCGACGCCACTGTAAATTTACCAGAAGCAGAACTCGCCCAATATCGGGTATCAGCACTATTAATAGGGTCTCTAATAGTTGCCAATATTTTGCTAACCATTTCGGGCTCCCAAAAGTAGGTTAACAAATCAACCTTCCACTCACCAGATTCTTGATCAATCAGCTGACAAACCTTCGTGATGTTAAACTGTTCTTGGTTCTTTTGAATCTGAATTGTTGTGGGGACTGAGAGGATCCACTTATCCTCTGTGATGAGGATATCCTCCCCCGATCCAACTGCCCAACTGCTGCCTTGTCTAATCCACTTCTTTAGCCCATGCAATTGTTTCCACCCATATGATTGGCTAGTCCTGCAAGGAGCCGACATAAAATCTGTATGTGGGAAGTATTTATCCTTCATTATCATACCCCAGTAACTGTTATGCTCATTTGTGAGTTGCCATGCAGCTTTGAGAACAAGTGCCTTATTCATCTCCAGGGATCTCTTCACATTTAGACCTCCGGACCTCCATGGACGCGTTATGTTTTCCCAACAAACAGTGTGGAAACTTGCTTGCTGCATCCCCTTTCTCCAGAAGAATAGCCTTGCCATTTGATCGATTTTGTTGGTAACCTCTTTAGGAAGACAAAAGCAATTCATGTAATGCAGTGGCTGCGCACTCAATACTGCCTGGATAAGGGTGAGTCTACCCATTTGGGATAACATAAGCGCCTTCCAACCAGCCAATCTATTTCTCATTTTCGTCAACAACTCTTCACAGTCCTTGGCTCTAATCTTCCTACCAACACTTGGCATTCCCAGATAGTTTTTTCCACCCTGCTTTCGAGCAACTTTTAGAATTTTGCGAATTTGGCCTCGTCTCATCCTAGATGTAGACTTGCTGAACTGAAGATAGGATTTACTACTATTTATTTCTTGACCCGATTCCACACAATACCTATATAGGATTCTTGATAAAGCATGAGCCTCTCTTTCCGATGTGAAACCATATAAGTTAACATCGTCTGCGTACATCAAATGAGAAATATGCATACCTCCAGTCCTTAACCTTATCCCAGTGAACCTCCCATCCAACTCCGCTCTATTTATGGCACATGACAACACTTGTTGACTTAAGATGAACAAGTATGGGGAGAGAGGATCCCCCTGGCGTAATCCTCTCTTGGCAAAAAATTTCCCCACAATAGCACCGTTGAATAGGACACTATAAGATACAGAGTTCACACATGTCATAATCAAATTCACAAACTTGGCACTAAATCCAAAAGAGAGAAGAACTTTATGAAGGAAATTCCAATTTAACCTGTCGTAGGCCTTGGAGAAGTCAATCTTGAGGGCAAACATACCCTTGTCTTGCACCCGACTAGCTCTAGATTTGGATTGATTTTTCTTTGACTTCTTTTTCTTTTTCCTTTTTTCAAAACTATGCAAAATCTCATGGTGGATCATTATGTTTTCCCTGATGGCTCTTCCAGGAACAAAGGCAGCTTGAACTGGGGCTACTAAATTTGACAGCAGAGGCCTCATCCTAGAACCATTCACGAGTTTCGTCCCATCAGCCTCTGTAATAAAATATTTTTCTTGGTTCGCATTAAAAGGTCAAAAACGAATAATGTTCGAGAGGAAAGGTTGCAAGGAAACTTCCATTACGCGTGCAAGGAGAACGTGGAAACATGTAATTCACATGTGAAATGGCGACAAAATTGAATTCTAGTTGACCGACCAACTCACCAGATTCATGGACGAAAAGTCGTTAACCGTCCAACGTGCGAATCATGTGCAAATCAAGGGGGACTTTTATAACTAATTTATTTAGTTTATTGAATTATGTGTAAAATCAATTGCTTACCATTGCTTATAGCGCAACTTTATTTCCTTATACAGTTAATAAGATGTTAGGCTTTAACCTAATACGAGTTTTTAAACCGATTATTGTCATGGTCCATCTAATGCGACTGGTTTGCCATGCACAGAAACCTTACTTAACTTCATTAACCTCTTTTGTTTAATCATTCCACTTCCACTATAGATGTTTCTTTGGTTAAATCAGAATATTTTATATGTTGGAACCACATAACAATTAATCCTTATTTGCGTTTTTCTTTAAACATTATGCTATACTAAATTTATCTTTGGTATTGTTGTGTGTTTCATCATGCTTGGCTAAGAGGTGAGGTAAGACATTTTGTCATGCATATAGAAGAATAACTATGACAGGTTCAACTAGTCAATACAAGAAAACATGTTGTACTAGTCATTTGGATCAATTTTCAAGCTATAGAAGCCCCTCTAGCACACATACAAAATTTCAACTGACATGACACGTTTTAATTGGTTGCAAATTAATTATAGAAGGATCCCAACTTGAAAGAATTCTAATCCTTTTTTGTGTTCCACTTGAGTATCTTTAAAAATCATGTTGGCTTTCTTTATAGATCCTACCAAGATGATGGGAGCTTGTATTTGTTTGTTTTGCAATCATGAAGAAACACTTGCGAAAATTGTGTGAAAAAAAATTATGTGAGTGGGTAATCTAATTCATTACATTAGATGCTTGAATAATTTACATGAGTGGGATCATCCTATTGATTAGATGGTTGAAAAGTTATACCACTGAATTAATGAATTGTTCTTTCTGTTCTACAATTGAGATCATGTAAAGCCTCATCTGCACTTTTGTTTGGAGCTTCATTAGGATCATTTCATGTGTATTAAAAAACCGTTTGAATGGTGTAATTGTAAATTTATAATTACACCTGGCACAATCCTGTGAAAAGCTCCAAATAAAGGTGTAGACATAGGCTCTACAGGATATCGTTTTCTTTAGTTCGTTAGAGTAAATTGTTTAATTTTTTTTAGAAAGTAAGTGATCATTTATCATTTATATTTAAAAAAGAGTACAATAGATTAATTCTAGCTCAAAGCCCGTAGCCAAAAGAATGACACGAAAATAGTTCATTGTAGTAAATAAATGTAAGAAGGACTCTTCTAGTGCATTTCTTGGTACCGGTTATGGAACACATGGTTGCATTCCTGTGGCAATAGGGGCCCACACCCAACCATTGTTCATTTCCTATTATGTAACCTGAATTGGGTTTATTTTGGCCGTGAGATGCTGTCATGTGGAGTATCTCAGGAAAATTTCATGGTCAGTATATGTAATGAGGCCTACATGAAAACCTTGCCAAAACAAGGACCAATTCAGGTAAACATAGCAAAAATACCGTCAACTTAGAGGAAACGCGTTCCCCAGAGCATGTTGACATCGAATATACGAAGATTTAAAACTAGTTTTAAAAGAAATAATTTAAATAAAGAGACAAGTAAGCAGTAGCCGTCATAATTAGAAACACTTGTTTCTCGAATTCTATGATAATTATTATTTTTAATAAATACAGGCATTTATCTAGCCCCACTTAATCATGAGAAAACATTCTTAATTCTTTGCATTAACTCAAGAATGTTATTACCCTAAAAAAAAAAAGCCTCTGACTCAGTCTAAGTCGTCATTACTCTTTCGGGTCAAAAAAGTAACGAATGGTACTATAGTAATTTAATTTTATACTTTCAAAAAGGAAAATTGATTTTTAGTAATATAATTTAAAAATAATTCAGGTTCAATCATTTCAAAATTTAAAAACGACAAAATTGTTTAACATATTTAATAATAAATGTCATTTTATTGTTGTGAACCGCTAGGCCTTTAGCTAAGGAACTTTGCTCAAAAAATCGTAACAGCTGATTCGAACCCTTGTACTAGTTGATTTATAGACTTATAAATCTCTTTATGGTCCGTTTGGATCTCATGAATTTAAATATTCGTGAGAATTCGAATATATATGAATTTGAAATCAAATGAATTTGAATTTATAGATATTAAAATTTTGGTGTTTGGCTAAGTTTATGGAATTTATTTGACATTCACTTGTGGATTCCAGTTCCACCGTTTGGACGCTAACAAATCCGTAAGAATTGAAATATAAAGACTTTGAGCAAATTAAAGCCACGTAACCCAACTATTTAAAAGCAAAAAATTAAAAATAAAACGAAATTTGTGAGGGAAGTATCGTGCATATATATAATTAATTAAAAAAATAATAAGTTTTTCAGTTAATACACGATCCATCTTGAATGTCTATGCTGCATACTTTTCCTTTTCTTTAGCATTGATATATTGAGATTGAAATTGTGGGTCTCTTTCCATTCTATCCATCTTGAATGTCTATGCTGTATACTTTTCCTTTTCTTTAGCATTGATATATTGAGATTGAAATTGTGGGTCTCTTTCCATTCTTAGTAATGCTTAGAAAAAATATTTGATTTCAAAACATTCTAAATGGCATTTAAAAAAAAAATCTACCTTGAAGAATACTAGGCCAAAGTAGTTCTGGGACATTGACATTACTTGTTTTGTGCATCTCGTTTTGTTTACCTCAATAGCATCCAATTGCTTTTTATTCTCATTCTATCCTAGGTAGTTTTGTTTATTCTCAACTTAGTTACAGTCCGCAGAACAAGCATAAATAGGTCCACACAGCGATTAAAATTTTCATTTTGTCAAGAACAAAATGAATTTTTTAATCGAATCACCCAATCCTACAGCGCTTTAGTTAGAATTTGCTTGACGACGACTATGATGGTGAATCCCCCTCTCAAGCAAGTCGACGAAGGAGACCGGGAGAGGAAGAGGGCGTAAATGGGGAATCCTTCTCTTTGTTTCAAGTTTGGTGTCTTTATCTCCCTCTCTTTTGCCATTTCCTCTTCCGTACATGCGTCATTTCATCCTCAGGCATTCTCACTTTCATCAACTTCCACCGCCAAAGCTTCTCCGACTCCTTCCGTAGCATCTGAAACAGATCTGCTATCGCTTCTTGGTGGCAGAGAACAAGCTTCGACAATAAACGGCAAAGAAGCAGAGGAGCTCTGGTCTTGTCTGAGATTTTTTGTTCCATTTTTTTCGAATCAGACATTGGAAAAACATTGATTTGATGGAGAGAGCTTTTCAGTGGATATGACAAAGAGCAAGGTTCTAAGTTGATCACCGTTCGAAATTGGACTAATGAAGACGAGCTCGTCTGGTGGCCTCTGACACTCGTTTTGGAGAGCATCTAATCAACAATGAAGAAGTCGAAGGCTTTTGCTCCCAAGCTTGATTTTAATTCCTGTGAATTGAAACATAAAGAATTCACGTGTGAATCCTAATTCTTATAAGAATTGGTCAATCAAACACCAAAATTCAAATTCTAATATTCCAATTCCAATTATCACCTCCCAATTCCTGTGATCCAAACGTATCCTTAAAGGAATTGTAAAATCTTATGATGTATACTTTATTATAGGGCTTAACATCATATTTATTGATTTGTAAACAACAGAAAAGGAATTAATTATAATAACCAATTAAAAGACTTGTAACAATTGATTTACAAACTTATAAACCCGTTAAAAGACTTATAAGAAGCCACTTATGGACTAGTAAGTCTCTTGAGCTTTAACTTGCAATCCAAACGTAGTCTTAGTTTATAAATATTCTATATAAGTATTATTATTTTTAAGCTTGAGTAGTTTGGTGACTGAGTCTGAATTATTTTAAAAAGCATCACTGGAATTCAATTTGCCTTTGAAAAAAGAGCACAAGTCACACATGGGTTGCTGCAATTTGCTTTCAGACTTGCCGTATGGAGGAGAGAAAGATTGGAGGCACAAGCATAAGAAGTGAGAGGTCCTGGAAACGGTCCGACGCGACCTAAGAAGTGAGAGGTCCTGGAAACGGTCCGACGCGACCGAAAAACGTGAGGTGGTTGTTCAAGCAGAGGGGAGAAGCTCTCTTCTCTGGTTTATCTTCTTGGACTTCCACAGCCTATTAGGTTTAACTTATGCTTCAAGATATTTTCCTTTTATATAATTTCACAGGCGCACACACACCCACATCCACATCCTTCCTTTCTCTTTGTGTACCAAGATCTTCTTATCTATCTCTCACACTTTCCGTAGCCTGAGAGACCCGGGTCCAGAAGGGCAGAACAGAAACCCCTCTGCACTCTCTGTTCTGGGTCTCTAATGGCGGGTTGGGTTTTATCAGAATGTGGTGTAAAACCCCTCTCTCGTGTCTTTCCTCCTGACAGAAGTGGATTTCTTTCTAACCGGTACAATAAGGACAAGCCTTCCAAGACTAGATTGTTGCCGGTCTGTCGCAGCCGCGTTGTTGGTGCGGCAGATCTGGTTCGTTATTCATTTTGGTTATCAAGGGGTTCTAAACAGAGGGAATGGGGCCTCAAGGTCAGTGCTCCTTTGAGGGTCACACCCGTGGAAGAATGGGAGGATAGAGAAGAGAAGAAAATTAATGGGGTCAATGGTGACGGCGCGGACGAAGAATTCAACCCGGGTTCGCCTCCTCCGTTCCGATTAGCTGATATCCGAGCCGCCATTCCGAAGCACTGTTGGGTCAAGAATCCATGGCGGTCTATGAGTTATGTTGTGAGGGATGTTGTTGTGGTTTTGGGATTGGCTGCAGCCGCAGCTCATATCAACAATTGGCTTGTTTGGCCTCTCTACTGGGCTGCACAGGGAACCATGTTCTGGGCTCTCTTTGTTCTTGGCCATGACTGGTAATGAAATCTACCACGCATTTCCCTTCAATTTCTCTCGATTGGCCTTTGAAATTTGTCTCTCATTTCTTTGCTTTAATCGAAATTGTACCTGGGATTTGATTGTGCAGCGGGCACGGGAGCTTTTCGAACGACTCCAAGTTGAACAGTGTGGTGGGGCATCTCCTTCATTCCTCAATTCTGGTTCCTTACCATGGATGGTAAGTTCCTGATATCTGCCATGTTCTTTCAGTTCAGACTATCCGTATGTCCTTCCCGTGTTGGACACTTACGGTTGAGCTTAGCAAACTCTGCTCTTTTTCGTTTTTTCCCTCGTTATTTGGGTATCATATATAATTTCGTTGTGGTGGATGCTGCAGGAGAATCAGTCACAGAACTCATCATCAGAATCACGGGCATGTTGAGAAGGATGAATCATGGCACCCGGTTAGTGCTCTCTGCTATTGTTCCAAAGCAAAGTCATTGCCTGTTTGATTTTCCTGTATCTATTTAGTTCTCAATTTAATTTTTTTTTCCTCGTCATCTCCATGTAGTTGCCTGAACGGTTATACAAAAACTTGGATGACATTACTCGAACTTTGCGGTTCTTGGCTCCGTTCCCCATGCTTGCCTACCCTTTCTATCTGGTGAGCATTCTGCTTCTTGGTACTGATTAAAAACATGTATATTCATATGCTGCTTCTTGGTTGATCAAATCAGTCTTTAAGGTTGCAACTTGGCTCTGATTATTGCTTGATTTTGGTTTGCATTACAGTGGGGTAGAAGTCCAGGGAAGACAGGTTCTCACTTTGACCCTAACAGCGACTTGTTTGTTCCCACTGAGAAGAAAGATGTGATCACTTCCACTGTATGTTGGATTTCAATGGCTGCACTGCTTGTGGGGCTATCTTTTGTCCTAGGTCCCATGGAAATGCTTAAGCTCTATGTTGTTCCCTACTGGGTAATCCCAATTTCTTCATTTTTTCCTGTGAAATTTTGCCAATTGGGGAGGAATTTCTGCTGAATCTCTCTGATGTTATAATGTTTTCATTTCGAAAATTGCAGATTTTCGTTATTTGGTTGGATTTTGTGACATACTTGCATCACCACGGTCATGAGGAGAAGCTTCCATGGTATCGTGGAAAGGTAAGAAGATCAAGTTTTCATATAACATTCCTGTTGAAATTTATTACTATTCATTATGATCAGCTATAAACTTGATTAATACCATAGATTAGAACAGATAAAAGAGCTTGGAGGATCTGAGTAGAGGCCATGTTTCTAAAGCTAACATAACTTGTGTTTTGAAATTTGTATTGAACAGGAATGGAGTTATCTAAGGGGAGGGCTTACAACGATAGATCGTGACTATGGATGGATCAATAACATCCATCATGATATCGGAACCCATGTGATTCATCATCTATTCCCTCAGATCCCACATTATCACTTAATTGAAGCAGTGAGTATCTGCATTGTGCTTAATTGACAGTCAAGTTGTGCATAGCTACCACAGCGAGATCTGATTCTAATGATTTGTTATTGTCATCTTGTAGACTGAGGCAGCAACGCCTGTGCTTGGAAAATACTACCGGGAGCCGAAGAAGTCTGGACCACTACCATTTCATTTAATTGGAAGTCTAATAAGAAGCTTGAAACAGGACCACTATGTTAGTGACAATGGTGATGTTGTTTTCTATCAGACTGACCCTCAGATATCTGGCTCTCAGAGCAGTAAGGAATAATAGACTTGGGAAGACTTAGATAATGCAAGAAGAAGGTGATTAATCAAGCATTCCCTCATTGTTTGTGTTTAGATTTTTTGAAAATTATTTGAGCTGTAATACAATAATTATTATCATCTTTGTCCATTAAAGGACAAGAAGAGGAAACCACATAGGGAACGAAGTGTACTAACATGGTTTTTGAAAGTGGGGGGATTTGGAGGAAAGAGCAAGAAAGCAAATTGTTGACTAAGGAATGCTTCTCTGGTCCTGGTTTGGCCTTGTGATTTAATTTCCTTGTACAACACAAGTTGAGGAATTATAATACAGATTTTGGAGTATTTGAAATGTTTTGTCTTGATGTTTTTGTGATGCGACAATTTGATGCAATTGGAGTGGGAAGGTTAGGTCCATCTGAATCACTCTCTTAACCATGGGACTTGGTTCCAAAAATCAGGTTCAGGTCATTTTCATTTTGAGTTCATGTCCATCTCATATCAGTTAGTGGCTCATGATAATTGCCACAATTTGATGTCCTTTTCTTTTCGCAGGTCATTTGCGTATGCCTTTTAAGACAGAAAAAGAAAAAAAAAATCTAAAATTCAATTGTGGGATGTGTTACTCCACGATGGTACATGCAACAAGTTGCATCAACGAAACGTTTATAACCCCACAATTAAGAATGTCATGATCAAAAGATGTCAACAGCAACAATGACTAATAGGCTTTTTGGTATAACTTTAAAAAATTCTAAAAAGTTAGTTTGGTAATTTTATTTGAAAAATAACTTTTTAGAAGTTCAAAATTTATTTTTTAATATTTTTGAAAAGTTAAAAAGTAAATAAATTTTATAAGCTGAAAAGTAACTTAAGTTTATTATTTTTCTCTCCCCAACGATGTTCTGCAACTTTCATTCTCAAAAAAGAATTTTTGACGTTGCGCGACTGGTTTCTTTCTCTTCTTCAAATCTTTAATGGAAAATTCAATCCTAAACCCTTACAAAGATTATGATGTAAGTCATGAGTGGGTAGTTATTTAGGAGTCAAGAAAGTATAAAACATTAATAAAGAGATTTTTTTTAGCAAAATAAAATGTTGAGCAACAATTTCTTGGGTTCTCTTTACACCATATTATAGATTAAAAAAAATTAAAAGGTTAGATGGCCATTGCTTGCGTGCTTAGACCAACGAGTCTTATATTAGGTGGATGGTATGGGCACATTATTGTCACTAGCATGATGCACGTGCACTAGCATGATGCACGTGCAGCATTGCACGTTATGGGAGGGAATAAGTTGCTTAATCGATTGTTTGGTTAGTTCTATTACACTTTTGACAATTCTAACCTTTTATTAATGAAGCTTGACAGTGTTGTGTAAGGTCAAGTGTGGAAAGTTGAATATGACGCTTGGCGTGATTCCCAAGGCGCCGCCTCGCGTTATATACAGTATATATTATTATTATATTTCTATCTTAGTCTAGTTTGTTACAACAGAAAACTGAAAGTACTCTAGAGAACAAATGCATTTTTCTTAATAAAAACCTGCTTTTTCAATCATAATCAGATAAAACAGCAAGTGAAACTCATTGGTAAATATACAAAAATCTTAGAGCACAACAATGAAAAGACTTATAGAATATGATAAATGTGAAGTTAAACACAAGTCTGAATGATTAATTCTGTCACAGCACAAAAACTAGAAAAATATCAGTAGTTGGGAAGTGAAACACAAGAAATCCTCGCTCTTATTAGTCTTATCTATCATGACGGCAACACAACAGCAGTTGTTCACATCACATGAAGCGTGTCCATCAATCTCCCCGATCTAACCAAGCCCCCAAGCGAAGACCCGGATTCCCGTCGGTGGAAATCCCGTAAATTACCAGTCAGCCCCGCCTTATCAGACCTCAGTGACCGAGTACAGAGCCACCCAAGTCAACAACTTCGGCTTCCCTCTTAATAAAGAAAGAAGGAATGTTGTCTGGAAAGCCTTCTTTCTCTTCCCCAGTTTGCGCAAACCAAAACAAAACCCTTTGCGTGTGAACTCTTTGACTCCTCCATAACTCGGATTCTCACCGACCATTAATCAAAACCCGAACAACATTTAAATCCTCTGCCCGCCTATGTGTGGGTCTCTCTCTTCCTCCACACGCCTTCTTTTCCTTTCCGTCTTTTTCAAAATCCCTTCTGTTAAAAAATCCTTGCTCATCTTTGTTAGTGCTTTCATTTTGATTCCTTATGAAGATCCCTTCGTCCGGTAGAAACTCTTCGAATTCCCACAATGGCAGTGCCGGTTGCCTTTCCGGTATCTTACGTCGGCTTCTCTGCACTGGCAGTCTCTCTGCCCACCAATCCGATCACATCAAAGCAGCCCACCAGGTTGAATGTGATTGTAAGAGTGTTTCGAAGCCTATAGAGAAGAACGAAGCTTCAGTTACTCCCGGCATTGTTGCCAGGCTAATGGGTTTGGAGTCGATGCCCGAGATTGGATTGATAAAGGTACCCCATTCGATTTCACGAAGCAGGTCGGTGAACCATACTGATTACTTGTCAGAGTTCAATCCAGCGCAAGGATGGCATCGCCGGGCTAGAACGTCGTTGTCGTTCCGTGAGGCTCCAACATTCTTGTTGCTAGAGAATGAGGATGCCTTTCTTCTCAGCTTCGATGACGCAGGTGATATTGACAAATTCAGATCAAAAGGAAGGAAATTGGAGATGGGTATTGGAGAACTGAAGCAGAAGAAAGCAGAGAGATGTAACGGCGAGGAGAGAAAAACAGAAAAAGAGCCAGGAAATAGGAGTAAGATAAAGAAAAAGGAGGTTCAATTGAGCAAGAAGGTGGTCTTTAATGAGAATAAGAAACCAAGGAGGGTGATATCTGATAAGGCTCCTCGAAGGATTAAGGATTCGGGTTTAGCTCCTCCTCACAAGAAGGAAGTTTGCAGAAAACCTCGTGTTGCTCCTAAGGCAGATAATCTTCCAAGGCCTAAAAATCGAAAAGAACCGTCCAATGGGACGATGAAAACCACAAAGAAGAAGAAGAAAAGTTGGTCTGCAGCAAAGAAAGTCGAACCAGAGTGGAACTTGGAGAACTCGAGCCCGCTTTCTGTTCTTGATGCAAGAGATTTCATACGTGATTCCCAAACTACTTTAGCAGGTAAACCTTAAAAATTTCTCTTTTTCTTAAAGATCTGCAGATTCAATCCTTCAAAAGTTTCTCTTTTCTGAAACTGTTTCTGATTCCTAGCAGAGGAAGATTCGAGATCGGCTCCTTCTAGTCTAAGAAGGAAGCTATCACCTGAACTTGCAAATTTCGAATACCCAACTCCGGATTTTAACCGCAGCTCGTTAGGGGACGCTCGGAAATCCAGATCACTAAAGCTGGAACATAAAGAATCTAGCAGAGAGCATAGAATCGATTCTTGGGGAGGAATTCTCAAATTGAATGAAGACGACGTGGATGGATCAAATTGGATATCCGGGAAATGGTCGAAGTTGGAAGATATAGAAGAGATTGGTTTTGAGTTCGAGCTGCAAATCCTGGGTTCTCTGGTGCATGAAATCGTGTACGAACTGGTTCGAGTACCATGAAAAATTTAGCATTAGAAACAGTTGAAGGTGTATAAAATTGTCCAAACAACAAACCCTAAGGGGTTCATTAAGCCTTGTTAAAGTAGTTTTAGATTGAAATATTGCTACATGTGACATAGATAACTCTGTATTATGCTTCTATTTAGATGTGATGCTGCATTTGCATGCCAATGACCATTATAGCCCTCGGCAAAGTTATGGAACATGTCCAAAAACCCCACCTGGCTAGATTTTTTGTCATGACTTATTTATATACAGAGAGATCTCCGTCACAATTAGCCAAAGCAAAGCTAAGGGTGATTCTTAAGCTGTGACAAACACGGACGAGTCGTTGACAGCCGATTTATTTACTTTAGTATCAATTATTTTTAAAAAGTTACCTTTATGGCAAAATGGAGTACAGTCAATTGTTCTAGCAAGTGGTGTAAGTAGATAATTAAAAAATTGGGAAAATTGGTTTTTAGTGATGCTTTTTCATAATAATTCAGATTCAGTCGGATAATTTGTGTTAATTGATAATTAGTGATACTTTTTTAAAATAATTGAAAATCAATATTATTTTACTCTATGCAAAGAGTTTCTTCCGACCTTAAAAGACTTTGAATTCCCTTTTACTGATTTGGGTGCAAGCAAGGTTTACAGGTCTTTACTTTCAAAATTCTTTATGAATATTATTTTTCAATTATTTTAAAAAAGTATCACTAATTCTCAATTATCAAAAATTAACCGATTGAATTTGAATTATGTTGAAAAAGTATCACTAAAAATCAATTTCCCCTAAAAAAATTTGATATAAATAATTGCTTAGGGCATCAAAAGGATTAGAAATTACTTAAAAGGGTATTTTTTGAAAAGTAAAAAACAAGAAGACCAACTCACCCTTACAAAAATAGATTATAATAGTAAATTAGAAGGATGTTTTGGAAAAAATAATTATTTTTTTCATAATTTTACTAGGCAGGAAAAGAAAATAAAAAGGTGGAATAACAAACCTTTTCTGACCGGACTTTTTCACTCCGACTCTGGATGAAATCGAAAGAAACATTGTATACGCGAGTGACAGCCTGGAAATCCCATGCCTTACCAATTCAAATTGCACCCATTACAAATTCATTTTTTTTTTACTTAAAAAACTTAAATAAATCATTTTACTAGAATACAAATAAATAAATATTAATTAAAAATTGTTGGCCCGTGCGATCTTCTCCTCGTCCTCTGCAGTTGTATCTAATGATATTTGTTCATTGGAACGGCCGGCCGCTCTTCCATCCCTCACGTGACATTGACGGTAAAAATACTCTACAGCCTCTGTCCGTGTACATCCTTATTTGGAATTTTTTATAGGATTGTGTCAAGCGTAATCAGAAACTTACGATTATATCGGCTGTTTTTTTTAATATACATGGCATGATCCTATAGAAGCTCCAAATAAAAATGCAGAATACATAAAATAGAAACATACCACAAAATCTCAATGAGTAAAAATAATTGGTGATGGACTGATGGTTAGCCCTCCCTATGGAACCATGCAGGTTAAGTCCGACCACTTGCTAACTCGAATGCTCTAGATTACTTGACCCTGGCCCTATACAAAATCATTCGATCAGGAGAAAATTTTAATTCAATAAAGAGTACAAGGCGTGTTAATTAAACTAAGTAGGATGCACATGTAGAACTTCAGGTGGGAAGAGATGTAAAGGGAACAATTACAAATCGCCTCAACTTTTAAATGAAGGGAATTATTGAGTTATTATGACAATTATATCCCTTTTCATTAATGAATCTTAATAATACGAGAAAAGGTTTTTTTTTTTAAAGATCCACATTATATTTGGCAAGCTTTCCAATGAGCCTTCTCACGATTAGATTTAGTACAGATAAAAGTATGGATATGGATAATAAAGAAGAGACGACGTGTTCCTCCGTACGTGCATGGTGCACCCCAGCTACACCTGTTGTGGCATCGCATCATTAATTGGCTTCCATGCGAGAGGTGTCATCAGCCGCGTGGGAACACAGCTCCTAGTGGCGGTTCCACGGAAGATGTTCGAGAAAATAACATCAATTTTTACAAAAGAAAAGAAAAGATTAAGATAGATCTATCAAACTAAACCTGCTATCGATTACCATCAGCTTTAAAAGGTTCATGACGTCTGCACTTGTCAGAGGTTACGAAAGTGATCATTTCATTAAAACCAGTTGGGGACTTCCTCTTGGATCTGCAAACGTGTGTGCATATATCGGTATATGGGTGAGGTTTGTTTCCTCACATGAAAATAATACATGTCAGTCTGGCTTACCAGGCACATATACAACTCCTCTAATGGGGGATTTGATTTCTATGTAGAGACTTGCACAGATGCGTAAGGCAGGCAATTGAGCAAGGTTTCATGATCAATCGCCTCCTCTAAACAACTCATTCACACATCATTACGGTTAATTACCTGTGTTGTCCAACCGACTCTCATTTTCATGTCCAATTTTCATTGGTTGGGTTGGGTGCTTATCCCAACCATGTCTCCATTAACTCTGGATCTGTGTTTTCACCATTGCGTTCAGATATATGACTGAGCTTGTCGCCTCCTCTCTAAATGATAAGTACGTAGTGGTCGAAAATGGAAGTCTTTTCTTGCTTAATTTCTAGTACGCAAAAGAGGATTTAGTGGGAACTTGATATAGCAATTGATGTAAATTGTAAAGAGAAACTAAAAAAACCTAATAGCAAGCATGTTTTCATGTCTAAGAAGACTACGAGCTCATCGGCTCCACAAAACATCAAACGTTACATGTCCCCATGTCTCAACTTGTTTAAAAGAGCTGTGATGAGTGCATCCCTCTTCTCGTCCCTTGCTTCCTCACGAATCCTTCTTTGTTCTTCCCTCTCCGTCCACCTCTTCTCCATCAACAACCTCTCTATCTCCAATGCTTCCATGGCCTTTCGGCACTCCGTCTCCTTCATATTCCTCTCCTCTTCTCTAGCCTCTGCGGCCTGTCGCCGTTGCAAGTTCATTTGCATTTGTTGCCTCAAGAAGTCCTCCAAAATCTCCTCCAAACTCTTGTTACCTCCACCACTACTAGTAGCACCACCACCAGTACGGCTCCTGCTCTTTCTTCTTTTCTTACCACTGCCCTTCTCCCCGTCATCACTTCCTTCGTTGTCTTCCTCACCATCATCAGACGAGAGTTGCACCGTTTTCGTCTTCGAACCACCACTCGCTCTGCCTTCAGCTTCGATCCAAAGCATTCTGTGCATCCTAGCAGCAAAAATCGACTGTATCTCACCATAGAAGGGGAACTGTAGTCGCATGGTATCGGTCTCCATAGTCTCGCATCCCTGAAGATCGATCAAAAGGGGCCGGGAAATTAATGACAAAAAACATCACAACACGAATCCACCAGACCAGCTTGGAAGTTATTACAGTGAAGCTAGCTAGTACTAGGGGAATTAATTAATTAACCTCGTACCTTATATCTTGTAACGAGGTTCTTCCACTTGGACTTGCACTGATCTGCGCTTCGATTGTAACCATTCTCCTTCATCTTCGACGAAACAACTTCCCAAAGCACCTTATTACGTTTAGTCTCCATGAAAGCCTGGTCGAGCCCCGCCCGAATCACGAGAAACTCCCTGGTTTCTGGAATACTCCATTGAGGAAACCTATCGCTTGCTTCCACGCTAACACCGAGATGATGATTTATTGCTTCCATAAACAACAGGGAGATCGAGATGGAAGGGGAGGTTTTACCAAAAAAAAAAGATGGAAGGGGAGGTGTCGAATCACGGTGTAACCTTGGCCAAAAATCTATTAGGGCCCAAACACAGCCAATAAGATAGAGATGGATCTAGACTGACGAAGTAACATGAAGAAGGCGGTTTTTCTGAATCTTGCGAGAGTAAATAAAAAGGATTAATTTTCCATTACGGATTCATTTTCCTGGTACATGTGGTAATGGATGCAATCCATCTGTAATACGCGGAAACTCATTCCTTTTCTTTCTCTTTCAATCCGTGTGTGCTTCCCCATTTGTTCCCATTTCGTTTCCAGAAGATCTGAGCCTGAGGAGGTCGGCGTCGTCACGCTTACGTGTAAGACGATGGCGCTGTGACTGTTATTGTGCTGTATTCCCTCCAATGACGGAAGGAAGTACCAAAATCCATGACCCACCAATGTTATATCTTTATTCTTTACTAATATAATAGAACTCCCAAGATCCCCTTATTTTCTTGAAATGGATCTCATCAGATCAGCCGTCGCCTTTGGTCATGTGACCATGGTGGTTTTTATGAGTTATGACAAAGCTGGATTCGGAGTTTGCTCGTGCGTTTATACGATTTGAAATCCGCTTGAGCCCTAAACACTACAAAAGAACAAGCTTTTACCGCCCGTAAAAACATAATTAGGAGCCCCTTCAGTACAAAAGAACAAGCTTTTACTGCCGGTATAAACATAATTACCGCCAATAAAAGTATTACCGGCGGTAAGGCTTCCCGCCCCAACCAGGGATTTAGAGAGAGAGAGAGCTTGGAGGCTATTCTCTTTGCCAAAATCATGAGAAAAAATATGAGAGAAGAAATCTGTAGAGAGAGAAAGATCAAAATGTTAGTGAGAGTAAAGTTTAAAAAAGAAAAGTAGATAGAGATGATGGGGAAAAAAGAAATGCAAAGATAAAGTAAAACAAAACATATCTTTAGTAGAGAAAAAGACAAGTTAAAGAAGATTATAGAGAAAGAAGAGACAAGTTGAAGAAGAATAGACTCGGGTGTTATATGTAGAGGAGACTTTTATCGGCAGTAGCATATTGCCTCTAAAAATCGAAGTAAATTTGAAAATTCGCACATTTACTTTTAGCGGCGGTAGCTTACTGCCCCTAAAAGTCAAGCCAAAATTCAGCCCATTACGCACGCAGGAAAATTCCCGCTTCCACTATTACTGGCGGTAAGCTGCCGCACTTAAAAGTGTGATTAAATTTGAAAATCGCGCTTTTACTTTTAGGGGCAGTAAGAGTGGCGGTAGCTTGCTGCCCCTAAAAGTCAAGTCCAATTAAATTTTAAATTCGTGCTTTTACTTTTAGCAGCGGTAACTTACCGCCCTTTCCTAATTAATTCCTCCAACCATTTTTTTCAAGTAAAATGGTAGTTTTAAATTTAAAAAAAAAAACAAAGAAGATCTTTATCGCCGGTATAGATTGCGTTATTTGATTATTATCGGCGGTTTCCATTATTTGATTATTATCGGCGGATTTTGGAAACTGCCAATAAAAATGACCTTTTTTTTTAATTTGCCTAAAATACAAACTATTTTTATTTTTCTACCTCTCCCTACCGCCGCTAAAAGTATTATTATCGACGGCCCTTTACAGCCGGAAACAATCTGTTATTTGGCGGGTCGGCCCCGCCAAGGTTTTACCGGCGGTAATTATATTACCGCCGGTAAAACCCAATATTGCGGCGGGAACTACTGCCGCTAAAGGCTATTTTGGCCGCAAAAAACTCGCGTCATAAGTTTTTCACGCGGGAAAAATGATATGTTAACTTTTAGGAGCAGAAAGTGTCTGTACCGCCAGTAAAAGCGTTTTTAGGGCCGGAATTCCCTTACCACCGGTAAAAGTGTGCCTTCTATTCCTCTTCGTTTTGTAGTGCTTGCTGGAATATTTGCTGGTCCAACAGTGAGTGGGGTGTACACGTCTGTGAATGATGCTAACATATACACTCCACTCACCGTTGGACCAGTAGATCTTCCACCGTAGGCTCGAACTGATATGAACTCGGTCTAGACGGTGTGTAATCGCAATCGAAGCCGGTGTTCGAGGTGGTACGGCTACGTGAGGGCGGTTAATTTCATAGATTTTGCATGGATTTGAATGTACAATATTATTTAATTCATATAGGCATCGATCGGCATCTTGTTTTTTCACATAAAATATAATAATCTAACGCGTTATTCTTATCCGACATATATGTAAACCTGCACATGGCTTAACATGCAGATCATCCCTCCAAGAGGGCACTAACCGGAGAATGTCGTAGAAGGAAGGGATTGGATTGGACCTCATGAGACGAAGATTCATGTTTATCTTTTCCTATATTTTCACTATAATTAATTTTACCGGAGCGTAAGATGTGCTTGACCTTATTCAATGAATGTTCAAGAAAACCGGATCGTGCATTAATCTAGTTAATTAGTAGCTTACCAAAAAAAAAATCTAGTTAATTAGTATGCAGTCTGGTTTAACTCAATTGAAGCAATGCTCCAATGCAAGAAATTCTAGAGTCATTATAAACCTATATATATATATATATAAGCATGCCAAAAGCAATGTCCAACTTTTCAAAAAGAAAAAAAACCCTCTCTCACATTGTTAAGATGCATTAATAAAAAGGATGTAATTGCCATAACAACTCAATTCCCTTCAAGTTAAGCAGTTTTGTAACTATTCCTTCTACATCCCTTCTCACATGCACCTGCTAGTTTAAATAAAAAGAGAAAATCTAGGTAGGTTCATACCAAATTCTCAATGGTTCTTTATTTATTTTTTTATTTGCAAAGTAGATTGAGCTTCCAAGTGAACCAATGATATGTCTAGTTGGACAAATGGTCTATTCTAGTTTTTGAAACACTGATTTTATTGAATTTGTAATTTAAATATTATGATCTTTTGCTTGTTGCCTCCCTTTAATAATACTATGGGAAAGGCACGCGCTATGCATGTAGAAAAGAATTTGACAAGTTTGCAATTGATTTAGAGATAAAAGCAAAAAAGAAAAAATTTGCAAAAATAAAGGGTATTTTGAAGCATAGTAAGTGATTATATCTGTGTAAGGAGATAAAAGCGGATAAAAGTGAAGGACATTTGTGACAATAATAGATGGTTACAATCGTGTAAGCGCTTATTTGGGAGATAAGAGAGTGAATAAAGTTTAGAGTAAAAAGCAAATATTAGTAGAGAATCTTAAGGATTCTCTTTATATAGTACTAGGAGAAGGCACGCGCGATGCTCATTGTAAAAGAATTACACTTTGTCCAATTAACTTGCTGTATGGTTATAAACTTTGTTTTGAATATTCAGTTAAAACTGCATGTAACTAATTAATATGTTCAAGTAAATAACTGATCTAGAGATAAATTAATGAAATTAAAAGTGAGGGGTATTTCAGGTAGGAAATGTTAGGCCCAAATCTCTCCCCAGTTAGCTTTATATATTAATAGCTTACTTTAATAAAAAAAAAACTAATGATCCTTATAGATACAAGTTAGTGGGGTTTTTTGATTTGAGAGTAGAATTCAAATGCTCTCAAACCAGAAAACCTTTTAATAATGTTATAACTATCCAAAGGGAGGAAGTAGGAAGATATATCAGAGATATTCTAGCTTTGAAGTTTAAGGTACCGTTTGGTAATGCTTTTCAGAAGTAATTTTTTGATTTTGAAAGCAAAAAATTGCTTTCGAAAGCAAAAGTGCTGTTTGGTTATGCACACATGAAGCAATTTATAAGAAGCAAAAAAGCAATTTCATTGCTTTTCAAAAGAAGCATAGAAATATTGCTTCTCACTTTAACCATAAATTTACTTTCTTGCTTCTAAAACCCTCAACACAAAATTAGACCTGGAAAAAATTGACCCATCATGTCCAATCCAACCTGAATAAATGGGTTCGGGTTGACCCCATGTAATAGTTGGGTTGGCTTCGGGTTGGGGATTTAGTAACCCATTCGTATTTGGGTCAACTCAAATCTAGCCTAGTAATGATCCGTTTAACTCGATAATGACCTGTTCAACACGATAATGACCCGTTTAACCCGATAATGACCCGCTTAACCTGATAACAATCCGTTCAACCCGATAATGGTCCGTTTAACATAATAATGGTCTGTTTAACCCGATAATGACCCATTTAACCAGATAATGGTCGGTTTAACTCGATAATGACTCATTTAACTTGATAATGACCCGTTTAACCCTAAATCGAATCACTAATTCACGTTATTTTCTATTGGTATATTTTTTTATAATTAAAAAATATAAGATTTTAATCAAGTTGGTGGGTTGAACCTAATTATTGGCGAGTTGGGTTTGGTTTTGGGTTTTCCCAACCCACCAATAAACAAATTTAACTTGAACCGACCCGATTATTACTCAACCCTTTACAATATACGTTAAGTATATTTTTAAGTAGAATGCATCAACTATTTATGGTAGTTTTATATGATAGCATAAAAGCAATTTATATGCTACTGTAATTACCAAACATGTTTTTTTGCTTTTTAGCAGCAAAACAAAAGTTTACCAAACAGCTTTACTTCAACAAAAGATCTTCTGAAAAGCAGAAAATTACTTTTTTGCTTTTGAAGGTACGTAACCTGTGGCTTTTTTTGCTTTCTAGCTTTTGAAAGCAAAAACGTTACCAAATGGAGCCTAAATTGTCCCAATTGAAGTAAGTTGGACGTCAATAAGTTGCAAACAACAAATCCAAGTTATTTTTGTTTTTGTCTTTCCTCCTTATTTTCGCAGCGATAACGAGTCACGTAACCCATGACTTTACCTTCACTAGTAAAACTTAAGAAAATCCTAAAATCATCTTTTATTTTTAATTTTGGGAAAGTTATGGAAAATGATCACTTTTGGCCGGTATTTATAAAAAACATTTAATCAAAGAACTTATTTCCAAAAAATGGCCACTTTATAGAATTAATTAAATTTCAGATTCACTTTTCAAACATAAATAAATTAGACGATCGGATTATGAGATACAAGATAACACTATTTTTAAACCTTTTTTAAAAAAAAAAGTGAGCCTATCAATTACGTTTAAAAGGTGATCCTTTTCTGCAAAATGAGGCCATTGATGGACAGTTTTTATAAATACAGATCAAAAAGTGACTTTTTTTTTTTGGGGTCAAGTTTCATTAAAAGTGGGATTGTGAGTTCCCACCTAACCCTATACCTCTGACTGGATATTCTTGGTTTTGAATTCCATGGTTTTAATATGAAGTGGTACCCCATAAGTTGTAATGGATTGATACACATAAGAAGTGGTCAGATAATATTGGGGTCTGTCTCAGACTTGCTTATCATTGTTCTGTTCTGCGATTACTTGTAATGCGACAGCTGGCTAATCATCCTACCCATATGATTTCGTTTTGTTATTCCTTTGAAGTTTACTTATGAATGTGGCATTCAGCAAACACCTCGGGCCCTGTCTGACCGGCCCTTCAGCCTTCGCATTTAGCCAAATGGTTGCTTTTTATAAAAGATAGAGAATTATTCTTTTCTGGGTCCCACTGGCCTACTAATATACCACTTACTTTTAATTTATCATTTGATTCCATTATGTTCTTTCTTGAATCTTGACTGTGAAAATTTGCTGAGGAAGTAAAAAGTAATTAAAATTGGAACCTGAAAACTAATTGGGTGTCATTGGCATTCATTTTACATCCTGTCAAGTGTTTGATGTCATGCCACATAGAATGGAAGTTGTAGTAGGATCATGTTCATAAATATAAAGAAATTTTTTTTCATTGGCATCATAACCTCGAATTGATTTTAAGTTGATAATATGATCTAATAACATTCAAATTCAATCTAAATTTCAATTGAAGGAGACAAGCATATTTTTTTATTAATTTTATATACTATTTGGAAAATTCACGACAATGCAAAAAAAAAAAAATAATACTCAATTTTAGCATCACAAAAACGTGTGTCCACGCACACACACACCATGCTATTAAATTGGGATGATTTGAATAGTATAATATATATGCAATATTAAATGCAACATTTGACTCGCCTTGGATAGCCTAATTAATACAACTCGTGTAGTTTGTCATTGACTTATCCAAATCATTTGGAATTCTTTATAATTTTATGCCTTAGCGATATTGTTACATTATACATGAATGCATTTTCTAACAGAATACCTATGAATCTATTGTCTTAACATATTATCAACTAGCATAAAGGGACTTGAAATCTGCTGGAGCCCTTGGCTGGAAGATCTGCTGGTCCTACGGTGAAATGTGTGTCCACATAGGTGTATGAAGCCTATGTGTACACACCCTCCACCGTTGGACCAATAGATGCTCCAGCGTGAGGGACCAGCGAACATGGCCTTGCATAAAGGCATGTGTGATGTGCGTGACAAAATTAGAAATTGTAACTTAAGATACTCATGTGTTAACATATATGCATTATAAGTTAGAGATATAATTTTTATATATGTTTGCAATATTATTTTACAGTTTTGTGAGATAGTTGGAGAAGAAATAAGAGAATTGTTCTGTAACTTCCCACCAACCACTTCCAATGTTGTCTGATCAAAAGACATGTATTCCCCTTAGAGAAATAGATTATCAAAACACATTGTTAGAGGGATATGTTAAACGACCATTGCACCTAAAAGATTGAGCAGATAGGCTCAAATATAATATTTTAACACTCCCTCACACATGCAATTTTGCACGGGAACAAACATGGCGGTGACAAACACATGGTATAAATATCTTGTATAGGATGTTGAAATATTATATTTGTGCCCTATTCTATATATACGTAGTTGCCCTTCACCTATCTGCTTAAGCTTTTAGTTTAAGAGAAATGAAGTCCTAAAATTGATGTGTTTATATGATTCTTCACAATATAAAGCTATATATTAGGTTTTTGGATCAGAACGAAAGCAAGACATGATGCTTCTCATCTGAGCATAATATGTAGAACCAAACAAGCATGCAAAGAAACAACCAACCAAAGAGACAAAATCCTGACACGAATAGGGTTTACCTCAAAGCTCTCGCTAGGGTGAACTCATGCGGCAATTACTTTGGTTTGCCCTGAATCGTGAATCGTAAACATTTTGTCTGGAATCTCTGGATCCAAAGAGATCTCATCAGTTCAGTTGTTTGGCTATCATTTGATGCGATCGAGCTTCCGTGCCTGTGTAACTCAAGCTTGCTGGTTGGTTACTTTCCTACAGCCAACAGATGGGTCCAACCGCGTTAAAGCCAATCAGTTCAGCTTACGTGATCCAACTTCTGTCACTAGATCGATATTCAAACACCACACCTTTTTCTTCTTTTTGGGTCAAGAGAACTGGCTCATTCGATAAGCTTCTTCCTCTCTTTCAAATTGTTTCTTTTCACTTTTACCCTTTTGTGGCTAACTTCAGAAGGATTTCAACTCATACCGAAGACCAAAAGTCCCCATTGTTGCATCTAATCAAGTTTTACTACAGGCGCAAGCAACACGAGAGAGCGGTTGTTATAGTGTGCCCAATGAGAGCCCGCTTAGGTGTTTTCTTTTTGGTTTCAAATAGAATTTAACAACACAAAGATGCAGAGAGAGCCGAACTGGCCCCACTTTGATTTCAAATGCCTGCGAACAAAAGAGACGGCAAAGGGCATCTTCGCTTCCTGTTCTCACATTCTTTAATGGTTATTTTATTCGTTTATTAAACCACGGCGGCACTTTCTTCTTCACAAACGACCAAAACGGGCGAAGGTAAAATGTGAAAAAGTCCAACAAGCACAACAGTCTCGTCTGCTCTTAACTCCACTTCCCGTTCCGACGGTGAGAGCCTTTGGATTGGGTGACGAGAATTCACGGTCGTAGAACAGGGGGATAAAGGGAGAAAAGTGTTCGACGGGCTACCGTAGGCATCCGTTATTGCAACGGAAGCACTGTATACCAATCAAATCGACACGTTTCTAATCTTCTTCTTCTTCTTCTTCTTCTTCTTCCTCTTGCTTGCGTTTTGATGCTCTACATTTGACTTTTACCCGGTTAGGGTTAGGGTTAGGGTTAGGGTTAGGGTTGAGGTTCTTCTTCATCATGTGACACCCTGGCTAGGGTTCTAGGGTTTAGGTGTCTGCAAGATTCGTGGAAATCTGAGCCGATTGGATGGGAAATTGTTGTAGATCTCCCGCGACGGTTGCGAGGGAGGACGTCAAGTCGAGTTTTACTTCCCATGATCATGGCAGAAAGGACAGGGAAGGACCTGGAGCGGGCGGAGGGAAGAAAACGATCACCGTGTTGAATGGGGTTCCGAAAGACGGAATTGAAGACAAGTACGTGGTGGATAGAGAATTGGGGCGAGGAGAGTTTGGTGTGACTTACTTGTGTATGGATCGTAGTACGCGAGAGCTTCTGGCTTGTAAATCGATATCGAAGAGGAAGCTTCGGACGGCTGTGGATGTCGAGGATGTGAGGAGGGAAGTAGCGATTATGAAGCATTTGCCGAATAATACGAGTATTGTGAGTTTGAAGGAGGCATGCGAGGACGAGAATGCGGTTCATTTGGTGATGGAGTTGTGCGAGGGCGGCGAGTTGTTTGATCGGATTGTAGCTCGAGGTCACTATACGGAGCGGGCTGCTGCAGCAGTGACGAGAACTATTGTGGAAGTTGTTCAGCTCTGTCATCAGCATGGGGTGATCCATAGGGACTTGAAGCCTGAGAACTTCCTTTTTGCTAACAAGAAGGAGAATTCGCCCTTGAAAGCTATTGATTTCGGGTTGTCCATCTTCTTCCGGCCAGGTGAAAAATTAATGTGGACATTTACCTTTTTTTTTCTCTTTTTTTTTTTTTTGGGTGTTTGTTTCCTGTATGTATATGAATTTGAACTTATTATTACGGAATAATGCTAATGTTTTACTGATAGGTTTCAAGAGATGCTTGGATTTCCTCTTTAACTCTATATTATGCAAGTGTATTGGCTATTTTATAGGGATTTTGCTGTTTTTACCACTGCTGAAGTCCTGGTTTTGGATGGTCTGTCCTTGTTTAATGCCAAGAATTTAAAAACATAATTCTTCTAACGAAGGTGCAAATGCTTTATATGACTTCCCTGCAACTTCATGGGATGGTTTTGAAGTGCTACTATTGTTTTTGTTTTTTGAAGAAAGTAATACATGCTTCAGCAACAACCAGAAGATTATGGAGTTTTTATTAGAAAATAAAGAAATAAATTGATATATTTAGCAAAATAATTCATAAACAAAAATATTTATGGATCACCATGTCAGCCCATCAACAGAGTCACTGGTCAAGTACTGATCTATGTGCAAAGGATTCATTCACTAAGCTGATTCCAATGTCTGATGAAAATTGCCTGGCAGCTGAGCTTCTTTCTGTTGATCATTGTGTATGCTTTGAAGATGTTGTACTTGAGCTTGACAGCAAATTATGCCACTTTAGTTTGATTACCCTGTGCTTTATTTGTTCAGATTCTAGAGATTCCTTCAAGTGGTAATTGCAGCTGATGAATGGGCTTACTGTTGCCCTAATCTTTCCTGTCCCATTTTTTTGGGTTGATTGGTAAAACTTCTGTTGGTCATTTGGTCCTGTAGCTTTCAGACTCAAGCCAACTATCTATAATTAATATCAATCTCAAATGTATAGTACATATGCCAATGCATGTTGCTAATCTTGCTGATGCTACGTGAATAATTTATGAATTTGAGAATTTCGTTTTTGCATAATGTTAATATATACGAGTTCACTGAAACTATTTCTCCCATTGTTCATGTAAATGGAAGTTTGATTAAAAAAAAGTTGGGGGTGGAGGGACATCACCCTAGGTTGGACTGGTTACTGAATATCAAAGTGGAAGAAGAATATTGCCCCAGGGTAAGTCATCCTAATAGCCACTGCTAACAATTCTGGGGTCTACCACTAATAAAGGTGACAGTTGGTTTAGTTTAAACCAAAAACGAAATGAACCAGACCATAAAAAATGGGGTTGGCTTGGTTTTGCCCATTTTGGTTCAATTACGGTTTGCAAAATGAAAGCCTTATTAGTTCAGTTTTACTCTATTTCAGTTTGGTCTTGGTTTGTCCACTAAACAGGACTGAATCAAATTGGCCAAATTACACTTCTACCACCAATCCATCTTGTTGCCTTCCAAACTTTCAACAGATAACATGAAAGAAATAGGTGATGTTGAGATGACAAAAATAGAAGATTTGCAGTTCAAAAATGTATGTGCTAAGTATTTGCAATGTAAGTGAGAGAAGAGAATACAATTCTTCTACATGAAGGATTTCAAATTTTGATGAAAAATCTTGACATCATTGCCATTATGAGGCATCTTCAAAATTTGAAGATTGAAAGTTTTGGTTTGTTTCATACAAAGTTTCCGATATCTTCAGGAAATATTTGAAGAAAACTTGAGATTTCTGGAATTTTATTGTCTTTGACCAAGACCAAAGGGTATGGTAGAATTGAGATTTAGAGACTCATTTTCATTATCATGTTCTCTGATGCTCATATTTATCAAAATTGGGGAGTACGATGATATAGTATCATTAGTATGGCTATCAAGATGTGAGATCGTGTTCACTTATCTTATTGGGTCTTCATAATAGTTGATGTGGAATGATTCTTCTAACTTTTATTTTTTTCTCTTTTGAGGCTTTCTGTGGGCAGATTGAACTTCAATGGGCAGTAAAATGACCAAATGTTGCGTTTGGGTAGGGTAGACTAAATGGATTTGTGACACAATTTCCAAGAAGAATCTGATATATTGTCACTGGTAAAATAAGTAAAATAATTTAAAAAAAAAATTTATTATCTATCTTTTTTATAACTTATGCAACTAATGTAGTATACATGACATGGATTCTTCCCGGTTACAATTACATATTTATTGTATATCTTTCTTTCTCATATTGGTAAAAATATATGTAATCATTATATAATTTAAAAGGAAAAGTATTGTTGTGAGTTCTCTTGTATTAGAAGTTCTACAGAGTGTAATGTCTAAAATGTTATGCACACTGAAAAGACAGCTCTTGGCTTAACGAAACTGAAAATAAATGGTTGTTTGGTTCTTCATGTGAATGGGATGATATTGTTTTATCTATTTATGGACATTTAATTGTTCTTAGATGGTAGCTTCTTCATTGACAATGGTTCTGTGTTTGTTTCAAAAGATATTATATTTAGGTTAAGCAACCATGGTTCTAGAAAGTAACTAATTATTGATTTAATTTGACCTGCTCAAATGTACAATCACATCCCAGTTGAGCACTTTTGTGTTTCATTGATGATTCTGTTTAATGCTTCAATACTTGTCATTCTAGGTCAAAAGTTTTCTGAAATTGTTGGAAGTCCATACTACATGGCACCGGAGGTGCTCAAGCGGAATTATGGACCAGAAATAGACATATGGAGTGCAGGAGTAATTCTATATATTTTGTTATGTGGGGTTCCTCCATTTTGGGCTGGTATGTTTTTTTCCTATGGAAGCTGTCAATTTGCTAATTGTTAGGGACCATGTACCACTTCTTTTATATTTGAGTCTTTTTAATTTTGGTCATCTCTCTAAAATATTCAAATTTCTTTTAATGCTTATGCCCCCATCTGATATGAATTTATATTTCATTTTGTATTTTAAATGCAGAATCTGAACAAGGAGTTGCACAGGCCATTCTTCGTGGTCTAATAGATTTCAAACGGGAACCATGGCCTAATGTTTCAGAAACTGCTAAGGATCTTGTTCGCCAAATGTTGCATCCTGATCCAAAACTCAGATTAACTGCAGAGCAAGTGCTTGGTATAGTATTCCTCTTTCATACTATTTTACATGCATAACATTAAAGAAATCTGTACTTCTTGTGGAGGTTAACATGTTGGATATGTTCTAATTTGGAGCTGATTGTTTGTGTGAAACATCTGTCCTCTGAATTTTTATATTTCTCTTCTTTGGGGATTGACACTGTTGTCCTCTGCATCCTGATTGCTATCAAATAATATATGACAGTGACAATAGTGTCTTCTGTTGCCTAGTTAGGGCCTTCAACATGAATGCTGTTCTTCCTTTATGTGCCAGAAAATTGTTTTAAACCTATTCAGAGATTATTTAGTCTTCCTCTAGCTTTCTAGACACTTGAAATTGCACCATCTCATAATTTCAGTCTATTGTAACATTTCCTATTTGACATGCCTATATTTCTCCTACGAGCTGTATTTTTTGTTTTAGTTAACGCTAACTGTATTCTCTCTTGGATATTTTAGTTCCTTTGGTTATATTTCCTAACCTTCCCACATCTGTCCAAAGATTCTCATCTTGGTTATGTTTATCCTATTAATGTATTTCTCATTATTTTCCCCTTACATATAAAGGTTTTTTATTATCTTAGGTTGAGTGCATCAATTACATGACATAATTGAAGTTCTTTTCTGCATAAGCCAACTAGCACTTGGCTTTCATCAATATTTCATAGTGATTTATGCAAAATACATAATATACGTGTAGCTTCACACCATGAAAACAAATAAGATAAGCAACGGTAGGCACCTTTATGAGTATTACCATAGCTTACATTTTATCGTTGATAATCCTCATATCCATTTTTGACACTTCCATCTTTCCTAGTTTGTATTCCTAATTGATATTCCGGATGGTTAGAAAGCTTTGTTGGTCCTGTAGTATGAGGCTATGAGCTGCATTGATGGTCTTGAATTTTGATGAACGAGATGGTCATGTCACATTGGTTTCTGGTGTAGAAATTTGCCAAAATGAATCTCATAAATCCTTATTAATACCATCCAGGGGCTAAGCTCTCTTTTTATTTCTCCTTTCATTTTTTGATGGGATGGGCTGCTAAGCCCATTTTTGGTCTTGGATTTTGAATGATAATTTGTGGAGATAGAACCATGTCATTTAGATTGAGACGCAAATTTTAGGCATCAAAAGGTTACCAAAAGTAGTGGTTATGGTACCAGAAGATAACTATTCAATTACATATACAATAAGCAAATGATTGCATTACTTGGATGCATTTTGTAAAAATTATGGTCACAAATATTAAGGGATTCCAATCCATGAAAGGATTTCTAATTTAATTGCCATCTGTCCCGTTAAGAGTCTTATTTGTTTAGTTGGGAATTAAAGACCCTTTTTTTAACCCTTGGATTCATTGAAAATTTTTTGAAAATATGGCTTTTTTTTTTTTTTTTCTATTTGTTATAATAATATGAATGGGAGTTATGGTTTTAGGAAAAGTCCTAGTCTATATAGAAGGATAGGCCTCCAACATTGCATTGCATGTTTTGTTCTGAAAATTGTTTTCAATTTGAGATTTGAGGGATTTTAGATTTTAGAATTCCGTGTGTTATTTCTGAAATTATTTCCAACCCTACGGTCAAAGTGAACTGAAATCATTTTTAAGAATTGTCTAATTTTAGACAGGGACAAATTTCTGCTATTTCTTCTTTATGACCTCCTTTCGCTAATTTTCTGATTATTCTTTACTTGTCATTAAAATTTTGCAAAGGTTTCTTTGGATTTTTTTGCTGTTCTTTTTTCAAAACCCTTACAACTTACTGTAGTTAAATCTGTCGTCATGAAAATCCATGACTCGCAAATAATATGCCACTAGCTGTTATATCCTACATTGCCAGTAATTGGTATTTGCCTTACTGGAATGGTAAATCTTCAATCTAGGCTGTCAACCTCATATAGTGTGTAAAAGGCATTGGTAGCAATTATGATGGTGGTTATTTTGGCAAGGCACCCCTGTTTTGGATCTGTTTGCAGATCAGTAGAAAGCACCAACGTAGAAAATATGCAAACATAAGAAACTATGGAGCCATGAGAAAGTAAATGGGCAAGTAAGAGGACATATCCCAATTTTATGTGGAAAATCCTTCAATTTGAAATGGAAAAGTAAGATAATCAGTTTAAGAAACTATCACTATATGAATAATAGGATCACAAAATATTCCCTAGGAAAAGATAACAAATTTTGAACAGGAGACAAATGTTCATGAGGCAAGGTGGATTTCTACAGGAAACATAAGGTGTGTTCTCACCAAAATGATGCAGAGTCCTCCAAAACAATGATCAATCTGGTTAATCGTAAAAATCCATTGATTGGAGCTCCAATATGTGGAGTTGAATCACACACTTTGCAATCAATAAAATGAAAAGCAACGGTTATGAAACCTTCAATCAGGGCTGTTTTCTTTTTATCTTCAAGAGGATGACCCACTCATGTACTTATTCTAATGAGAAAGCCAAAAGCCACTTGTTGTTATGCCAAAATGTGAGAGCTTTGCATAAACAAACCCATCCAAAGGACATTTTAAGCGCCCACACCAAACCATTTGATAAATCAAGAGAGCCTTCGGGTTCTTTATGCTAAAAACAATTTAGCATTTAACCCCTCTTTATTCATATGGCTCTGCCTTACCCAAACCTGTCATGCCTCTGTAAGGATCATGCTTGTTCTTGAATTAGGCCTAATTCATTATATTTGAAGTGCTTATCTTTGATAAACCTCTTTTTGAGTTGTGATGACATTCTTTAGCAAAATCCCTGGTAAAATATATTGTCACAATATATGATATATATATCATTCTTCAAGCCTTACCTTTAAAGCAGTCTCTTCATACCCAACATCTTGTTACATACTTACGTAGCTTCAGTGCACTTTGCATTTGTAGTGGATAGAGCTATACAGTTTCAGGATTTTGATTACTGTGACAACCCACCCTGCATAAGTAAATAGTTCCTGAGGTGGATTTGCTTCAACATCTCCTGTCTTTGCCCATATATGTGTATGCTTCTAGCACAAGCTTGCCAGCTTAAAAGCTTAAACACACTTTTGGTCTTCCTTGGAACCCAAGGGTCCAAATAACTATTTGACAATTCTCCATCACATTGGCAAGAAGTTGCCAAACACCAACTGCATGTCCAATTCCTTGATTCTACACCCTGTAGCAAAAATCTGGTTTCCTATTAGCTAATGCATAAAGTATTTCATCCATTTCTGCCTAGTCCTTAGTGGAGAACCATATGCATGAAATTATTTATGTTGAACCTGTCAACTGCTTTACAATTTATCTTTTTTCTCGACAACCACAGGTTCATAGTTTCCTACACAAAAAATATCTCAAAGCTTAATATTTTTCTCATCAGCCATAAGTCTAGTAGAAAAGTGTTGCTTAGCTATTCTCATGGAACCACAGCCTTTCACTTTTATGCTGCAAATAAATGAACAAACAATGTATGAGAATTTGAAATAATGGAGCTTGTAACAAGTAAAATAAATAAGCAAGAGAACACACAGAAATTTTTGCAAGAAAATTGCTTCAATTGAAGCGATAAAACACGGGAACTTGACCAAGAGACTTCAATTTTTTTTTAAAAGAAGGATTATATGGGGTGTAGCTACATCAACAAAACAACTCTAAGATAGCATGCCACTCTTTAGGAAATAAGTTGGGTTTTAACAAATAAAAGGCTTTTTCTTACTAAATTGATCTCTGGAAAATATGTCCAAAGCAGTAAAGTCAATTAAACCATTAAAACTCCAATGGGGCTTCACAAATTGAGAGCTGAATTACATAATTAACAGCTGGTACAGTGAGATATGTGTAGTATGAAACTTTTAAGTGGGTTGATTTTCTTCTTCTCTTTAAGTGTTTGAAATACCCAAATGTTCTCGCTTATGCTACAGAGAAAGCTAAAAGCCACAATAACATGAGAGTTGCCACGAAGAAATCCATGCAGAAATTAGTTAAAATGTCCACACCAGACTTATGCAACAAAAGAGTGCGGGAACTCCAACAAATTGCTTGAACACGTAAACATTTACTCTCTGGGCTTCTTGAACGCTTGAATAATACATGCTTCTTGCATGTTTCAAAGAAAGTACTAGTAGAAAACTTTAGTAGTTCTTGGCAATCAAACTCCATATTCTCTTCCATTTTGTGGATTATCTTAATGGTGAATGTTTGGTTTTATTATTTTGTCATTTGTTTTCTATCATTAAGTTCCTGCTAATGGAATCCAACTCTTTTTATTTTTGTCAATAATTGATGAATGAATTAAACCAGCAGGTTTTTGGGCTTCTAATAAATTTAAACAATCAACGATATAATTGGAGACAAAGTAAAAGGGGTAGAAGAGACCTTTTCATCAGTCAAGTGAAGGAATACCAGAGAGCCTGTTGACATCTGTCTATTTCCTTTATTGGCAAATGCTCTTTACCATGATTACATCTGGCATAGGAAACTTAAGTCTGGATTTATCTGGTAAATAAGTATTCTAAATTATTGAAGAGTCAGAGCTCCTTGGAGGTGTTTATGGATGATTAGATACATTCATAGATACATTCACAGGAGTTACATGGGCAGCAGAGTCCTTCCTTCGCTGCAAAATACACAGGATTTTGTTGCCGGAAAAACAGTTCATCATGCCCCACTTCCCACCCACAGCAGTTATGCTGATGTCTTGGGCTTCGGAAAATGGCATACTGTAGGATTCTTTGGCAAAAGTGGTCATTCTGTGATGCCACTTGACATCTCAACTCTTGCTATAATTTTCACAGTTCTGCAAAGGGGGAGGGTTTTGTTTGTTGGAGTTGTTCCTTTTAATAGGGACTCACTTGGGGAGATCACCTCTAACCCACCCAGGAGTGATGTTTTGAATTAATTATAAAAGATTTTACAGAATTTATATGAAACTTGAAATACACCTTCTTTCTGGGCATCTATTTTTGGCTGTGGATGGTTGTCATTGGTACATTACTGTGGGGCCTTTGCCATTAACCTCTCTCTCACTGTTTCTCTCATTGATTCAATTTACTCTCATAATATAGTCACTTCTTTATCATCAGGTCTATGATAAAAACCTGCCTGTTGTCATCATCACAATCTGATATCTGCATTTTACAATTTTCTCTGTAGAATTTGGTTTTCAAGAAATGCAGTTGTACGTGTTATTCAATCCATCTAGTGGATTATTTGTATTTAGTCAATTGAAAAACCAGTTCTATTAGGTATTATATTCCTTTTTCTTACCGTGTAGAGTTAACAATCTTTCCACTTTACCATCGTTGTTCCATATCAATTACCTCCATAAATGGGTGACTTTGTGCTGGATTGTGGCTAATTGTAGATGAGTTTTTAAATTTTTCTGTGTATGGTTGGACTTAAAGTAACTGAGAAAAGAATAAGGTTGGGAAGGTGACTGGTGTCTTCTGATGGGGCTACCCAGCTGCAAGTTATGGGAGCTATAGCCAGTGGTGTTACCCTGCATTAAAAAGTTGGAGTATTTTGAAAATTAACAACATGAACATACTTGCATCTAGGATTACTGCAAGTTCATATGCCATTTTTTTAACATAATCTTGCTTATTGGTAGCATATACTTAACTTTGCTTTCTGTAGCTATAATTGTGTCATGCTGTTTGTTTCTCTTACATTGTATAAGGACTTCGTTTTTGTTGTTAAAATTGGGAAAGCTGAGAATATTATGAAACTGTAAAATATACAAGTTTCTATTGATTTGATTTGCTGAACAAGCTAAAGGATAAATCTGGTTGGTAGTTTTCTATTGTTCAACAATGAATTGCATGATGATAGTATGTCCTTTTTTATGTTTACCTGCACTGCTTTCAGAGCATCATTGGCTCCAAAATGCTAAAAAAGCTCCAAATGTTCCCCTTGGAGACGTTGTCAGATCAAGACTCAAGCAGTTTTCGATAATGAACAGGTTCAAGAGGAAGGCCCTGAGGGTTCGTTTATCAAGCCTTACGTTCCTCATATTTTTGTTTCCCTGCATTTTATAAGTGAAATATCAAGTACTAAAAATGAAATTTCAATTAGGTTATTGCTGAGCATTTATCCACTGAAGAAGTGGAAGACATCAAGGAGACGTTCAAAAAGATAGACAATGACAGTGATGGTGTGGTTTCAGTTGAGGAACTGAAAGTAGGACTTAAACAGTTTGGTTCCCAACTTGCAGAGTCTGAAGTACAGATGCTTATTGAATCTGTAAGTTTATACCATGCATAACTGATTCTTATTGAAGCTGTAAGTTTATACCATGCACAATGACATAAGCACTGGGCAGGTTTGTTGCCTGGGCATTCAACAGCCAGGCTTTTGATAATTATTCAGTTTGGATTAATCTAAGCATCTGATCACATATGCACTACTGGGAATTTTAAAAACAGAAAAAATTAGTGAAGAATGCAGACAATGGGGTTGAGTTTCTGCCTATGACCCATCAAATGATATTTTCAGCAATTTGAATTGGTGCATGGTCTTCTTATAGTCTATTTAATGGGTATCTTCAGTCCCCCCTGGTCTGCTCTTGTATCACTATTTGATATTAATACTTAACCACCGGGGCTCCCATTGCTGGTTAATTCACAGCTGGGGTCTCTTTTGCATTCAAAATGTTTTTCTTTATAAGTTTGCTTTCATGACATGGCTCTTTCAAGTTTCAACACTAGTTAAGGTGACAATTAGTACCCCATATGGGATCTTTGAAAGGGCTTTCTTGTCTGAGTGAACTTCTGTTGTTTGGGGATGGTTTTTAGCATCCATGGCGACATGCTACTGGTTTGTCAGTTTGAAAAATTATTGACAGCTTTAAAATAAAGCTTGGTATGCTGACACGGACACAGTATGTTCTTATTAAGGGTGATCTGTTTGAAAACAGGTAGATACACGTGATAAAGGAAAGCTGGACTATGGAGAATTTGTTGCTGTGTCAGTCCATCTACAAAGGATGGCTAATGACGATCATCTTCGTAAGGCATTTTTGTACTTTGACAAGGATGAAAATGGTTATATTGAACCAGAGGAGCTTCAGAATACGTTGATGGAAGATGGAGCAGACGACTGTGCAGATTTAGTAAATGACATCTTTCAAGAAGTAGATACAGATAAGGTGGAGAAACAGAGAAATATCTATGACTAAAGTTAGTTTTATTGATCCAATGGATATTAACCTCAACTTTCTGGTCATGATTGCAGGATGGGCGGATCAGCTATGATGAGTTTGCGGCAATGATGAAAACTGGAACTGATTGGAGAAAGGCATCTCGGCATTACTCAAGGGGAAGATTCAACAGTCTAAGCATAAAATTGATGAAAGATGGTTCTCTGAACATGGCTAGTGAGTAAGATGCACCGATGGTGGATTTCACTTATTGACACACAAGGAAGAATTGGACTGTTCCACGTGTATGTCGAGACACTTTCCCCCTTTTTTTTTCTTTTTTTTTTTAACCCCCCCTTTTTTTTGGGTGATTATTTGTTGGGGGTTCATTGATTAGTTAGTCTCCTTTGGATTGGTGGCTTACAGAGAGGGAGGCACGTACGTATTTTGCATCTTCCCGTGTTAGAGATGAGCAAAGCACAAGGCCTTGTTTGTATGTTGTAGTCATGGCATGTGTTTCTCTGCTTACGACCCCAACCTTTGTGGATTGGAAAGTTATATTGGCGAGGCTTGGGGGAGTGTTGTATTTGTATTTCGTTACCAAAGAAATATATAAAGTCGTCTTACCAAGACCGGCGTGTTTCGTTTGGTTTTTCGCGTCGGTTTGATTAGGTTTAAAACGCCCATAACTGTTGTTGTAATGGCTTCTTTTGCTGGAGAGTTGTAGCTTAAAAGTAATTGGATGTTTATTTATTTGTAAGTGCTCTTATTTTGCATGCTTTGATTTGATATAGGCGCATATGGATCATAGAAATCGCAGCTCTACCACTGAGGCGTCGATGTAAAGCCCGAGTGCGGGTGGTAATGGAGTCGATCGATGCCGTTTCTGATCGTTTCTGTGTATAAACAATCAATCAGCTGATTGTTAAAGCCATGGAACCAACCATATGAAGAAGAATGCGGTTCATGCCTTCGCGAATGGCTCAATCATTCTCTATCATGGAATCACAGGATGATGGATAGGCCTTATGACTTGTCTGGGATCCGCCATCGAATGCCTGGAAGGTACAAGATAAAAGCACCACACTTCACCCCGCTTTTCAGTTAAAGCCAAGACATTATCCATCCATCATCCCTGGCGAACCGGGAAATCAAAGTATGTGCTCCCCATGATAGAGATTGATAGGAGTAAATTGGCTGCGCCTAACAGGACGAGCACCAGCGCATGCCATTGTCTACACCCTCCGGAAGCTTATTCTCCATCCAATCAATCTCATTTCTCATTCAAAAGCTGGGTTTGGGTGAATCTTCCAAATCCCGATAACCCTCTCCACTGGTTTGTAGAAAATAATTTATTTGAGGACAAAGATGCAGTCCAAATCGAAGACGTAATCGGCTCAAGTGGTCCTGTACTGTACGTGCTTTCCTCTCAGTGGTTTATGACATGGCAGGATTGTGTAGACCTCCATGCTTCTGCTCCCCATTTATTATTATTATTATAAGTTCAAATAATAATTGTTCAGACACCATAATCATCGAAGTCTGTAAAATGGGGCAGGTCTCATGCCACTCCACACTCCACAGTGACATCTGACTCATACGCCAAACATCCAATGCCACACTTGATTTTCAATGCCACCACCATATCTCTTGCTCACTCTAATCATCACAATAATAACATAAGTAATAAAATAATATATATATATTTTTTAAATTTTACATCCACACACACATTCATAGTTATATCTTATACATGCAATCCAAGTGAGGGACGGTAAGAATAATTTGCAATTTGCAGCCCCAGTAAGGAACAAAATTAATATGACAAAACATGCAATTGTAACCTGTTGCTTTCCAACTTAATTTCTCCCACCAACTTGATTCAAATACTATTTTTGCCCTTCGCTCCGGATATATATATATATATATATATATATATATATATATATATATAAAATCAACGTGAGCAATTTCCCACTCACCCTTTTACTAGTCTCTCAGACATTTCTATACTAAGAGAAATTAATTTGTCTTCATCTGAGTGCTTTACATCACACGCCAGTCCTGGTAACAATGAAGACATTTGGTCATACCCTTCAAGCTTGTAATTATCTATAAACGATGTCTGTGCCGACAACAAAGTAAGTATAAGATAATGAGGTAGAATAACTGGCGACACAGGATGCATATCCTCTGCACTCAAATTCATGCACCAGTTGCACGCACTTTTAAATTTTAATAACTAGATGAGAGAAAAATATTTGTTAAATATAATTCTTAAAATATATTTGTACACACCAATCATAAATAACACCGGTGTAGGAATCTAAGTACCCTGGAACAATTTGAGTAAAGGAGGGTAGGTAGGTAGGCAGACAATATACACACGTTATACACGTTGCTTAAAATTGCTATTATACAATATATATCCACGAATTCATCTGACAAGTATAATTAGTGGCACATGTTTCAAGATTGAAAGAATCAGTTTTATGAGTTTTTCTTTCCGGCTTTGCAGGGTATTTTATGTCTTGTGGAATTAATCAAGGTTTGCCTTTTTCTTTTTGTTTCAAGAAGGTGCACTCTCTCCATTAGATAAGTCATAAATATAATATATTAATTGTGAATTGAAGGGCTAATATATTGGTATGTAAAGTAGAATAACATTATTTCCAAATCTTCCACCTGCATGTAAAAATAATGCATTTAACGTCTGGATATGTTAGGCACCGTTATATGGAAGAAATGGTTTAGTAATCTCGAGGTTTGAAAACAAAAAAAAGGTAAGGCAGGCAGGCATGCGTAAGGACCAAGCACTTAGAAGTGCTAAAAATATGCTCAGGTTCTTCTTCGTGCTTGAAACGTGTTGTGCACATGGGCAATAGGCATCTTTCGCATTAAAGTACTCCAGTAAAGTCTGCCCTGGCAGTTCCTGGTCGCTGCTAGTCGCACTATCTATCGTAAAGACTACACAAATGAGGAAACAAAATGCTCAGAATTGTTAAGTTATAGGCTTATAGCAAGACAAGGGACGTCACCTTCACAACTCTCAGCACCAATTAACATGTGTTCACACACCATGTTCTTCTCACTTTTCGGTCATCACTTCACGCAAACTCTTTCACCATGCCATGATGAACACCTCCTAATAAAATAGGTGTAGGGGTGTCAACAAGATGTTCCATGCCACCCACGTGTCAACCGCGCCAGCCGTGAGCATGCAGTGCTATGTTGGCCTTCCAAAAGACTAAAATATATGTTGTAATAAATATAAAAGTGGTGTTATATTCTATTGAGATGATAAAATAACCTAAAATTTAAGAGCCTTTTATTCTATGTATGTAAATCTCATTACAAATATAATTTTATGCAAGAAGAGTTCAAAGGCTAGGCCGATGCCTTTACCTGTGCCATACTATGCTCACGCATGGCTTAAAAATGGGATGCACAGAAAAACCTTCAATTTTTTTTTTTTGGTAGTACATCTGTGTGTGATAAGAGTTATATATAGCGATGGGGTTGGTGTTCTTCCCTATAATTTAGGATCAGTACCTCTAAATTAATTCCCACGTTCATCACCATTATGCGTGGGGGTCCACTAAGAGACGGACAGAGCCCTAATTGAGATTTTTATGGCACTCATGGTGCCATGTCCCATCAGTTTAATTAGCCTCCTTCCTTCAGAGTGGGTTTCCCTATAATTAATGTATCCCAATAAATTAAGTGGATGCAATCTTCTGGTTTGGGTTCTTTTATCTAAAAAAAAATCTTCTGGTTTGGGTTACTAACTTACTACCAAAAAAAAAAAAATTGCTTCTGGTTACGAGAGAGGCATTGAATTGGTGATACATTTAAGAAACTTCTCTAAAATGTTCTCTTTTAAAGGGGATGTAACAAGTTTACCAAAAAAAAAAAAGTGGATGTAACAACAAGAAATATGAGTTAACAAGAAATTTATTTTTATGACACTCGAGCTCACCTAACTCTTAGAAAGGACGTGTCTGATTCTCGATCCACTTCTTTCTTTGCAAAGAGAAAGTGGATTTCGATATCTAGGAGACAAGCTTTGTGTCTCACAAAGGTTCCAAGTGATCCACTCAATTTAGGTGCTTTCACAACTCCACTCATTAAATTTTTTTTTTTTGGAAAAAGCACTTAATTTACTTGTCAAGTTGTAGCTTGAAAACTATTTTACATGTGACTAAAAAGTGTGCTTCAAATCTCATGTCATTCTTGCAAAGAACTGATGTAGCACAAGTGGGACCTGCATAAGTGTATGACAATTAGTTATATAGTGAAAATAGAATTCTTGTTTGGGTTATTTTGAATTAGATTTTTTTCTCGCTTATTTGAGTTTTTATTACTTCTTTAAATGGTTTTAAAGTTAGATTTTAACTCTTAATTGTTTACTTTGAGTTGTACGTAGTTATGATTTTAGAAGTTTTCTGTCTTATTTTGGGGTTAAATAAAGTGTAAAGGTTATACAAGTTAAACATTAATTATTTTTGAATCCTTTCAAACATAAGTTTAGAAGTTAAACTGCGAAAGTGATAGAGGTTTTCAAATCCTTTCAACAACCAAACTGGTCCCATGGAATGTAAATGGCATCAAGCCACGTGGGACTTTCAAATCCCAAGCAACCAAATACATGAGTATCCCACGATTGTGTGTAGATATTTTGGGTTTCACATATGCACTATTCTTTGAAAGAGCTGATGCCACGTAAAGTATGTAACTGCCGAAAAAAAATTTTTTTTTCTTGAAAATAAAAATACTAACTGTTGTATGCCCAACGTGGCAACATCTCTCTCAATAAGAGGTTAGGCTTAGAATATGACATGTGAGATGGGGCACCGGACAAGCCCCACCTCTACACAAAAAGAAAGTCCCTTTAAGTTTATTTCTACATTGGTTTATATTGTTGGTATGAAATGTTGTCATGCAGAGCATTTGATTTATAAAAATAAAAAAAAGACTAAATTTCAATACTTGACATGACATCAACTCATTCTAACAATTGAAATCAATGCAACAAATAATTGCAGTCGATGTTGGCCCCTACAACAACACTCCTCAGATAATGTAACAAGAGGCCCACAATCCCTATTTACCTACAATGTTTTTAAGGTTAAAATAAAATTCCAACAGCAACGACTGGTGCAACATACCACTACGGAAAGATTTTGTCCTTGTCGCTGCGCCACCGCAGCAAAATCCGCCGGAGAGAAGGGGACTTGATTGTAAACACTGTCTGAATTAATTGGAGCCAAGGGCTGTGAGATGGTAATCACCTATCCCAAAAAGACACGTGCTCCACGTTTTTGAACTTTCTTGAGACATATACCCTATGACGTTGTCGGCCACCTGCGCGTATATTCGCACTCGCTTACGTTCGTACGGAAAAAGACCTTAGAGCTATCTATACCATATATCCCACGTGCGAATAAGCGTTGCCAAGAATTTCCTTTCTTTTCTGGGAAATTATAAGGATCCCTTGCAACTCCCTAAGATTTGTCACTTAATGCGCATTGACTTTTATCATTTTGCAAAAATATCACAAAGTTCCCTTTCAAAAATTTATACCTAAATTACCCTTTAAGTTTTAACAAAATACCTTACCTTATATATGCTAATGACGAAAATTATCCTTATTCATAGATTTATAAGGGAAATTTTGGAGAATGCTCAATGGGGAAAGACGCAATTTTGTTTTTTATTAAGACTTATTTAGTTATAGTAACTCTTTAACTTCAGTTTGATATTTTTGGTATTATATTCGCTTTTAAATAAACTTAATCTCAAGGGCTAGTTGGTCTTTTCAATATTCTTGAACTAACATAAGACAACTTTGTGACTATTTGTAGAAATGTTAGGGGTCTATGTACATAAACGACAGACCTCAGGGAATCTAAATGTAATTATCCCCAACTTTAGTCATTCATTATACCTCTCTCAAACCGATCAAGGGCGCAAGGGGCGTCCATAGTCTCACATTACCAAAGAAATTACCGAAGAAAAAGTTAGCTGATAGGGACCTTAATTTGTATATTTCTACCAGGCTTCAGTTTTCCAAACCTTGTGCTGGGTACGTGTTAGACTTATTGAGTTCTTCCAGATGAAGTTAGTATAATGTTATTGTTTACACCCGCCGTAGCCCAGCGGTAGAATTGAGTTCTACGTGACTACAAGTCTCCTTAAAATAGGGAAGTGGGGTCCATTAAGAAACCCAATTACGTAAGATTTGTTGAGAAAAAATCTACAAGATAACGACTCTAAAAACATGGAAATTGAGGTCCCTCACTTCCTAAAAACGTAGAATGTTTGTGCAATGTGGGGTTTAACTTCCTAAAAGTGGATCGTTGGGAAACTTGTTAATCAAGCAAAGCAGCTTATAAATAGGGACATGTAGGCAAGGGGAAGAGATCCCTTGATCAACACACAACACAACTACATTTAGCTATTCCGGTCTTCTCAGACCACTCTACTCTCATGCTATCCTCATAACATGAAGTAGCATATCCTCTTGTTGTTTCCTGTTGCAACAACACATGGAGATCCCCCTTATTCCTCCTTTACAAAGCTAAGAAGATACGCCCTACTCCGATCACGGCTAGATACGATCTTGCTTACTCTTTCAACCAAGGCTAAGGGCAGTCACTATGTCCACCCCGGAACCAGTAATCGTCAAGGCGGCCCCCGATCTCTTCTCTATATACTTCGATCACAGCTATAGGGAAACAGGCGGTAGGTACCAAGATATTGTAGGTATTCTTTTTACATTTTATTTATTCTTGTCACTATCTATCCTTAAAGTGGTCGTCACTCTACACAGCACTCAGTTCCTACAGATTCTTCATCAAACGGCTGTGGTCTATGTTGCCATAAAATTGGGGCAAGAACCTTGGAGGACAAACCCCAATCATCTCAATAATCGCTGGATCAGAAGTTTCCAAATCTAGAGGTGGCTAGGTCGTATTTGAACCGCAACCCATTCGGTTTTGTGTGCGATTGGCACCGGGGTCAAAAGTTTCCGACTCCTTGCATCAGCACAGATGCTGGCACTGTTAGACATGGAAAAAAATCAATTCAATAACTTCCTAAATCATTACACGGGATTGGTTAAAAACACAGAGTCGCCACCATTATGTTTAGGTGTGAATGGACACCAAAATATCAAATAAGCACAAAAGGCAAATTTAGGGTAAAAATAACTCTATTAAAAAAAACAACTAGAGATGGGTAAGGGGATTAAGTTATGAACAGGGGAAGGTGTTAGGCACCCCTATTCATCCACACAAGGTGGTTGTCAGGTATTGTTCATATTAAAATAAAGGAAAAAGGGCTTGTTACAAAAATCATGAAAAATCATAAAAAAGACAAAAATGTATGGTTTTTTCATACGAATAGTTTAATTGATCCAGAACTTTCAAATATGATCATACCATTCCTAGGGTTTCATGATCAAAATAAAATTGAGATAAAATCAAATAAAACCAATCTAAAATGAAAACTTCAAAATTTTGGCTTTAAGTTAAATTCTGGAAATCTAGAAAAATATGATTTTTATAAAATATTGCAGAATTGAACTTGAACAGTCCAGGACATAAGTATAGCCCAAATTTCACATTAAATCAAGAAATCAAAACCAAAAATACCCATATTGATGAAGAACATCAAAAGAGGAGAACTTAGACCGTAGGGTCTTCTCTCAATAATGAAAAAGGAGTCAAAAACCACATCATGAAACCCTAGAATTTACTTTCAGGCTTCTGAATCCAGATCTATCATATTGATCATGATAGATCTAGGATTTTAGCCTATTATCACAAAAATCACAAAAACAGTGTTGTAGGTGCAAAAGTGGTGAAAATCTCAATTTTAAGAGAAAAGTGGGATTTCATGCTATAAACGTCATAATCATCATAGATTCATAGGATTCATTCAGATTCATTCAAATTCAACATAAAAACAATTAAAACATAATCAGGATATTCAAAACAGCCACATCTCACAGATTAGAGCACATAGTGGTCTACCCTACGGATCCACCTGTTCTCTTTTCCCCTAGCTCTCTCTTCACGTTTTACGGCTAGAGAGGATTCTTGAGGTACTTGGAGATAGGTTTGGTGATACAAACACAATCAAATGCCTTATTCTAGAAAAAAAGGAGAAAAACAGATATGAGGTTCTATTCTAAGGATCCACCTGTTCTCCTTTCCCCTAGCTCTCTCTTCACATTTTACGGCTAGAGAGACTCTTGAGGTACTTAGAGACAAGTTTAGGAATACAAATACAAGATGGCCTTATTCTAAAGCAATGGAGAAAATTCTATTACTTCTAGAATTGAAGACAGAAAATAAAAGGGAAAAGGGACTTACCTGGATTGAGCAAGCAGAGCAGCAGGGATTCCTCTCTTCTCTTGGAGCTCCTTGGACTTCAAAATTTCGTGGCCTTTTGCTTGAGGAGAAGCCCTCTATTTATAGGCAAACACAGGAGTATGGCTGGTCCAGAAGGATATACCAGGATCCCATCAGATTGGGTTAAAAATAGGGATAATGCCAATCCATGGCTAACAAAGATATTTCGAACGAATAAAAGAGATAATTCGCTCATTTAAAGAGATATTAGACTGAAGATAAGGCTCAGAAATCGAGAAAGGATAAAATTCGCACAAATCTAATGCGCCTGTAAATGTATTGCGGGCAAGTGGTGTCCGTATATGCATTACGGGCGCTACGTACCCGTATACAAAATCCGGGTGCGACCAGCCCGTAGGTACAATACAGGCAAGGCTTGAATTATTGAATTTCATGCATTTTTTGCCTGTTTTAAATCCCAATTATATGTTTTCATTATTTTCTCATTTTGTAGTGCGATTTGGGGTGTCTACAGGCACGCCTACACACTCATACGTCCCCAAGTCGAGTTGGAAATTATGGGAACAGTTATGTATCTAATTGTCTCTACAAATGCTTGGGAAACCAATAAAAAGGGGTGTAAATTATGCAAACCTCCACTGAACTTTCAGAAAGTTACAAAAACCTCCCTTTTTTATTTTTAAAAGGATATTTAACTTCATTCAAATCTTGTTGTTTGACTCTTATTTGTTGATTCAGTTCATCCCACCCAAAAAGAAAAAAACTAAAAAATTTTGTGAAGGAAACAAATGTCGAAGCTTGGGAAATGATAATTGAAATTATATAATGATAAATTAGAAAGCTTAGAAGCTCCCGATAAGGATAAAATGTCATGTACCTAAACTATGACATATACGATAATACGAGTAGAATTGACTTGAAATAAATTAAATTTTGACATACTCACTTTACAACTCCTGTTCCTTCATAAAGGGAAGATAATTGTCAAATGTAAAAAAAAAATGAAAGGAAATTCAATGTTATTTCAACATGGTAAGGGGATATCCACTAATCTTATATAACTTGAGGGTGGTTTATTTTCTTCTTCAAATCCGAGGAATTGGATGCCTTTGCCCTTATTTGTGAAAAAATTCGGGTTTAGACTCTAATTACACTTAGATGAGTGAATAGGTGTAGCATAGCTGAATTAAAGATTTTATACTAATTAAAAACAAGTCCTTAATTAATAGACATGAATAAATCTTCAAAGTAATTCCAGAAATTTAAATAATCAATCAAAAGTAATTAACAAGCCACCCAAATTGCAAGTAAATAATTAAAGTAATAAAAGAAGACAAAAGCAATTTGGTGACGAAGGGAAAACTCTATAAGAACTCTTACTAGAGAAAAACCCTCTGGACTATACAGGATCCACCTAAAAGATCCACTATGAGAAGAAGACTTACAACTTGTAGTTCAGACGACTCAACATCCCTATGCTAGACTCTGCAACGCAAGACTTGAAAGTATCTGAAGAATTCTTCAAATTTGCTCCACAGCGACACTCTAGAACTCTGAAGACCTTCTCACACGATCATTCAAATGAATTCTTTTGGTATCCGTAGGAACTCCCACGATTCAATCTCCCCAACCCAGAACTCCAAGGTAGAAGAAGAAAGAAGAATAGAAAGGTTTTATGGTTCAAAATAGGAAAATCTAGAAGAAGGCTATTCTAGAAGAAAAAAGGATTTTTTTGGGCTTCTAAAACGTGTCTCTTATAGATTTAGAAGGACTCTAATCTTATTTAAAGGTTCCCCAAGAAATTTGAAGTCAATCTGAATTGAAACGAGTAAGTTATGTAATTTTTCGTGACTTTTTGGAAATTGCAGAAAATTGAACGCTCGAACGCTAGCTCAAACATTTTATAACGCCACTCTACAGAAATTTCCATTCGAACGTCAGCTCAAACATTCTCTAACACCATTCTCGGGTTTGACTGTCTGCAGGCTTTAATTCCATCATTCGAACGCTAGTTCAAACCTTGTCTCACGTTGAACATAAAAAGCTCATTTTGACTCTGTTTGCAATGTCACTTGAACCGTGACTTCTTGGACTCAATTTAAATATTTTAAACATACTTAAACATATTTTTTGGCACGGAATTAAGCCAATATAACCTACTAGACCTAACACTTTGTGAACCAATCGTAAAAAATATCAATTGTTTTTAGGCGAAGAAACATTCACTGTTCAACCCTACCTTCCTTTTCATTCTTCTTGCCACCTCCTCGTCGGCCCATCTCGCCTTGGAAGTAGAAAACTTGAAAAAATAATAATAATAGACAAATAAAACAAAGTTTGTATTCCATGTATAATGCGCTCGTGTCCTAAATAGGTTACGCTCATATCTCAAAGGAGCCACAATAAAGTGACGCAACTTTTTATTATTATTTTAAAAAAGTGACCTTCTTTTGAAAATAAGATTTTTGATGGACTGTATTTATAAAGTGACCTTTTTCATCATTTTCCCTGTTCCTCACGTCGTTTCACATATTCAAGTAAAACATTTGCTTGCACCCTTTCTACATAAAGATCTATTGTTGGTCCATATGATGTAATAGATAATGGTTTTTTGAGCAACGAGTCACATGGTTTGTTAAAGAAAATCCGTGGCCTATTTCTCTAAGTTTGAAAACAGATCAAATTAAATGAAGATTGAAAGATTATTCATATTTCCTATCTGAAGTTTCCTTATTTGATTTAAATAAGATTTTGAGCAGGTAACATCGCAAGCCATCGTTGTTCCAGATGAAGTCTAAAGTACCCCAATTAATAAAGAAGGCTTCTTCTTTACCAAAATTAATGGTTACGAGTCCTTTTTCACGTCTCGGAGGCACCATATATGTACATTAATGGCCTCAAGACATCATCTCTGTATGGCTATGGCCCCAACGTCATTGATGCCACATGAGAAATCACAGGCTATATATGTTCTGGAAGAGGGAGGAGAGGGAGAAGGCGATAAGGAAATTGAAATGATTATGAAAGAGAGTAAATCAAAGATCATCACGGCGTTCTGATCACTCACCCAGTCACCCTCTTCTGTGTAATTTCCATGTCGGCCCTGTCAGCTTCACAAAAGACCACAAACTTACAAATAGTGTCACGCTGTTTCTCCCTCTCACCCTATTAATATCTCACAAATAACACGTTTCCCTTTACGTCCATGTCAGTGCAGTAATCACGGAGTCAAATTGGCCACCCTTAACCACCACTGCCCTCAAGTCCCCACCACCTGCTTTCACCCCCTCCTGTATAAATTTATACGTTAGGGCTAGTTTGTTTCATCGTACTTGGATCAGCAGCATCAACCTTGGAAACCCCACTTGCTGTTGCTATTCACACTGATCAGTTATGAGCTTCCTACAGCAGGACTGGCCTGAGCCAGTCGTCCGGGTCGAATCCCTGGCCCAGCTCCCGGTAATTCCTGACCGATACGTCAAGCCACCGTCCGAGAGGCCGTTGACGGACTCGGAAGACCATGGAGCCAACATTCCATTGATTGACATGGAAGGCTTTGTTGGGGAGGGCGAGGTTCAGGCCATGACCACCACTTTAAACCAAATCTCCGATGCCTGTCGGAAATGGGGCTTCTTCCAAGTCGTTAATCATGGCGTGAACCCAGAGCTTATGCATCAGGCACGAGAGGTTTGGCGGCAGTTCTTCCATCTACCCGTGGAGCTGAAGCAAGTTTACGCCAACTCCCCCAGGACATACGAGGGCTACGGTAGCCGATTAGGCGTCGAAAAGGGTGCCATTCTTGACTGGAGCGATTATTTCTACCTCCACTATCTCCCTCCCTCCCTCAAGGACCACAAGAAGTGGCCTTCACTCCCTACTTCTTGCAGGTAATTAATTCTCTCAATTGGCCATTCTGTTAACTTCTTCGATCTCATTCTGTGCTCCGATTGATCTTCCTACCACGGCCAATTTTGTCTTTTGCAGCTTTTGGTCCCAACTTCCAGTTTGTTTAATGGCCTGGATTCTGATATAAGCTAAACCCAATAACACTTACAAACTATCTGGGCCGGTCGGCTATTAGTCAATCTCATGTTTCGTTACTACTAGCTAGCTCTACAGTTTCTGATTGTTTAATTTGCAGTACAATTAGCTCGGATATAGAGATCGATGTTTTTGTTTCTGTACGTTTATAACGAAGTATTAATTACCACGAATTGAATACAGGGAAGTTATGGAGGAGTACGGCAAGCAATTACTGAAACTAAGTGGTGTGTTGATGAAGATTCTATCGGTAAACCTGGGCTTAGGAGAGGAATATCTTCAGAATGCTTTTGGAGGGACGGAGATCGGTGCTTGCTTGAGGGTCAACTTCTATCCCAAGTGCTCGCAGCCGCAGCTCACGCTAGGCCTCTCCTCTCACTCCGACCCCGGTGGTATGACTCTTCTTCTTCCCGACGACCGTGTCCCGGGCCTTCAGGTTCGTAAAGGCGACAAATGGGTTACCGTTAAACCTGCTCCCCACGCCTTCATCGTCAACATCGGTGATCAAATTCAGGTATTCTTTAATTTCTCTTTGATTATCTCCTAACAACACGAAATGAAGAAGGGGATTCCATGAATCACGGGCACATGACTTGTTCCATCCTTGATGGGTCTTAACCAATAATTCAGCTTTGGTCAGTCGATGTTAATATCAGGTCTTTTTTAGGATTTTTCTTTTTCCCCTTTTAATGTGCTGCAGTTGCGGTTTGCATGAAGAAATAGTTTCCTTTCCAACACCTGGTTTGGTATCAAATGGACACTTCATTTTTTAAGCAAACACACAATAAAATTCCTAAAATTAACAAGACCCTTCATTTTACTTCTCTGTCAACCGTCGTGTCATTTTATTTTTTGATTCGCTGAAATATTTCTGCATCAGTCTTTCTTTCCCTTTGCTTTTGTTCTTTTAAATGGAAGGCTGACATGCGTTATCAAGAATTTAGGAACTACTTACCATTTGATGTTTGGATAAGCTAGAAGATAAGGTAGACTCCATGTGGCATCCCTCATTGTTTTTTTCCAATTTTTTTTTTCCTCTTTTTGTAGTTACCTTGTTTTAGGTAGTGCTCGATCTATGTGACATCTTGATTCATCCCCATGATTTAATTTACATTTGCTTTCCCTTTTTTTTCCCAGCCAAGCTTAGCAGATAAGAAAGTTTATCTCTTTTTTTTTTTTTGGTAATTAAGAAAGTTTATCTTGATCTCCTGACTTTTTTCTCTCCAGTTTTAATTACACAAACATTTAACTTCATTAATCATTCCAATATAATGGTGGACCCCAATGCAAATACTGCACACTCCATGCAGTTTGTTAAGAAATATATTAAATATATAAAGTTCACCCTTATTATCAGCTTAAGCTTTTAGTAAGAATGGTGTTTTATATGGACTCAAACCCATTTTAGGAAGGCCTTACACGTGAAATATTTTTTTCTCAATGGGTGGAATAAAGGTTTGAACCCAGGATTTTGATGTTAGCCTAAGGCTCAGATATCATGTAGAACACCGTTCCTATAAAAAGCTTAAGCTGATACTAATTAAGGGTAAACTTTATATATCTAATATATTCCTTACCCATGTTTATCAAAAGCAGTTTTAGAGACATGGATACAGTGATCCATCAGTACATATATATATTTGAAGTCTTTTGGGATTTGTACTTACACATGTCACTTTGTAACATATAATAGTATTATTATGATAAAATCATCCTTCCTCATCAATTATATTTATCATTAAAAAATAGACTTTGTTGACCTATGCAAGAGTTTGACTAATTGCCGAAATTTGATTGGACCACATGGATTGATTGTAACTTTTTAAGTGGGGTTTTATAAATTTTCCATGGAAATTAACCTCACAAGTCATAGCTGGGGCAAGCATGTGTGGTCCTGTGGTGGTGCAGATTAATCAGCTTTGACAAATGCCTTGATTACTTTATAGGGCAACCTGAAGTCATCTAGATAGCTAGGCCTTCTTCCTGTAGACTAAATATTCTAGCTTTATCCATTTTAGACGTACAATTGTTTCTTTTTATTTAGTATAATATAGTTGTCTTAATTAGAAAAAAAGAAAAAAGTGAAGACGTCACATGCACGTGCGTAAACTAAGCAGATTTGTTTGGATGATTGATTAGGTGCTAAGCAACGCAATTTACAGGAGCGTGGTGCACAGGGTGATGGTCAATTCGGCTACAGAACGTCTCTCTCTGGCTTTCTTTTATAACCCAAGGAGTGACTTGCTCATCGAACCAGCTAAGCAGCTGGTCACACCGGACCGGCCTGCCCTGTACTCGCCCATGACGTTCGACCAGTACAGGCTTGACATTAGGACGCGTGGCCCTCGAGGAAAATCACAAGTGGAGTCTTTACAATCCCCCAGATAACCTATTATGTATCATTGTAAATATCCCCTTTATCAGCAATTGAATTAACTGTAAACCATGTAATCATGATCATATATAGAGGGGTTCACAAAAATAAGATTTAATATGTCTTATCTTTGCTTTATCGGTTTCTGACTAAGGCATAGGAATCCATAATTTAATAAAACTAATCATGTAATTATGGGATGGTAATGATTCGACACGTTTGAGCTTTTAAGCGTGCTCGTACGAGCCCTTGTTGTGGGGTTAGGTACTGGGGCACTTCAATTCCAATGATCCTGGTTCTTATCGAATTAACCACTAGGGTGCATGTGTAGAACTGCACGTAAAAAAGGGAGCCGTTGCAATTGTCCACAGTTTAAACCTAAAGAGTGCAATGAACGGTGGTTGTTGTAGTTATATGTCGAGATTGTTTTGTTTGTAGAGAACAAAGTTTGAAAGTAAAAAGGGAACCATAATCAAAGAATAATCCCTCCTCTTTACTAATAATATAAATGTTGGCTTGTTTTGTAAAAATACAATCACATGAATTAATTAGTAAAATATCCAAGATGATAGTTTCAAAGAACCATCATCATCATCATCAGTTCTTTTCTTCTTATTTTGAATGATTACAATCACATCATCAACTAGCTATAGAGACTCCATATCGATCATCAAGATGATATATATTTTGAATACTAATGTTCAATCTCTATCATGAGCCACAGCTTTGGCTTGTTATTGATAATACTTTGAATTTTCAATAACATGTAGACTTTTATATATGTGGCATTTCAATTCCTTCATATTTTGATCTAAAGCTAGAGCCTCCATTATATGATTACTATTTTGATCCATAGAAGCTGGTGACGATCGTATCCTTCAGCCTTGCAGCAGCTGCAACTCGATAATTCAATCTGATGGATTACTATTAGATCGTCCGGATTCGGCTAATCTCTCATCACTGACGGACGAGAGCTTCATCAATCAACTAGAGACGTGTATAGAGCTCTTTGTTTAATTTTTATGCAAGTTATATGATTAAGGCAGTAGATTAACTTAGTTTTGATTAACTTGAACATCTCATTAGCTTTCACAATAGTTTAAATCAACACTACTAACAGTTAAAACGGTAAGGGATAAAGGAAGGACTTTTATATTTTAAATTGTTATATGTATCAATCATGGTTAAAATAATGTTATATATGTCTTTATTAAAACAAGGTGATGATCGAAGGATGGGAGTTTTTATGAATAAGACGCCCATCACCATTATAGGTACAAATTCTTGAGTTCACACTAGAGAAAAAAATTGGCCTTACTTGAGAGCAATTTTTTTTTTTATTGGAGGTGGCTTGGAAGCAGCCAAAGTTGCCCTGACAAGAGGGCCCCCACTCCTTAACTTCAATAGTCTTAATTATTGAGCTTATCTTGACAAAATCATTTTTAATTGTGAAATAATCACGTGTCGAAAACTATATATAGATTCTGCTTTTATCATGTCTGTGATTATTAATTGACTCTGATAAGTATGCCTTTGGAATTTGACTCAAAGAAAGTCCAAATCTCATGGTCTTTTCATAATAAAATAATGGAGTTGGAGTCTCGTTTGGTTAGCAACTTCTTTGTCATTTTTTGTGTTCCCTTTCTATCTTTTGTAAAATTCATTGATTTTGCAACATGCGGACGCTATCAAACTCAATCCGTTTCCTGTAGATCCTTTATCTACACTTTTTATGTGAATCTTCCACAGGATCGTACCATGTACCTCTTGAAGTACTTCAGAAAATAACAATTTAATTACACCATTTAAGGGGTAGCATATGGTACAATTCTGTGAAGGATCCACACAAGGGGTGTAAATCTTGGGTCATTACATTTCAACTATATCAAACTCCGGTTCACATCCTATGGAGCACCTCTATCTACACCTTCATTTGGAGCTTTTTCTGTAGGATTGTGCCACGTGTAATAAAAAATTTACAATTGTGCCATTTAGGCGGTTTTTCAACACACATGGCATGGCATGATCCAATGGAAGGAAGCTCCAAATAAAAGTGCAGATAGAAGCTCCACAAGATCTCAGTTGATTAAATTTCATTATGGTGATTTTAACATAAGGTGTTTTTCAATAACAACGAAGGCATGAATGATTTGGTGTACATAAACACTATCTTTGGATTTCAAATACGAATCTTTTTGGAATTTTTGTCTTGGATTCAATATCAAAATTAAAATTTTAAGCTTTTTGTTTTTCTAGACGAGTTCCAAAGAAGGAAGGCAAATGCGATAAGTTTCTCGTTTTCTATTCTTATTCTAGAAACAAATTTTTTTTAACATAATAATATAGACACCCCCATTTCAAACGAAGGGGGCGGAAATTATAAGCCTCTCAAAGTCAGGCGCACAAGCGTGGATCAACGCCAAAAGGCTTGGACCGGATCAAATTACTTAGAGTACACGATCAATGTCACATGCTACCTGCAATGGCCGTAAGATGCAATGAACGTAAAACATTTACAATCATGAAAAATAGGATTAAAATCTTCTGCAATGTTTACCTAAATTGCCTTTTGTTTTGACCGTAAGATGCTATCATGTGGAGCATATCAATCAATGTCTTTTTCACTCTTGTAAATATTTCAAGTGGGTACATATGAAAAATCATTGACCGTGAGATACTTTATATGGCAGCATCTCACAGTGAAAACATGCACCAATTCAGGTAAACATAGTAGGTGATGTCATCTCTAAATAATATTGGTTGCATCTCGCAGCCAGCCGTACAACAAAAAACAATGCAATAAAGCATTGCAGAAGATTTCATTCCACAAATGACAACGAGATTGAATATTATTCTATAATTTTTTGGTTTTAGCTACCAACTTATCAAAACATACTCAAGCTCTAGGTTCATTGTTTTTTCCTTTTTTGGTGAATACTCAAGCTAAGTTCATGCACCACTGTCACAACGTGTGTGACGGTGGGCGTGTAGGTCCTCCTAGGCATGTGATGGAAGGAGCATGAAAGGAGCTTAGGCCCTTCTAGAGAGCTGCCATGTTCTGGTCTTATCTAATTCATGTCTCCTACTCCCATCTGCTGGAGGTGAAAAGTCAGCTTAAAAGCTAAGTTTTTACGGATATACAGGTGCATCTTCAAAGTGTATATCTATAAATTAATCAACATTACCGGGATTATGATGAAGATTAAAAAAAAAGGCAAAAAATTCAAATCTATATCTATACCTATATACAACGAGAAGCTACCCCTTGGAAATCATGTCGAACAAATTACGCAGCTTTTCAAAACAGCCCTTACACACTATCAAAAATATTTATTAATAAAAGGGTAGAACCGTCAAAACTACCTTAACTTTTCCAAAAACTAACGATGTGTTATGCAACTGTTCACTTCAACATTGTCTCCCTCCGTGCCTTCCTACACACGTACAGTACTGCACGTGGAAGCAAAAGAGAAATCTTTACTTCTACTACTCTGCTGCGTGCTATCTCTACAACATGGGGCTATTGTGCCATGGTTTTCAATCTCGGTCGATGCTGTTTCTCGGACCAAAACTGGTACTATTAAGTTCCCATAAAAACTGGTTTTTAATGTAAATGCCAGCTGGTACAAAAACCCGGTTGGGCCATCTGCATCAAGTAGGTAACCGGCCGTATGTGTGGACTTGAAATCTGTTGGAGCTGTAGGCTGGAAGATCTGCTGGTCCAACTGCAATGCATGTGTCCACATAGGTATGTGAGGCTGATGTGGACACATGCATTGCCGTTGGACCAGCAAATCCTCCAGCGAGAGGGTCCAGGCAATACAGTCTCATATGTGTGTATATTGATCGGCAAGTTATATAGCAGAACCTAAGGGCAACAAGGATTTGGACTCCACCCAACTATGACCCAGACAAAAGAGAGTCTGGGCCAATAAGCATTCACAAATACAGGCCCACGTCTACTTTGCCATTCTCTTCCTTTTTCCTTCTCTCTTTTTTTCTTTTTCCTATCTCTCAATTTTCAGATTTTTTTGTTCATCCGAATTTTCTGATCTTAATACAGAATCCTTTGTTTTCTAACCTATTATATTTTCCATCATTGCCCTTGTTTACTTTCTTTTTCATATTTGAACTAATCTATACTATATGTAAAGCAAGGCGCTCCCTTGAAAAGCATGCCAAACAAAATGTACAGCTTTTCACGAGAGTCCTTACAAAACAACACCCAGGTTCATTAATACAAGGATAAAATGGTCAAAACTCCTTCAAAATTTTGATTTTAAAAACCTAACAAGCAGTTTTGCAAGTTGCAACCGTTCCCTCCCACAACGTGCATGTGCACCCTTGCCAGTAATAATAAGAAGAAGCAAGCGAATAAAGATCATCAGTATAAGAAAAATAAGCCAAAAATATTGAGCAATAATGTACCATCAATCACACTAAAATAACCACACTCAGTGTTTATTGCTTAATCCGATAAATACGAGTCCATCACACCCCAGACATGCATTTGATCGATTAAATGTAACATCTGCATACGAAAACCTAATGGCCATTATTACATATCAAGCAAAACGTGCATCACTACCGATTGCAAGAAGTATGTATACGTATGTATGCGCGTGCATGTATATATATACAGAACTTAATATTATATGCTTGTGTGTATATATATAGACACTCAGTGGCTAAATGCGAAGGAATTTCAGCGGTCAAACCAGGCAGGAAAGGTCCTCGGCCTCTTGTGGTCTCGAAATTGTTCAGAATCAGATGAGATGTTGCTTTGAAAGGTACCTGGCGGGCTGAATAGTTGATGCATTCCTTGTGAAGGTTCAGGTGATTTGGTGGTTTGAGTGAAGGCTCTGAAATAATCTTTTTCTTGGTCAAACATGTATCTACCAAGTTGCCCATTCATGTTGACCTCTGAGTCGGATCCATATTCCTTCACATTTGATTCAGATTCCTCACAGAGGGAAGGCATTGATATTGCTGGGGAAGCCAGATTCTGAGATCTAATGGTGTTGCTGAGGCTCCTCTGTTCTTCTGCAATCCTCTCTAGGTACCTTGCTTGAGCTTCAATTCTAGTCTTCAAGTTCCTCTGAACCTGACCAAACCCAATTACCAGAAGAAAATAGGAAATTGGGAATTCATGCATGGTTTAATTTATTCACACAGGTAATCAAATTACTTAAGGATTGGAACTGTCACTAAGCGCACCTCAAGTTGATCGCTCAATCTCCTCTGTACTTCCATCTGCATTTTTAAGGCTTCATTTAACTGAACACCACTGTGATCGAGAATCCGAGATCAACACGTCGCAAAATGTTAAGAAAACAAAATAAGCAACAGAAAATATGGTAATTATTGAGTTATCAATAAGATGCATTGGACTATGATGAGGCTGTCCATCAGCTTTCTTTGTGCTCTCCACATCAACCTTATAAAAAGACACCGTAAGTGCAAGGCAGATGTGGAGACCAAGCCATCACCAGTTAATGTGTTACGAGAGACTGACTTCATGAGCTCAAGGATTAACCACCCCAGCAACAAAAATTTCAAGATGCGCCAGTTCAAATTCTATGCGTCTAACGGTGCAGCCATGCTTCACAACAGAATAAAGATGCTGCAGCCTGGCTGCACCGTTTGCCGCGGGGGCTTTCACCTTCTACAAATGCAACCAGTAAAACTTGCACGCATGGTATGATATTGATAAGAGAATATTCAAAGAAACGAGGTTTGAACCTACGACGTCGTACTGAAGTTGGGCAGCACTTCTGAAACTCTTTTCCTCTCAGCCCTACCTCCTTTTAGACACATTACACACACAACAAGAGCATGAAGTGGAGTAGTCAGTAACTTTCAAAAATTAATCTCCTTAATTTGGTAAATCGAAGACTTGGGAGTAATAGTAAGAGAGTTGCAGACTTACTGTCGCATGACTCAGGGATAAATTTCGAAATCCTGTATTTCTGACAAAAATAAGCAGCTAATCAGAAAGATACACACCATAAAGCATTTTAAGCCAACACTGTAAAGACCAAACTTGAGATCGATCCAGATAGGGATAGCCTGTGGACTGATTCCGTGCGGGAGAGTGAGAGGGAGAGAGAGAGAGTTTATTTATGCAGAGAAACACACCTGCAAGTGGCTTTTGACATGGTAGATTGTGAGTCCAGGGACAGCCATGGCCTTCAGGATACCTTTAGGTGTCGCCCCTGAGAGATGATGTAAATAACGTGACGTGAAATCAAGCGAAAATCCTAAACAAATTCTGCAATTCATACATTTATGAATTAAATTCAGGTTTGGACTTACTGTCCGCACCACCAAGTTGATTAACCGCCTCTTCAAACCGAACGTGTAGCTCCTGTGACCATCGTAGCCGTTGTTTACCAGAGCTATCTTCTCGGTTATTTCCCATGTTGGGATCAAGCGAAAGAGCAGCCATGATCACCAACCCAGAGGAGTGTTATAGAGACAGGAAGGAATGAACTTGAGCTCAAGTCAGAGAGAGAGAGAGGGTGTGTCGCTGTACGGCGATGGGTTCTAAGACAGACAGTGAAGGAAGAGATGCCATGAACCGGCTGTTAACAGTCAGATGAAGCCAAAAAAATCTCCAAGCAGAGTCCAGATCATTCCAAACTCCACGTTAACTTCCTCGTTTTCGAACAATCTGGCGGGAAAAACTAAGGCCAAGATGCCATACTATACAGCCACCCATCAATAGCGGACAAGGGGTCCAACGGATTTCAAATCGGGTCCGGAGTTTCTCTCCATCTTATCAATGATACAATCCACAAGGTCCGACCCAGGCCCTCTTTGAAATCCTCCGACAGATGCAAAAACTATGCTTGAAACCTTGCACAAGTCACAAGTTGCCAAACACAAGCTCTAAGCCAGCATCGGCTGCCCCAAGGCAGAGGCGTCATGCGTGACGCCCTACATTACATTCAATGAAATTCTACGCATGGTCCGATGTTTACGAAGTTTTTCAATCCAGCATCTACGAACTGAAATAAAACGTGAAAACATCTGGTCATAAAAATTTGTGAAACCAGTTTAGGATTTGTCTATGGCTTGTCAACAAGGTTCGATGCTGCGACTGCAAAGTAGTCTAGTACCTAAAGACAAAAAAAAGGGGCAAGCATGATTAGTAATCAGCGCTAAACCTCAGTGACGCAACGCAAATTTTTTGAGGACTTGAAATAAAATAAATCATCGCAATACCTGTGATTCCAATATGCAAGACATCCTAAAGTATGGAAACAAGTGAGCATTTTGGACGGAAGACGCCCAAATGCAACCAAGTACAAATTACAATAAAATAAATCCTACTAAACTGGTAATACTAGCAGCATTACCAACAATTTCAGTAACTACAATAATATTGTTGACCCCCTTCCCTTCTTCAGTTTTACTCGTCACTGCCTTCCCTTCTTCATGCTGCAAGAAGGGCACTTGTACTGCTTAATGTTCTCGGCCTTGGCAGGAGTTATCTTGACACACTTTCCATGGAACCACCTCTCGCAGATGTCACAGCCAATCCAAAACTCCTCAGCATTGTAGTTGCCACCACAACTCCCACAAAGAGTTTCACTATGTTCCTCTTCTTCATCCTCGTAGCTTTCATCAGCCAGCTTTGAATTGCTTTTCAGCTGCCCATCATTTGACCTCTGCGAAGCCAAAAATGTCACATGATGTATCCAAAATTTCAAAGAGCAGGACAAATGGAAATTCTAAGCCATGTTGATCTGTCTGTTGTCACCTTGTTACCAATTCTAGATTTGCTTCCACTATCGGCACTGGGCTTGTCTTTTACAGGCTTTCTTTCTGCTACCACTTCAAAGACTGTGGGCAGATCATTGATCAGGCTAAACAGTCGTTTCCTGCTCACAGAAAGAAATAGAATAAAATCTGAATAACTGTTTTTTACACAAGATTTTCAGACAAGGGCATAACATAAACCTCACAACAATACAAACATGTACAGTTATAATGATTACATGTGGATGGGAGGAAACAATACTCTCTACTTCGCCTTACACAAAGCAGAAACAGGTGTGCTGATCTAAACATCAAACCCAACAAATGACCTAGAGAAAAAAAAAATGATGAAAAGTCCAGGATAAATAAAAGCGTACGGTGAAGGTCAAGTAAATTCATCTCAGGATTTATGGAACGCCACATGTATGGCAGGCTGAACGGAAAAGCTTTCGCCCAACGACACACATGAAGAAAGTATCACCTACATTGCCCTAAATCTACATTTATATATCTAACTAAAGTATTCCATAGCAGGAGTTACTGTCTCATTCCATTATTGTAATGGATTTATTTTAAAATTTTCCTCAAGGACTGAAAATGATTGCTTTTTGCTTCACTAAATGTCCTCTTGCACATGAGGCATGCCCTTTATTTTCTACTAATATACCTTTATCATCTATCTGGGAAAAAGAGAAAAAAAATTACCTTACAATCTATATATTTGAAAAACAAATAAATTCCTAAGTTCATGCCAAAGGAAGATATTTCTTTGAAGACAAACATATCTGCATTATACACTCCCTTTTTTCAAATTAAAATTTTGAGCAGTTTCATTCTCCAGCACAATGTGATCATCTTATACTTTAATAAAGTTAAAACATTTGGAAAGGTAGATATTTGAAAAATGTACCAAAATAATTCAACATTAATAAGTTGGTGTTTCAGAAATGATTTAGAGCAACTACATTCCAGTCGTTCACACCATGTAGTAAAAACAATTTTAATTGAATGCCCAAGTCAAGTTATCCCACACAGTTGAACATGGTCCCTGTTCCGGAACTCTTGATTTTCTTTTTCCTATTTACCAACCTTATGTCAATTTACATCTATAGTACATCATATGTATCTTGTTCACCATGTAATAAACAGCACTGTGGTCAGTCACACAATTAAGCCTAAACACTATTACGCGAGTTGCCATTTCAAACAGTGAAATACTACTAATTCCTGCACAGCAATATAGATTCCATTTTATTTTCTAGGCTCACATTATTTAACTCTAGAGTACACTATCACTCTTATTCCTTTTTTCTAGAAAAATTTAAGGTAACAACACAATGCTACCAAGACTTATCCATGCTCGTAAATAGATAGACCGTCCATAAAGGTTATCCCATCTATAAATTCATCATCTACACCAGTAATTCTTTTACATTAACTATTTAATATACCACTGAATCCAGTGATTACTTTCAAATTTTACTGACTCCAACAGTTTGAAGCCCTTTAAATTTTTTACAGCCATACCCGCTGCAGAGAAGCATAGACCTACACCATAAAATATTTTTCCACCTTATTTTTGTTGTGTCTATCATTCAGCCAATTTATTGCAATAAACAATGTGGTAACCCATTGAATTGGATCAATCAGTTAACACATATACATCACAAACATGAGGGTGCACTTTCAGGTCCTGATAAATAACAAGTGAATTAAGTAACCAACTGGGGACCTAAAAAGCCATGCTGCCTCTTTAACACTTTTTGACAGCCATATGTAACAAATTTTGTTGAACAGTGCCGCTTGATGATTTTAAGGATTTCTACGTCCGTCATCAGGCAAACAAGTTTGTTTGACATATTTCATCAAGCACTTTCTATAATCAGGATTCAGGACACATGCCTTGCTGATTGGCTAAGAAAATTTGAAGAAATGTGAACTCTTTACAATTCTAATAGGCATCTTGGCTACCTGATAAGCTACCTCAAAGCTGTCAGTGTGCTTGATGGACAGCATAATGCAGAAGATTGTTAAGTGCTACTGTCTATGGGAACAGGCCACCTGCAGCTAACAGAGTTGAACATCCAGACCTGAGCTGACCATCCAGGGTGCTCCAGAACAGAATTTCTCTCATTGTTCTCTTTTCAGCACTTTGACAAGGCTTTCTTATTAGGGAATCTCTTAATTTAACCCTTTTTTCAGTTAATTAATGTTATAATTTTTAGTTATGAAGATCTTTCATATTGGACACCCTAAAGGTCCTTATGTTTGGATACTTCCTATATGGTCCCTTCAGTTGTTTTCTATTTTGAGAGATAACAGCTTGATAGAGAAATGTCCATTGGATTGAGAAGACACCACGAATGTGCAGGATTGTTTTCCCTTTGAGAGATAACAGCTTAACAGAAGACTCTCGACTGGATTCAGCAAAAGAACATTGTAATTCTAGTTTCTGGAATTCTAAAATTTAATTTTAACACAAAATTTTGTAATTTTTAATTTTCAAAAATTGGCAAAGATTTGTACTTGGTCCTTTAGAAAGAAGTTCAGCTTCTTTCAGACAACAGAACAGAATTCTGGACTTCACTGAGTCCCTGAGAACAACTTATAGAACAGCCAACAAGCATGCCTTCCCAGTCTTGTTCTACTGCTCTTCTTCTTCTTCTGATTCCAAAGAATCAATGTTTCTATGATATTTAAAGGGTTAAAAAGGAGAAAAAAGCCATTTAAATTGGTTATAACTTATAAGTACAAAAATACCATAAGTTTATAGACAATCTGGGTTCACCCAATACAACCATTTTGTACCAGAGCCAGACCAATCATCCTAACAATACCAGCCAAGACCACTCTAGTACCCAATTCCAGTCCATAAAACTTTGGGTCCTTGTCTTTGAAAAGTTTTTCTAAGGTGAGATAACAACTTGGCAGAGAAACCTCTACCAAACTGGGAGAACACATAAAGATCGGGATCTTCTTTGTGCAAAGACCAAAAATCCTGATTTTTCAACTATAGAATTGAATTTCAATGTAAAATACAAACTTACCAATTATAGGCAATTGGATAGAAATTTGTACTCCATTTTAAACAAAAGTTCAACTAATCTTGAGCAACAGATTGGAATTCTAGATTTAGTTGAATCCTGGAGACAGAGTTTTTCTGTCTCCAGGATTTGCCCATTTGTATGTGAGAAAGCCTCAACTATCTTCAAGAAGCATACTTACAAGCATATAGTAAAATATGTTAATTTGGACAATTGATTAATGAAAATTCTTTATGATTTAAGGTCCTAACTTCAAACATTGAAAAAATCATGCAGGAGAAATGACTATCAACTAGTTGAGTCATGAGTAGTTATAAAAAATAGGAGGTACCGCGTATCTCCTAATAACTAAATGGTTTTCTTTTTTAACTTCGCTTTGGTGTTCAAATTTTATTGGATTTGGATCTAAGCATTAAAAGGACATCTGATAAGACATCTCCCTATACATAGACATTACATTATTTCTAAACATTCTTTGTATAAAACTAACTCCAGTAATTTGTGATTATTAAATATAAAATAACCACGCTAGAACAGATAATTATTACTTGAAATATGATAAAGTATTACAAGGACACACCTTTCGTCAAAGATTTATTTTCTGTTGCCAACAATGATTGTATAATTTGACTCCTGCATATCTCTGCCTAAGTTACTCCTTATTCTTCTTTTTGCTGCCTTATTTCATTAAAAATCAATAACATAGAGGGATTATAAGGATTAAATGAACTCAATACATCTTCCCAAGAATGAGACAAAAAGCTCAATACCTTCTTCCCACACCTAACAAATGCAAATACCTTATCAATTCACATTTCTCAGATCATCCTTCTCTCATAGAATTATCTGTCAACAAGTAGTTTATTTTTTTCTTTATGAAGTCAAGTCAACCAACAATTCTTTAGCTACTTGCATGGTAAATACAAGTCTCTTAGGGACTTTCTCATGATTACTAGCTTACATAAGTCAGGGAACTTGCATAATGAATCCCTCTATTACAACCATAAGCACAATATGTATCAAATATACATGTTCTGCAACTATATTTCGATCACAGTCAAAAAAAGAAACCATCCTTTTAACCAATAATACATAACCTTTCAGACATTATAGCCGCCCTGGTGACAGAGATGTTTGACCTCATTAGCTACCCTAATACATGTTTATTCTCTTACCTTTCCAAAAAGTTCATTAATAAGCCATATGACTTAGATGATAGCTATTGAACTTTCGTTGGGAGGGTAGGGACTCCAACCAACCTTTTTGCTATTTACTGGCACTGCTCAATCAAAATTCTCTCTCCATAATTAACTGAAGTCAAGAACATGGCTCTTGCTCGACAAAACAGATCTATCAAATGCCATTTCCTTATTTATTTTTTCTTTTAAATTTTTCCTCAACAACTCCAAGCATGTTCCCTTTGGATGCATTCGCACCCTTTTAGCTCATTCCACTTGCATAAACCCGCATTTTCCCACTGATTCCATAACCAGTCTCCTTTTAATGTAAACAAACCTCAAGCAGTAATCCTTTCTTTTCTCCTCTAGAAGCGCTACACCTATATTTTCTTGAATAAATTGATTTCCACGCCTATCTTTTCTATGCTTCCCACAATCCATCCCAACATTCATCTTGACTAAAATCATTGTTCATGCACATTGCTCCTTAGTTGCATCATCTCTCCCTATTCCATAAAGCAAAGCTTTTCTTGCAAGAGCATTATAAATTTTTCCTCTTAATATGAATACAACTGCCAAACACATAACACTAAAGAAGCAACATCTCCAAGTTAACAACACCATTCTTCATCCAAGATCCCAATCCTCCCAGATCTCTCCATTTCTATGAATAATCAAACCAACTAAATAATCATTCTAGGGAAACTCTTGACAATACATCCTTAGTTACCATCCTTTCATTTCTATCATTATTTTTAGTGAAGTTCAATTTACCAGCATGAAAATAATCTGTGTAAAATTTTTTCTCATATGACAACCAACTTGGCAAGACCTACTTTTTCACACATGAAAACAGAAACACATTATTCAAATATATCTATTAATTAAAACTCCAAAAATACTGAATGATTTGATGACTCATATAACACATGATGAAAATCAGTAACGATGAGGCTTATATGGGTGAACCAATTGTCTATATGGCCAATCCAAACAGTTTTCTGATGTGTTTTACGTCTGAATTGGATATTTCATCCCTCCATACAGCAACTAAACCCATGTCTCAAACCAGTTGGGACATCTTTTTTTTTTTACTTTTGATAATTCACCTGGATTAAGACATTGAATCTCGTGTGCAAAAAGTTTGTTAGAGGGCTGCTAAGTAAAGAGCACCCATCTTGTCAATGATTTCCCAGTTAAGACCCTCATTGCTGAAACATCAGCCAAGTAGAAAAATTAGCCTGTAAATCTAATGTCTTTCTGGCTTAAAACTATGAAGAAAGATGTTAAACTAGTCAACGGCCATTTCTACACGTGTTAAAAGTCCAATACTAGACAAGTAGATATTCAAAGTGCTTAGATGAATGAAGTTTGAAAATATGGCCGCAAAAGAGTATCTTATCATTTTGATTGTCTTGTCCGAAAGAGTATCTTATCATTATGATTGTCTCGTCCCACCATTTAATAGAAGACCTTCTCCACGCACAGAGAACTCATGCAGACACATATACTGCATGAGCACACACATCGAATTGCAATTCTCTTCTAATGATCCTTTAACATTTTGACTTATACATACATTTCAAGCTAGTTACCTTGTTAATTTACCAGCTTCCACTTCCTGGCTGTCTAATATGCATTTTTGAACAGTGAAATAATCTTTGTGCATTGTGATTTTGTAAGTTTTATTTGGAGGAGATTATTGTCTTTGGCAGGGGTACAGTGGGTACCACCAAGATCTCCATGTTAAATGGTTGAACAGTGGAATTTTACACATATGTCTAAACAAGGAAGAAGGCTTTATTCAGGGGCTTTCATCGCTTCTGTTTGGTTAGTATGGTTGAATCGGAATAGGTGAATCTTTGAGGATACATGCAGGGGAAAAGAGGCAACTGTAAACGCAGTTATGTCCCTTGCAGCTTTTTGGACCTCAATCTGTCCAGATTATTGTGGTTTAAGGTCGGGAAGGTTGTAAGAAATTGAGAAGCAATGCTACAGTAGAGATTTTCATTTTCATTGTATGTCTGTGGGCGTATGGGTTGTGCTGGTTTTTTGTTGTTGTTGTTAGATTGCATCCCATTTCTCATGGGATGTTATCGCTTTTTGTATGTTTCATGATTTCAGTATTTTAATACATGGTCCGTTACGAATCAAACAAGAAAAAACAATCTTCATAAAATCATTAAGTTTCTACATTTACCATCAAGAATATATGATAAGAAGCTGAACAATGATTTAGGAAAGTGCAATCCTTGGAGAATAAAGCTCACTAAAACCAATACCAGCCAATGCCAAAGCTAACAATATCGAATAAAAAAGCTGTTCATAGTAAGTCCCATGGTATCACTTTATATTTGTAATATCTCCCCTAACAATTGGTAACTTGAATGTCAAATGATCCGAATAAACACATTCACAGTGATGGTCAATTATATCAAGAAACCACAAAAGTGACTTCTCAAACTTTATTCTCTAACCCTTAAAGACAAGAAGTCCATCATTGGTATAAGTTACATTCATACTATCAAACCATCCCCTATAGAAATATAAACAGATGACCATAAGTTTCATTCAACACACCCAGAAAAAGGAAAAATAAGAAGAGGGTCAAAATAAACAAATGATGATGTTTTGAGTTCAATTATTGATACCCTGCCAATAATCTCTTTTATGAAACAGAAATCATATACATTAATGAAATGTCTCATCTAAATATATGCATACAATTATACGCATGCTATGGAAGAGAAAATGAAGTCATCAGAGGATCAAACATGCCAAAATAAGCCACTGAATGGATAGTAATGAATTTTGACATTGTGTACAGGTCATAATTGCATTTCCTAACAATCTGCCATGATTATCCAATGACCCTTAAATATACTTTGTTTTTTATCCGAGCATCAGCAGATTTTCAGAAGTAAATAAATTCCTTGCGCCGAAACTGATTTTATGTACATGATAACCACCTTGCTTATCAATAAAACAGTAATGAAAACAGGAACATATGTGTGGTTGGAAACCTGAGTCATATGACACTGATAAATAAATTACTTCACAGAAACGGAGGTTATGTACATGATAACCACCTTGCTTATCAATAAAACAGTAAGGAAAACATAAAAATATGTGTGGTTGGAAACCTGAGTCATATGGCACTGGTAAATAATGGAAATTAACACCTATGGGATATAAATAAAAATATCCTCATAATGAAGGTATGTATGCAATTGTTTCATACTTGGATTCCGTTATATCACACTGATTTATTCCCAGATTTAAGAGATAACTGAATTTAGAAAATATGATCACTGTTTACATGAAATATCGCCATGCATGCTGCATTACAGAAAGTCTTACACATTTGAGCACTAATTCAGCAGGTCGCCAATTAGAGCACTAACTGCCAAAGTCGAAGTAAACTTCCCATTTGGTACAAATTCATCCCACAAAACAACAATACCAAGACCATTAAAGAACATCAAATGACATATCATGCCAACAAATCTGCGATTTTAACAGCTAGAGAGAGAATAAACCTTCAAACTAGGAAGGTCCAGTAATGGGTCAAGACTAAAGTTAAGCTCGGTGGTAGACATGGTGAAAATGTCAGGATTCTTTCAATGAGCAGCGCAAGCATAGTGATTAACAAATGCATAGACGACATCGAGCCGTCCGTAATTATCACCGACAGAACCCTCAACTCTGATGCAACAAGAGGTACACAAATTACGTACCTTTCATTGCGATTAAGGCGGGCCCCAAGATAGAAAGCCACGGAAAGCAGCCAAGAATCACTGTGGACAGCAACTAAAGAAAGCCAGTCTTTACGGTTCATCCCATCTCTCGCAAAATTGATCCCTAGTGCCGGCTCCGGAAGCTCGGGCGGAACTTCCTCGGCTGGAAGAGTGACTTCCCATGACTCGTTCGGGTGCCCATACAAACACAAATTTTCCTTCTCTGAAAATTTAAATTCAAAAAGGGCCAAAAAAAAAAGGGAAATCTAAAATTATGCTCTACTTAAGCTAGGGCAAAGAGACAAAGAAAAGATACTACAGTCAGAGATACAGAAAGAAAAGACAGAACCGAAACCCCTAATCAAAGAATATCGAGATACAAAAGTCTTCGTCTACATCTGCGACAGATACGCAAATACAGTCATAAAATGCAAGTGAAAATACCTGGATCGCAAAGTCCGTAAAATTCATCGACATCTGAGAGAAGATAGATACACAACGGTTACATAGGATCAGCAAAGATCAGTCGATTTATCGGAGAGGAATACGATATAGATCGAAATTAGGGTTACATAAGAGAGGAAAAAGAAAATAGTAGCAGAAACGAGTACCTTGAGTTAAAGCTCGAACTAGGCCAGCCCTTCGACCACTGTAATCCTTGAAGATCTCTTCTACAGTGCGTGGATGGGAAGAAATTGAAGATGCATCCATTGTAAAAGTTAATTAATCATCAAAGTGATGTTACACTTGCAGACACAGATTGATCATTTTGGAAATTTACAGGCACCCGAGCAGAAGAAAACTTTGCTCCTAATATGCCAGAACACAGAAGCCCAGGGCCAAAACAACCAAATCTTAAATTTCGATCCCCTTTTGGACCAGAACCGCCGAGTTGTCCGGTGAACTCTTTTGAAACCTTGTTTAATCTGAGGAAAATTGGTTTTCAGTGATAGTATTTCAAAATAATTTAAATTTAGTCCGAAAATTCTTGAAAATTGAGCATTAATGATGCTTTATTTAAATAATTTGGATTCAGTGTCATTTTACTATTCATGAAAATTTTCTTCCAAAAATACCCTAAAAAAACTTGCAAACCTTATTTGTACCTAAACGAATGAAAAGGTTTTCAAAATCTTTTGAGGGTATTGTTGGAAGAAAATCTTTATGAATAGTCAAATAATACTGAATATCAATTATTTTAAAAAAATATCACTAATTCCTAGTTTTCAAGATTTAGCCGATTGAATCTGAATTATATTAAAAAAAAAGTAACACTGAAAATCAATTTCCTCGTTTAATCTGTACATTTAACGTGGCAAATGGTTCGACGGACTAATTTAACGTGGCAAATGGTTCGACGGACTCCTTGTCTAGGTGTACTTCCACTTGGCCCCACCTCTTATATTCAATTTATACTTACCTCTGGGGAACGGCGGGTTCAATTGAACTCGAACCGCCCCTGTAGGAGCTCAGGTAATACCAAATCATAACCCGCCATATTAGGTTGATAACGGGGTGAGGTGGGTTTGACCCGCTTAGAGTATAAAATTTAAAAAAAAAAAAGAGTATTTTTTTGCATAGAATATATATATTAATAATATATATTATTAATAATATTATGTATTTTTATATATGAAAATAATATTTAAAACATACAAAAATGATAATTTAATATAAGAATGTCAAGTTCAGGTCAGGCGGGTTGGGCTAAACCCTGGCCCTGCTCCTAAATTTAACCATACCAAACCCTAGTCATTAGGAGCAGAATGAGGTGCGTTATCCATTTAACCCATCCCATTGCCCTCCCTATTTACTTTCTACAACTACAAATACCTTTCTGAGGATTCTAAAATGACACTTACCATCTTTTCTATTTTTGTTGTCTACCTCATATCCTTTTCTTTTGTAAAAATCGTATTAGAATTTAAATATGTTTTAACAAATTTATCCTTCTTTAAGTACAAAAAGCATAAGATTTTGAGATTTTTTTATAATAGAAATTTTTTATTAAAGGTTTAAAAGGCTTAACGATCAATTTAAAAATTGTTGGTGATTTAATTTTTAAAATTTTTCTTATTTCAAATTAAAAGTTGATAAAAGATAAAATATTCAAATTATGCTTTATAAATTAATAAGAGAGGTTTGAGTCATTTAGGAAGGTATCTGCGGTTGTTAGAAACCATAAGAAAGATAGGTGTAATTTACCCAAAAATAAAACCGTTTCCCGTTTAAGTTGAAAGGTATTAAGATTTTTAGGAAATTTTTTTACATGAGACAAAATTTATTGTACTAGTATTGGTATGAAAATTATTAGGAATGCTAGATTTGAAAAAAAAAAATCATGGCTGACGTGTGCAGTACCAAATATACATATCTAAATCCATACAAAAGACAGAAAATATAGGTAGATAATTAGTAATGGGACATGAGAGTCTACAATAAGTCAGCAGGGACATTCCTTAAGAGGAAAATGTTGGGTTAAGATCTGACATCTTTATTTCATAATATAAAAAATTGATATGCTTTTTGTCTAGAGGTTTTTGGGTTTGACTTGCTCTACCATGTTTGATTACCTCGCTCCACGAGTCTTCGTCACGTGGTTAGGCAATGTCACAATGATAATTTTGATTAATTCACGTAGTTCACCAAAAAATAAGCCCTTTAAAGGATATGGATTTTTTTTTTCTTTGGTAAGAAGCTAGGTTAACAGTTTCATTAATGAAGTTCAAAATTACATTGAGATAGCATATAGCCCGACAAAAACAAAACACAGAAGAAACATATTCCAGAAAGATGCTAAGAGACGTGAATGCTAAATCGCTATGCAACTCTACAATAGCTTTCCAAACATCAAGACGTAGGCAAGCGAACAAAGCCACGCAAGCAATGGAGAACCGTTGGAATAGCCTAACAAAGGGTCCGCTACAATGCAGATTAATAATCCCATAAATGGGAGAATCACCGTATGTGTGAAACACATAACGGCAAAAGGGGTTGCTACCGGCGATCCAGCACAACCCCAAACAAAAAGCTTTTGCATACTTGATCGGAACACGGCACCACTAACATTGCACAATAAGATTAACAAAAAAGGTTGTCCACCACATACGAAAGAGCAAACACCACCATCCTTAGGGGCCAAACTATCAACCACTCGGGGTGATCCTTTATGAAACTTAGAAGGCAACAAGACTACCAACACAGCTATGATTGTAAACTTGAAATAAGTTGAAGACTGGAACCTGGCCACGATAAAAAAACGGTTGAAGAAGAGGTGGGAAAAGGTCCCTTTGGTCGTCAGTCTTTGAGGGGAAAATGGAGTTGGGGCAGTAGATCTCAAGTTGGGCGGAGATGGTTGAGTAGTAGTCCATCAAAGGACCTTTACCTCTGACACATGTTGGCACCATCGAGACCCCTACTCGAACCTTGCAGATCCTCCAAAAAAGACAGAACCACCGCCGAGCCTTGCCATCCTCATCATCCCTGTCATCGTCTTCACCTTATTCCGTAGTCTGCATAACCATCCAAGCAAGCCCAGACAGGCCAAAAATTGTTGCCCCCAAAGTTGCTTCGATAATGTAACTCGAGTGCCAGCCGATGAAACCCCAAAAAATAAAGGACTAAATCCCTCGTATACGAAACCCTGCTCTGTAAAACCCTTCCATTGCTAAAGGATATGGACATGGAGTCCCTCAAGTTACAACAAATTAGTCACTTTTATTAAATCACACAATTATTAAATTATCAATCAATTTATACAAGTAATATAGTTGAATTTCACATCTAAATCATCAATTTAGCAATATGATAGAATTCAAAAAGAGAAGAGGGGGGAATATTCCCCCAATTCTGGGCTTCCGTTTTTTTTCCAAGCATTGCTTTCCTCAAACAAAACAATCCCTCATTATACCATTACTACTCTTCCTACGTTCAAATTTAAACATTTTATAACTACCTATTTAGAATGGCATGATATCTATTAGAGCGGATTGTTTATCTCAGTGGACCCCACAAATTTGCTACGTGCATGCAGTCGCCTAATATATATATATAAGAAAACCGTTTGATGAGCTAAATTCTAACTATATAATCAATATAATTATTTTTTATTAACTTACATTGTTAAAGAAAAAAAAGAATGGTAATATCAAATGTTGCTTATGTCCTCTAAAGCTTATATTTGGTGTCTAATATCAATTTAAACTTCATTATAAGTTTTTTGACATTTTATAAGGATATTCACAGTTTACTCTCTTATGGTTCATGATGATCCTGCTTTCCCAAGGGTATTTTTGATACTTGAACGCATAAATAAAGCTTTTTTACTAGAAGGAACAAATTTGTCAGTTAAGAATTTCCTAGATTTTAATAGTCAAACATCTAAAAGGGGATTTACACTTAGAAAACATTAACGCTGCGTCTGGAACCTTGGATTTGGGGAGAAAAGAAAAGAAAATGTTAAAATTTTATTTTCTCTTATTTGGTTTAGATGAAGGAAAATGAGATTTTCTCACTAATGTAAAAAATTCTCTCTAAAAAAAAGTAGGAATTTTGAAATAAAATAAAATTCATCGTTACTTATCACTATTTACACCACCCACCCACCCCACTACTAGCACCATCCACCACCACCACCTGGCATCACCACCAGACGCCACCACGGCCCATTGTTACGGTTCTAAATGTTAAGTACTTAACTAACAATGTCTCCATAAGCCTTAGGGCTTTTGGAGCAACGATTAGGCATATAACAAATGGTATCAGAGCCAACCACCACGTCCCCGGGTCGAGTATCAGAGGGGAAGACCTATATGCTAGATAAAAATGTCTTGGTATTATGTATAGACATGGTGCTAAATCATTTAATACTAATAGGTGAGTGGAGCCGCTAAAAGAGAAAGGGCTACCATCGGATTAGTGTCGATAGAATGGGCCGCCATGGAGTGATGAAATATTACGATCCTAAATATTAAGTGCTTAACCAACGAAGTCTCCATAAGCCTTGGGGCTTTTGAAACAACGGTTAGGCACGTAACACCCACCACCACTAGCCACAGTCACCATCGCTCACCAACACCACCACTCATTGCCGTCCGCCACCCGACACCACCTCCCATCATCATACTAAAATATATTTTTCTTTTCTTCTTATTTCTCATCTCATCCAAACATCAGAAAAGAAAAGAAAATCAATATTTTTCTTTTCTTTTCTTTTTCTTTTTAGCTTTCTTTTCTTTTCTCCCCAAATCCAAAGCTCCAAACACAGCCTCAGGAAGGTGGGATTGTTGGAACCTAAAGGGTTAAACTATAAATATCCCATTTTTCAAAAAAACCAATTAAGTTCTCACGGTAATTTTTTTTCCTTGTCACAATAACATAGCGACCCTCTGTCATTGAGATTCTCAAAACTTGTTAACTGAAAGAAGATAAAAGACCGAGAGTACTTCCTGTAATTAACAAGTATGGGTGCCATATTCTTCCCATGGATAAGCCCCTATGTCATGCCTTTAAGAATGTCAAACCCAACTAAGAAGGGGACAAGGAGGGGCCAAGTGGGATATATATAATGATATAATACATAATACAACTCAAAAAACCCAGTACAATTATGGGATAAACTGGATGACAGACTCTTTTTACTTTCTGGATACTACATTTTACAGCTAATTACAAGCAGAATTTGAACACATACTAGTTGAGAATAATTCTTGCAGGAAGGCAAACCCCAGGTGCTTGCTCCTCCATGTAAAGGCCATCACATGTAACTAGTTTCAGAACAGATTGAGTTGTGAGGTTGTACCTTCGTCGAGCTTCTGCAAAGCTCGGGCCAAGAACTTGCACCACCCAATCTTCTACCGCCAATTTCCTTTCTGACAACCACGCAGCCGCGAGTATCTGCTCCATGACTTCTGAATCAATCTCCAGCAGACATTCCAAACCAACCATTTTGAGGAAGTTATCGGTTATTATTTTCAGTATTTTATCTGCAAGTGCATCAAAATTAAATGGCTTGAAAACCACTACTTCATCAACCCTGTCAAAGAAATCTTCCAACCAAGCCTCAGAGTTTTCAGAAATATTGTCGCTGTCGTAGCTGTCATTATCACTATTGTTTACTTCCAACTCCTCTACCGGAATGTTCAAATCCAGTTGAACTCGCTTCACCATCTCCAAGCTTTCACACTGTTCCTGGGAGTTAGTGGTGCCAATGAACTTCCTTTTATTCATAAATAACGGATTAGAGGTGCCATTTCTCATGGTAACCAACACATCCGTGTTGTGCCTCTTCATGGTATTCGCAGCCATACATTCAATTGAAATCTGCATTTGCCAGCCTCTGGATTCTAATATCCTCTCCTCAGAAAAACGAACAGGTTCCTTCCCAGAGGGGTGCCTATTACAACCCTTTGTGAACCTCGATGTTGTCACAAAGATTGCATTATTGATGCCAACTTCTCTTCCATGAGAATCTGAAAACTTACTCGTTTTAATAGCTTGGGACAAGCTATTCTGGACCAGAACATCAGCCTTATCTACATTTTCAAGGAAGACAACTGACAACGGTTTCTTGCTCAACTCCCCCGCAATGTAATCCACAACTGTTTTTCCTCTGAATTTTACATCATAATCGTTTATCTCCTGGAGATCAAAGATTTTGTTCGAACTGATTTTCCTGTCTGGAGAACTCAGATCAACGCAGATTAAGTTTCTTCTGCTTCCAAAAAACATCTCAGCAAGGGCCACGGCTATTCTCTTCTTCCCAACTCTATCAGGTCCAAGGAAAGTAAACCATTTATCTCCTCTCAGACTTGTACCACGGCGCCTTTCATTTCCCATTTGGCAGCGAGCTACAGCTTGGCTAATAGCATCTATCGCTTCATCTTGCCAGCTGACTTTGTCAGTGAGAACTCTCCACAATGTCTTAAAATCTCTTGGATTAAACTGCCCACCAAGATCAGGACCAGAGCAGGAGAAAGATGGCAGGGGATTATTTGTATTATTATCATTTGACGCATCAACCTCAGCAGAAAAGCATCCTGAAAAGTCTTGCAGGCACTTCTTGTCAGCTTGATATGTGGCTTTCTTGAGCTCATTGCCTGTAGATGGATAGAGTGTACCCAATGCTAAATCTGTGGTCACAGACGTTACAGAGGAAGGTGATGCATGCTCATCAGGAATATTTGAATAGGACGGAGGGTGAGGGGGAGAACAGGCACTCTCCATCCTAAGGTGCTCAGCCTTTGAAGGCCGTATTGATACTTTGGAAATAACTTCAGAACTCCCTGGAGTTGGTCTGTTTGGTTTTGGTGAGGCAATCTTTTGCAAGTCCTTATGCATGTAAGGTGACCCACTTCCACATCTGCTTTCATTTGGAGATGCTTGTATACTGGTACTCTTGAGACAACCAGCAGCAGTCTCCCTATCTCCAAGAAACTGAACACCCAAAATCCCTGGAACCTGAGATTCAACCTGATAAATATCTGCTTCTGGCAATGGTTGGCTGTGATGAAGGCGGTGACAAATATCATTCCATTTTTTCTGCAGTCCCATTAGTTTTGTATTCAATACTGTTCCATCATCTTTAGCCTGCACTGAAGAGATGGAACAAAATTTTTACATGAATATTGACACAGATTCTTCAAGTACCTGGATAAAATATTTTTAGAAATGATGCCAACAAAATCTTCATGTGCAGGCACTTGAATCAAAACTATCAAGAAAATGGAGCACATATTTCATTGTCAAAAAGCAATCGTGCTTGAGATGCATCAATGAGTTATCCACTCAATTGGTATATAAAACTCCTTGTACAATTGTATTTCTAAGATGGTGGATAAGGATGTGATTGGAAGGCACCTATCACATTGATGCATCAGATTGGGTCATCCACCCAATTACCTGAGATGCATCAATGGGGTTATCCACCCAATTGATGAGGCAACTATTGCCTGTCAAACATCAGCCCAAAGAACTTCTCTGATTCCAACCAAGAAATCTTCTAGCACTCGGGATGCATCAATGGTTATCCACCAAATTGGTCTATAAAACTCATTGCATAGTCATATTTCCAAGACGGTGAACAAAGATGTAATAGGAAGGCCAGCTAGGATCATCTTACCAGACCCTTAGTTACCTTATTGGTTAGAGGCGGGTCCCACATCTGCCCCCAATGTACACATTTACATTTTGACTGTGGTTTCATCAATCTGAATATTGGTACGTGTGGAAGCACAAATTTAGAAACCAGAGTGTATGCTACATGAGAAAGGTTGAAACCGCTTGTCATATCACTAATTACATTAAACATTTTTTGATTAGTAAAGACTCTCTCTCCCCCCGACCTCCCTCCCAACTCCCATCTCTCCCTCCCATATAAAAGCCATGTATTGCATTTCTTATAGCTTTCTCTACACATACTCATAATTGTCAAGGAGTATTTGTTCACAAAAAATGCAGTATCTTTATTACCAAAAGAAAATAAGAACTTAATATTTTCACTACTTACCCATCGAGGTTTCGAGTGAAAAAGAGAGAGGAAAAATGGCTGGAGGGAATATATTAATAACAATCTTAGCCAAGACTGATATTTTGATAATATAAAAATAATACAGTAAAGTACATGCGAATTACAGAAATTATTTTGTAATTTATAAAATAAAACTAAATGAATTTAAATACTTTAGACCATAGGGCATTTCTGAATGGGTGCTCTCAGGCTTTTGCTTTTTCTGTGCACTCTGCTAACTTCAAGCAGACCCATTTATTTTGTGCATCTGGATTCCAGTTAATACATATCAGTCTCCATGCCTTTGCATGTGTGTCTCTGTGTGTGTGTGCGTGTGCGTGTGTGCGTGTTGTACAGAGGCAGAACCTGTCACATGATTGTCCCTCAAATCCCTTCACCCCTTTCCACGAATACTATGAACTACACATGTTGCTAGATAATCATTGTAGTCTACAAGACATGAATTCAGATCTCTTATGTTCATTGCAAAGAGCACAGCACAGAGTTCAGACATAACTTAGAAGGAGATACACACCTTCACTGCATCAAAACCACTTGTGTGTTCAGTCATCTGCAGCCACAAAGGCAAGCTTCCTCGAGTCTGATCTGCAACTGAAACAGCACATTCCCCTTTCTGAATAGCAGATACTTCTCGCTCATACTTTTCATTGCATCCATGACAGCGAGAAAGAGGTTGGCATGTGCTGCTCAATGGAAGCTTCAACTCAGAAGGTGAAGAAAAGAACCCACCCAATGGGACAAATGACTCCATCAAACTGTAAGTATATCATGAGCACGGAACTGTGAGATTCAATGGGCACAAATGGTCAGAAGCCAAAGGGAATGCATGGATATGAATATTATTATATGGTAATTCTAAACATGAGCGAGAAGTATCTGCTACAAATGAAGCAACAAAATATTCTTAACATACAAATGAAGCAACAAATATTCTTAAGCTACGTCAAAATTAAACTAAAAGAAGATACCGTTGCTCTTAATCCCACATAAACAACTCCCCAAATTCATCCTTGCTATGGCAGAGAGTTGCATAATTCTGACATCTCAACAAAGGATAATAAAAGAAAGGAAAAGTAAAAACAGCAATATTTTGCTCATACCAAATCTTACTGCGTATGCATTAAGTGATTTTATTTCCTATAGGTTGTCCAAAACTACAAACAAATTAGAGTTAGCATAGTTGCTACAGTAACTACAATTAACAACCCAGGGGATAGGACAATTTATTCCAGAAAATTGTTAAAGACCCGACCGAAATGTGACTTTCCTCCTCCTAAAGATGACACAAGACAAACAAAGAAAAATCTACCAAGAAGGGCCTCAAAATAATTCTAAGGGAATTGAATTATTGGCAAGCCATCTCAATTTAATTGTATAATAAACTGTATTTCAGCTCGTTCTTTAAGATGCAGCATAAACTCAATAATCTAGGCTTTGTTCAAATGCTTGGCAGTCAGGAGTCTGGTCTACATTAAAACCTTAGGTTGATGATACACATATCAAGATTTTATAACCAACTGAAGTCGCCTTTTTGTATCGCTTTTACATTGTACACCATGTTCCACTTAAAAAAAGAATTCAAGACACATGAGTATCAAATTTCCAGCAAAATAATTGTTTCTCTCTATACTGCTACAAATTGCTTAGGTCCCAAAAGCACTCGAGGGAACATGGAAACAGAATACTATGCTGTATCCAGAAGTTGCCAGTTTCTCTCTCCACTTTCGTTTTCTTTTTCCTGGACTATCAAATTTAAATGTTAAATAAATAGAGCAAGACATTTGATGATACACCATGGAATAAGGTCTGAATAAGTTTTTATAGGAATATTATTTTATACATTTATTCATCTTCTTTTCCTCTCTGGTCATTAGACAAGCTGGGTTGAATCCATAACCTAATGATAATGGTATAAAATTGAATCCAATTGATTTACACCTAAAACATCAGCAAGGATATGAGGCAGAGGGAGACATGTTAGGCACAGAACTACTACTAAGTTATCTATTTCCATCTGTTGTGCTTTCAATGGAAGTCATAACGCCAGTTTATGTAAGCTTGTAATTGTATATGAGGTTTAATTTTCTTTTTTTCTTTTCCAAAGTCATGATATATTAGGTGGCCATTTCAAATGCATAACTTCTGTGCCCACCTACCAAACTCCAGTATTACTACTAAAAACGGGAGCAAAAGGGATGAACGAAAGGGAGAAAAACTTCAGAATGTCAATGGATCTTTTAATAAATCTCTAGTTTACAAAACAAGACCACATTTCCTAAAGCATATTCAAATGTTCCCCTGAAGAACTATAGAAAAAGGTGAAGAGTCATAAGTACTTATCTTTTTGCTTTAATAATGGATGAACTGATGGCATCACATTCAAGAGCTATTAAGAGGTGCCTATCTATATGGTATTTACAAATAGTAGACTACAGGATGAACTGTAGCGGCGTGGTGTGGCGTAGGTCATCAGATTGAGTTGTATGACCTGTTGTCCAAAATTACCACTTGGAGGTTGGGTTCCAATTTTATGTAGTAGGCATCTGCTTTTTTCTCTTACCCATTTTGAATGGTTATATTTTAACCTTTCATATTTTCAATAAAATATCTTCCCCATTAACCATAAAAAAAATAAAAAAAATAAAAAGTCAATAATCCTCAATAATCTGCCTGAAAGATGTCAGCTTAGTCACAAAACCACCCTTATTTGATCAACATTTTCAGTAGTCCAAACAATATCATAAAAGACAAAGATCCAATGTCATTAATGGCAGTACATGAAGCATGTTTGACAATATTTCTTCAAATGGAAAATTCATTCCAAGTTCTGGTCACAGTTTTCTCCATGCTAATTCAACATAAAGCTTAGTTAAGATGTATTTATCCCTACTTTGAAAAATATTATGCACTTATGTGATAGACTGAATGTACATCTGCAGGAGGTATAGCTGCAAAAATATCCAACTCTTACAATCCAGATTGTGACCTTCCAGGAAACATAACTATGCTCATGACCTATAAAAAGAAATAGATGTAGCAATTATACTTACAGGAAAGATGCATAACCAATGATAATAGATTTCTGAAAGCATTTCACAGTTTTACATAAATAATGGCATGGAAGGCATAAACCACAACCGATCAGATGACAAAGTCAAAATAGCAAGATGAGCAGATATAATCAAGACAAGTAGGCAAGGTTCCAGAACACAATCACTGGTGTCAACAAAACAAGTTCCTAGCCTCTCTATATTAGCAAGTTCTTAATGAACCACAAAACTCAAATTTCTACTGATGTGAATGCCATTTTACCCAAAATACATCCACATGGTACAACGCATATATCTGACAAGTAAGTCCTGGTCTTTTATACATTAGAAATATGTAAATGTAACAGTTCCAACACTGCTCTGGTAAAGTGAAACAGAGCAGAATAGAAATTAGAGACGAGGCAACAACCTTGATCTAGAGTGGAGTCCTCCCATGGAAGGTCTTAAAGATGTGATGGGCAGAAGTTGCAGATCCCAGTCTTTTTCTATGGAAGGAAACCTGGTTAGAAATTTCAAATAGGTCTCATAGCTCGTAGCAGCCCCCATCAACCACATCTTTCCCTGGTGAAGCTCTAACAACCCCGTCAACTGGGAAACCACGTGGTTCACGGCGTCCATGGAGCCATCACCTACGAATGATTTCAGGTCTCCAAAGTTAACAACCAAGCCAGGCCCAGAGCAGCTATCCGCCACATGACCCAACTCCTTGAACCTGGCACCTAGCAACTCTTCACGCCCGCTAACAGTAATAAATCCAGAAATCTCCTTCTCGATGGGGATGAGTTTCAACCCGGATATTTCTGCAGGCAAAATACCTCCTCTCTCTCTTTCTACACACTCTGAGAAACTTCGAAGAGCATCGTTAGCGCAAACCCCAACGAGTAATGGATTCTTCTTTCTTGCCAGAACCTCCCCGATTCTCCTCGAATTCTCATCTCCATCTGCGAACCCTGAATACCCAGGAAATCCCGAGAACGGAAAACTGAAACTTCGCTGACAAGCCTCCATTTCATCCCCTGTAAGATTGCATAGAAAAAGAGGCGGGCAACGAGTTCGGGAATACCGAACAAGCGGTGGAGGCGGTCGAACGATTGCTAGTTTGATATCGCAGCTTCGAAAGCCCGCTTCCCCAAAGACCCTACTGACAACTGGGTCATCGAGGATCGATAGTATCAAATGCTGAAGCTCAACCTGCACGATCGACAGAGACGATGACTGTTGTTGCTGCTGGTACAAATGAAAACTATCAGGATGCCTTCTCTGGTTCGCTTGAGAACGTTTTATAGCAGCCATGAGAGAATTCGATATGGGAGGCTCGTCTAGGGCTTGCGACGTCGGAAGACGGTCGAGTGCAACCCCGAAGCAGAGCTCGAGAGCTTTGAACTGAAGCCGAGGCGGGTAAGCTGAGTTTCGAGCACGCGCACAGGCCTCTCGCAGCGCCGACGAGGGCATAGCGAGTAAGGCCGACACGGCATGGAGCGAAGTGGTCTGTGCATGGCCGCGACGGCGAGCAACGCCAACCGCTTCGTCGAGTGCCCGTGCAGCCTCGGCAGTCAAGCATTGTCTGGCAGTGCTAACCGGCGTCGGCATCGCCGGCGAGCATAAATATGTCTCTCTGTCACTACTTTAACCTCCTACCGAATAAAAAATTCCAGTAGAGATAGACCTCATCACCTTTTAATTATATTTATTAAGTAGGGAAGGAGAAAGCATTATTTGTTTGTTGTTGCTGCGTCGTGTGGGTCCCCCTCTGAGGCCGTTGAACAAACACATGGAGAGCACAGATTCTCTCTCAAAAGATCTCTCTCCTTCCCCTTTCTCTTTCTCTCTCCCTGATAAACTTAAAATGTTGCCTAGCGAAAGAGACATCAACAGCGACAGCGAACGCAGATTAGAAAGATTAGCAAAGCGGAGATGCCGTGTCCACTTATTCAAGTGGCCCAACAAAGGACACTCCCGTCACTACCTTCTTATGTGTAAAATGATCATTTCAGCTTTTAAGAGAGAGGTATATCAGGGGAAGAGATAGAAGATCGCTCCACATCAGCTTCTAAAGATTGATTTTCCGAGATAAGAAAGAAAGGAATAACCCAGACCCCCACCACAACCTCCACCACCACACACATACCCTTCATCATCAAAGCATTAGATGAGTGCAAATGCTTTGGAGAGGTGGACCCTCACCGTCAACCGGCTCCTACCCTCCTCCCTTGCTCAAAACCAGAGAGGACGAAGGGAAAAAGGTGTTTGATTTGATGTGTCGCTTTGTTCTCGTCCCCTTTTTGTCCACATTTGCAACATTTTCAACAACCTTTTTCCCCGAATCACGCGCCACTCTCTAGCCTCCAGCGCAGCTCGAGGTCATGTTCGTCAGTACAGAAAAGAACAACGTTTAGTGGCGCGTGAGCGTCTTTCTTCGCCTCCTTCCCCACTCGTTTTGTAAGGACGTAACGATGGTTGGGAGGGAGGGAGATGGTTGGAAGGGAGGGAGAGTCTTTGAGAGTTTTAAAGGCCTATCTCACATCACTTTCAGATTCCTGTGACCCTCTCGGAGGCCAAAGGACCACGCCCTCGAAAAGCTTAAAGCTTGTGACAGGCATTGTGGACGCACATACATGTATGGATGTGAAGGGATTTGTTTCTCTATGCCCGTCCATACGCGCGTGAAACCTCGAGCGCAAGTCAGACTGTTTTCTGTTGGTCCACTCACTTTTTTACTGAGGTACCTTTTGTCTTTGACCCAGTAAAACACTTCACCTATCTTTTCACTGAGTAATTTTGGTGGAAAGCCAAGACCTTTCTTCTTCCGTCCTGTATCTTCGGAGATTAAATCAATATAAATCTATAACACGAGAAATTATATATATATATATAAATAAAAATGCTTCCTTTTTTGTTTCTGTTCACCATTTCATCCAAATTGTTATTAAAAATATAAATTATTATATCACTCATCATTTTAAAATTACTTATCACTATCTTTAAACCTTAGGAAAAATCATTTTCTTTTATCAAGAATCTAAAAATATTAAACTTTTTGTTCTTGAATAAGGATAAGTTCATTAAATAACATTCAAATTTTAATTTATAAACAGGAATTCCTAGATCTCCTTGCAAGCTATTATGGACTTTCCCTAATTCTTATACATGGAATTACAAAAAAAACAGGGATATGTACATGTGAAGAATTTTTTTTAAAACTCAATTGGAAGGAGTTGCATAATTCTTAGTTCTAATTCCTTCTATTCCACCAAACATAAAATTTTATAATTCTTTAGTTTAATTCCACTTCTCAGCCTTAATTCTTAGGACACACCCAATTAAAAAAGGTGTTTCTTATTAAGGATAATTATTACCCAAAATGGGACTATGAATTTTTCTTTTTTTAGATTATGATATATATATACACACACACTTGAAAATTTATTAAATTGGGATGAGAATTAAAATAAATCAAAATCAAGATGAAAATATTTATAATACCAATAACACCTTAGCCAAAATATATTAATTAGTGCATTATATATCCGGTTCTTCCCCTGAAAATTCTGAATATTTTAAATAAAGAGTGTGAATTTTGTAATTTTACATCCGTAAACGAATGAATTAATTACCCATGATAAGTAATTTTGATTTTATGTTACTTTGTTATTGTTATGGAAAACGACGCCTTTAAATGCTTTTAAAAAAATACTTCAAAAGCACAACATATAATCAATTGATTGTTTTTGCACACTAGTGTGTATGGGCATATGAAAATTTTGGAAATTGAAAATTTTAAAAAATACATAATTATCCCTGTAAAACTATAAAGCTATCTAGGGTAATAGATCGAGAATTACAAGGTTGTTTTGAGAAAAATGCTATTGTATCACCGCACGTGATAAAAAAAAACAAAACAAAACAAAACAGAACGGAACATTAATCTCACATTCACACCATACATTTAAACATGGGGAGGCAGGCACGATGCTTTTGACCATGTTGAGTTTTTACTTTTTAACATATGGAAATTTTAATAACATATGGAGGCCATGCACTCATGAGATGCTTTATCTTCGAGCGCTTAAAGATTCCCAGCGGAGAGAAAAATATAAAAAAGTCTCGCCCACGCATGGAAGGAAGGAGAGAAAGAGAGTAAAAAGTGAGTATCGAGAATTAGATCTCGCTTTCAGCAAGTAAAACTTTTTGCTCGAAATAGAATACTTCAATGCCACGCAGTGCTTCCTCCTCGCTCCGCCTTTTAGAGCCAGACCAGACACCAAACATTCCGGGACCGTTGCTTGCTTTGCCCGGCCAATAAGCAACGCATGTGGGGGGCAGAAGCTCTCTCTCTCTTTTTTATGAAAGCAGAAGCTCTCTCTCACACACCTGTCCAGCAACAGTCCTACATTAATTGCTAATCATTCTCCTTTGCCATGTGCCAAAGATCCATGACCCCCACGTGTCTGTTCTTTTTCCCCACACGTGCAAACTATACTCTTCAAGTTTAATTCCGCCCCATCTTTTCCTTGGGGGATTATTCACCCAACCCTTCAAGCACAGGAGAGTTGTAGTGTTTCTGCAGTGAAGACACAAAAGAGAGAGATGAGATTTGAGTGAGAGATTTGAAAATTAAAAGCAAGCAAAAAAGGAGCTAGTGACAAGAAGATGAAGGGGTCGGTCTATTGGGGACCAGAAAAACCACTACAATACACTGATGATGAAGTGAAGTGAAGTGAAGTGAAGTGAAAGCCACTTTGAAAGATTCAATTCCAGTGGCCACGAACATATCCTCCACTTGCTTGGCAGTTTGAAATCTATCTATATTCTTTGCACCAATGCCCAAATTCCTTTTCGCATAAAGGTGTTTCCACAGATACAATCTGTTGGGCAAAATAAAAAATCTGCCTCTTGCCCACAAATAGGCATGTACCCTCATTCTTAATTCAACAATACTAAGGCCAATATGTATTGCCAATAGTCAAATATTGAGTCATTGCCCCACTACTTCCATCCCTTTTTTCCTTTTTATTGATCAATCCTTCTCTTTGAGACTTCTGTGACAGTGGGGAAGGGATCATGAGCACATGTTGCAGCATAAGCATTCATTCATGGTTACAGGAGCTAGCCGCCCATGGCGATTCCCTTCCCTTGCGTGTACGTAAGCTCCAGGTCAAATTAGATAAGCATCATTTTGCTACAAGTTGCTCCCTTAGGTCCCAATCTCTTATGCAAATTGTCATGTTCTAAAGAACAATATCTAACTCATCATCCGTGGAGTGATTCCCAACTAATCAATCCCATCCTAGCTACCCAAATAGCCTCCCCGAAGTTTCTGCCTTCCGGCCGGCAACCCCTCAATACTCTTCAGCTACATGTGCAATTCCTGTGTGATCAGCTGCTGTTGGTCAAGTCCCACAGGAATCTATCTTGTATATAATTTTACTTTTATCCATCCAAGGCGGATTGACCATAGATTTGCTGAGCTTTGAATCTACTTTTCAAAGTGCCGGTTTGCCCACCAAATAACAGACTGCTTTTCCACCTACGGATGCCTAAGTAATAGGGTTTACAATACGAGCCTTATGAAAACCTTTTCTTTTTTAGACTTGTCATTCTTGCTTTTCCTTAAAAACACTGTAATGCACGTATGTATAGGCAGTTAACATAAGACTTTTTAGGCACTCTACATTAGGGTTGGTAATGAATCGAATATGATATGGATCTACTATGATCTAAATTCGAACCAGAAAGAAAAAATTGATATCATAATTCGATTTGAAATCCGACGAATCTTTTATACCTGAATTTGAATTCGAAATCGAATACATATACAGCATCTGAATTCGATATTCAACCTAACGAAATAACCGAAATTCGAATTCGCAAAGGCTAGAGCAAATCGGTTTTTTACAAACGTTGAAACCCTTTGATTTTTTGTTTAATAAGGTTGGTTCAACCGTGGTTTATACAAAGTTTACAAACGGTCTAATCTGTCTCTGGTCTGTGTCTGTGTATATTATGTTGATTTCAGTTTGGATCCTATTCGGATCAGATATGGGCATATTCAAATTCAAATTCAAATCCAAATTCAGTTGGATCCGAAATTTCTTTCATGCCCGTATTCAAAACATGGTTGTATATCTCACATCCGAATTTGACATTTCAAGTCGCATTCGGATAAATATCCAACCCATTGCCTGCCCCTACTCCACGTCTTCTACAACACGTACACGCTTCAGTGTGCAGCGTGAGAGGGGATGTGCAGACCCCACACTTCTATTGAATAAAAAAAAATTCATAGGATATACACATGCATATATAGTTGCTTCATAACATTGAAGATAGGTAGTTTTTATAGGTGTTCCTCCGAAATTGGGCCGGTGTGGACACGTGGCTATGTTGATGATGTGTCTCTACGCGGGCGTGTCAGTATTGATTAATATGAATATTTCGGGTCAGGTCCTGACCCCGGACACCTGTTCCAAATCTAAACAGGAGTCGGTTTAGCCGTACTGCAAGTCACCTGTAATAAAATCGGTCAGGCGATAGAATGAAGACTAGGGGTTCGGTCTTCGTTTGGGTTCTTATATGTGTTTGAAAGTCAAAGTAGTTAATGGCATGTTCCTTTATTATAAAATCGGCCGATGGCCGTAGGTTACAACAGATAATCCCCAAAAGGAAATAAAAACAAGAAAAAAACTGACAAGGCTTGCAGGACCGGCCTATCCTGGTCTTATAGCCGTAATCAGAGTATAAGAACAGGAGGAAGGGGTGTGAGACATGGAAAATCAATTTAATGACTTCCTAATCATCACACGGGATTCATTAAAATAAGGAGTCGCCACCATTCTGTTTAGGTGTGAATGGACACCAAAATCATCAAATAAAATAAAAAGCCAGAAAATGGAATAAAAATAACTCTATTTTAAAATAAAATAAAAAAATAACCAGAGATGGGTAAGGGGATTAGGTTATGAACAGGGGAAAGTGTTAGGCACCCTTATTCATCCACACAAGGTGGTTGCCAGGTATTGCTCATGTAAAAAATAAAGAAAGCTTTCTTAATAAAGAAAAAATTATAAAAGTAACAAAAGTGTATGGTTTTTCATATGAATATCCCGATTAATTCAGAACCTTCAATATGATCATACCATTCTAAGGGTTTCATGACTGAAATAAAATTGAGATAAAATCAAAGAAAACCATCCTAAAGTAAAACCTGAAAAACTAGCTTTAGGCTAAACCATTAAAAGGTTGAAAAACTAGATTGAAATCTCTTGATTAAAATATTGAATAAGAAAGCTCTTTAAGGTAAAGATATGATCCAGATCTCTCATTCAACCCATGTTGATAAAAAATATCAAAATGAGGAGTTTAGACCCTAGGATCCTCTCCCTGAGATTAAAACAACTTCAAAATCACATCATAAAACCCTATAGGTTACTTTCAGGCATTTGATTTCAGATCTACCATATAGATCATGGTAGATCCAGAATCCTAGCCAAATATCACCAAAATCAAGAAAACAGTGATATAGGTGCAATATGTGTGAAAAAACAAAACTGTAGGAGGAAGTGGGGATCTCATACTATGAGCAGCATGGATCCATAGGATTCCTCTAGATTTAAAATAAAACATTTAAAACATGAACAAAGTAGTAAAAGAAATCACATATCACAGATTACAGCACATGGGGGTTGTCAGCACCCCATTTTTGCACTATAAAATTGCCCAAGAAGTATATCTTAAACCGGCATATATGTAGGCACGTAAATCGAGGTTTTTATAGTGGACCCATCTTTTTGAAATAACAAGCCCATAATAAAGAGAATTCTGAGCCGATTCTGATGCACCAAACCGTGCTCAAATCGGATGTCAAACGGCTAAGTTATGAATAAAATAAATAAAGGGTAGTTTAGGGATTTTTACAAAACCGAAATTGGATGCCACATGGCAGCCACGTGTACGCCATGGTGGCTGCCATGTAACCAATGACAAATTAAAATTTTGTGGGGTTGTTTTAGTAAATAAGTAAGTTTCCTAATGGGGTTTCTTATGCAAATAAATAACAAAGTTAATAAAAGTTTAAGATTAAAAAAAACAATAATAATAAAAATAAACATAGAGAAATGAGTTGGACGAATTGGTCCAACTCATATTCTCTTGAGATATTGAAACAAAGCTTAAAAAATATATAAGCCTAATAAAAATGTGGGACAAAATGGACTTTCACCAAACCTAATTGAATGAGGGTGTTTAAGAGAGGAAGAGGAAGAGTTAGTTGTTTAAGAAAGGAAGAAAAAGGGTTAGTTGTTTAAGAAGAGGAAGATGAAGAGTTAAAGGTTTAAGAGAGGAAGAGGAAAGGTTTGGGATTAAGAATTTGAAGGGGTGGGAATCCTCTATAAAAGGGCTTGAAGTTGAGAGCAAAAGGGGGAAAAAAGAGAGAGAGTTCTTTAAAGCAAAGAAGGAAGAAAGAAAAAAGGTGGAAGAAGTTTGTGCAAGAAAAAGGGGGGAAACATCCGGAGTTGTGCTTACCAGTTTCCGGGAAATCGACTCCATACCAAGTTTTTATTTTATTTTATTTGTTGATTCTTTAATCAAGTATTTTTTTTAGTATTGTTAAATTGTCAAAGTGAAAATAATACAAAGCATGTTATTGTTATGGCCGAATGTGTTATTTCATGCTAGTGTTGTTAAATAAAGCATGTCACGGTTATGACCAAAAAAAAATTTTCTGTTTAACGATTGTTTTTGGGAGTGGAATTTTGAGAATTTGATAAGCTATCATGCCTAATTTGCTATTCTGAAAAGTTCAAGGATTTATAAAAGAACTTATTGTATTTTATGTTTAGTCCTTCTTTAAAACCCTTTTTTAAGAACCCCTAGGTTTCATTTATTATTTCTTTATTTCTTTCATGTTATTTCTTTAATTCTTTTCTTAATTTCTTAATTATTTTTAGATAATATGCTTAATTAACATATTTAACTATACTAACCAGATTTTTTTTTATTCTTTTCTTAATTCTTAGGTAATAGGCTTAACTACCATATTTAATTTTAATCATAAGCTTAAACATTTGTAACTTTTATTAATTTCTTATAACACTTCTCATCTTATCCAAATCCTTAAAAAATGGAAAAATAAAGTGTAATCTTCAATGATTAAATATGATTGAATTTTTTTACACATGCTTTGTGCAAATAAATTATCATAAAAAAAAGAAGAAGAAAACAATAAAAAATGATTGGGATAATGGAGCATGTTAATTCCTCTAATCTCTTGTATATATGAGAAATATAAGATAAAAAAATAAATAAAAAATAAAAAGAAAAAGAAAAAATATATATTTTGAAGTAACCAAGTACATTGCTCCATGATAAAATGTTTGATTTAGATTTCTTTATTTTGGATTTTTATATATGTATTATACATGATGTAGTATAGCAACCTTCATTGCTCCAATATTTGTATACATGTGATCATAAAAAGAATAAATAAAAAATATATAAAAGATAAAAGAAAAAAAAGAAGAATTAAATAATAGTAAAACAACCCAAATATTATCCAACTAATTTAAGGAAACCCATTTCGGTGGGGCAACCCAGGGTGTTCAAGGACTTCCCTGGGTTGTAATCGGGTCACTTATCCAGAATCACTGGTTCAGACCAAAAGTCAACAAGGTGTCTACCTGCACCATTTCAGGTAGTGGCGACTCCATAAAAGACATGTAACACCCTTTTTCCACACGCCCGAGGTGCGCACAGGGGTCTACCCTACGGATACACCTATTCTCTTTTCCCTTATCTCTCTCTTCACGTTTTACGGCTAGAAAGGAGTCTTGAGGTATTTGGAGGTAGGTTTGGGGACACAAACACAAACAATAGGCCTTATTCTAAAAAGAGAGAAGAACAGATTATAAGGTTCTATTCTAAGAATTCACCTGTTCCCCTTTCCCCTTGCTCTCTCTTCACGTTTTACGGCTAGAGAGGAGTCTTGAGGTACTTTGAGATAGGTTTGGGAATACAAGTATAAACTAGGCCTTATTCTATAGCAATGGAGAAAATTAGACTATTTCTAGAATTAAAAACAGAAAATAAAAAAGAAAAGGGACTTACCTAGATTGAGAAAGCAAAAAAGCAGAGGTTCCCTTCTTCACTTGGAGCTCTTCAAGCTTCAGATTATTGGCCATTTGCTTGAGGAGATACCCTCTATTTATAGGCAAACCCAGGGGCATAGTTGGTCTAAGGAATATGCCAAAATCTTCCAATTGAGTTAAAAAATGATTTAATGTAAATTCATTAAACCATAGAGGATAAACAAGAGGATTCGAATCTCCCAAAGAAAGATTTGAGTGTAGATAAGGCTCAGAAATCGAAAAATGACAAATTCGCTCAAAAAAGCCAAAAACCATATATATAATGCGGTCGTGCCTTGCCCATATTGTTAATACGGTCATGGCACGACCGTATATCAATTGCGGGCACGACCAGATTTTTCACCTTTTTGACCTGTTTCACATCCCAATAACATATTTTCAGTTATCTTATCATTTTGTAGTGCAATTTGGGGTATCTACAAGGGGCGGCTAATAACAAAGCCAATTCGGGGGTTCACCTAGGATTGCTATTTAACCGAAAGCATGCAAGTCACCTGGCTTGATCAAAGTGAGTCTCAGGACTGGCTGCTCTGGATTCTGTAGCCGTGATCGGGGTACAGAACTGCGAGTCAAGGGCGGCCTCAACTTACTCTCCGGTGGCAGGGTTCTAGCGTCAATCGGAGTAAACAGGAGTCTAAGGTGTCACTGCAACTGGAAGCAGTGAGAGAAGTCCTAGTTTATCCTTCTGGCTACAGTGTAAGAGACGGGATAAAGATCACGGGTGATCAAAATAACATTATGATAACCAATTGCGCTTGGATGGATTGTGTCCTCGAGCTCTTCGAGTTTGTGCCTTATATAGCCAACCTTTAACGGTTGCTCAACGTCCCACTCTTGCACGATCTTCATGGAGGCTGGCCATCCGCAGTCTTCTGTTCATGAAAGATAACCGTCCGGCCACGATCTCAAAGTAATTGTTTATTCTCTAACGACCGGTGATACGATCCTCTGAACAACATGAAGATGATTCGTCGTATGGGCTTGCGTGGCTTTAACTGAAGTCTCGGCCTCTATGTATGTTGAGGTGGTCTATCTGAATGAATAAGACCTACGTGTGCTTGTGACATGGCCTTTCTATTTGAAGTAGGCCATGTGGATACCATGTGGCCTTCTCTTATTTGTCGGTCTGTACATGGTGTAAACAATAGGACATGGGAGTCTTAATGCAATTTTCAAAGAGTTATTTTTGACTCATTAAAAAGGCGGTTAGAATATTAAAGTATTCAATCGAGTTCGCTTAAATGATTATATTATATTATATTATATTATATATATATATAAAGAGTTCTATTACAATAGTGAAAAACGCTATCGTACCTTAAAAAATTTGATTTGAATGCACTAGTTTACATCATGCAACTTGTGTGTAGGATGCTCTCAACTTTTCTTAAAAGGGTTAACAAGTGCAGGCTAGTGTGTGCAGCTTCTCATTTTGTGTCCCAGATGGGCAATGCCAATGCCACTATGATGTAGTCCCTAAAAAGAAAACAGAAGTTATATATGATTCGAAGAGATTAATTAGTGGTTGTTGACAAGTAGTTCTTCTCGTTGCTGTCCACCGATGCCACCCTAATTGAATGGCGCTGGCTTCGCAAAGGGGGTGTCCCTCCATTGATAATTGAGTGCCACCTTTCTTGTTCTTTATTTGGTAGATATGTTCAGCAGTCTTCCCCACCATTAAAGCTAGCTAGATATAGTTGCTGTTGCCCCCATATCCTGATTTCCCACTACATTCCAATCAAAATATATACGGGATCTTTCTTATGGAAAGTGGATGATCATGTCCAAACAAGGAAACAGTCCCCAAACCATGGAAAAAGGTTGTTCCTCCCCCCATGTTTACTAGCAATTATAGGGATGTGGAATAAATAAAAGATATGGCCACGATTATGAGAATGGACAGTCGAGTGCTCGACTTAATCAGGAATTCATGACTTATATAGATTTTGCCTTAAATAGAAGTTTATGCTCTGGTCAATGGGGAACCAAGTTCCCCCCACTTTTAATTACTGGTGGTGGTTTCTTTCTTTTGAACATCTTTTGAGGGCCTTTTTGAAAATGTATCTATAATTGTAAGCACATATCTTTATGCTTTTGTCTTTGACGTTTACATCCTTAAATTTTGTGTTTTATTTCAATTATGCCCCTATACATAAACAAGTTATGTGTCAATTGCTCTAATTTTCTTCAATTAGGTAGAAAGAAAAGAAACTAAACAAGGATGATTTGTTAATAACCCATGTAGATCAAACTAAGCTCTTTATATATAGTATCCGGGTGCATGTGCAGTACTTTACGTAGAGAGAGAGGGAATGGTTTTGAAACTGTCTAGATTTTAAATGAATAGACAAAATTTGAACTATTTAATCATATATTAATGATGCCTTAAAAACAAACGGTAAGGGCTTTTTGGGAAAGTTGTGTATATTTGTTAACACGCTTTCCAAGGGGCCTATTCTCATTATAGTATACTAGCACGATGCACATGCAGTACTGCATGTCGTGGGAGGGAGTAGTTTGCTTAACCGATTGTTTGGTTAGTTCTGTGACACTTTTGACCAAATTTATCCTTTTACTAATGAAGCTTGACATTGTTGTATAAGGGCAAGTGTGGAAAGTTGAATATGACGCTTGGTGCAATTCCCAAGGGAATGCCTCGCTTTATATAGAGTATATATATATAAAAACTAAGGTATAAAAAAAAATTTCACCTAGATCTAATGAATGAAATGCACAAAGTATTGGGTAAATTTTGTTATCTCACCCATTCCCTCGTTCTCCTCTTCACATCCCTCTTGATAAATTGTATCTCTTAAAAGATGATTTTATTAATTAATTAATTTTGACACCGATTGAAGACCATGATGAGTTAGTTGGTGGAGGCACTCCAAACTATCTGTAAGCACCCAAATTTTGATCAAACCAAAAAAAAAAAGAAAAGAAAATAAGAAAACAAAAAAAATGTGCTAAAAGACAACAAAACAGCTCAAAACCCTGGCAGAAAGTCAAACCCCGAGGGGACAAAAAGTTGACTTTTTGATTAAGTGATATTTGGCCACCTTGCTTTATATCATTGGATAGAGAATCTCGACACGATTCCAACGCAACTGAGTTTGCAGGAATCAGAGTCCGGATGAAGGTTCTGCGGGCAGTCAAACTTGGGCGAAGCCAAAAGTTGACTTTCTGCCAAAATCCGATCCAGAGGCCTTGCTTTATATCATTGGATAGAGGATCCCGACACGATTCCAGCGCAACTGAGTTTGCAGGAATCGGAGTCCGGATGAAGGTTCGGCGGGCAGTCAAACTTGGGCGAAGCCAAAAGTTGACTTTCTGCTAAAATCTGATCCAGGTGCTTACCCCCATGCCATTTGATAGAGGGCTCCGATACGATTCTAACGCAACTGAGTTTGCCCGGATCGGAGCCCGGATGAAGAAAATATGAGCTGACAAAATTCCTGAGCAGCAAAACCGGCAAACTGCGCACGTGGCAAAAAGCTGCACACGTGGCGAGTTGCGCAGGAAAATATCTCAGGGATCAAATCCGTAAATATCCAAACATTCAAAATATCCCAGGGACCAATCTAAAAGTATCTGAAAATATCTGAATAAAATAATATTAAACCTAAATATCCCAGGGACCATATCCTTAATTTTCAGATTTTTAAAACAAACGAGCGGCGGCATTTATTGTTTTGTAATAATTATGCCGCTCGAGCGGACGTGGCGAGCGGCGTGCGCTCACCTTGAGCTGGGCGCCAAAGTGAGCGGCACCCCTTTTTTCCTCTCCTATAAATGCTGCGCGAGAGGTTGGGCAAAAGGGTTCGGCATTTTTCTTGGGGGTTCGGCATTTTCTTGGGGGTTCGGGATTTTTGGTTCGGAGAGTTGAGGTTGGACATTTTTTTGGAGGCATTAGAAGGTGGTCTTGACCATTATCTTCCCCAAAGAAAAAAACCAGACCCCCCCCCCCCCCCCCCCCATTCCTCTCTTCCTCTTCTTCCTCATCAAACCCGAAGGACATCAAACCCTAAGGAGATCTTGCGTGGGCGTGGAGAGGTGTTGCTCCGGTGGCTGCTCGCACGCTCCAAGGAGGCTCCACCCACTTCAAAAGGGTGTTGAAACACCCAGGTAATGTTCACGACGAACTCTCGTTCAAAATAAATAAGTTCATTGCGATATCCTGTTTTCCAGCATTTTTTGTTCTTCACTGCTATTACTTGTTTGATTGATTCGAAGGGGGAGCATGTTCCCCCATGAGTTCTCCCTCTCTGTTGTATCCCATAAAGCCCCCAGTTCCCTTCCTTGCATGTTCTGTTAGTGTTTGGGTGGTCGAATTTGAAGGTTTGCAAGGAGGTTTGATCCTCAAAAAAAAAAGTGTTTAGATTCAATCCAAAACTAGTTGGGAAGTGTCCTGAGCATATTAGGAGACTAGTGGATCAATCACAGGCCGGAAAAAATCGGCCAGAGATGGATATCTCGAAGAAACAGAGAGATGAAAATCCAGTGAGCAGCCGCCCACTTAGCGCTCACTTAGGAAGTAGGCGCCCCTTTTATTTCATTACCCACCGAGCTGACGCCCACTTGGCGCTCAGCTCGCGCTCACTTAAAACCATGTGTAATTCTAGTGCCAATCTCGCGCTCAGCTCGCGCCCATCTCCCGCCCAGCTCGCGCTCACTTAGTATCGAGTGAGCGCCAGGTCCAAAATTTTCCTAGTTCTTGGCGCCCACTGGCGCTCACTTCAAGAAGTGAGCGCATACCCCTAAAACAGGCCGAATTGCTGTATTTTTGAAAATTTCCGAAAATACCCTTTACTGTACCGCGGGGGGCTTCGCCCCCTGCACCCCCCACTCCCTTTGTTCGCTGCACGTCCAACTAGTTCCTTGGTGCGGGGAGGTACCCCACCCCGTGGGCTCCACTTCGCTTCGCCCACAGGGCCCTCGGGTACCTCCTCTTGGACCCAGCACAATGAGCCGAGTTTTTCCTGATAGAGTGTCAATCTTGTGTATTTTCTTGTTGTTATTATTACTGGATGTGAGTGCCATTTCCGAACCAAACTGGATAAACCAACAGGGTTTCCGGGTGAATGGGACCCGGACCACCCGGTTTGACTTGATTTCCAGTGGGCCCACCCAGCCCGAACCATTGAATTGTGCTTAAATAAAATAATCAAAGGAACTGGGCGGGCCGGACCACTTGAGGCCCACCCAAGCCCTATATGGGGCATGCATGCTTAAATTAGGTCGTGGTTTGGCCGAGACCAAGGGCAGGGCCTATCGGGCCCACCAAGCCCATTAACCAACTAAGGTTAGGGTTTCAAAACCCTGACTCAGGAAGTCTTGGGCTTTCAAGCCCAAGCCCAGGTAAAGGGCCCCAAGCCCAAATCTTGGCCCACTTTGGAAACTTAAGCAAGATAAATCTCAAATTATTTGGCAAGCAACTGTGGGGCCCGCTCAAGGGCCCACAAAGCAATCCCGGCCTGCTTTGGCATGGAAATCCTCTTAAATAATCAAGCTTAAACTTAAAGTAAAATCAATTCACTTGAACCAAAGCCCAAAGGGCCTCTCAGGCTAGACTGAGGCCCACCAAGGGACACGTGGGCTCAACCAAGCCCACCAAGGGATCCGTGGGCCTCCCAACGGGGCCCACCCAATCAGACTCACTTCATTCAATAATAAAAAGATAAAATCAAGTAAAGGGACCCACACCACTTTGGCGGTCCCGCCAGGCTTAACCAAAATTGAATGCTGGATTAGGCATCGGGTGAGTGAGAGACCAACTGAGTTGACTCAAACCAGGGAAACTTATGGGACCCGTCATTCGACGGGGTGGACTGGGGTGTCTACGGACTTCCCCAGACCGCAACCGAGAACCTACCTAGAATCTCAAGCCGCAGACCAAGCCTTAGTAGAAGAACTTAGGCACCCAGGTGTTCGCCTGCACCCCATCAGGCGGTGGCGACTCCGAATTTTCCCTTGCCCGCGTTTCCGACGCGCGCATACTATCCATCTCATCTTATATGAGACTAGTGGAGGCACGTGCTAGTAGAGGCACATGCACTACTACACGTAGACCCACTTTTTTTTGTAAATAATTGTATTTCATGATAACCGTGAAGCATAAAAATAAGCAGTTGAAGTTGAAAAGTGGATTAGGGAGTCGTAAGTTTTGTCCGCCTGCCCGAAGCCCAAAGCCCAACCGACCCAATCCGAATAGCAGTCCGATTTAATATTTAAAGTTGGGTTTGGGTCGGGCTCAGTCTTATGCCCGGAATTGAGTTCAGAATTATTTATACGTTGTTAACACCTAAGTTGTATCCTGCGTATTTCACAAATTACAACTCGTCCCCTCTCCATCGCCGTTGAACATCAAAGACGAAGACAAGAAGGGTTCTTCCGCCAACGTCAACTTTGTTCGTCTCCAATCTCTTGGTTCCAGTAAGTTCCTCTCTCTCTCTCTCTCGCTCTCTCTATCTTCCTTTTCCACGATATCTATGTTCCTACTCATCCCGTTTCAATGTACCCAGTTCGTTTTCGTGATTTGGCAGAGAGATCCCTAAATTCTTGTTCCAGTTCAGATCGTGATTTTCTTGATTAGCCCTAATTACTGCTATGTTTCGTTCGATTATCGTAAGCTCACATTTTACATCTCTGAATTGTTGAGTTTTTTGTCCATGATAATCAATTCAATTCCAGCTAACCTAAACGCTTTGATTTTTCTCTTTTTTCTTGGTAGAAATACTTATACTTTAGAAACCGTAACCACCGAAGCCATAGTCTGATAATGACTCTACACAGTTTTCTTCTTTTACATTTTGACTTCTGGTTTTTGTTTCCTTCAGTTTATAAATCCCTTTCTTTAGAAACTGTTCCTCCAAACTGCATGTTGAATACTGTGATTGGGAAGTCTAAATTTGCTTAGTTGTGTTGGATAACAATTTTTAAGGCTCGTTACTTATTAGGGGCTGCTCGTGCTATCACAAGATTACAATCCGTGCTACTACTGTACAGAACCCCTGCAGCCCATAGTTAGCACTAGTTAATTTTTCAAATTCAAGACATGAACTGATACAACATTCCAACTTGTGTTATTTCATTCATCTGTATCATGTAGGTTTGAGTCTCTTTAAATTTGTCATCTTTGATAATGTTCAGGTCTGAGTAAATGCTACACAGTGAACAATAGGCAATGATGAGCGTGAGATATTCGTCGATTGTACAGGCTCATACAATATACATGCTTTATTCCACATTTTATATTTTCTGGTGTATAATACTTTTCTGGCAATTTATCCACTCTGACACGACACGAGATATTAAAACTGCTATTATGCTTTATTAATAGCCTGATAATTTTGCTTCATCATTTTTTGGGTACTGAATGTTTTATTAGTTGGGATTTATGACCCAATATAAATATAAAAAAGAATTTTAATAGTGAGTTGCAATGATGCTTGAATGTGTTTGTATTCGACCAATAGAATGAACGGAAAAAAAAAAAGCATTTATTTAGGTTATTTATTTATCTGTAGTCATATATTTTGGATACTAAATATTTTATCGGTTGGAAAGTATTTATTTAGCTTATTTTATAAATTTGGCAATTTCAGGTGGTAGCATATATCATAGGGTTTTAATTCAAAATCAATGTATGCCAAGAAACTTTTATATATATATATATCAAAATATTTTAGTTTTATACATGTGAATATATCTTTGTATCAATTCGAACAGAGAAGTTTGGGCTGGCCTGAACCCAACCCGAACTCAAAAAATAATTTTAGGGTTGGGTTTGGCTCAAGGAGTTCGGGTTTAGGGCAGACCAAGGAAAGTTTGGGTTCACTAATTTTAGATCGGGCCGAGCCCGAACTCATTAAAACCCTGCCCAGCCCACCCTGCTTACAGCTCTAATTAGGATAGTGGTTTTGTGTGTTGTGGAGGATATTTATGGGAAGAAAAAGAAAGGGCCAGAAGCTTTACAAATAGTATTATATGTACAACAAACATATAATACTATTCACATGAAATCTTATTTTAGCAACCCCACTATTATTTACAAACATATAATACTATTATTTACATGTTATAGATCGACCATGTAAATAATATTCAGTTCAATCTTATTCACATGAAATCTTATTTTATCAACCCCACTTATTCACCCACACGTATTATAAACTAGTTACTTGTTTATAGTTCGAGTTTTAGCCTTAAAAAAACACGTTTTTCCACACAACATGAAGAGCGTATTTATATTAGTCATTTTTATTTTCACAAATTTAAGTAACACTAAAAAATATGATAGTTATTATCAACATGATAAAATATAAAATATACATTACTGGGGCTTAAATAAGTTTAAGAGATTATATGTACAACAAACATAAAGGGCATTTTCAGAAATCAATAGGCTGAATTGGCGAAATCATTAATTCAATAGGGAAAAAAAATTTGCCCTGTGGCAATGGTAAAACTCAAGCTTTTGTTTGCACATTTGCCTATGTGTGTAATTGAGCCACTCAAGTTACGTTGGTGAGGAGTTAGAGCCGCCCAAAGTATTTGGTTTGTTAGCTCGAGCCTCCCTTATCATTCTACGTGTGCAACTTGGGATGATTAAAATCAAGAACTGATCGACCCAAACGATTTAGGTTCGGTTTGAGTTTGGTTCCAACCTATTTGGTTCTGTCTTGGTTGTAAAATCTTCTTAATCCAACTTAAGTCAATCAATTTTGATTTGTTGTCTTGGTTAAACCGAACCCAACCCCTGAGTATTTTCCATAAACCGAACTGAGTTACACCTTGCGCCCTCATCTTCAACGACTCAACAAGGCACTCACTGAAGATTTGCTTTCTTCTTCTCCGAAACCCTATTTCAGTATTTCCTTCTCTGTAAACCTCCCCAATCACTACTCTCATACCTACTCACAATTTCTCTTCCGATCCTCAAATTCCAATTCAAAACCACACACCAAGTAAGTCGCAGTAGGCAGATTTGGTTATTACTTAGTATTAATTTCTTTTTCCCTTCCATAATCCAAATAAGAGAGAGTGTGCATACTGATATATGTAATCGGTCATGGCAGAAATGACATTTATTCGGGCTGCATGCAGATATGTTAGTTGCTCCTCGTCGCACCGTTTTAAGCACCTCCAGATGGTCAGAGCCATCTCCACAACCCCGATTTCAGGTACTATCCAAGTTTATTTGTTTACTTATAACTTGGTGTCGTATTTTCTCAGTTTATATGTTGAGCGGATGCAGTCACTGGACTACTTGCATTGATACTTGAAAGTTTGAAATATACCCAAGCTTGTTATTTCTGCATGAAAATAATTTTGAAATTGAGTATTAGGCGCAGGATTCACCTTGCAGATTGATTTTGTTTGGCGGTTGGAATGAGCAGGTTTTTCTATCATAGGAAAAGTTAAAAAGAAGACCAAAATGGTGAATTTTTTCAGATTTGTGGTTTCTGATCTAATACATTCTAATTGTGTCTGTAGCTTGTCTCATCCTTTTAGGCAATTCTTACTTTACAATTCAATGAAACCTTAATGGTTTGAACTTAAAGAAAACCATGCAGGTTATTCTAGAGATTTTGGTTGGCACAAAATTTTAGAACCCAGCATAGAAAAACAAGATTCTGAATTCTGAAGATTAACAACGAAAATCTGGAATTTAAGAATCTATATTTCCAGTAAGAGTCTAGACTATAGGATCCCCACCAAAGAAGGTAGGAGAATCATATGGAGGAGTACATGGACAAGTAGAGTTAATCAACTCTTTTTTTATTTTTAAACCTTGGTCTGTTTGGTTGTATATTTGGACCACCTCTGCCGTCTCCTCCCCTCCCCCACCAAAAACCAACACAAAGCCTCCAAAAAGAAATTTTTTCTTTACCCAGGCACCCATCACATGTTTGGATTATGAGAGGTGGATCTGGTGATTGTGTATGCATGCATTTCTTTCCCGTGTTGCATCTTATATCATACAGCCGTATCTATGCATGCATTTACATTTTTACCCGTACTCATAATTGTGTTTTACTAATACATGTGAGGTTTCTCATCTTGGCAGTGTTTGCTTATTCAAGCACTCTAAATGGACCTTATTTTCTTGATTTGTTTTGCATCTATATGTGAGCTGAAATGTGATTAAACTCTCTTTCTCTCTGTGCACATGAGCACACGCATGCTTTCCGAGACAAAGATTTGCAGAACTCACTTGATGTTCATCAAGAAGCCTACATGGTTCATGTGGCACATTGCCTATTCTATCAGTTTGTCCTTAAAGATTGCGTTACAATAAGTAACTAGTTGATTAGAGATCTCTACCATCTGTTTAGCCTTCTGAATTTCCTACATGTTTCAATAAACACACACACAGAAAGTTTCATGGTCATATCTGCAATATCAGGTGTGTAGTCCACTAGGGTTTTGGTGTGGATGTTTAAAGAGATTGCATAGAGACTAGAAATTCTGCATATCTTTCTGTGGCGACTATTAATACGTCTATATCCAGTGTGTTGTTTTAGAGTTTCTTGACCTCAACATATGCAATGATATTCTGTTATTTGTATTACACAGGTAATGTGGCAGATGACAATAAAGGTAGTGATTCATTTGAGTCTGCTGATGATTTTGAGCAGCGGATATTTGGTGGAATTGACAGCAGTACAAATGCTGATTCATTTTTTCAAAAACTTGATAAACTTGAGAGGGCCCGTGGAAGATCTGATTTTGGTTATAGACAGAACAGAGGAAATAATTCCCAATTTTTGGATGGTCTAAATGAGACTTTGAGCTCATTGTCTGATGGGATGGATGGGAAGTTGAAGAACGCTGCCACATATTTTGAATTTGATCTTGATGAGATAGCAAAAGAAGATTATGCATTTAGGCCGGACATATCTTTTAAACCTGGAACGACCTATGATATTAAGGTATGAATTGACCCTTTGCTATTAATTTGCTGATCTTTACCTTTTGAAATACTCCTTATTTTTCTTTTAAATATATGTTACTCTTGTGGATTGCTTTTGCAAACATTTTAATCTTGTGTTTGAGCCTTTGCATTTCTTAATATACTTTCTTTAATGTCAAGTAGTTTATGACACTCTATTTTCTTAGCTAAAAAATTTCCAGAATTAGCTAATCATAACTTGCGAATTCATCATTTTATGTTTAATAGTTATGCTTTTCCTTTTTTCCTTTTTTTTTCTTGTCTATCTATTTGTAAATGTTAATTTTTCTCTTGAGTAATGCCATTTCCACTATCCACTTTTCTTGCTTATTTTAAGTTACAATGGTGAAATGATTTTATAGTTGAGAGATTGCCTGAAAATTGCAGCCAGACTAGAATCATCAGTCATATTCTGAGATTTTGTATTTTCACTTAAGCGTGCAACATGGCTTTGTGGTTTTGGCCTTCTGGCATGTTTTATATGCAGTGAATAAAATTCCATAAGTTCTATTGTTGGTTTTGATCAAGTTCTTTTCCAATTCATTTTTTGTTCTCAGTAAAAATGTTTCTTAAATATGCGAAAAGATAAGGGAGAAATTAAAACAAGTCATGGCTCATGATAAAGTTTTTTAAATAGAAATTGATTTGTCTCCAATCTTTTGAACATATTTGATTATATGCAAATAGCTATGATATTTTGGTCTCAACTCTCATGGGAGATGGTTGAACAGATCTTCATCCATTTTTTAGTTTCTCAGTAAATTTGAAGTCTTATTTTATAGCATATGGGTTTTGGCTGGGTTATGCTAGGTTAAGGGAGAGATTTTTGCTTTGTTTCATTGCTCATTTATCTTTTGGACCATCTAGCAAGCAATGGAGGAGGATCTTTGAAAATATGTGTTTGAAGTCTTCTATCATTGAGAGATCGGAGGTTGTGGAATGTTTGATATCTCTACCAGGATTTGGTGGTCTTTTATATGATTGGACTGAGGTCAGTTTGAGAGCAAGGTGATTTGTGATTGATGAAAAGAGTCATGGTCTTGGTGCTGAAATTCTGAAGAACATTGTAAAATGTATCCAAAATTTTCATTGAACTTCTCCATTCTTGTGCTCAAGGTTTACCGTTGGGCATATCGCCCAGGGCACGAAACATTGGAAAAATCAATAAACACAAAAACTGGTGTTTTTGTTTTTTTTTTTGGGGGGGGGGGGGGGGGGGGGGGGGTGGTTAATTTCACCAAATTTTGCCATTTAAAATGATAAAAAATATATATATTTCAAAAAAAAAAAATTGTGTTTCCCTACTTTTGCCTTGTTTCACTTGGCATGCCGTCCTGTTTTGCCGGCGTGCCACTAAAAGTCACCAGAAATGCAAATCAATGATTTTTCGCTAGGGTACATGCTGCTTGGGGGGGGGGGGGGGGGGGGGTGTCTTCTAGCGAAATTTGGCACGCGGCATTGCCGCTGAAATGGAAAACACTACTTATGCTCAAGTAGGATGCACTTGAGAATTCTGTTGGTATGAACCTTATGAACTTGAAGAGCACAGTTCTTTTCCTGGGGAAAATTATGTTTAGCATTATTAACTCTATGCTCTTTCGCTTTTTGGGCTACACATGCAAAATTCCTGCTTTCTCTTTGTTAGTTTCCTTGCTTCTGCCATTACGATCCCTTTTCTATATTACCTTATTGATCTTGTTCTCTTTTATTCACCACATGGTTCATGCAGGATCTTGATCTTACAAAGCCCCGGCCACCTAAAACATTCAAAAGGCCTGAGTTCAAGCCAACAACAGAAGAAGTATTGAGAAAAGCAGACTTTCGGGTGGGCATCTTCGAGTCCTAGCATATATATAAATTCTTTTGGTGTCATGCAGAGTGTCACATGAATTACATGGTACAAACTGTAATAGAAATCCCCAATTAATTTTTAGCTCTAACGTAAATTAATTTTATAGCTCTAATGTAAGAAATGGGTTGGGATTACACCCGAATTACATGTTCATGATAAATGGATTTCTAACCATTGCCCAACTTGATATTTTAGATCCTAGTAAAACGGTTGGAATATTGTTTCCCATTCAAAGTTTGTTTATACATGAGGTGGGATTCATAACCTCATATAAATTTTACATCCCAATTGTGTTTGGACTACCAATCCATTGATCTGGATCATTCATTTGAGGAAGTTGGAACATCTTCAGATGCGCATGTGAAGCATTTAGGAATATTGAACCTTGATATATGATCTTTCCCACATATATAATCCCCAATTCCTGTCTTATAAAACAGATTGATGTACTTCCATTGGCTGTCTCTGCGTCCCTCGTAATTCTAACTGCTTGATGTCAGAACTTGCCCTTGCAAGTACAGAAATGTGTACTTCTGTTCTTGTTTTTTCACCATTTCTTCTGGCTTGCATTGATGTTATGCACAGTCCTGATGATTGTGACCTAAAAGCCCTTACCCTTTGCAGTGGAATTGAAGATTCATGCTGCTCAATTGTTTTGTCATGGAGATTTGATTTCAGAAGCTAATTGTTTTCTTAGCTTGAACCTAACTGACTTCTAAAAAGAATCTTTTGAATTGGTGGTCATCAAACTATACACACCTTCTGCCTCAAAACCAAAAAAAAGTTGGAAAAATGGATAAAGGTTCCCATTTCTCTTTCAGTTGTTTGACAAAATGCGTACTTACAAAGCTATTGATATTTTGCAGAATGTAAGATTCCTGGCCAACTTTATCACAGAAGCTGGAATTATCATCAAGAGGAAATCGGTGAGTGTAATGTAAGCTTGTATTAAATTAAATTTATTTCATTCATTTTAAGTTCAAATTTTTTGCAAATGTTTTTGTTTTTTCTTTGAGTAGACTGGCATTAGTGCCAAAGCTCAGAGAAAGGTTGCTAGGGAAATCAAGACAGCCAGAGCATTTGGATTGATGCCTTTCACAACAATGGGGACAAAATCATTCATTTTTGGCAAAACCATGGAGGATCTTGATAAGGACTATCAACTTGATGATTATGACACCCCGCTGTTTGTTCGAGACCCTCTTTAAGGCTAGAAGCATGTGCAGTGTTAACACCAACTTACGGCTATCCAAGAGGAGTTTGTTCATTTTCGGGAATGCAGGCTTGAAAGTTGTCCTTTACTGGAATCAGATGTTCTGGGTTTTTGGCGTGATTTCTCCGGTGCTTAATGTATAAGCTCTTAAAGATGTTTTGAATTTAAGATGCCTGGACGATTTTCCTTGACTTTGAGGTTTCAATTTGAGGTTCTGCGCTAACATCTCTCCGCATGGGTTCAGGTGTCCTGTCGACAAATGGCACCTGCCCTGATATTAGCTTGGTGAGACATCCCTGGAACCATGCAGGGCAGGACTACATTGATTTTAACGAAGTGGCAGCTGAGATCTGTTCATGCCAAGTGCGGCTCATGGGTTCCACTAAATCCAATCTTGATTAGAATCTGGCGGATCAAGTTTAATATTTGAAGCAAATCTATTGTCAATAATGAAAGATCAAAGGTAAAGAAGATATATTTTTATAAGATTTTGAAGAAAAGAACAATTCGTGTAATACTGTTTTCTCAGTTTGCCCCTCCAACCTGCTTGAAAACCTTGCTCCCGGGACAAAGATCCCCGCACACGGTGATTAATCAACTCACATTTTTTCTTATTCATTTTTTTTTCTCAAATTCTCCGAAACGTATATAGTTGCTTTGTTGCTTTTATGTCCATGTTAAACGGTGTTCGAACCACTTTGACGACTAGTCCCATTCTGAAACTTTGAACTTCACCTTGACTATTGAACACCAAGAGTTTGGTCCCACCAACCTAGTTAATGTATTTGGCAAGTGCCAAACATTGCGTTATGCAGGAAACATAAGGATCAAATATTTTAGGTGTCGTCGTGTATGAGGAAGCTCTCAGAACTGTTAAATACCTCTTGTCAACAGAATAATCCTTCAACCCATATTTCCAGGAAACACAAATTACTTGTTCTTGGATTTGAACCAAGTTTAATAATAGTCTTTGTTCAGTCTCTCGCGTCAGTTAACTCAGTAAGAAACAATGAAAAGTACACTAACAATAAGAGTGCTGTACATCTTAAAAGAGCACAGAAGCAGGGGTCGACTTTTAAATATAGCTCCTCCTTTTTGTAATAAGTGGAAAGGCGAAACACCACCTTTGAAAAGACTAAGACAAAATTGAAGCAAACCACATTAAAAATAAAAAAAAGTTACCATATGCTTAAAATGGCCTCCTCCCATAGAATCCCAACTTCAGTAGTGACTGGAAATTCATGCCTAAAGAAGCCATTCAAAAAAGGGGAAAACAAAAAAATGACAGAACAAGTGAAACCAGAACTTACATCAGATGAGTAGAGAGCTACAACCATTTATTCATGAAGATGTCAATAGGTGCTTGATGCCTGTTTTCTGCTCTGATGTAAACCTGCTGGGAAACTTAATGTTGAACTTGATTCTCAAATTCCCTCTCTTGGAAGGCTCCTTGGGAATTGGCATTCCCTCCCCTTTTACAACTTCTTCATAGCTAGGACTGATAATAGAGTTGATGTTGATGGTCAGAGTACGTCCTTCTAGTGTCGTTAACTGTACGGAGTAACCTGTCAGTGCTTCCACAAGAGATATCTTCTGGGTGGCAACCAGGTCATTGCCATCCCTCTTGAAGACACTGTGAGGTTTCTCGTCAATGACGAAAACAAGATCCGAAGGTATAAGACCTCGCTGCTCATTTCCCTTCTCTGGAAAAGTGATCTTTGTCCCTTTCTTCCACCCAGGCTTAATTTCAATTGACAGTATTTCCTCAACTGCCGTTGGCCTCCTGTACAAAAGGAAAATAAAAATGATAACAATTCAAGTTTGGTGACATTCCTATTTTGGTAAGTTGACTAAAAATTTCGCATTTAATATAAATCAGCAATAAGAACAGACTTTTGCACACACATGGTTCTACCATGTAAGTCACAACTCACTTCCCTAATCTCCCTATTAGCTATATGGATGAATAAGAGAATGTTCGCCTACAAATTGCAAATTAAGGACCTGCAGACACATAATTTCAAGCAAAATGCTTGCAATCATTGATTGTGCCTCGGCCACATTCATTGACAGGCATGTTTGCACCATGTACTTGTGCACCGACCTCTTTAACTTGTCTATATAAGACAGTTGATGTGTATGCCATCTGTCAATGAATGCAGTGAAGTTACAAATGAAGCTGACAAACACTGCTCAAATTTCAATTGAAAAACAAGTAATATTTTGTGTCTTACAAAATGTTTGGTCAATCATTTATGAGCAGGAACAAAGAAGGACAAGGCCAATGATTTACACAGTGGATTCAATATCCCAAGATCATTTATAGCTATTTGAGACAGCTGTCACATGGTATTGAAACCAGATATTTGCTTCCATGTCAGCATATAAAATTCTTAGTGTCCAACTCACTTGCCCAAGGAATTGTAAAGCTCATAAGGCCTACTATTGAACTTCATAAGTTGATCTCTGTGTAAAATTCTACCTTTTGGGCATTCATTTCTTCTGCTAGTTCATGGACACTATCTAGTGAGTTCGTAAGTCATGAAAAACAAGCACTAGGGATACCCCCTTTTTTCTTCTAAGTTATGAAGATTATTTCAAGTTAGGAGAAGTAAAAAGAATATACAAAGGTCAGTAAACCTCAAAAACTCGCCCCAAAACAAGTAAAAACAAAAGACAGGAAAGCCCTTTAATATCCATGGATGCACTCTCCCACATTCCCAACCACTAGATCTTGCCACCTAGCCCCAGATTTGGCAATTCTATCAGCCACTTCGTTAGCAATTTTGGACACCTTGTTAAATGAAATGTTTAATTCACATGCAAGGAATCTCGCAAATCTATATGGTGGAATTGCGAAGGTCCAGATTCTTCTCTCTCCATCCATCTAATAATTGTGGTCACATCCCCCTCCACCTCCACTATTCCAAAACCTTCACTAATGGCAAAATGAAGTCCAGTCAAGAGAACAAGCAATCCAGCTCACAAAGAATCATCCTCCAATCGGACCAGTAAAACCAAAAATGGCTCTACCCTTATGCCCTCTAAACTAACCACACACCACCACTGCAAACCATGCCACCCACGCACCCGCCTGCCCCCAAAAACACACACACAAAAAGATCTGGGGTTCCCAAACAAAAAGTCCATCAAACCTCAATTCATAAAATCCTTGTGTACAAGAGGATAGTTTATCACTCATGATGAGTGACAACCTGTTTCCCAATTTCTAATAATTTCTGATCCAGATAAGCCTCTAAATTCCTAGTAACCCAATTCCTAAGAAGGCCACAGTTATCTTAATAGCCTCAATCATCCTATCTGTAGGAACTCTGAATTGCTAAAAAGGGAGACTGATCATCAAACTTCACTTAGAATATCCCATAAATGAAGACATAGAAATTTTGTCATTAATGTTCCTGAAGTTTCATGGTCCCCAAAAAACTGAAATGGCATGGCATTGCCCGCAAAGATGCTGCATATCACCAGCAAAAATATATTTCAAGCATAAAATTCTATTCAACCACATCTAGAACTGCTTACACATATCCTGCAGCTCCATCCTAAAGACCTAGTTAACAGCAACTAAATATGCAAAAAATGAAATATATAGATAGAGAGAAAGATCAGGGATCTTCCAGATCAAACAGCTGACATATGGCATTGTGATCTTGAGGCTGCAGGTTCAAAATCACCTCACCAAAAAAAGATTGTTCTTTTCAAGCGGAAAAGATTGTAATAAAAGGGAACATTATCCTATTACAGGTAGCATAATCCATAAATAACAATTGGGCCCACTACTATGTCAGGATAAACACATCCCAGGACCATATCATATCCAGAATGCTTTCAATGCCGTTGCATTTATCCTAGCTCTATAATACGAATCCATACTTTGCATGTCATTCCACCAGCTATCATGATTATACACTTGATAAATCTCCTTAAGTGTGAACAAGCCAATCTTAACTAGGATCTACGAAATACCAGCATCTACTAATTATATTTTATCAGAGTGATATGGTGGATTTCTTTCAAATTTCCATTCTAGAGTTCTAAAGATGTCTAAGTGGTTTTCAAGTATTTTACCCTATGCTATCTTATTTTGTTCTTTAATTTTGATATTAAGTTCATATCTTGGAGCTTAGACTATGAGCCCAAGCAATTAAAACAATATGTTCCCCACCATACAGTGCATAATCCAATGGAATTGAGAAACAAATAAAATGAAATAACAGCTGGTAGCCTGAACTGCTCCTGCTGTATGACCATGAGAGCTCCTTCCATAGCAATTATAGTAGCAGACTGCTGCTCCCATAAAGCTAGAAAACAACTCATAGTTGATATACAATGTGCAATTTTACCTTTTGTGCTTGCTTTGCTTGGAATTCGATATCAACCTATTTCTCATATCAAAAGTCTGCCAGAAAGTTTAAAAACAAAAAAAGGTAAAAAAATGCAAAGGACAAAACATATTGTGCTTGGTCTGCTGCTCCGATAAAGCTAGAAAACAACTCATAGTTGATAAACAATGTGCAATTTATCTTTTGTGCTTGATCTGCTTGGAATTCGATATCAACATGTTTCTTGTATCAAAAGTCTGCCAGAAAAGTTTAAAAACAAAAAAGGTAAGAAAATGCAAAGGACAAAACATACTAGAGTACTTAGTATTCTATGATTCTAAGCTATATCAATCATCTTTGCTACTAGCATGACACCATGAATACTGTATACCCTCCCTGTGCTTTTATGCTAACTGGCTTCAAACAACGATCCCGTTTAAGGAAAGCTTAGTATGCAGATGATTGTATTATATATGATGTCTCCTTTTACCCCCCGTTCAACCTTTTCTGAGTATCACTTTTGCAGTAAGTTTCACTCCTGTTGTTTTGCATGTGATGAGTTATTGAAGAAGTACCTGAAGTTATTAAAAAAAATCTACAATCTTTATCTACAATTTTTGCCGACCAGATCATTACTATACTTTGGTAAAGGACAAGGCCATAGCCAGTACTATTAGACATCAGTCAGAATACAATCCAATCATCTGTTGTAATTAGAAATTTTTAAGTCCAACGGCTTCATCAATATTGTGGAGCAAAACCAAAGAGAAGTTTGACCAAACATCTTACCTTGATTAAAAATCAAAGTTTTTTACTATGGTGGTCGTTATTTTTACCAGTAGGCTTGGATACCAGTAAGATCCTGGAAATACATATTGATACAAGGCTAAACAAGTCCAAGATATTGGAAGAATGAAGGCTCTTTCATGTACCTAACAATACATGATAGTTGTAAATCTTAGATCATCAGTTTGATACTTTAAACCGTTCTTGATGAAGAATCAGATATCCACTAGGGGGAGAAAGTTGCAATCATCAATATAAACTTCCTGCTTCACAAATCCAAAAAGGGCATTGGCCTTTACTAACATATCTTCACGCATTGATAGCATGTCCTATAAAGGAGATTGGCTTTAGCTTTCTCATTTACCAAATGGAGCTAATTAGATGCAATTTCCGTTTGCTTAACCATCATTTATGCTTTCTTCCATGCACACAATTTTATCAAAGGGCAGTTCACCCACAAATTCAAATTTATGTCTAAATGTACTTCAAAGGGGTTTCAAGCTAATATCAAGTTTGATCATTTATTTGCTCACTTACCAGAAGGAGCTAACTAGCTGCAATTCAACATCATTCACCAGCCTAGCCACTTCTGCCCCATTTCCATTTTCACCATGCTCTATAAAAATGATAAACTTCAGTTATAATGCACTCTAAGACACTTTCAACTACAGTTTCACTTCGTGATTAGCTAACAAGTGAACCCACCTTAGTAGTGTACTTGTCATTAATAAGTATCGCCGGTTTTTGCAATCAAATGGACATATTTCCGTGGGCCTCAAGCCTTTCACTCACCCAACAGCTAGCAAAAGTAGAGTTCTGCAACTATATTAGGAAGCTACAATATTTTAATCTTCCTAACACCCTTATAAAAGTTGTGACAGCTTCTGTGACTGAATTCAGACAATCTCGGTAAGATCCTGATGACGATTTGTGACTCTTCTTAAGTCCAAAAAATCATAGATGACTCACTTCATTCTATAACTTACAATAGTTGCAACATATATAGGTCCCTCATTTTCTACGGAGCATCCAAAAGATTTCAGCTTCAAAATTTTGATGGGAGGTAGATCCCATCATCTGCTGACTGTTGTATAAGGACAAAAGAAGACTGAAGAGCAGGGAAAAAAGTCATATACATAAATCGTCAAAGATAATTAAGCCAGTCAATATCAGAACAAGTAAATTGAGAAAATAATATTTATTTGAACTCAAAATGTCACTCTTTAAAACCCTGATCCCAAGGTGCTCCATTAACTTCTCAGAAGATACACATAAGAGATGGATAATCAGACCCCATCTATATGAGTATAACGTAAGACAGTGACTACAGAATGGCGCATTGCGAAGATTTTTGCAACTTAAAGAAATATATAAAGATGCAAAAGGGGTTTAAGACTGTATTTAATGCAATTTGAAAGCACTCGCGATGATTCCGTTAAATGTGATTCATTGAAATTTGAAAATTTCCAAATCTAGCAAGATCTCGTCTAATAATTATGACATGAAAAAATAACCAAATAAAAGGAATTCCAAAAATTTAGTTCTGGACCATCGCATCATAAAAAAGAAGCTCACCCACTGGCGTCGACGACGTCCCTCGAAATCTTCATCTTCTTCGTCGTGCCCTTATACAAGTCCTCCAAACTACAGGGCAGTGACCGCTCAATCGGCGGGGACTTACGTGCCACATTACAGGGCCCTTCACCGCCTCCACCCCTTAACGAAGCAAAGATATCCTCACCAAAGACTCCCCTCGGAAAAGCCGAGCCCCCCATGTCTCCCATGCCTCCAAACGGGCTGGAGAACCCGAAAAACTCCGAAAATATGTCGTCAGCGTTTCTCGGGTTGAAGCGAAACATCGTAGGACCACCACTCCCAGCACCAGGCATACCGGAGAATCCGCCGGCACCGGGTGGCGGGACTTGCCCTTTTAATCCCTCTTCACCGTACTGGTCGTATATTGCTCGCTTCTGTGGGTCACTCAGAACCTTACGAGGAAAAAGAACACAAAGATAAATAAGTAAACAACACCAGATTCAATGAAATTAAAAACAGTGATTCGGAGATTTACATCGTAAGCTTCGGAGATTTGTTTGAATTTTGCTTCAGCCTCTTTCTTATTGTTGGGGTTCTTGTCGGGATGCCATTTCATGGCGAGTTTCCGGTAGGATTTTTTCAGGTCATCTTCTTTGGCGTTTCGGTCCACCTGAAGAAGCTTATAATAATCCACACCCATCTCCCTCGCTGGTTCCCGTCACCTCAGTTACTAACCGGACGTGAGAGAGAGGGAGAGAGGATACACAGAATACGACTCAGGAACCATGTTTTGAACTTCGAGCACCAGCCAAGGTTTATGTTAACGAACCACGGGGTTTGAGTATGGGCCGCGGTTTAACATAAGGCCAGTCGACACGCGCGAGCTCTTTCGGCCTACCAAAACTCGGCTGTCATGATTCATTGACAATTTGACATGATAACTATTTAGGATTTAGAGGTGGCAATTGTGACCCGTCAACCCGTCCGGTCTTGAGAGGGTTTGGGTTGACTATTTCAGCTCACGGGTTGGGTTTGGAATTTGGATCATGAATTCCCAACTCGATTATAAACGGGTTGGGTTAGGGTTTAACCCCTCAACCTGAAATGATCCGATTACAACCTGTTTATATATATTTTTTTGTAATAAAAGTTTGGAATATTATAATAACAATACTTGTGGCTATTCAACCATTCCTCTTTTAATATAAATAATGACAAAAAATAAAGTGAAGAAAGACTTTTTACATATAAATATTCCAAATTTTTTAGCTTCTACTAATATAAATTGAGGCATTGATGACAAGTAAAGTCTTTTAAGACTTTATTATTATGCTTTAATTCTTTTCTTCATGTTATTTAAGTTCTATCTTAATGATTGTTGTGTTATTATGCTTGTTAGGTGTGCTTTGATATTAGAATGAATTAAAAAATAGAATTTGTATAGATTTTGATATTATAATGAATTAAAATTTTTAATTTTCAGTAATAATTTAAATTATTTAAATTGGTTGGCGGGTTAGAGTGGGTTGGGATATTTCAACCCGTTTATTAAACGAGCGGGTTCGGGTTGAGCCTTGGCTTGTTAACCCCATATAGCAACCCAACCCATTGCCACCTCTAATTACTATGTGCTTTGGGCTGGGCTTTCAATAGTTCATGCTCTGCCCAAGTGACCGAAACTCAGCCCAACTCTCAAACGCAATATGAAGTTATGAACAAGGATTTGAGCCTACGATGTCTTTTGCCATGTAAGACATTATGGGATTGGTCATCCGCTTATATGATTATCGGATATCTCTGTTGATTGGTAAGCATGGTCTACTAACCCGAAAAATAGGAATGAAATTGTATGCTATGTTTACTTGAATTGGCCCCTGCTTTTGGTTGTGAGACAATACCATGTGGAGCATCTTACGATCAATGTTTTTTTTGTTATTATCAATGTTTTAAGTAGGGCCAACATGAAAAAAAAAACACTAGTTATGAGATACTCCACATGGTAGCATCTCACGATCACATGAAGGACTAATTTGGATGCTGATCTTGATGCTGGAGCTCCTTGTTGGAAGATCTACTGGTTCAACAGTGAGTGGTGTGTACACTTTTATACACACCCTTTATCATTGAACTAGTCGATCTTCCAGCATGGGCTTCAACTAATATAGTCTCATGCCTTTATGCATCGCTTAGAATGCAACCTACAACTACGCCAGTAAATAGATCAAAGTTGTGGTAATAGACGAAAGAAGTCCGGAAACCTACCTTCATAAAGTTTGCGAACTCCATTTGTATTGACTAACATACACGAGTAGCATACGTGTGTGTCAAGTTAGTCCAACACAGTGTCCGAATTATCAGATTTTTATAGAAGCCAATGTTGACCATATTTGCACGACTATTGCCCATTTTGTATGGTAGTAATTCCTCTCAGATCTTCAATACTCCTCTTGAATTAATACACAATGAGATTGATGCATGTGCCTTTAAATTGGTTCAAGAGTTTTAAATGTAACGGAATGCTTGTCAATTCAAAGCGTCTATGCATCAATTTTATTGGAGACTAATACAAGGAGAGGACCGAAGAAATTTTAACAAGGTAGTTTTGATTTAAAAAAAAAAAAAGCAAAAGCCCATCAATCAGATAGTGTATATGTAGCATCCTGCCTGTGTGAGCGGGTGAAGGGTAGTCCACTGAGCGAGCTACCAGGTGAGGATGGGCATATGGTTGGGATCCCACAACGCTCGGGGATGCTATATGTAGTCTTAAGACCCCCAAATTAGCAAGAGGCCTTTTAAGGAACAACACGGGACTAAATCCCCTGGGGACCCCAAAGTTAAGCGTGCTCGGGTGAGAGCACTCTTAGGATGGGTGACCCCCTGGGAAGTTTTCTCGTGATGTCTCTTAAGAACAAATCCGTGAGGGCCCTTTGGGCCCAGAGCGGACAATATCTTGCTGGTTATGGGTCTGGGGCGTTACAAATGGTATCAGAGCCTGCCCCGACCGGAAACTGTGTGGGTCCCGCCCAACGCGGGGACGCGTTGTCCCATGGAGGGGAGTATGTAGCATCCTGCCTGTGTGGGCGGGTGAAGGGTAGTCCACTGAGCGAGCTACCAGGTGAGGATGGGCATATGGTTGGGATCCCACAACGCTCGGGGATGCTATATGTAGTCTTAAGACCCCCAAATTAGCAAGAGGCCTTTTAAGGAACAACACGGGACTAAATCCCCTGGGGACCCCAAAGTTAAGCGTGCTCGGGTGAGAGCACTCTTAGGATGGGTGACCCCCTGGGAAGTTTTCTCGTGATGTCTCTTAAGAACAAATCCGTGAGGGCCCTTTGGGCCCAGAGCGGACAATATCTTGCTGGTTATGGGTCTGGGGTGTTACAAATGTAAAACCCCGTCCCAGATTATACCTTAATTATTAAGCTTAATTATCTAAAGTGTGATTAGTAGACTAATAAAGACATTGTGTTATGAAGATGGGGTAAGTATGGATTATACCTAAAGAGTTAGGGGAATCGAATTGAAGTTGTTAAAGAAAAGCTTAGTTAGTGTTATGTCTTAGTTACAATTGGCTAAGATATCATTCAATTAGATCTAGTGAATTGGAAATCAAATTCGGAAAAACTGGAGTTAAGTGTACCACAAATCATCTCCCGAGTATACTTAAAGTACCTTCTGAGTGTACCCAAGGTACCTCTCACATGTACCTCAAGTAACTCCTAAGAGTACCTAAAGAACCTCCTAAGGGTACCCAAGGTACCCTCCCAAATACCACTAAAGTACCTCGTGTATTACCCAAGGTACTCCCATTGTATACCCAAAGTACATCCATGTACTACTCAAGGTATCATCTAAGAATACCTAGAGTACACCAAAGTATTACCCAAGGTACCACTCAAGTATACCTAAAGTATCCCCTAATTATCCCTAAGGTACCCTCATATATTGCTCAAGGTACCTCACTCACATTGCCTAAGGTACCCCATTTATATCCCTAAGGTACCCTCTTATCTTGCCCAAAGTACCTCTCAAGTGTACCTTAAGTATCTCCCAAGAACACCCAATTAACCTCTCAAGTATACCCCAGGTACCCTACTTCTATACCCAAGGTACACCCAAGTATTTCCCAAGGTACCATCCAAGTGTTACTTAAAGTACCCCTCAATTATACCTAAGGTACCCCACTTGTATCCCTAAGGTACCCTACTTTAATTGCCTAAGGTACCCCTGTGTTTACCTAAGGTATCCCCTTGCATTTACCTAGGGTACCCCTGTGTTTGCCTAAGGTATCCCCTTGTATTACCCAAGGCACTTCACTCATATTTGTTAAGGTACTCCGCTATTTTGCCCAAGGTACCCCATTCGAATACTTAAAGTATCCCCTAACTATACCTAAGATACCTCATTTGTATTGCCTAAGGTATCTCTTTGTTTTAACTAAGGTACCCTACTATCTTACTTGAAGTACCCCTTGTTTAGCTAAGGTACATTCCCTTATACAGCTAGAGGTACCCCCTTTATATAACTAGAGTACCTCCAATATACCTAAGGTACATCCCCTATATTACCTAGGGTACACCCCTTGAATTTCCTAGAGGTACTCCACTCACATAAGTAAGGTACCCCCACTGTTTTACCTAGGGTACACCCCCTATATAGCCAAAGTACCCCCTTTGTCTCACTAAAGTAACCCCTATATAAGTAAGGTAACCCCCCACTATTTTCCCTAAGGTATAGCCCCTTATATAGCTAAGGTACCCCCTCTTGTAGCTAAGGTACACCCATTCTATAACTCAGGTAACCCTCTTATATTACTAAAGTACACCCCTCATGCTACCAAGGTTACACCTCCTTGTATTTCCTAAAGGTACCCCATGTATAACTAAAGTACACCCCTCAATAATCAAGGTACCCCTCCTCAATATAACTGAGGTACACCCCCTAAGCTTATTCAAAGTTTACCCCTTAGAATGACTAAGGTAAATCCCTTGAAACATCGAGGTACCTCCTCAAATAACTAAAGTACCCCTCATATAACTAAGGTACCCTTCTGTGATAACTGAGGTACACCTCCCAAGCATTCCTAAAGCATGCCTTTTGAAGTGGCTAAGGCAAACACCCCATTTAACACTAAGGTACCCTGCTTAATACCAAGGTACCCCACTCGAATAACACTAAGGTACCCCTGGTATGCCTTAGGTACACCCTAGGGTTTTAGTTGAACAAAAGCCTTGTTTAGGGGCAGATTTGAAAGACCCAAAACTTGGGCATATAAAAGGATGCCCTAATTTCTAATTAAGGGTTTGAAAACCCATTTCTCTTGTCTTGGACGTATAGAACAAGAGAGAAAGTGTGGGAGCTTGCTTGAAGCTTCAAGAGGAAGAAGAAGGAGAGAAAAGCTTGAAGGGAAGGTTGCTTCTCCATTAACAAGTAAGTAGCAAACCCTTTAAACAAAAATGAATTTGATGGATTTTCGTATCTCTCTTTCCTAGGGTTTTGATAAACTGGAGAATCACTTGCATGTAGGGTTTTGTTTCTAAAATTCATAGGGTTTGGTATATCTAATTATCTTGTTCAGTTTTCTATCGATTTGCCATGGATTTGCAACCTCTAATGATTATATTTCTGGTTAGGGTTTGAGATGGGTATATTGAATGATACTTTATATGTTGGATTCATGTTCATGAGGGTTTTGTATGGATTCCTACGTTGGGAAGAGTTTTTGAGTATGTTGGGATGTTTTGGAATCATCACATTTGGTATTGAGAATGTTGGATAGGGTTGGTACGAGTTTTGAGTTGAAAATAGTCAAAAATGGTAGAAAACCCGAGGTGGCGATTAATCCTGCAACTTGGCGATTAATCCTGAGCCAAGACCCCCAAAAATCAGGTTCTGTTAAAATAAATCGCGAAACAGGATTAATCGCCCAGGGCTAATCGCGACCTTAGCGCGCGAACGTTAAACCTTACCGCGCGCGCGCTGAACCTGTTTTAAACCTGGGCGCGCGAACCTTTAGCCTTAACGCCCGAACATTGAGCTAATCGCCTCTGGGCGATTAATCCACGACCTAATCGTGGACCCTGTTTCATGATTTGTTTAGCCTTTTTCTCTCAAACCCTTTCCCAACCAAGCCAAGGCTCTCGCATAGCACCCTTATTACATGAAAGACATTTAAGTAAATGTCCTGTGTATTTATTGCTCCATTTACTTAAGTCTTTACATGTAAATAAGGTTTTACCCCCCATTTGGAACCAATAAAAATACTCCCAGGGCCCAATTCCCAACCAATAAAAAGTCAACTTTTCAGTTTGTGCCTAAATTTCCAGTTTCCCCGATTTTCAAAAAGGGTCACTTTTTGAGTTTGATATCCAAATGAATGATTCAGAAGCCCAGAAAATTCTAGATGATTTGTATACCCTCCAATAGACTACAACCGGAAATTGAGCCCCAAACTCCTTGTAGATTTGTCTAGAAAAATTCGACACCGAAAAGTCAACGTTTTTATCCATACTTAGAATATTTTTGAGGTCCGAAACTTTTTGTCTCGGAATCCGTTGATTGTTGGCATGGTGTTCTTATTAGGGATCCTAAGACTATCCTACTTCTCAAATACGTAATTTGTGGATTTTATGGTGTAGGTACTCTACTGTGATTTGGTTTTGGATGTGAAGTGCTTATTAGTTATTTCTTACGCATTGTGAATATTATTTGACAATTGGTATTCAATAGTGGACGAGTAGTCCCACTTAGCATTCACCATTGGACGAGTAGTCCCACTTATCATTCATCTGTGGACGAGTAGTCCCACTTAGCCTTCATCCGTGGACGAGTAGTCCCACATGACACATGACACTTGACACTTGACACTTGGTTGCTCCTTAGCGTATTATATCTTGGGTGGTGGAACGTGACATTGGTTCTAATAACTACTGAGCAAGGTTTGTCCTACCTCGTGAGTTCCACAGGTTTGTTTTACATTATCAGTCCTACCAGGTTTGTTAGCTAATTTTTATGAGTTATATTATTTAGATGCTTGACTTGAGAGTATGAATCGCATAAACTGCCTCTACTCATGATGTTATATAAATTGCCTAAACTGTTCCAATCGTGATATTATGTGAATTGTATTAACTGCTTCCATTCATGCATGCTTGCTACTTGCTGGGACTTTAAGTCTCACGCGTTTTGTTTTACCGGATTTGTTTTCAGATCCGTCTGGTGAGCCACGTACTGGGGCAGCTATTGAGGGTGAGTCTGAGCGCAAGCCCGAGGGCTTTTACTATCCGTATTAGGGGTTCTCTTTATGTTATTGTATTTAGTTCCTAGAAACTATCAAGGGGAATGTAGTTATTCTTTTTGGGATTTGTAAACTTGGGAGTTATCTTTAGATTATTATTTTTGTGTATGAATGCTCATGTGAGAGACAGCGATGGAGAGATCTTAGTTGCCTTTTTGTGTACCTAAATGTTGTATTTTGGAGTTATTAGACAGATGCCATTTTATTATATGGAAAATTTTAAATTCCATGCTTCTTTATCTTATGCACTCTGATGATTACATTGTAATTGCCCACATCAATTATGCTTATCAGGTTCCTTTGGGCCCATAAGTAGGTCTCGGGTACGGGTTGGTGCTGTGATAGGGCAGACCCGGATCTGGGGCGCTACAGTATATCTCTTCCCCTACCAACAATTCATAAAGCCTTTTACGCTCAATCCCTCATTCATACCACTTTACCACATGTCAAAGCCACCAAATCTATCTACCCGGGAGGTTTATTCAACTCTCTCTCACCTATTTTCCTCAGCTTTCTCCGATTTTCAAAACTCTCTCTCTCTCTGTCTCTCTCTATTTTTGAACAGCTTCTACAAAGTACAAACAGTCAAGAGTCATCTTTGATTGCCTACCAAGAAAAAAAAGTCATCTTTGATTGGCTTCCTCTAAGGCGGACCCACAAGAGATCGTTATGTTCCATTGCTTTTGTCTGTTACCTATCGAGAATAATAAATAAAAATATATAATCGAAAGTCTTTTTTAAGTTCCGTCCTCTCTCTAAGTCTAAGCATACCTTTTTAAGGTTTTAACCGTGAAATCTTCCTTCAAAAAGTCTGCCCATTTAAATTTATCAGGGTAACATGAAAAGAATAAAATATTTTCAAGCAAGATTTTAAATTTTGATTATGAATTTTCCAGGACCGAAAGCGACCTTATCAAATCACCTAAATCCCAAAAACAAACAAAAGCAGAGTCGCTGACAACGAGGGAAAAATAAAGGTGGAGAGATCCATTGATTGGCATTCTTCTCGTCTTCCTCTCCTTACGCCGTGCGAATAACGTCGAACCTTGCCGGGAAGACTACGTTATCATAGCTTGTACTACCCCCCCTCTCTCTCCGTGCAAGTGGATATGGCAGAGCTTGCCCAGGCCGATGGGTACGCGCCGAGGTCTCTGCAAGTATGGAGGTCCTTGTTGAACTGGTTGGCTTTCTTGCTTCAGATTTTCGTTCAGATCGTGAGAGGAATGCCTTCAGTGGCGCAAGTTCTTTCTTACCTCGGAATTAGACATCCTTTGCTCGCTTCTCCTTCTTCGTCTTTCAAGCCTCTGCCCGTAGCTGAACTCCCTCGGCGAGAATGTCCGTCAACGGTGACGGAGCGCGTTATCTGCAGCAAAGATGGTTCCGAGGATCACTCCATGGAGAAGCTTACGGTATTGTTTGGGAACCTTTTCTTTTTTTTTTGGGAAGAAATTTATGTTTTGTTGCTTTGTTTTGGTTCCATCTGATGGTTAATCTGTTCTTTGGAAGGCTCCTCAAAAGAAACTTAGACCGGTCAGATATACTTCTTTTTGTTTCCTTTTAAGCTTTTTAATTTATAACTATTATTTTCTTCTTTCTTATCTGTAAGAAACAGTAGTTTGAATCGTTCAATTAACCGTCCTTTAATAGCTGGATGATGGTTTTCAGACATTATTAGCTTGAGATCGTTTCCAAATTAAAATCAGCCCTTTTATTGAGCAGAGGTACAATTTCGAACTTGATTTGAGGTGTTTCAGGGTGAAGGTCTTGAAGCAGCCGTTTACTTCTCGATGCGAGACTGCGAGGAGTATGCCAATTATAAATACGAATCTGGACTATTGACGGGGGGGTTTGGATAATTTTTTAGTTCATTCCAACTGACAGGATCATATATAATAGCTTATGACCTAAATGTAAATCTTCGACTTTGCTGTGATGGTTGTGTGGTTAGCAATTATTGACAGCATGAAGGAGACTAATCAGGCAGTGGCAATAAATTGTTTAAGTCCTTTGTGGGTAAGTATTGAGAAGATTCGAAAAGGAAGTTTGACAGAAAACAGTCATTGGAGGTATTCATTATTTCCCATCATTTAGCTAATTTTTATTTTGGCTGGCTTTCTATGTCTTTCTCTGGAGAATTGGGTCCATCTTGCATTATTTGGCGATAAACCAAGTCCCTTGGATCGTCCGGTGGGATTACGGACTTAGACCACACGAGGGGAAAAAAAAAGAATAGGAGAGTAGGCATGTTGGTTGTCGGTAGCCAAATGCTCTTTTCTCCCACCTGAAGAGGGAGACAAAATAAATATAAAAATGTAAATATATTTCCAATTGCCATCAGGTTGGCAGAAGGAGAGGAAATAGCACTAGGTCCATCAGTTTTAGGGGCCCTGTATAGAGACCTTAATGGATGGATTTTCTGCTTCTTTCGTGGGATTGTCATTCTATAATATGGGCACCATATGCTGCCTATAATTGAAACCTTTGTCAAGGAAACAAGTTGAATGTCATGGAGGAGGTGATTCATAATAACTTATGCTCAGAAGTTCCCTTGAATTAGCATAAATTTTTTTAAGCTCTCATTGGATATAAATCTGGAATTTGTCAGAGTCAGAAGCCTTCTATAAAAAATGAAAAAAAGGCACTCTAAATAACTAAATGGGTGCCCTAAAATGAGGCAAACAAGGGATGATCAAAGCACATTTTATGCATGAAAGAACAAGGATTTTTATGTGAATATGTGATAGTACAATGTTGATGTGCAAATCATGATATTAAGACTAATGCTCATATGTATAGAGATTATTTGGACCCTGAGACATGGTTTGTTGCAGAGGCACTAAATAGTACATGTTGAGCAACATGGGCGTATCAAGAAAACATGTATCTGGTGTAGATGGGGCTTTGCTGGGAAACCAAACGTGGAGTTCCCACTGACCCATAAATGACATAGTCTTAGAAAGCCAGCTCGTCTGCATCTTTAATAGGGTACTGGAGTGAGACCAACTAAAATAAAGAATTTGGACAAATAATTAGTGGTGCATTTCCTTTAGAACTTGAATATATTGCAACCGTTGATGATTCTATAATTTGATGTTGCTTTTTTTTTTTTTTTCCTTTTTCTGATTTGTGGCTGGAAGTGAGAGAATCTTGTCAGAGTGGGATGGGCAAGTTTTAAAGATGATGCAGTGTCCTCTATGTAATTGATTGTTCAGCTGCAAGCTGAATATGGGTGGTATTTTCACCACAATGATTCTGTATGAGTACCAATCCTTGGATGCTTAATATTATTTCAGAAAGTTGTTCTGTGGCTATTCAAACTTCATCTTCCAGATTGCTGTTGTACCCTCTGTGCTCCAGCCCTTAACTATGTTGGGCAGAAAATTCTCTTTTTAAGTTGTGTGTGTGGAATACATATCTTCATTCTTCAGTTTCTGTGCTAGTGCTCCTTCCTTTTAGAATCCATGTGGATTTGTAAGATGCACCGGAGTTAAAGGGTCCTGATGTAACTTGGATTTCATTTGAAGGAAGAAGGTTGGCAGACCCCATTTTCCCATGTGCCTTCCGCATGGTTAGACTTTACATAACAGGTTTCTGCCCTTAAAACTCAGTCCACATTGGGGAAAAAAAATTGTCCCCTAAATCTGATATTTTTCATGCAGAGAACTCATAGATGATCTTGTGAGAGAAATGGAAAAATTCTAAAGATTATGCTTCATACCTGAGGAGGCATAACATGGAGTCCTTATATGTGATTGATTATTCAGCTGGAAGTAAAATATGGGCGGTGTATTCATCATTTTGATTCTTTATATCGCTAATCTTTGATGCTTACTATTATTTCAGAAAGTCGTTCTGTGAATATACCAAGATCATTTTCCAGATTGCTGCATTACCCTTTGTTCGTCAACCCTTTATTATGTTATGCAGAAGTGTGTTTCTGTGCTAGTGCTCATTTCTTTTTTGAGTCCGGGTGAACTGGTAAGATGCACCAGAGTTAGTGCCCTGGTGTGACATGGATTTCATACGAAGGAAACAGTTTAGTATATGCACTTCCGCTTTATCACATGTTATATAATAGGTTTCAGCACCAAACAGTTACTCCACGTGGGAAGGAAAAGCATCCCCCAATTATGATGACTTTGATTTAGAAAACTCAAATATTAGAAAAATTTTACAGCTTCTATTGTATATAACAAAATTAACAATATCTATTAATGGTTCCCATGTACATTGAAGAACTGTTTATTTGGCTTATCCTGAGGTTTCATTATCACGTGGATGTTTTGGATCAGCCATATCACCATTCCATGTGGCAGAAAAACTCATCTCTCTCTCTCCATATTTAAACCTGCCGAGACCAGAAATCCATTCACTTTATCTTGCTGGGAATAATGGCAATGGAAGATGAAACTTTTGTTAAATTCAAGAGGTTTTTCTTTCTTGAATTTGTTGCTTAAAGTCTATATCTCAAGTATATATAGGTTTTGATAAAGGCCTGTTGACATTTAGGTTGTTCTTGACTTGGACGAGACGCTGGTATGTGCATATGAGACATCTAGCTTGCCTTCAATTATTTGTAATCAAGCAATAGAATCTGGGTTGAATTGGTTTGAGCTAGAATGCATCTCTTCAGACAAGGTACATATTTTAGTAATTGTTAATATTTCTGTGCTTTGCTATTGAAGATCTATGCAAGAAACTTATTTGGTGGTTATATGCATGTTTTAAGGACGTTGAAGGAAACTCCAAGGTCAATCATGTAACAGTCTTTGAACGTCCAGGTTTGAAAGAATTCCTAAAGCAGACTAGTGAATTTGCAGATCTTGTGCTCTTCACTGCTGGTCTGGAAGGTTTATTAAATTTCCCTGTCTATTTTCTGTCTCATTCCACTGTATTCTCCAATTTTAGTTTTATCATTTTGAGCATCTTACAGGATATGCTAGACCTCTTGTTGACAGAATAGATTTGGAGAATCGATTTAGCCTTCGTCTTTACCGGCCTTCAACAGTTAGCACGTAAGTCTTGCTTGTTTAAAGTAGTATCTGATCTTGAGGTTGGATTTGATTTTGGCAGTATGAGTCATCATTTCTATGATAATATGTTGGGAAAAATTTCTAAGTTTTCCCCAACTTCTATGTCACTTGATGAGAAATTATACCAAAACTTAGAATATCTCAAAGTTTTAAAGTAATATTTGCAGAGCCCAGTGGTAACTATCATTAAAAGTGATGTTTAAAATACTGCACTTAAGCAAAATTATGATATCATGTGTTTTTTCAACATTTCTTTTTGTATTTTAACTTTTTCTTATAATTGTTGATTGTTATTTTTGTTTATAATTTAAGTTATTTTGATGTTAAAACTGTATATGGATTTTGCTTTAAAATCAATGTATCATATTGGTTTGGTAGTGCATATATTCTAAATTGAACAATCTTGCTTGGTATATATGTTTCACTCTATTCAAAATTATTAGTACGAAATTAGGCTCCCTCTAGAGGCTATGTAAAGTTTCTGCTCCTCCACCTTCACCCAAAAATGAACATATATATAATGTTCTGCCTCCAGCATCTCTATAGTGTATTTTAAATAAACAATTTCCCTCATAATTGCCCCAAAATTTCCGTTTTAGAAGGGACTTAATTTCCATTAAAAAGGTAATTTCAACCCTGTTTGTAGGACCAACCACTTCAATATTTGTTTATTGGAATCAAATCTTTTTATGTCACCTGCTACACACTTGTGATGAATCTCTTTCCCCTGGTATTGTGGGTCAAGGGTCAGGAATTCTACATTGCTTGCTCAAAGTCTCAATGGCTGTGGTTAGGACAAGTTGCAAGACATAATTCATATAAAACGAAATCAGCCCAATATTGAAATTTATCACTTCTTGCAGGTCAACAGATACTAAGATTGCCATGTTAATTGGAATGTTTGTGTGAAACAAAGGACACACTTCAATGGATTTGTGATAGCAGCATATAGCTGTGCTGCCTAGTGTTTGCAGAGTGTAAGAGGAAAATTTAGTCACCTAAGTGAAAGAATTGATCTTTTTTCTTTTTTTTTAGTAGTGCTTTAGGGGGACCTCTTAGAAGCTTGTATGTAATATTAATATCAAAACTTCTGTTTGACTAATGCCAAAAAATAATCCTTAGATAATGAGGACCAAACTTATCAAATTTATTAAATATTTTAATAAGATAAGAAATGTTCTGCTGAAAATAAAGGGCATAGTATTTCCTGAACGTTCTAACAAAGTTGTAAATGATCATGATAAAGTTCTGTTGGGAAATAAAAAAATAAAGAATGGAACAGTGGGTAGACCTTGAGGAAGAATATCTCATGTCTTTGATCTCAATTACATTATTTAGTGTATGTTATATGTTTTTAACTTTTTATTCATGTACGTCTCACCATATTGTTTTGGATTTTGTGTAGCTTTTGGTAGTAGGGTGCCTGCCTAAATCATGCAGGTGACCCATGGGATCACTATTATGAACTAAGCCCCAATGCTTAGAAAACAGTTTATGCAGACCCCTCTACCTAATGATTGTTTTTAATGATAAGGAAGCTCCTTGGTATCGGGTTTGAAATGTTTTGTCAAAGCCATATAATTCACTTTAAATACTCTTTAATTATATTTTATAATACAAGTATACGAAGAGAAAGTTAATGTTTTAGTGAAAAAGATAAATAACCATTGATGAATCTAGATAATTTCACATTGAAAATTTAGGAGGAGGATAAATTCTTAATTGACAGTTTTGTTCCACAAATTAATTATTAGATTATTAATCATTTCATAGATCAGTAGTTAAACCGTTTAGTCCACCAATCAAATTTTGATTGAGCAGACCAGTAAATCAGTGACTAAAGGTGTTGGTCAATAGTTAGGATTGACCAAAACTGAATTACTATATATCATGTTAATGTTTTAAATTTTCAATATATCCTTTCATATTTTTTGCGTGCATATTACTTAAATATGTGTTCCTTATCATGCATAGCTATTTGCTATCATATTTTGAGGTTTTACATAACATGTAATTGTGTATCTTTAAATGATCCTAAAATTTCTCTAATAAAATCATGAACTTTTTCTAACTTTGCATACTTTTTTTTTCACCTGAATATAAATTCAGCCTAATGGAAATCTCTCAAAATTCTGGCCAAATTTCCTGAGGATTTAGTTGCAAAATTTCCAAGGAAAGTGACATTTACAATACTAGTATGAACTGTGATTTATCAATGAGAATGAATAATATGTTTAGTTTGATGGTTGCATTAGTTGATGTAGCTTCTGTACTTTAGTTTCTACAATTTGTACAGCCTAACATTTTAGGAATAACTCCTTAAAAAGGAAAAAGAAAAAATATTTAGGAAGAATGCAGTGCTAGGTAGAAATATTGCCTGCATTATATTTGTGACTGGCTACTACTTAGCATTTAGTGCCTGTATTTACATCTAACCGCAGCATTTATATCAGTTTATACTTTAAAATTACTGTGTCACTTTTTGATGCTCATGAATGCAAGCGTCTTTATCTATCATTGACATGCCGTTACTTTTATATATCTTGAAATTGTGTGCCTCCTCACTAGAAAAAGTTCTTAAGTTCACTCTTATGATTTGGCCAGAAATGGTCTTCTAAACTTCTTTTAACTTCGTAAAAATTTCCTCAGGAAGTTTACTTTTTGATTTTTCCTTCTAAAGGATGCGGGCATACGATATTTATTTTTATGCTCCTGTTTATCAACTGATATCACTCGAACATGCAGAGAATCAATTTACATTGCTTGATGAAATAACTGGTGTTGCATAACTCAGGGAATATCGAGAGCACGTTAAGGATCTGTCTTGTCTCTCAAAGGATCTCTGTCGAACTGTTATTGTTGATAACAATCCATTCAGTTTCTTATTACAACCACTGAATGGAATACCTTGTATTCCATTTTCTGCTGGACAACCACATGATGAGCAGGTACCTTTGTACATATGTGTATATTCAAAGTAAAACGTTCAAGGAATATATAGTATCATTTGTACAAATGATTCTCATTTCCTTATTACCTCTTAATTTCTCTTTTCTGGGCTGCTCAGCTTTTGGAGGTCCTCCTCCCACTCCTTAAGCACCTATCTCTGCAGAAGGATGTAAGATCCGTGCTCTACGAAAGGTTCCACATGCCAGAATGGTTTCAAAAGCATGGAATCCCCACATCTGATGGGACACTTGTATGATAATTTACAACAGAAAAGACAGTTGTACGTTACACACCAATGAAATTGACGAAATGAAGTTCCTGCATTTGAAAGCAAGGTTAAAGTGCTGCATCTGTCTGTTGAATGTCCACAGGCCAAAGTGTATATGTATGTTTGTAGAATAGTTCTAGTTTGTTTCCTTTGTAATTTGTTCATATGCGTTTATATATCCGTTCAATATTCATAAACATCACAGTTCTGAATGTAGTTTGAAAATTATGAATTTGCTGTTGTGTTTAGGGTAACGAGTTAATCAACAGATTAAAACTGTTCAAATATTGTTTCTGAAGTTTTAGTAACCACTGCACTTACAATTTCTTGGTCTCTATTGTTTATGGCACCTTTGCTTTTTGAAGTGGCAATGGATCCTCTGTGAAGCAAACGTCTTCTCTATGTAACGCAATCCAACAGTCCAGATTAAATGAAGGCTATCAAATATGGGGTACCTTTGTCAAATACTGGGGTACCTTAGGTAAACATGGGGGTACCCGATCTTAACAATGAAGTACCTTTGTTAAATACGGGAGTACCTCAGGCAAACATGGGGGTACCCCCATATTTGATAGCCCCTAATTGACTTTTAGAGCTTAACAATAGAGTACTTCTGTCAAATACTGGGGTATCTCAGGCAAACATGGGTACCCGATCATCTTCATAGAGGTACCTTCGGCCTAACAATGGAATACCTCTGTCAAATACGGGGTACCGCAGGTACCCCACTATGCGGTACCCCACTATAACCCAAAGGTATGTGATACCCCACCATAACTCGAAGGTACCTCCCTAAATCGTGGTAGGTACTCCTCAAAATAAGCTTAAGGTACCCCACTCTAAGTTCAAGATACCCTCATGTAAGCTTAAGTACCTCCCATATAAGCTTAAGGTATACCATGGTAAGTCGTGTTCAAGATACCCTCATGTAAGCTTAAGTACCTCCCATATAAGCTTAAGGTATACCATGGTAAGTCGTATGCAGTCACCAATATAAGCCAAAGTTACCTCAATATAAGCCGAAGGTACTCCCTACAGAGAGAATCAGACCCGTTTGATGGTGCTGCACAGAGGATCCGGAGCCTTTTGCCTTTTGAAGTATGCAAGCGGTCAATGTTAACAAACTGATCATTGGTCAAGTTTTTGAGCTCATCAAGGATTGTTATTCAGTTATTGTCAAAGTGGCTACATTCTTGTTATGGTTTCCAGCTTTGTTTTGTTTTTTGGTAATCAGGTTTCGAGCTTTGTTCCACAAGTGCGCTGTTAGAAATTCATTAACCACGAAAGGCATAATGGATGGTTGGATGGGTAGTTGGCTTACAGAGGACCAAAACATAACCAAGGCACCAAACGTAGTAATAATTCTCTCGATTCTTCGTCTTCTTGCAATGAGGTTCTTCGCTCAGAGAAGCTCGGCCGCGCTGCCGACTCGACTCACAACTGCAATAACCCTTCTCCTCACAACTGCAGCAACCCTTCTCGCAGCAACCATCCCCGGCCGTGACCGCCTTAAGACAATATGCCCCGACGGGAGGCGGCCCTTTTTTTTATTGAACTTTTCGAAATACATTGCGTCAGAAACCTATACAGTCTGCGGTAATCCCCCGAATTCACAACCACTTTCGAACCATTGAGACCTGAAAAAGAAAAAAGGTGTCTGGAGATCGTTACCGTAACTCCAGGAATTACAATGGTCATTTGAAGCTCGATTCGAGTATGAAATTTTCTTCAATCGGTTTTAGTAGCACAAGAATCAGGTATGCCGTTGATTCGATTCTTTCCTCGTTTGCTGCGTGAAATTGATGGTACTTTTTGTAGTTCTTTGTTAACATGACAGTTTTTGGTTTTTGTTTCTGGTGTTGTACGTGTTTCATCTAGATCTCTTGAGTTTTCTATTAGATGGATCGCCATCGGTTTTAGTGTAACTTTTTTAGGTTTTTAGTTCCTTTGAATATTCGTGTTCACATCATGGCCTTACACTTCATCGCGACATTTGTAAACGGTTCCCTCCCACTCCTTTTACCGTTCGTCTACATTTCTTTGCTTTCGTCATCTTGCAAAGAAGCCATTCCCCGAGAAGACGATCCCTATACAGAACCCTTTCATTTTGTTCTTTGATTTTGTTTGGATATGATCCGCAACGCTTTGGTTTGGACAGCTGATCCAGCACAGTGTCGGGATCGAGATTGCTCACATTGCGTATTCTCGGAGTGAAGTAAATTTCTATGTTACCATTTCTTTGTAACTGTTTTTTTTTTCATAATTTCTTTAAGCATTCTTACATCATTTTCCGCAACATATCTGAACTTCAATCCTTCCGCCATATTTCCTTCCTAGGGCATTTTGCAGTTTGCACACTTGATCGCATAATCCAGTTCCCCCGCTTTGTGATACCAGTCGTCATTCAACGATCTCCCACTTATGCCCTTCTTTGATCTGTTTACATTCTGGCAGGTAATGATTTAGTGAATCACAACGGCGCACAAAGTGTATTATAAACTGAAAATTTTCAGTCTCAGTGTGGTGCACAAATTGCATTATAAACTGAAATTTCTCGATCTTGGTGTTTACTGCTACTCTTTCATTTACGAGGTACCCAGATTCTTTCCAAGTACCATATCCTCTTCTGTCTTTTGTTTATTTTCTGATGTTGCATGAGGTTCGGCAACAAAAAACTAATAAAAGAAGCAAGATTAAGCATTATAAGGTAGGAAAGGAAAATTTGCGAGAGAGTTAGAATAACCCCAAGTGGGAAATAGAAGAAAGTTAAGGTGGTACAAAAACAAAAAAATATATGAGAAAGTTTAGAAGAAACCCAATTAGGGGATAGAAAAAAGTAAAGTCAATTGAGGTGGATTGAATATGTAAAATCGATTGTCTGCATGAAGGTGCTAGATCATGAGGGGTTGCTTCAACAGTACATGTCCCATCATATTTGCGCACGCCATCTCTCCTCCATCAATTTTTCTATACCATATTGTATTCCGTTTTCCCCCCTCTTTACGTTCTCTAGCTATCTACATTTCGGATCTATACTAGGTTTGGCAGCAACAAAGCAAAAAAAATTCATACCAAAATAGAATGAAGGAGAGATGTCCATGATATCGGCAATGGAAAGTTAAACATAGACATACTAAAAAAAAATTTAAAGAAAAATTTATTGAAATGAAAGTGCAATTATTCTGTTATGTTTGGTATCATAGGTGTATAAAGAGTATGTTCTAACATAGCCTTATGTACATGTTTATAGTTGACATCTGATTGAATTCATGTTGTATTAGTTTGTCCATTAATTTGTCTTATGGGTCTAAAGGAGGAGATCTCTATTTTCTAACCATCCGAATCTTTTATTTATTTATTTGGGAGTATTGGTTAGAAATACCCTTTGTAATCCACAAGAAGGGTTATTAATGTGGAATCAAGGCATTGTGAGTATTGGGGAAATCCTCAATTAATACCATAAAATCTTATACATCCAATATCTGGAGGCAGTTTTGAGCAAGGTCTTAAATTTTGCATTTCGAACCCAGCGAAATTTTGGGGGCATGCCAAGAAATCAAGGGAAAAAGAATTCCCTTCGCAGATTTTGCTGGCATGCCACTAAATTTCAGGGAAATCTGGGGAAATATTTCCTAGATTTCACAGGTATGCAGCCAATTTCGCTAGCATGGAGGGGAAAAGCCACAGAAAGGCTTTTTTCTTTCCAATTTCATGCCGCTACCTCTTGAAAAACGAAATTTCTCCGACATATGATGGTGAAATTGTAAACCATGGTTCTGAGTTAACATTGATAAATCTTGCACATCCAGTATACAGAAAGTTAAAAAAAAGGCTACATGTTTGATCCCAATTTTGTAACAGTTGAAATGCTTGAAAATGCTGCAAACTCTGCGTATCAGTCGAGTTTTGAGGCAACTTATATCAATTAGAATTTCTCGCAGTAGGTTTTGGTATGGATGGGAATAAGGTTATGTTTGAAGATTCAAATCCATTTGCTACTTTGGGGGAAGAGGTTGCTTCTGTTGTGTATAGGTATTTTCGATGGAAGTTTGATAATGAGATGTATCTTGTTGCTAGATGCGAGGTTCGAATTGTTTCTGAGGTGAAAGTGCTGAGGCAATATATGACTTTGAATGCGCTTAATGAATTTTATCCAAAGTATTCATGTGTTGATTGGAGGCAGAAGTTAGAGACTCAGAGAGGGGCAGTCTTCGCTACTAAATTGAAGAACAACACGAAGGAATAGGCAAAATGTGCTGCTCAAGCATTGTTAGCAAGTGCAGATGTGATGAAGTTGGGTTATATTTCTAGGGTTCATCCTTGAGATCACTTTAACCATGTTATCTTGGCTGTAGCGGGTTAAACCGAGAGAATTTGCCCCTAGATCAATTGGAACACTTCAAATATGTGGGTCATAATGAAGTCTATTGTTGGCTTATGCATGAAATTGGACGAGGGAAAATATGTTGGAGTTTAGGACCCATCAAAACCGCAAGTGAGGGCTTATGAGGTCTTACTGATGCATTTGAGAAGGATTATGTGGAGGAACCTTTACCATAGGAGGATGATGCAAATGGTGAATTGGCTATTGAAGCTGCCAATAACGGGGAGGACAAGTAGATCAGTATTGAGGTTTGAAGGGTAAAGATTTCTATCTTAGACAACTCTTACTTATTTTTTGTTGCACCTAGCAAGCAATAACGTAATGTTAAACTATTGCCCCAAATAATAATCATGGCCTAAGATAGAAATAATACCCATATGTTTAAGAGGGTGCAAAATAAACCATATAATATAAAATGTACACACACACACACACCATGTTGAACTTGAACCAGATAATCAAATAAGGACCACCTGGTCAAGCAAAGGCGGCTCTTTTTATCTTTATGTAAAGCAATGATCAGGAGAGAGAGCCTCTCTAGCTAACGTGGAACTAAATACAAGGACGTAAAGTCACATGTTGTATTTATTTTAATTTATTTGGTTTTTTCTTGAAGTCTTTTTACATGTAAATTGTTTCAATTTGGTTTTGGTTTTACTTTTGTTTAAATTACTTATATTTAACTTTGTTTAACTAATATCATTTTACTAAATATCTTGACATTATTTGTGTTTTTATGGTGTGATTATTGTACATATTTTGTAATAAGTTAAATATCTTTCCTCATTCATTGTGATTGACCTTTTCTTTTGTGATTTGTTTTATATTTCTCTTTGTGTTCATTTGACTAAGTTGTATTTTCCTTGTTTACATGCTTTTAAATTGGTTTATTATTTTTAAACCAATCTTTGTTTTATCGCATTTTATTTCAATAAGTATTTCTATTTTTTATTATGTTGTATATTTCGCCATTCAATTTTAATGTGTTTTTGTCATGTTATTTTTGTTCTTTTGTACTATTTTCTTTTTGGAAATCTTTTACCACTCAATTTTAATGTGTTCTTTTTAACTATCTCACAAACACACAAATGCCAGCATAATTGCCAATAAGTCTCCTCAAACACGAGGCCTTTGATAACCTTAGTTTGCTTCCTTCCTTCTGATTCCTTGCAATAATGCTGTTGCTTCGATAACAATAATCATTAATTTGCAAATTTGAAATTTTTAGGCATATAAAAACCAATCAAAGTCATATTTTGTGACTTTGCTTAGCTCAACGAGATTGTCTTGTTTCTTGCTACCACGGGATCTGGTATTTTCCTTCTTCTTTATGTCCCACTGGGTCTACTCATATGGATTCTATAGCACGTGCACCAAGGGAGTTGTAATCAATTTCATGTATTACTATTTGCTGCAGGAAGATCACTCTGCGTTCCAATTCCTGCTCTATTGACAGGAAACGTTGTGGTTGTAATTTCACACTTAATAAGCTTGATGCATGATCAATGCTTAAAGCTAGCAAAACATGGTAGTGTGGAGTACAGAGCGATAAGTAGCATGTATGGCATAATCTATATTCGTCAGGAGACATTATTTAAGGTAAAAATGGTGCCACACCTTTTGATTTATATGCTTGATAACAAATTTCGTTTTTTTTTACTTTTTGTTTCTGCAGACTCATCATACCACTTCAGAGACTCACCGAAAATCATGGAATTGCATTATTTCCCATAGATGGAGTGCATTATGTCTCTAGCCTGACTACAGGTCTTCTCGTATCGTTTTCCTCCCAAATGTGCCATGAAATTTCAAACAGCTTAATATTAAAGCCTTCCTTGTCAAAATTCCAGCTGGTTGACCATTTCCAGTGTTTTAATCCTTCCTGTGCATGTACGAGCTCATGTCTAATCTAGTTATTCGTGTAACTCATAGCATCCATTTACCTCAGTAAATCTCATATTAGAAGGGATTTTGATTTTCTCCGAATTTTCTATCAAGCAGCATTTGTTACCAACTGCAAGGCTTCCAAACATTCAGCCCTCCCAAGAAATGTGACCTTCTATGGTTTCTCCAATGTCCTCACTACAGAACACTCACAGTTCCAACATATTTTTACAGGAGAGTTGACTCTAGGTTTCCTCATTGCATTTAACTATTTAGTAAAAATTTGTTACACAGAGAAGCTGCTAAGGTGTTTTTGCTTCTTTACTGCCAAACCCGACAGTGTTGCCACTCTGTGCAATAAGTTTTATGCCTCATAGATGTACTCAGACCATCTGTAACCTTCAGGCAGCATCATTCTCTTAACTATCACATCTAGTGTTCCATAAATCATCTCTGTCCATGGATGAGAAATGTCGCCTTGGTAAAATCTATTGACCATTCCTCCAATGGTAATAGAGCTGTATCCAGGTGTTTTAACTAAACCTAATTCTCTCATCCTTGATCTAATTTTTGAGACTCCATCCCCTCGACCAACGCATATATAGATGTTACATAATGCAATGTAATTGCTTGCATTTCTGGTCTCCAACTCAAAGAGTTTACATGCAGCTATTTCTCCAATTTTTACATTATTGTGCATCCTGCAACCAGCCAGCAAGGCACCCCAAACACTTGCCGAAGGCTCTACTGGCATCATTTTTATCATTGATAGTGCTTCCTCAAGATGCCCAAAACGACTCAAGAGGTCCACCATACAAGCATAGTGCTCAACAGTAGGTTCAACCCCATATTCCAAACTCATTGAATCAAAAACTTTCCGACCTTGCTTGATAAGACCTGAATGGCTACAACTAGCCAAAACTGCAGTGAATGTGACACAGTTAGGTTTAAATCCAAAAACTATCATTTTCTCAAAAAGAATCAGAGACACCACACCTTTCCCATGAACCCCATAGCAAGATATCACTGTGGTCCAGGTCACCAGATTCGGATCAGACATGTTGAAAAAAACTTTTCGTGAATAGTCCAAGCATCCACACTTCGAATACATATCAATCAAAGAATTCCCAATCACAACATCTCCACTGAAAACTAGACTCTTAAGCACTTGGGCATGAATTTCCTTTCCTCTAGTCAAGTGTCCTTCACTACCACAAACACTTAAAACGCTTGGAATTGTCCTTGAATCCATCTTCACTCCTTCGCACAGCATATTCCTAAAATAAACCAATGCTTCGGCAGAAAATCCAGCCCTCCCAAAGCCTGAAATCATTGAATTCCAGACCACCACATCCCTTTTCCCCATATTCGCAAACAGGTTCTGTGCATGGATTATGTTGTCACACTTTGCATAAAAAACCAAGATGGAACTCCCAACGACAAGATGATCTTCAAACCCAAGCCTAATTACTGAACTGTGAAGCATCTTCCCCAGACAACAATCTCCAATTGCAGCACATGCCTTGAAGACGGGAGGAAATGTAAAGTGATCAGGTCGAAGACCATCCTTCAGGAACCCATGAAATAGACCCAAAGCTTTAAGATACAGAGAACTCTGAACGTAAGATGAGATTAAAATGTTCCACGAATGCATACTTCTTTTGACCATTTGCTCGAACACTTGCTGAGCGTCGTCGAGAAGACCACATTTGGAGTAAACCATCACGAGATCCGTTTGAAGTGTGACGTGCGGTAGGAGGCCGCGAATTAGCAGTTGGGTGTGGCTTTGCTTAGCTGGGTAGATCGCTGAGTCTGGAACGCAGTTCCTCAGAATGGAGGATAACAAAATGGCATTGCATTTCATCTTTTTTCTACATTTTTTAACAGGTTCGACTCTCAAATAATAAAAGCGGATCGCTCTTTTCGTGGTCGTCCCAAATTAGGGATTTTTGAAACGAAAAAAAAAATTCTGTTAAAATGAAGATATATTCCCCGTCCAACCATAGCAGCAACGAAGGCTGGCTGTCTTTTGATAGCCAGATCCAAAACTATCTGGCTCAGATCCATCAAGCAGAGAGCATAGTCCCATATCAGCACTTCCACCGAGCTGGAGTTGTGCATAAAAAATCCACAACTACCGCCATCAGAAAATGACCTCGAAGATTCCATTGCTAAGTTGCCAAACAAGCTGGGTGAAATTCCATGCTCCACAGAGCATTATCTTGACGATAAAAATCTCCATTTCTGCTCAGATCTCAGCTAAATCCTCCAGCTCTCAACGTCTCCCGTGAGTTATCCCAACTTCCAGGCCTCAAACCAGCATCAATTTCACCTTCTCTACCGAAGGGAGAAATAACTCATTTGAAGATGAACGTCCAATTCGGTGGACCTTACAGCCGGAAGCAGGACATTTAATCTCACACCCGCAGTTTGTCAACCACCGCGCACGCACGGGTACATAACCGGTGGCTTCTGTAAAGCGCGGGGAAAAGCAGTCTGTTACGAAACTCGTACCTATCAGGGGCGGTTATTAATCCGTCGGAAATAATGGCACATCACCGGCGACTTAGCAAAACGCCGGAACTGATTTGAGCGTCGATTCAGTTATTCGCCGGTAAAACATCAGGGGCGGTTTAGGAAACGTCGGAAATAACGGATATCACCGGCGGTTTTGTAAAACGCCGGAACAGATTTAAATCTGTCGGATTAGTCACTCGCCGGTAAAACACCAGGGGCGGTTCAATGAACCGCCGGAAATAACTCTATATCACCGGCGGCTTTACGACCAAAGCCGCCGGTAATGGTTTGGATCTGTCGGATCACAGTAAACATCAGGGGCGGTTCTGAAAACCGCCGGAAAACAATAGAATTATGCATGCTTTGGCAACCCGCCAGTAAAAATCATGGAAACTTTGCAACGGTTTAGAAACTCCTGTAAAACTCAAGATATCAGGCGCAGTTTAGCTAAAGCGCCAGAAAATGCTTTCTCCAATAAAATTGCCAAAAAGGCTAATCAACTGGCAGTTATCAGCAGGTAACTACTATTTTAACGTCGGCTATAAACCCATCAATAAATAGCTGGTATCAGGGCAGTTTTTGCACCGTCTGAACCAGGTGCCTTCTTCAACCGTTCTCCTCTGCCCTCTTCAAGCTTAAACATTAATGGCTGTTATGATCTCATGATCAAAGACCAGAAGCTAGGATTTTCTCTCTTTATAGAAAATAATTTATCATATCCAACTTCCATCATTAATTGTTAAATAAGGAGAAGTTATTTAACCTTCCAACAAGTAGCGCCCCTCCTCCTCATTCACTTCCATCAGTCTACTCCGAGATAAAACTCCATTTTGCCCCAGTCCTGACTAGTACATTAAATGCTACGAAAACTGGAGATTGAAATAAACTTTTCACATTAAAAGAAAAACTATTTCCTTTTCCCCATGACACCAAAAAAAAAATTACAACCGTATGAGTTACGATCAAGGCTTATCAATTGCAATTGGAGTAATGCGCCTTTTGGCAGGTTTTTCTGAGATAGAAGAACTACAAAAGCTTGGAGATGCCTGTTTCTCCGTTTTTCCTTCGGTTTCTGTTTGATAGCTTACTGTGATCAAAGAAACATCAGTTGTAGTTGTACTTGATATATTCTCCAGTTCTTCATCTGTGGTGGGGAGAGTATCCTTCTCAGTAATAGTACTAGGTATACACTCTGGCTTCTCATCTGTGGTGTGCAGAGTATACTTTTCAGTAGTTTTACTTGGTATATGCTCTGGCTTCTTATCCGTGGTGTGCAGATTTTCTCCATCAGTGACTTCCCTAGTTCCTACAGCAGATTGAAGCACACTTTTTCTTATAGAACCAAATGCAGACAATGAAAAGATTACCAATAAGAATTGAGAAATTGAATATCCATCATATGGTATTTATCCATGATAAATTTATATATCAACATAAAAATGAAAACAAAACCTATATCAGATCTTAAAAATTGACTCAATTAACGTGATTAAAGTCTTTTGAGGTTAGATTAAATCAATCAAATTTCATGAATATGACCACTCCAAAGTTCATTTTCCAAACCACTGGACATCTTGGTTTCAAAAGCTGCTAAATTTCTTGGAAATCAAAACAATAAGTGTTATGATTAGAACAAGAATTTGGAATATTAACATTATGTTTATATCACACATTGCATATTCTACATTCATAAAAGTCCATGGATGTGCTGACTTGGCTTGAAAAAAACCAATACGTTACATGAAATATGAAAAGAAGTATAACATTCATGCAAAAGTTCTAAAGAAAGGAAAAACAAACCTGGTAATGATATGGGAGATCCCAGTTCATCGCCTTCAAATTCTACAATAGTACAATAGCCATCTTGAGAGGACAATGCCAAATATTTGGCATTAGATGACCTTGCAACACAGAATAAATATTGCTCCAGAAGCTGATGAATCTGCATTGGAACAAAATCATATGGCAGGGAAAAGAAATGAAATTTACCATGTGATATCTGTGATGGCTGCATAATGAAGACCGGCCCATATTGCAATAGGAGGAACACTCTCTGTGTCATAAATGTATAGAGAGTTCAAAGTGGCCACCGCAAAAACAAATCGGTAAGGAAGCCTGAAGAACCTAGCTGCTAAAATCACCCAGTTAGCATCCTATGAAAATGTTACCATATAAACCATACCCAAAAAATAGAGTGTAGATCACTCAAATACCTGTGTTTGATCCACGAGGGGTAAAAACCATGGGGCAGAATCGTACAGCTACAATGGGTTTGCTAGCGGCAGGGAGTAAAAGAGCAGGTCTGCATATGGAAGACTGTAAGGACTTAAATGCAAGGCAGAACACCAAGGCCCACTCCCAAATTTGGACTATTTTCTTGTTCATTATAGTTCATAAGAGAGAACATAAAAAGAAAAGAAAGAATCTAATATATCCAAAATTTATTGTCATAACACAGTTTCATGGCCCTAGTTGTGTCAAGACATTATTAAAGATTTTCAGGCACATAGCATAACTATCTGAGACCTAGCTAGGCCTTCATAACAATTGAATCGTCATTTTATTCCATGCACATATAGACATGCCAGTTGTACAGGAATTAAAGTCTTGAAATTCATATCAGGACACCTGGTCAAGAGTCAATTCATTTATGTGCTGTGGTGAAGACATCCCATATCTCCGAAACCAACAAAAAACTTTTTCCTATGTCTTTGACAAGGAATTAAGCAAGAATATTAGACCAAATAAGATAATAAAAAATTCAATACAGACACTTGCCTGGACAGATCTTTTCTTGAAAATATGTAACCAGTATTTACAGGTTTTGATGCAGGTGAGAATTTGTAAGAACCTGAAAAAAAAAATACTACTCAGAATAGAAATGTAATTCAAAACAATAGCCAAAATTTTGAGCTACTGATAGCAAGAATCTCCAAAGGAATACCTAACTATAGGACCATGCTGAGCTTCTAAGTTCCCAGTGAGAAGAATAATTTTAATGAGTGAAAGATCCTGATGGAACACCAGAATTTTGTGACATTATGGAAATCTATCAAGACAATTAAAAAAAAATGATTGAGATTTCTGGTCCCTACCATTGGCTCCACAAATGAACTGGATGCTAATCGACAAAAGAACAATCACTGCCACTCACGCAAAAGGACTTCTCTACCTAAACTATCCAAATCTAATTCTGTCTGCAATATTCTCCCTCTATATAGATAGTTGATTCAAGATGAAAAAATGGATTGCTTTTAGAAAATTATCCTGATTCTCAATTCACACAATTGCTTCACTTTTACTATTATTTGTGCTGAAGTGACCTATTTTAACCCTTTAATTTTAAGGTGTACTCCATAACTCCAACTTTACATTTAATCACTCTAATTTAGAGTACCAAAAACCACATCATTTTCAAATATGATAAATCAAGACACCTGCACTTATTTAGAGTACTTAACTTATCCACAATTAAAGTAAATGTCAGGGTAACATAGTTGAACCTTAATGTGAACATATTGTTACTAGGAACTCATTCATCTTGACACCCACCGCCCTCACCCTAATTGGCACTCCTTGCATATCTTTAATATCCTCACTATGCCCGGTACTAAATCTCTTGCCTTCCTTTTAGATTGATAAAAGCCAACTATTCTCTCTTCTGTAAAATTTCCCCTTATTGTTGAAGTAAAAAGATCTTGGTTCTAGACCTCCTTGGAATGAAACCAAGCGTAACACTTGGATTATTCTTTTTAACCTTGGCGCAATGGTAAAGTTGCTCCATTGCGGCCTAAAGGTTGCAGGTTTGAATCACATGAAACAACCTCTCCGCTTGCAGGGGAAGGATTCGTACATCATATCCTTCCTAGACCCTACGCAGTGGCAGGAACCTTGTGCACTGGGCTAGCCTTTTGCTCTATCGCTCTTTCTTGTCATTTCATAGCATGACTCATAAACTTAATTGCACAACATTTAGTATCATCATGGATATCTCATCTACTCTTACACAGGTATTATCATGCATTTTCTCCTACTATTTGGCATTTTACTATCCTCACAAGTTCACCAAATACTTTGATCAACTAAAGTACATTGATCTCTTCCATAAACTTCAACATTTCAATTGGAATACCATCTTCTCATAAAAATCCTTCCTATATTTGTCTTAGTTGAATCTCCCTTGACTTGAAAATTCCTAATCCTATGGACATTGAATTGTCCTCTTGACACTCTAATAACCACATTTGCACTTGAAATATAATTATTTGTACCTATATAGTTTAATAACCTTTGAAAATATTCTCTCCGCCTTTTTCTTATTTACTTACCACTTACTATGACTCTCGCTCTTAACAGATCTATCTTAGTATAAATCTCACTTTTTCTCTTTCAATCTTGCGAGATTATACATGTATGTTCCACCCCATTTGTACTTGGCTTGTTATCTATGTTTCCAAGTCATAAGCCAATATCTTTTTTTATGAGCATTTTGCGCATCATCACTCCACTACTAAGTTTCTTTCTCATGTTCTCTCTTTTTTTTTTTTTTTTGTATATCTTTCCTAAAGAATCTTTTCCTATTTTTTAAGGCAATTGCCCATTTCATACCATATCTGTGCAAATTTTGTTTCCGTATTCCAAATCAAAAAGAAAAAATTATGCAACTTTTAATATAAAGGAATATGTCTCTGGACTTAAAAAATAAATAAATATAAAATTGAATTGTTAGAGTCATACCTGCAGGAACAAGCAAGAAAGAACCATCAGGTGACCAGGCCAATCTTCTGAAGAAAGATGGTAAAGTCTCATCAAGAAATAGATGGTTTTTAGTTGACTGCATGTCAAACATTATACAAGTTTCATTATATGCAAAAAATCCATCTATGATATTTGATATGTGATGACATAAAAATATGAAACCTTGGAGTCATCAAGCAAGTGCTGTTCTGCCTTCATGATGACATATTGACAAACATAATTCATCTTCTCAGAGGCCTTTGTTTTAATTGGCTTATTCACATAAACCCGGCAAGATCTATCGGAACTAAGTGAAGCGACATACTGACCCAATGGATCCCATGCAACACCCTGAACGTAATGTAAATGAGCATCCAAAATCTGATGAACAGAACCTGATGCACAGAATGGTATGAGAAAATATTTCAGTTTAATTGAAAAATATGCTGCATCCATGTATCTGCCATTTACCTTTATTAACATCCCATATAATGCAGGAATTGTCAACAGATCCAGAGATGAGAAATGCACCATCTGCAGACCACTGCAGGTCCAGAACATCCTTGCGATGAAAACTGAGCCACAAAAATACAGTATAAAAGACATATAAGTAATTTAGAATGCAAGCAGAAGCGTAGTGAGAAATGTAGATGCAAATCTTACGATAATGTCTTGAGGACTTTCCACATTTGACCAACATCTGTAGAGTGCAACTTCCATATGATTAGCTCACCCCCTGCCATTAGAATGACCAATTAAAAGAACTTTGCCTAATCAATTAAAGTAAGATAATAATAGTAGCAACAATAAAATATTTCCTATACAACTACTTATTAGGGAAAATTTATGAATGAAAAAGATCAAGGAAATCGACTTAAGACAACAGATAAACATTGAATGAGTAAAGTCATACCATCAGCACCAGAGGCAAGCTGTTCCCCTGGCATAATATACAAGGGATTAGTTCTGCATAAAAAAATCATAATAACAAAACTAAGAAAGTCACAAAAAAAATATTTCCTCTGGAAAAATCTAGTGTCTTGGGTCTCTATATTTTTTAAGCGATACATTTGACTATGTGACTTTCTGTTGTGAGAGAACAGAACTCACCACCGGTCCAGTCGTAACAAAGAGATCAAGGATATCAAAAAATTAGCTTGACCAAACGACTTTGGCCATTTAGGTTGACCACATTCTTTCTGACAATGGAGAAGCCTGAGAATACTGATAAAGAATGTGAAAGCAAGATGCATAAATTACTATTCACATTGACTTTTGGCATTGAGATTCTCATAAGATGATTCCTTTAAATGATGGGTCCTGATACTTTCAAACCCTGCCATGTGTCTAGATACTTCAACTGAGGACCCTTGAATGGATCATTTAAGACTCAGACCCCAACTGCCATTCATTTCTTTATGTTATTTGGACGAACCATGTTTTGATCAGTCACGGCAAAAACTGAAGTCGGAATAGCAACATATAATAAGATCTAGAAGATAATGACTTTGAGTAGGCCTTATTATACCCACATACTTTCCAGAAATGAGATCAACTTCATGATGCCTTGACCTTTACTTTAGTCAAGGCCGACCTATGGTATCCAAGTGTCAGTCTAAAGCATCATCACTACCATATGATGATTCAATAGGATATGAGTCCCACAGAGAATATAGCTTGACCAGCCCACAAGCGACTTCATAATACCCAACATATGCTCATCCACCTTGTTTTGTTTCATCATGACACATCCAACACCCTAACAGTGCCACCACAGTCCCCAAGTAAGCTGCTGATCAATATATTCACTAGTGAAACCACCTATAAATAAAGTATTAATGACACTTCAAACAACGATGAAACCCCAACCACCGTCCTTCTTCAAGAAGCTGGTAAGTTTAACCTATTTCCTACGAGGAAATATTACTTACCTATGCTGGTGTAATCATATCAGGGATTTTCTGAGTTTTGACAGAAGCTTCGATCTGTTTGAACCAGCACTTTTGTGATATTGTTCCATTCACTCCAGACCAAAAGTCAACATCCAACTCTACACCCCAAAACTCATGTACACCCCATACCATAAAAATGTACCTCCTAGCAATTTTATTAATATGAGAACCATGACCATGTTTAGACACACTTATGCCATGTGTAAATACCCTAGGGTTGATTCTTGAAACACCTTATTGAATTAGCCACACTTGAACAAAGCTCACCTTGTTGAGCTGAACCATGTGCTGACATGGCACTGCAATGGCCATATACAGTGCACACTGTTGCCTTTTGACACAATAAAAACCCTAAATATCAATATTAAATCATTATAAGTACCTTTATTCTCAACTAGTAGGACAGAGAGGAATAATGTTGTTTCAGCCTTTTAGCTTTGCATAAGCCATATTTGTCATGCGATACATAATACTAAGGTAAGCTTTCATTAAGCTTGATAATGTTTTAAAACTGATAATCCAGTCAATAATCAAGGAGTCATATCGATAGGGGTATTAATAATCCACTTCATTAGCGCTAATCCAACCATAGTTTAAAGCTTGAATCATTCAATGCCAATACCAATTGGAAGATCTGTAACATATCAGACAAGCTTAATACAACATTATATAACAGGACTTACAGGTCCGTACTAGAAAGTGCCCTTGATTTCATCCATGTGTTATCCAGAGTGATATTGATTTGGATCACCTGATATGTATCAATATCAGAGGTGACTGATAAAGCTACAACACTGATACTTTTGAACCTCAAATCCAACTGGTTAGAATCTATCACAGATTCTGTTCATCCATGTCAATTTATTAAGGAATGCCTTTGGTTAGACAACCTGTTTTGTGATCCTTTTCTCCCCAACTCCGTCAATATTAAGGTTGACAATAGGTTGATTATTGATATTAGAACACATGCTCCCATTATTATTTAAACACTTCAATGCAACAATCTAAAACAATGATTAAATAAACAAGTACGAAATTTTAGTTAAATAAATAACAACACGTTCAAGTACATAATTACCACAACTCAGGGGAAGGTAGGCAAGTGAGGAATAATATATCCATCAGATGGCAGAAGTCATCCCCTTTATCTACATACCTTTTGTTATGGCTTAACATGGTTAAAATTTTATTTAAAAAATGATGGCCACAGGTACATACAGTAATACTAAATGCAAAATATAAATAAGATTTGTGTTGATGAAAGGTTGGTCACAAGGCTTATCCAAGGAGTCCTTTGTTAGATGAACAATTTGATTGGCCGCACTATCCCTCCATGTGGCAAGAAATGCCATATCTAATCATGAAGAATGAACAAAAACGAAATGAAATAAAATTTTGGGACAAAATCAGAAAACCCCTTACCCTATAGTAATAGATTGCAATTACAAATAAATTGGACAAGATATAATAACTATACCAGTTAAAGATCTCAACCAGAAAGTGACCCACATACCAGGTGGAGAAGGCATACCCACAGGTTGAAACCTGACTCTAGCCCAACAAAATAACAGACTCTCAAAAGGATTGACATGAAAGGTATAAGTGGGCTTAGTGACATTTATGTTCAAATATAAATACTTAGTATGTGTGACCTATGATCAAATTGGAAAGTTGAGATATGCAAGTAAATCTTATGTTAACCACAGTATCCTCAAACCACCAACTGGGACAATATGTGAATCCTTACCTGAAGGAGAGAAGCGAAGAATATTCACAGCAGAACCATGATAAGAAAGACTATTTTGATACGTAGCAATTGGAGCCTTCTTTTGCACTTCATCTGAATTCACAATCCAAAGCTGAAAAAAAGGTCAAATTTGGTCAATTTGCAGTTATCTAGTAAAAAAAATACTCAAGATGCAAATGAATATTTCAAGGTACCAAGCCAAATATTCAATTAATTAAGATACTAGCAAACTATCATTGGGCATGTGTGTGTGTGTGTGTGTGTGTATTTTATAAATAAAAAAGCACTGGTATATTTTAAATAAATATCTTAATTGTTTTATATATTTTACTTAAAAACACTTGTATATTAACATTTTCTAGCACAATCAGGTCAACCCAATAGCATAAGGAGAAGGTTTGGTATGGGACAGACACTTAAGGGGGCAGGTTAGGGTTTGCCAAAACTCAACCAGTTGCCATACATAACTGTGATATCATATTGTCAATTAATCGCAAAACGCACAAGTTCATATAATAAAAACAAGAGTTTAGAATGCTTGTAAATTGCATTAACTTTTTCTGGTCTCACAGTTTTTATAGATAAAAATAGCAGTAGACACCATAATAAATGAAGCTTAAATCAACCAATCCAGTCACTTCCCATATGCTATAATGCAAGAAGCTATGGCGTTTACTCAAACAGAACCTCAAACATTCCCCATGACTAAAATTCACCAAATCCCCATCCAGTTATCAAATAAACACAGCACAATTGCACTTCCAATAAATGGTGAAAGGAACTCCATCCTCGTAAACTATTTTCTGTGTGCAAAGCTGAACAATGCAGTGGATTAGAACAGTATAAGTACTAATAACGAAACCCTTGAGTTTGAAATGAAATTCTTCTCCCATCAGCCTTGACAAAAGAAGGATAAGAAGGGATCCCACGTAGTCAAGAACAAATGCTGGATCTAGAACATCATCTGAATATAAAAATACATGAAAAATATACTCGTGCAGGCGTATCAACGGGGACTAAAAAGATATAGGAAATGAAAGTACGATAATATATTACAAGAGATGACACCTTGATATCGTAATCCGCCCCGCCGGTTGCGAGAATTCCAGATTTAGGGTGAAAATCCAGGGTTAAAACGGGCTTTGTGTCGTGCCAATTAATCTGAACAGTCCCTCCCTTCATTATCTTTGGTGTTTCTGAGGAACCAGAAGAAAGCGAGAAGATTACAGGAGAGTAGGGTTTTGGCGCGCTCTTTCGTTTTTTAAGGTGAGAGGTGGACACCTGGATATCCCGCCTGGCGACTATTTACCATTAATACAATTTTTATGGTTTTGCCTGAGAGCCGAACGAGTTTGACGAGCTTGAGTCGAACCCAAGCCATTTTCCAACTGGATGAGCTGGAGGGAAGCCGCGCTCGGCTTAACTCGTTTGGGTCCTTAGTTTTTTTTTTTTTATTAATAAAAAACAGAATATGTTTTAAGTAAAGATTACACTGGAAGAGGAATTCATGGATGCTATTTAAATCACATTTCCCATGTGAAATGTCCTTTCAGGTGACATTAATGCCGTTTCAAGTGACATTGACATTTCACTTGAAAAATATAAAATGAGATGCTATACGTGACATCTCACAGATTATTTTTTTTTTTGGTACATCTCACAAATGCTATAAGGTCTACCGCGGCACCTTATCTACGACAAATGGTTTCATCATCTAATGAACGTAGTAATCTCTTAGAACTGAATCAAACTTTGATGTGTTAGTCTTGAAACATGAGTACTCATTCAAAGCAAAATTTGCAATCATGTTTCCCACTGTACTGGCTTCAATCATGTTTAACACTGTATTGGCTTTTCAATGAATATGCGGAATCTCTATCTTGTTGAATCTCTTGATAATCTGTACAGCTTCTTTTATAATGTCTTCAATCAGTCATGTATTCCTTATTTTATGTTGATTGCGAGAGAAGATGATAGTGGGAGTGTTTGAATCGCTCTCTGGTTCAACGGTATATACCACTGAATCCTAGTTAACTATAACCATGCTTCATTTTTTATATTTTTCATTCCTTTTTCGCCGTCATTAACGCTGCTAATATTTTTGTTCTTTAATGACAGTTATCCATTCGTGCGTAAAATATAAACAGCATGGCATTCATTTTGCTTCACGCAATCAGTCAAAGTCTAATAGAAACAAGAAACAAAAACGTAAGAATTACTTTAGAAGAACAAAACTCTCCCATTGCCAGCATGCCATAGAAATTCCATTTCGTCAGTCACTTACCAATTACATTTTACAAAACACAATACAAGAGCAGCAATTGATGACTACTTTAACTGACACTACTGACCCCATATCGTATCCAGACCTTTTGTGTACACCTTGATAAACAACCCAAACTGCCTCCGGCTGTAAAAAGATGGAGAGACAGAGGCTTCATTTCCTCCGTTTCCTTTGCACATGACCACACATTTCCTTGTGGTGGCCGATGGAGAGTTCAATGTAAAACTGACAGTACATTTTCTCTTTGGCATGCCCCAAATGTTACTAGACATTTATGGTGGCCAAAAAATCAGCTTTTTGGTGATCAGTCAATCCAATCATTCAATTAGGAACTCCTTAATCGGGGCTAACAAGGCAAACATCGATAATCAACATCTAGAAAGAAGAAACAGGGAAAAAAAAGGGAAGAAGGCATCACATGTGTGATCAATATTTGGACTGAATAAGAGGCCAAAACAGTTTTACCAACCATGTTTAGCTAGCATTTGATGACTCTTTTGCCTTTTCTGTTGACACCTCTGTACCAGAGTTTATCGCGTCTTCAGTCACAGCCTGAGTTGTCTGTGCCTGGCTAGAAGTCTGAGAATCTGGAGAGATTCCCAAAACCACCAATGTTGACCTGATACAAGGACGGATACTATCCAAATCTAAATATCCGAAACTGGCAAAGAAACACTTAAGAGTACTTGGATGTTGATTATGTATGAACCTGGGTAAAGTGGATCTGATATTGGGTTGGTTAGCATGAGCAATCAAGGGTGCTTTCAGTGCTGCAGTTCTGTTCAATGCATTCTCGAGCTGTGGTGCAGGTAACTGAAATTAAAATGATAAATCAGTCAGGATAGACTACAAAATACATTTGCTCTTAATAAACACTCTTTAAAAAATAATAAGAAAAAGAGAAATAGAAAAATAAAAAGAAAAAAAGTAAGGGGAGGACAATTACATTATTGCATACAGTATCTGACACAACACCAGACAACTATTGTTCACAAATAAGCCCAAAAATTTTCCAAATTTGTTCACTATTTACAAGGAAATTCTTCATGTTAGACAGGATCAGTACATATATTTTAAATTTTGTAATAAAAAAAGGAGAAAAAACCGGCGCGGGGGGGGGGGGGGGGGGGGGGGGGTATTTGTGGTGGCGGTGGTTGAATTTTTTTTTTGGTTGTGGATGTTGTGGGGGAGATAGAGAAAAAGCTAGGCACATTTTATTTCTCAGTTATGTGACAAAATTTATGTTTGGTCAAAATCAGGTTGCATGTCCTAGGCATCAGGTCAACCTCAACGACAGATGCAAAGATTCCATTTAGAGTTTCACACTTTTGACATTCAACCGTGAAAGGATTTGAGCTACACAAATTTTGACGTCTCCAAAAAGCATACTGGTATAATATCAATGCTGCAATGTAGCAGATGGAAGTCATGGAACCTACCTGAAGCAACACACTGAAAGACTGAGGCTTGGTCAACAATGCACATTTCAGGAATCCAACCCATAACTTCGGATATTTCCAAATCTGCAGTAGTTCATATCATCAATTGCTAACGCACAAAGCCCAAGTTGGGTAACAACCATATATTAAGCTCAAATATGGTCACCTGCTTGCTAACAAGACGAGAGAGGATCTCCATTATGAAGTCTACCTACAACGTACCAAGCATTAGTAAGTATCAAAGACGAGGTCAAAAGGTATCATACGTTCGAAATACAATAAATTGTCAATCCTTCAAAGCAGGTCAAAGCAAAGCCAATTAAAATTTATCACACGTTAAAAGTTGAAACTTTCAATGTGGCAGTTTGCTTTTATCAAATCTATGAAACCCTCCAGTTAGTGCAACAGGGAAAATGAATGCTCATTCATTGTGGGCCATAATAGTTTCTTCAAACTCATAGCCATGGAAAGAAAATTTGGCATTGAATCGATACAAGCCTGTCTAAGAGCTAAGATAATTTTTTAACTTCATCCATTTTAGACAGGAACAATTACATGCAAAAGTTATCATGGTTCATTCTATGAGCAAATTACTAGCAGATATACTTTTAAATACTTACCAGAGCTGGAAAAGCACCTATTGCTTGTAAGACTGTACGCATAAACAATAGGGGAAGAGGAATCTGCTCAACCTGTGAGAAAGGTACTTGATCAGCAAAGAATTAAATAACGGAATTCAGAAGCCAGGGTAAATAGAAATGAATAGGCTTTGTGGGGTCCCTACCAGCTGATTCAAGACCTTTGCAAGAACTTGCTGAGTAAATACTTCCCGTTGCTCAAAGCAAGCATTGCACGCATCTGTGACCTGCATATAGAATAAAATTTACTTGTTGTACAACTTGTAGCAAACTGAATAACATGTATCCATCCACATGCCTTCTTCAACGGTATCCCATCTTTGTCAGGATCAATCCCATGAATAGCAATTAGTACTTCAGTAGGAGAAACCACCTGATCAGAATGAGGCAATCCCTGCATAAAAATACTTAAAAAGTAAATGTAAATAAACACTGGTTATTTATGAAATGTAATCTTAAACTTGAAATATTGATTATTCATTGCCATTTAAAAGCAGACTGCACATGGAAAGAAAAGCTTCATCTACCCATCAATAAACAAAAAATATTAGCTCAACTAGTTTGAGGTTGACATGACTATCATATACTACCATCATGAATAGAAAGCTTTATAATACAATATGGCTGTTTCAACTTTCAAACTCAAATTACCTGCTAATACTTCGAGCAACGTGAGCCAACAAAATTCTTAAAATTTTAATTTATCTCCTACACTATTAGAATTCAGTTGTAATTTTATTTCACAGTAATTGACATCATCACATTATATTTCACAATATTTCTACCAACAACCGCCTAATGTTATTTCACAGTCATAAAGTTTATTTAGAATTACTTGCACGCAAAGCCTGACTTTTAAAAGCATCCCTTGGGTGTGTATTTACCAGCATTTCCATAAGTCATACAATAATTCCTAAATGTTTCATACATCCAATAAATTAATCACACTTCTAGAAACAAATTTCCATACCAACATAGAATATTAGAACCTTGGCAGTATGTTTTTCTAACGCAACTTCAAACTTCAACCTATATACCACACCCTTCAACCCACTTCACTGGCTATATTAGTAAACCAAATTGTTCCTTCAGTATAAATATATCAATTAATAGTGACTGTTTAAGTTACTAAAAGATGAATTCTTTCATTTTCGTGAATTCTCACAAGAAATCTTATATTACAGGTCCCTGAGCGCATTACCTTGAGCAAAATGATCTTCTTTTATTTTTTTTTATGGGTAAAACGATCTTCTTTTATTGGAATAAGAAAAAATTGGAGGGAAATCATCTCCTTCTACCAAAAAAATATGGCATCCTTCTCTTTCAAAACAGAAATGATAACAAAATCAGAAGAAGGTGATGAGGTTCCGTTTGGGAAATCAGGTAGATGAATGCTTACAAACAAATGTGAGTCTAATGAGTAAAATCAATTCCTATGAAGGCGGAAAGAAAAGGACTAGTATGGGTAAAATGTGCCATATGCGGTATCAAACACCATCTAATTATAGAAGTCCTTTAAATAAAACTATTTGATGATTCAGGAAAACAGTATGAGCTAAATTTAATAATATGATAGTAAACATTTTGTGAGAACATGTAGCCTTATAATAAAAAGGTAAAAGATGAAATATTCAAAAACGCATCCCTATTGATTGCAAAAAGATTATAACGAAGATGATGAAGTCATAAACTAGAAATTCAATTATACAAAAAGCACCACAATAAGTTAATAGCATAAAATCCCGCATATGGTCAAAAGGAGATTAAGGTTCGTCGACCAGTTTCAATGTTGTCTTTCAATGGGCTTGTTGTGCTATTTCACAAGAATTTCACCGACATGCCAATTAAGCTGCTACATTTTTTGTGTCACCTTGTTGGAAAATAAAATATAAAAATTGAAAAATATTCAATATTATAAATGTATTTCTATCCTATATATAAATGTGTTAATATTAATGTAATATAAATAGATTTCTAATCTATAAATATAACATATATGTGTATGTGTGTTTCTGTGTGTTACCCTTTTCTTTGGTCCAACAAAGAGAATGTATATCATCGACAAAACAGAACAGACTAGTAGGTATGCCTCTCTCTCTCTCTCTCTCTACCCTTCTGTGTTTTCATTTCGGTTCTTACAATTATGTCATACGGCAAATACTCTCTCGTCTTGTTGCCTCTCTCTCCCTTGGTTATATATATATATATATTCAGCAATGTCGCACAGCTTGAAGGCATGGCTAGCATGTGTTCAATGTTGCCCATATTTCAGCCGGCACAAAGTAGTGTGTTGCTCTTGTCGGTTGGAAAGAGGAGGTCTAAACTACCGTGAAATGAAACAGGAAAAAATTTCTGGCACAGATGAAATTTAGCAAGAATGACAACTATTGGAGGGGAGAAAAAATTCCACTAAATTTTACAGGAAACTCTTTTTTCACAAAATACAAAATCAGCTTCCCATGAAGACATTTACAGACACCCTAAGATGAGCCAATTCTTACCATTTTATCAGGGAAAAGGTAGAAATAATCTGCAAAAAAATTGCCTAGAATTGCCACAAAGAGATGCAGATCTCATGACAAAAGCCATCCATATTTACATTAAAGAAAAAAATGTTATCAAGAGAAAATTTCACAAGGCAAAATTTAAGGAACGAGGGTACCTGTAGGATACGAGCAAGTGCCACTTGGAACCTGTCTTGTGGAAGATTAACAAGCTGAGGAAAGATTTGCAAGACCTAATGAAGCCGATAAAGCATTCACTTACTAGCAGAAATATTGGGGAAATTCAAGCAAAAAATAATGACAAAAAAGGTATAATAAAATGTCAATGAGGAAAAATATTAGTAAGGAATTAAGGATGAGGAAATATCCATTTTTTGAGAGAGAAAAAATAAAAAAATGAGGCTGATAAAACTTCTGTCAAAAAATGATTTTTTTACCATGACTTAAAATACTGTAATCAATTTAAAATTGTGGTAATCAATGAAGATCATTTCAAGAAGGCAAATTAATGGATGCACATCAAAACATTTACTGCATGGTAGGACAAGCATGGGAGCCATGAGTCCTTAAATTATCCATAACTCAATGGGATGATAAGACTAATGAACATATAATATAACACGGTATTTCACTCATTGAAAAAGTGGATAGCAGCATAGCTGGAATCATCGGACAAACTGATCCTTCCACTTGTCAGCAGGGAGCCCACTTCAAAATCTAATACAAAGAGGATGTGCCATGACCTTGATGGTCCAAAATTGTTTTTCTATCCCCTAAATTTGGAGGGACAAAAGCAGAAATGAAAATTTCTTACAGCCGAAACAATAGCTTGTTAGAAATCTGGAATTCAAAAAAGAGTCCAAAAGGGAGAAATAATCTCGCAATTTCTGTGACAGAGACAGGTAAACCTCGCACTTTAAAATTCCCATTGATACAGTAGCAATGCATGATGGAGGTCCAATGCTTCAGGATGGAAATGACAGCTGGGGTTGAAGAGCAACTTCGATGAATACAAAGAAAAACTTGCTTTTCAGTCATTTTACATGTCCATTCTCCTGATAACCTGAGACCAACAAATCAAGCAACCAAAGCTTGCTTCAAGATGCAGAACCTCAAAATATTTGTAGATCTAGTAGATTTACCTGCAGCTTGATCCCCTTCTTATGTATCAAGAGCTAATGGTCCTACTAGGAATGAAAGTGCAGGATGAGGTAGGAATTTTTGGTTAGAGGAAACGTGATCATTGAACAGCATCTTTCTTCATATCTGGGAATGATGGCCGTTCAACCAGATCTGGCTTTTAAAACGGTTCTTCTCACTTCCAAACCAATCTCAACCTTTTAGCATATGCATTAATGGAAGTTAATTCATTCAAAATACTGTAAATAGTACCAATCATTCAGCAAACAATCAAATGCCTCATCCCAACTAGATCATATTGGCAACATATATCCTGTTCCTCTGTCCTGATCTATCAAAAACCATATCTTTAGTCAGCTTATAGGTATTTAAATCCATTTTATCTGACTCCATCCATGCTATTTTTTATCTTCTCCTCACCCTCTTGGATATTTCAATGAGTACCGTCTAACACCTTCTCATAACCACCTCCATAGGTCTTCGCTTTACATGCCCAAACCATTTTAACTTACTTTATCTTAATCATCTATTAGGTCCACACTTAATTACTCTTAAATAAGTTCATTCTTTATCTCATATTTACTGGTCTTCTCATAAATCCGTCTCAATATTGAACATTTGCATTGCAGCAATACTCATCTCATGCATATGTTACTTTTTGTTTGTCAACATTCTGATCCATATAGCATAACAGGTCTAATGACTATGTAGGAAGCTTGTGTCAGGTTGAAAGCCAGTGCAAAAATTTGCTAAATCCATTATGATATGAATCCTGACAGGTATACAGAAGAAAGCAAAACAATTTGCAACGTATATAGAAGTATGAAAGTTATTTGTTATTGTAAACAGTTGCACCTAAAAGCTTGAGCTGATAGGTGAAGGTGCAACAATGTATATAAGAGGGCCCAAACATAATATTTCAACAATTCCCCGCACGGGGATACACATGTTTGTGGTGGTGTTGGGGGGTGCAAACACAAGGTATGAACATCCTATGTACAAATAAATGCTAAGGCAAACTGGCCCCTAGGAGTTGAACACAAGACATCCCGCTTTGATGCCATTTTAAAAAGCTCAATTTGGTCGGTGAAGGTACAACTATGTATATCAGAGGGCCCAAATATTATATTTCAAGTTTCAACAATTACATTTTATAAAGTAACAGTACACACTAATTGTGGAGCAGCAACAAAATAAAAAGCAACAAACAAAAGATGGATGAAAGAAACCTCATCTTTTGGTAGAAAAGAAAGTACTGGAATCAGAACCTCCACATCCTGAAATCATATGAGACCGCACAGATATGAGAAAATGCTTTTAGTTGTTATAATTACAAGTAAAGATATTAAATTCTACCTTCAGTTTCAAGTCGTATAACCTTCTAACAGCATATATTATTTCCGGTGAAGGCGTAGCACCATCTGTTAAAGTATGTATAACCTGTTTCAAGAGAGAGAATAGATAGTGCTAAACCTCATCTTGAAAAATATCATATGCCAATGAGAAGATTTAATTTCCAAAACCTGCAATAGAAGGCCCTCGCTTCCCGTTGGTGGATCTGAAATAATTCCAAGAAGATCAGATGAAGCACCTATGGTGCGAACTAACACAGGAATATGGCGATGAACCACCTGCAATCAATGACAGATCAGAGAAAGATTTGTAGAAGAATAATTTCAAATACATGGTATTTAAAATAAAATGTAAGATATAACTGATAGTTCCAAATTCCAAGATGAACCTGCTTCACAGCTGTTGGTATGCTTTTATAGATTACAAAAATTTGCCGAAAAAGAGAGTGCTTCTGTAGAACAATATACATCACCAAGTTACTAAATGAAAATGCAAAACACCTTTTAACATCAATGGAAAGAACATAAAAAAGATTTTCCGACATTTATGAAATGATAAAAAGACAAATCAAATGATACCTTAGTACAAAGGGCAAAATATAAAGATGTGCATCTCTGTGCCTCAGAGATTGAAGAGGAGGATGTACTTTGAACTGAGCCTGACTGGTTATCAGAAGAAATTTCTTTTGTGCTGGTATTAACTAGTGTATTTTCATTTGATGGCTTTTCCAAATCAGAATCCTGAAAAATTTTCTACATTCAGAATAGAAACATGTGTGCCATTTGAAAAAAATAAAGATGACCAAGTACCAATCACTACATATAATGGAATTCCTAATTTCCAAATGAAAATCTGGAGTTCATATATGATGAGAATACTAGTTTTTAGAGTAACAATAAAGTTTGTTTGGATGCTAGAGGGCAAACCATTATAAATTTAAACTTAAAAACTCTACTTTGACTATCTAATTATGGATGTAAAAACTAATAAAATATAATGCTCAATATTTGCTTGAATAGATATAAATAGCCTGGTCTTTTATCAGATCATAATTCATAAACATGGTAGATTCCACCTAACCAAACACAGACATAGTTATTTCATTCAATCTGCCCACTTAAAGTTTCGTCCAAAGCTTCTAATATATAATCCCACATCACCTAAGAAAATCACCCCTTTTGTTCATTTGAATATCGATAGACATGGTTAGAACATTCGATTTCCTCCTAGCCAGGAGACCCACCTGCTTTGTATGCTGCTGCACTGCTTCAACCATGGCTAGGAACCATTCCACATCACTGTTGCAAAATTGCACCCAGGAAGTGAATCTCCCGTCATCCTCCGTCACCCACAAAGCAACTCCCAAATGCCCAACATGTACAAAGGTAAAACACTTAAGACTCTATAATCACCATCGTTTTGCCACCTCCAAAAGACAAAGGTCATTTAGATGTAATGGGATAAGTTACTTGGAGGCCTGCCGGAATTTCTTTGCCTAAAGACTTCTCACCTTGTTCACCAGACATTCTCACCACCAATCCCTATCTCTTATCTACAATTCGCAGATGACACCATGGTATTCACAGAAGTGTCAAGGCTACTGAACACTTAAAATCACGACACCTCATCTGTATCACATCACAAACACTAGCACATCTGCAGAAATGATCATAAAAGCCACAGGTTTTTATTAACAAAGCAAAGCATGTATTCAAGTATTACGATGCTGTGAAACGAGTGACAGATTAAAACAAACCAAATATTCTGTGAAAATTGTACACCAAACAGAAACGAATTTGCACCCAACCATTTTGGTAACTGAACACACAATAAGAGAAACGAGGGACAGATTAAAACAAACCAAATCTAGGGTTCTGGGGAAAGTGAGAGTATTAAAAAAAATGTTGGAGAATACATAAGAAGCAGTGTCTGGTCACCACACTAATACCACATAGTAAAACTTGGAATAATAAATTAAGAAGAATAAGAGAAGTGCTAGGGGGGAAGGAAACAATTGGAGAAGAGAGAACTGATTAGTTTGGCTATTCAAGGTTTCATTATATCAAAGACAAAGGGCCGACATATCTTTATAGAACACAATGCAGTAAATAACTTCTACCAATAGTACCAGATTGAAGTTGCAATTTTATTCTCGTTTAAGAAAGGAGCTAACACCACAGTAGCAATCAAGGAAGAAATTTAAATGAATAATCAACAGTGCCATTGGTATCAAAACAGTTTGACTGGTTAAGCATAAAACAATACCTTCCGGAGCTCAACAGTTGATACTTCCATATCCATTCCCTCTCTGGCACAAACACCATTCAATACTGAGAGCAGCATTTCATTTGCATAGTTTTCTATTTGTTGAGCAATGGATGAGATAGGATAAAGCTTGTTTGCCACCTATTAAAAAATAAAAGAAACAACCAAATAAGATATATCATAACAAGGGAAAATGATTGATTCTGGCATTTCACGTCAAATTATATATATCATTACCAGACGTATTGCTTTCATCCGCACTTCTTCAACCGGATGAACTGCACTCTATTAAAAGAACAAAGAGAAAACACAGTTAGCCAAAATGAATAAATAAATCCTTTAAAAAACAATGAGCCCAATTGCCTAGATTACTAAAATCCTAATGAAGCGGGAAAAGAAAGCTTATTTTCACAAAACAATTTAAGCTCTTAAATCATCATACATAAAAAAATTTGGTGACTTTCTTTCTGAAAGCATCATAGCAAGGAAAGCTGGAGTGAGATATTAGCCCTTCCATGCTTGAAACATGGAAGTATACCAGGTCAAAAATTCATTAAGTTTGATGGAATTTGGAGACCAGATATTCTATTATAGCTGAATGTCTAGAATTTCCATGGAATTAATAATCCATTATATTCTCTACTACTTTAGATTTATTCCTTCATGCTGATGTTTAGTAATATTGGTACTAGTGAATGCCACATATTTGATTACTCCAATCCTCACCTTATTCTTCAGAAAAATCTGTACAATGGCATTTCCTTGCAAAGATAATATAACTAGGTTATTTGTATTAGACGCATTAGATTTGATAATTGCAGATGATCAATGCACATCTACTTATATTACAGGGTATGTTATATATTAGTCAACTAGCTCTGAGAAATATGTCGGAGAAGCGGGATTATAGTTTCTGGAGACCCTGCAGCTCTACAAGATACCAGGCAATGCAAAAGCACACATTACTGCCTATCCTAATATCTAAACAAGTTCTACTTCCAAAGAATCAGGCTTTCTTAGGCAAGCATTCAAAAGAATCTGGCTCAACAATATCTTTTAACCATTAAAAGCTCAGATAATTCCAAAAATTGTTTAGGCCCTACGAGCTCAACGTTCATTAATTACAATTCTAAAAGGACCATGAATTAGGCATAAATAATAACAAAAAGGAACTAACAAACTAGAAAATACAAACATTTTTTATTCGTGAAACTTAAATGTAATATTTTATTTTATGAAAACACAAATTATAAATATATTTTATCAAGCAGAAAGCGACACCCCAGCACAAATCAAGCTTACCAAGGAAATAAGATTTTCTAAATCACAAAAGTAGCCTGTGAGCTTAATCATTGAGCTCCTGCTTAGCTTACCTGAGCCTAGCCGGAGCGTGAACCAAGTTAGATCATTTACAACCTTACCCAATTATCAACCAGGAAAAGAAACATTGTCATGAATCAAGTTGTTCAACCAATCGGTTAATTGCTTTATTCATCAAAAAAATTTTATTTTATTTTTTAAACTAAAATGAGCCAAAAAAAAAAAGGGTAATTTTATAAAAAATGAAAAAAGACTAGTCTCAAACTTGAAAATTTTCCTTTTAATTTGAAATGTAGGTAACTAATACAATATTCTAATAAAAGCATAGTATCATGTAACTTGGTTTGGCTCAAACCAGTTCACAACAAAAAACTGGAAAGGAAATTGGCTTCAGCAATTTAGTCCTATCCAGGTTAATTGTTTTATTCATCCAAAATTTGTTATTTTATTTTTTTAATTAAAATGAGACAAATAAAAATGGGTAATTTTACAAATAAATGAAAAAAGGCTAGTCTCAAACTTGAAAATTTTCCTTTTAATTGAAATGTAGGGTAACTGATACAATATTCATTAAAAGCATAGTTTCATGTAACTTGGTTTGGCTCAAACCTGTTCACTACAAAAAACTGGAAAAGAAGTTGGCCTCAGCAATGTAGTCCTGTCCAGGTTCAACAGGACAAAAGAACAACATGCTAGAGCATAATCTATTTTAAGAAGAAATTTTAGAATATTTGATCTTTCCAACCAACTTCAAGGAATTTATACACCTTGTAATGGAGAGGTCAGGTGAATCTGGAAAGATGAAAATAACAGAACTTCAGTCACATTATTGTAAGTTTGTTTTATTTAAATTTCACAAGACTCTTTGCTGAAGGGCAGAACTTGGTCAAATCAAGATTCCTAATAATAGAAGCCCATTGATTCGATCCCACTTTTACAAAATTTTTGCATTTGGGTATTATAATTGTCAAAAACTGATATACAAATATGTGTATGATGTTCAGTGTGTAAGAAGAGAAAATTTAAACTATATACGGGGTCGAAGAGAACATTCAAAATACCATACAGGGTCTTTGTACCTCTAGTCTTTTCTACTCTTATAATCAACTCACCAAGATGAAAAGAACGACGAGTACATCAATTGTTTTATTCATGCATTATTTCCATCTCCTAGCATTGAGGCAGAACCCACACAAAGAAAATATAGAAATATAATCATCTTCCACTAGCAGGATTGATTTGTCAGCTTCTTACATGGAGTGCGACTCTTGCTAAATCATACTCTACAAATTAACTAAATATTCATTTATAATAGAGGGTGGCACAAGCAGTAATAAACATCGATAACAAAGAAATAGAATTAGAAAATCAGAATAATAGTTAACAAGTAACTAGATTCTTTTATCCTTTTTTCTTTTCCTTGTTTTTGTCTGTGTTTGTGTGCTTTGGGGGTGGGGGTGAGGAGGTGGATTTGTAAGGAAAAAGAATTGGGCTATGAAAAATTTATGTTAAATATTTGATCATATTTTCCCCACTTTGGTGGGAATTGGCTTATGACGATGATGATGACGAAATATTTGATCAACTTTTAGCATTGTAAGTATAATTTTAAGACAAAATTTTGCATTTTGGCATTCTTTCACAGGCATTCTCTTACTTTGTATGTTATATAAATTTCAACTATCCAAAGTAGTTTTTATGTTTACAGTCAATCCATGGGAAAAATCTAAAATAATAATAGTAATAATATGGTCATGTTGCTTGTCATAGAAACAATAGAATTTTGTTGATTCTCATTCAAACACCCATTATAGGGAACAGCTGCCTGAAAGCATATAAACAAATCATCACCTTAAGTTCCACTCAAGAAACCATATTAAAGCTTGTAAGTCTTCCAATACATGGAACCAAATTAAACAGCAGTTGCATCTATTAAATGCATAAAAAATTACATACTTCCACTCCCAGTTATCAGTCTATCATATAGAAGATAAAAGAGGCAGAAGTATCTCACCTGCAAAGCAATCTTCAAGCAGGCATCTCGTATCGGAGGCCTCAGTAATATAAGGCTCCAGACAGCACTAAGCCCTTGAGTAACTCGATCTCCACTTTGTAATTCCTTTTCAATCTTTGCTTTATCTCCAGGACAGCACAAGCATTCTAACAATCTGAAAGCTGCCTTTGGCAAGTAAGGGGCTTCACCAAACAATCTGCTTAAAGATTTATCAGAAGCTGGAAAAGAGTCCCGAAGCGTTTCTGCCTAAATAAATAAAAGAAATCAATAAAAAAAATCTCCAAGATTAATAAATAAGTCTATAAAATATATTGTTCTTGTGAACATATAAATTACAGGAAAGCATGGGATGAAAACACACCACGGTAAGAAGAAACGTTTCATATACTGAAGTAGCAGTAGTAGAAGAAAAGAAGTCCTGTTCCTCTTCTGCCTCTCCAAATAACCTGTAGAGGACACGCACTGTCAATTCGTGTCCCTGAAGGAAACCAACAATATTAGTTACTTGTCGCCTTGTGTGAATTTCATTGATGCGAACTAAATTCACCAAACACAGCAACTACACGGCAAGATTTCAAGAATCCACAGATAATCACAGAATTGTACAAATCAAACTAAAATAGTAAAGAACTGGATGTTTCAAAAGCTTTGATATCAATCCATGAATATGGCACATCCCATCTGAATGCAAATATGTAAGTGTTACATTATGTATTAGCATGAGACCGATGGCAAGATAATTATCATGGTGGTTTGAGCAGAGGTTCACGTCTTATACCGTAGATGGGAGAGCAATGTACAGTGGTAGTATCTGGATGGCAGGCTTAGTTGAGTATTTCAGTTACTCGGTCCATGCAAAGTAAGTTGTATAACTCTTCTTGTTTTATGGTTGGGGCTCGAGACTCGATTAAAAACTTGGTTGTATTGGGAACTAGGGATGGTTTTAACAAGGTAATGGTTGGATGCCATATTATCATCGCATGGTGAAAAGAATTGAGCTGTGATGTTGTGGTGGGAATGCCTCAGTGACTCACAGTGCACACAACAACACCAACAACAAAAGAAGTACGAATAAAACAACCACATCAACACTTGGTCATGCTGCTGAAGCAACTTTTGAACAGGATTAACAGTTCCAATTAAGACAAACTTTTTATTCATCAACAAAAAAAAAATTCATAAATTAGCTCTTAAATTGTGACTTCTATCGAAAAAATTGCAAATTAATCAAGAAATCGGATATTGTGGATACGTGATCTCAAATCCATTCCACATATACAAGGAGCCATTAAATGTGAAATTGGGACTAGGTATGGCTTAAAATCCTTATTACATTAAACAAATAATTAGATAACAGTTTACAACATAAAAATAAATTATTGTAGCCTCCATTTTACTGAAAGAACCCTAATTTTAATTATTGTGTAAGCTACAAACATTAGACATAAAGGCAAGGCTCAAGACAGAAATAGGAGCCTCACGTGAACCTCACACTTGAAGATGTCGGCATCATGGTATACACTGCTGAGGCATATGCCTCACACCTTAGCCTCAAGGCATTTAAGTTGAACTGAATATTATAGAACACTGGTCATAAACTCCTTCCTCCCAACCATTTTGTTTCCTTTTCGGTGAAATTCAGCTTCTGACAAATAAAGCGAAAAAGGGCGAGTTTGTTTATGAAAATATTCTAAATCATGGATGAATTGACTTGCTTGGACTGTTTGAAATGTCAAGCAAGGCAACATGGGCCATGTGACTTGCTCCAAATTGGTTGGATCGCCATGACAACAGTATTAGTGAGGGAAAAGCCTTCTATGCACAAAAAGAATTTACTGAAAAGGGCTGATAGGCAAGAAGGAAGTCAAGACAGTCCAGCCTAGTCTAAACAAATTCCCATAATGCACTCCAATCATTTAAGAACACAAAAGGGGAAATATATTTGAACTAAGGAAGGTCAGATGCCAAATGAAACAGAAGCCTCCATCAAATAAAATCCCTTCATAATACACTCCCTCCCTCTCCTTCATAACGATCCGACCTATCATACAAGGGTATATATTTCATAACAATACCAATCTTCCACTCCATTTCCTCCAACACGAAGAAGAAAGAACTCCAGCGACCAACTAATGCCAAAATTAAGAAAAAAAATTAAGACCATAGACAATATGCCATCTCACACAATGAATGAGGAGATGACTGAGCAATTTCACTTCAAGTGGCAATCTAGTACTTTGATTGGAAATTGACTGATGCCTGCCCACCAAAGGAACCACTATTAGAATCTTATTAAGGCAAATAAGCCACATGAAATACAACCTTTGAGGAAAAAGGATGTCTATAGATAAGCTTCAAGCTCAAAAGTATCAGAATCCAGTTCAAGGCAGTTAAAGAATCAGTTAACTAAGAAGATCGCACTCATATCCCAAATCCACTTCCAGATACCCCCACCCAAAACCAAAGTCAAGAGAAAAGACAGCAATGAGGTCAGCAACTCCAACTCCCAACTTAACAAGGCCACCAGCATAAGATCCTCTAAGCCACCTCCAAAAAAGCACTGTAGAATATCTCACTGGTTAAAGCATCTCTACTTAGCGCCACCCAAGGAAAGATGACTTAATTGTTAAATAACATCAGCAAACTAAGGATCCTCCCAAACCTCGTTCTATAACTAAAACAAACAAGAAACAAGTAATTGTCATGAAATTGGAGATGAACTTCAAAGACCCAACCTATGTGAACCCAAAATGAGGAGGTGCAGGACACCTATCACTTAGCTTAAAATCTTATTTAGCAACAAAGTTCCTCTAAATAATCACCCCCACTCCAACGAAAAGGACTTTATTGAAGGGTACAAAGGGTCTCAAATCATCTGAACCTGTGCACCAACAACCGCGACATCATATGGTATTTATGCTTTCCATGTAATAATTCTTTTGCAATGCCTCAATATGGTTAACAACTGAATCTAGAATCTTATAGACAGAGAATAAATATATGGAAATTTATCTGGATATTCGCTGGAAATTTAGCTCAAAATTCTCCTGGTGGAAGCAATTTTACCCTCTTTAAAAATATATCTACTCCAACAAGTGGCCAGTTTGCTGTCCATCCTCTCCATGATAATGGCCCAAACAAAATTAGCTTCAAACCCATCACCTAAAGGAATATCCAGATACAATATAGGAAATTTTCCATCCTTGCTACCCAGCATGGCATTTCCAATATAGTCACTCCAGACAGCCTAGCAACACGTTTCGTGGGTTTATTTTGCTCTTTTACAAATCAAGTGAAATTTCGAACGGCACGGGAGAAACGTGAGTGCCGAGCGACCGGGGGGAAGCGCTACCTTTTTAACAAAAAAAAAAATTTTTTTTTTGCTATTTAAATTGACGAAATATGGCAAAGAAATTCCCCTCAAATCCAAAACACCCCCCCCCCCCCCCCCCCCCCCAATTTTTGTTTTTTTTTCAAGTTTTCAAGCATTAAGCCAAAATTTTGTTTTGTGCCCTAAGCGGCAAACCCAGCAGCACTGAGACGGTAAACCTTGCACCAAATTAGTAAACATAAGCCTTTAAAGGGATGTTGTGCATCTAATAAGACTAGGCTGGCATATATATATCCAAAGGGCTGTGGTGGGCCTGGATTATTTGGCCTCATCAA